>OY755039.1:0-1200000 GCA_963576565.1 Aspidapion aeneum | reverse complement strand
AATATGATACGAGAATGTTGTTAATTGTTATTTTTATGTGATTTATATTTGTCTAATGTGTGGAATTAATGCTATCATAAACTTTAAGTAATATCCAACTTAAACAACAGTATAGTCCTTGCCATACGCAATTACATTTTGGTGACTTTGACATGAAATAAACATATTTCCTAACCAGAATTTTATTAAAAAGATGCTGCCTGTAGGTTGACAAAAAAAAAACGGACAGAAAAAACAACTCAAGGACATGCAATTTTTCATATTTTTTTTTGTTGGTCTCAGTATGCATATGATACATAAAAATGTCACAAAAGTGTAACTGCCTATAGCAAGGACTATAACCTGATAAATATTACTAAATTTTTTGAAAGAACCCCCAATACAAAAGTAAGCAGATAAGGCCCATTTCAGTCAATGTGTAGAATTATTGCTTATAATAAACTTTAAGTAGCATCCAACTAAAACAAATATTAGTGTTGAGTCAGAGCCTACTATAGTGATTTATCGTTTTTTGAGAGAAACAGTAGTGATAGTTGGTGTATGTTAATTCGAGCAATAGTGATAAATGTCTGTGTTAATGCAATATTTTTGCTGAACGAAAATAATGGCATTTCAATAAATTCGTAAGGTAAAAAGGTAAATATTTCTTTTAAAAACATCGAACTGTAAAATGTTATAATAGTACAATTCGATTGATGAATAATGTCTCAGCACTGCCTATGCAACGAGATGGATTAACACCCTCAGTACAGAGACATGGTAGGGGAAAGTTACCAAGGAGGCAGCAAAAACGGTACGAAAAATCCTTTTTGCGATCCAGGTCGACGTTGTACTGTTCATAGATAAAGGATTTGCGCCACGGTTCAGTGAGTTTTTATTAGATAGGCAACTCCGGCTGTTTGACAGGTCGCTGGCTCTGTGGCGCCCACTGCAGAGCTTAGTGACGAACTAAAAGTTAAGGCGGGAAATTTGAATCGCCTTTCAAAAGAAAGGGATAGACATAAAATTAACACTAAATTTGTGCTTAATTGATGGGCAAATAAGGCACCTACCAGGCATTGGAAACCTGTATTCAGAGTTCCGCAAAGTAAGCGATAAGAAGTTAAAAAGACACTACCCATACAAATTTTATCAAATGCCAATCTAACCTCAAATGAGAACATAAGAAAACTTACCTTAAAATGTCTCGGAAAACTATGCATTTTATACTCATCTGAACTTTAGACACTTCACCCAGAAAAGCAACTAGAAATTCTTATTCTTTTATATTTAACAATTGCAAAAGTTAAAATTTAACAAAATTTAATTTTAATGCGTCACAGCAGCAAAGATTACCTACATAAGCCAAAAAGATAGATTTAAAATAAACCCGAAATAAAATGCGGTGGAATAGGTTTTTCTACCTGAAAAAAAGGGGGACGAAAAATCCAAACCACAGATAATTCTCAATAAAAATAGAATAAGGAACAAACGCGCGACCGCAACGCCTCTTTTGAGCTTAGTGAGAACTTTAACCTAACGACCTGTCAAATTGCATTGAGTTTCCTAGGCATGACTAAAACCCGGTTCCCAGCTACGATTTTCTCGTCCGGGCCCACGCACTCGTCACATGACTGTCATAACATTTCATATTGAGATCATGTGACGCGTGAACGGGCACCGACGAGATAGTCGTAGTTGGGAACTGGGTGTGAAACTGGTTTCGGACTCCTCTGAAATACGAAGATTGAAGACAGGCGCATTAGAAGGCGTGGAAAAATTGTATGTAAAACACACACATTTCTAGTTTACATCACCTGAGATAAAAATATACCATAAAATTACATTAGATTTACATTTGTCTGCGAAAATTCAAAATAAATTGAGTTTCACAACCAACCCCGGGCGCCCCCCCCCTCCCAGACATATAACTTATTTTTTATGTTTTTAAACTTTGTCACAACTCCTACTTATTTAAAAAAAAATATTTTGATGTTGGCTGCAACTTTGGCCCCTCCCCCCCGGAAATCCTGGATCCGCCATTGATAAGAGGTGTGCCTGATCCTTTTGTTTTTTGAAGTGTAAACTTCTTTAGGCGCGTTTAGCAGTTTTTGTGGGTAGTGAATTCAACTGAGTCGTCAGGCTCGGCTATGTAACGCTCATTCGGGTGAAATCGGCTCCAGTCGACTAACTGTGAGAAACCTTCAGCGGTACAGCCAGTACACAGAAGAGTTCGGTTCGGTCCGCTTTGCAGAATATGTTATGGGCCAGTACTATTAATTTCGCCTTGTTGAAGTTTACACTTCTGCCGTGTGGTCTTAAGCACACAATTTTTTTTTGTAATCTCAGTAATGTGATGAAATGAACTAGCCCAATACTTTTTGTTTTCACGTTACCGCGAGTGTACAGCGTGTCCCATTTTCGATGGGATTAAATGGGAAACTCGGCTATTATAAAAGATATTGATTTTCTGATTGCACCTTACCGTGCTCATTTTTTGAGCCCTTAAAAATGGTGTAATCAGATTTTTGCTATACCCCGTAGTTTCGCTAATACAGGGAGTTTTTGAAAAAATTGCATTTTTAATAATCCCTGATATCTCGCTTATTTTACAAGATATTTTTATTCTGGAAAAACCTTTTTATAGCAACTTTTTTAGAAGAAAAAAATAAATATTGTTTAGTTTTTGAGATATTGTATTTATCATAAAAAAATTAAATACGGACCTGGATTTTTTTTATTACTATTTTGATGTTGATGTTGATAAATAAAAATTTAATATTTTTTTTGTTTTAAGGTTAAAAAAAATATTTAATATTTAAAAAAAAATTCGTCCGAACCTGGAAATTTCCTACATAAATATAAATTACAAATTGCTAGTTGAATGATTTTTAGTTTAACTGTTTTCATACTTAGCAAATTAAAATTGTTTTACGTTAATTTAAAGATTTATTTGAAACAAAGTCTACGACAAACTAAACTGATTGCCATTATGTGTAAGACACTGTTGGCAATTTTGAGTAATTTTTTTTTTGCGTATTTTGCATAAAAATATTTCTGCTGTTTAAATATTGGGATTTTGTTGCTTGAATAAAGCAGTCAAACATATCATATTTTTCAAAATCTGGATATGATCGATTTCTGGCCATTTTAGAATAATTTTGAGTGAGCTATTCACAAAAGTGACAAGTAAAATGACAATGTCAGTTCCACACTTTTGTTTTTCCATGTTAAAGTGATTTTCATGAGTTGCTTTGCTACCATCAAATAATTACTATATTATTTTTGTAACTTTTTAACGTTTTTTACTTTATTTATAAATCTTTTAATTAACTTTTCAAAACAGATAAACTAAAAATCGTTCAACTGGTGTGTCTTGCAATTTTTAATTTATATTTACGTTGGAAATTTCCAGGTTCGAACTAAAATTTTTTAAAAAATATTAAATATTTTTTTTAACCTTAAATCAAATAAATATTAAAGTTTTATCATTT
Organism: Aspidapion aeneum; assembly: GCA_963576565.1. Lineage (NCBI taxonomy): Eukaryota > Metazoa > Arthropoda > Insecta > Coleoptera > Brentidae > Aspidapion > Aspidapion aeneum. Next base: position 1,196,527 of record OY755039.1, on the reverse strand, counting down.
TAAGATAATAATAGCATGAAACCAATCAAAATAGTAATAAAATAAATACAGGTCCGTATTTAATTTTTTTATGATAAATACTATATCTCAAAAACTAAACAATATTTAAAAAAATTGACAACGTCATTATTTTCTTCTAAAAAAGTTGCTATAAAACGGTTTTTACAGAATAAAAATATCTTGTAAAATAAGCGAGATATAAAGGATTATTAAAAATGCAATTTTTTTCAAAAACTCCCTGTATTAGCAAAACTACGATATCTCGCTTATTTTACAAGATATTTTTATTCTGTAAAAACCTTTTTATAGCAACTTTTTTAGAAGAAAAAAATAAATATTGTTTAGTTTTTGAGATATTGTATTTATCATAAAAAAATTAAATACGGACCTGGATTTTTTTATTACTATTTTGATGTTGATAAATAAAAATGTAATATTTTTTTGTTTTAAGGTTAAAAAAAAATATTATTTAAAAAAATTTTTTTGTCCGAACCTGGAAATTTCCAACATAAATATAAATTACAAATTGCTAGTTGAATGATTTTTAGTTTAACTGTTTTCATACTTAGCAAATTAAAATTGTTTTACGTTAATTTAAAGATTTATTTGAAACAAAGTCTACGACAAATACAAAAAATAATAACTAATTTTTCTTTAATGATATAAATGCTCAAACTGTGTGCCATTATGTGTAAGACAATTTTGAGTAATTTTTTTTTGCGTATTTTGCATAAAAATATTTCTGCTGTTTAAATATTGGGATTTTGTTGCTTGAATAAAGCAGTCAAACATATCACATTTTTTTAAAATCTGGATATGGTCGATTTCTGGCCATTTTAAAATAATTTTGAGTGAGCTATTTACAAGAGTGACAAGTAAAATGACAATGCCAGTTCCACACTTTTGTTTTTCCATGTTAAAGTGATTTTCATGAGTTGCTTTGCTACCATCAAATAATTACTATATTATTTTTGTAACTTTTTAACGTTTTTTACTTTATTTATAAATCTTTTAATTAACTTTTCAAAACAGATAAACTAAAAATCGTTCAACTGGTGTGTCTTGCAATTTTTAATTTATATTTACGTTGGAAATTTCCAGGTTCGAACTAAAATTTTTTAAAAAATATTAAATATTTTTTTTAACCTTAAATCAAATAAATATTAAAGTTTTATCATTTTAAGATAATAATAGCATGAAACCAATCAAAATAGTAATAAAATAAATACAGGTCCGTATTTAATTTTTTTATGATAAATACTATATCTCAAAAACTAAACAATATTTAAAAAAATTGACAACGTCATTATTTTCTTCTAAAAAAGTTGCTATAAAACGGTTTTTACAGAATAAAAATATCTTGTAAAATAAGCGAGATATAAAGGATTATTAAAAATGCAATTTTTTTCAAAAACTCCCTGTATTAGCAAAACTACGATATCTCGCTTATTTTACAAGATATTTTTATTCTGTAAAAACCTTTTTATAGCAACTTTTTTAGAAGAAAAAAATAAATATTGTTTAGTTTTTGAGATATTGTATTTATCATAAAAAAATTAAATACGGACCTGGATTTTTTTATTACTATTTTGATGTTGATAAATAAAAATGTAATATTTTTTTGTTTTAAGGTTAAAAAAAAAAATATTATTTAAAAAAATTTTTTTGTCCGAACCTGGAAATTTCCAACATAAATATAAATTACAAATTGCTAGTTGAATGATTTTTAGTTTAACTGTTTTCATACTTAGCAAATTAAAATTGTTTTACGTTAATTTAAAGATTTATTTGAAACAAAGTCTACGACAAATACAAAAAATAATAACTAATTTTTCTTTAATGATATAAATGCTCAAACTGTGTGCCATTATGTGTAAGACAATTTTGAGTAATTTTTTTTTGCGTATTTTGCATAAAAATATTTCTGCTGTTTAAATATTGGGATTTTGTTGCTTGAATAAAGCAGTCAAACATATCACATTTTTTTAAAATCTGGATATGGTCGATTTCTGGCCATTTTAAAATAATTTTGAGTGAGCTATTTACAAGAGTGACAAGTAAAATGACAATGCCAGTTCCACACTTTTGTTTTTCCATGTTAAAGTGATTTTCATGAGTTGCTTTGCTACCATCAAATAATTACAATATTATTTTTGTAACTTTTTAACGTTTTTTACTTTATTTATAAATCTTTTAATTAACGTCTCAAAACAGATAAACTAAAAATCGTTCAACTGGTGTGTGTCTTGCAATTTTTAATTTATATTTACGTTGGAAATTTCCAGGTTCGAACTAAAATTTTTTAAAAAATATTAAATATTTTTTTTAACCTTAAATCAAATAAATATTAAAGTTTTATCATTTTAAGATAATAATAGCATGAAACCAATCAAAATAGTAATAAAATAAATACAGGTCCGTATTTAATTTTTTTATGATAAATACTATATCTCAAAAACTAAACAATATTTAAAAAAATTGACAACGTCATTATTTTCTTCTAAAAAAGTTGCTATAAAACGGTTTTTACAGAATAAAAATATCTTGTAAAATAAGCGAGATATAAAGGATTATTAAAAATGCAATTTTTTTCAAAAACTCCCTGTATTAGCAAAACTACGATATCTCGCTTATTTTACAAGATATTTTTATTCTGTAAAAACCTTTTTATAGCAACTTTTTTAGAAGAAAAAAATAAATATTGTTTAGTTTTTGAGATATTGTATTTATCATAAAAAAATTAAATACGGACCTGGATTTTTTTATTACTATTTTGATGTTGATAAATAAAAATGTAATATTTTTTTGTTTTAAGGTTAAAAAAAAAAATATTATTTAAAAAAATTTTTTTGTCCGAACCTGGAAATTTCCAACATAAATATAAATTACAAATTGCTAGTTGAATGATTTTTAGTTTAACTGTTTTCATACTTAGCAAATTAAAATTGTTTTACGTTAATTTAAAGATTTATTTGAAACAAAGTCTACGACAAATACAAAAAATAATAACTAATTTTTCTTTAATGATATAAATGCTCAAACTGTGTGCCATTATGTGTAAGACAATTTTGAGTAATTTTTTTTTGCGTATTTTGCATAAAAATATTTCTGCTGTTTAAATATTGGGATTTTGTTGCTTGAATAAAGCAGTCAAACATATCATATTTTTCAAAATCTGGATATGATCGATTTCTGGCCATTTTAGAATAGTTTTGAGTGAGCTATTTACAAAAGTGACAAGTAAAATGACAATGTCAGTTCCACACTTTTGTTTTTCCATGTTAAAGTGATTTTCATGAGTTGCTTTGCTACCATCAAATAATTACTATATTATTTTTGTAACTTTTTAACGTTTTTTACTTTATTTATAAATCTTTTAATTAACGTCTCAAAACAGATAAACTAAAAATCGTTCAACTGGTGTGTCTTGCAATTTTTAATTTATATTTACGTTGGAAATTTCCAGGTTCGAACTAAAATTTTTTAAAAAATATTAAATATTTTTTTTAACCTTAAATCAAATAAATATTAAAGTTTTATCATTTTAAGATAATAATAGCATAAAACCAATCAAAATAGTAATAAAATAAATACAGGTCCGTATTTAATTTTTTTATGATAAATACTATATCTCAAAAACTAAACAATATTTAAAAAAATTGACAACGTCATTATTTTCTTCTAAAAAAGTTGCTATAAAAAGGTTTTTACAGAATAAAAATATCTTGTAAAATAAGCGAGATATAAGGGATTATTAAAAATGCAATTTTTTCAAAAACTCCCTGTATTAGCAAAACTACGGGGTATAGAAAAAATCTGATTACACCATTTTTAAGGGCTCAAAAAATGAGCACGGTAAGGTGCAATCAGAAAATCAATATCTTTAATAATAACCGAGTTTCACATTTAATCCCATCGAAAATGGGACACGCTGTACTGTATAAACAACTTATTTTTATTATGTCTGGTTTCTTAAGGGAAGCAATGCTTTCCTGACTTAAATGGACCGCACCATGATAAAAAACTATTTTTTAAATTTATTTGTAGAAAATGGAACATTTGGAACTAGTTCTAAACGAATTTCGGACTCATCCCAGTGTGATAATCATTATCTTATCAATGCTAGTGATGACGTCGTTGAGTATCTACATTTGTGTCAAGAAAGAATCAAAAGAAACTACGCCAACCGAACAGCAATTTGGAGAAGAACATGACTGCGTAGTCTATACTGCTATGCAGGAGTTTAGATTTTTTTCTGGAGAAGGATTTGACGATTCAAAACTGTGATTTATTTAAAAATTAAACCCTGAACTGCTTACACAGAAAAAAAGAAGTTCTTCAGTTAAGAAAAGTTTCCGAACAAATTGTTTTCTCTTCATCTAAGCAAACCGCTTATTTTGGAAAAAAAAACAATTGTCTTGGTAAATTGTTTTGGTTTAAAACAAACTGCCTTTCGCGAAGAAAAAGTGGTTTTGAAGCAAGATATAAAATGTCTTACGAATATCTTCTAAACACAAATAAAGCTTTACTTTGCGTCAAGACTTTTAATTTTTTCACTCGAAATATCCGGCATCTCAAAACGAAAATGGAGATTTATTCCATAATACTAGAAAACACAAAACAAGAAGGTGCCGCTTCCATTCAAAACAAATCAATTTTCTTGGATAAAGGCAACTTTTATTTTTCAACGGAAACCAGTAGTTCAAGAGAATAGTTTTTTTTGTTAAGAAAATATCGTCTTCGTGCATAGGAAAGCATATTTTTTTCTTGGATCAAAGCAATTTGCATTGACTGAAGACATTTTTTTTTCTGTGCACTGTAATATAAAACATTTTAAATAAAAAATACCCAACTGTCAAATTTACTTGTAACTTCTAGTCGCAGTTGGGCACAAAATTGATAGGTATACCCACAGTATATTAATTATTTATAGTAAGGAAAGCACCCCGGTCTTGTCATAATACTGTTATACATACCCCCTGTATACATTAGTTCGGAATACAAAGTTCGAGAGGCGCTTATTACAGACCGTCTCCCCTGGTATAAAAATATTATGTACAGACTCCTGTGCTGTCGCCATGGACACTAACCGCTACTCTCGGTATATGTTTTTGATTATGACTGACATTGGCAAAACAGATAAAAATATGACGTAAATGTAATTCGGCATTTTTCATTTGTGGTTGCAGTTTTTCGTGATTTTTCGACTTTTTACCTTATTTTTAAAAGTGTTTTTTGCTAAATTGTGGCCTATCGGTAATTAAGAAATTTAAAAGAAAACAATTTTGTGTTCGTGGGTGCGAAGACTATGTTAGCAAGCGCCATTCCCAAACGGAACCTAAAAAAAATACTTCGGCAAAAAAACTAACTTTGACGAAAGACGAAATTCACAAATATATAGTGTGTGATGGACACGTTGAACCTGGACGGAGTTTTGAATGTTTAGTTTAAATGTTAATATTTGGAAAAACATAGATTATTTTACTATACTTATATACAGGGTCCGGCAGAATGATCTCCCACAATAAAAACGCCATTGTAAATGCTATTTATATTTCATTTTTTTCGACACACAGTCGAAGCTGATTTCTGAAAGTTTCACTCGTGCAGTAACTCTAAAGCGATATTCCTGTAATTTCTTAGTGTATTGCTGCTTTCAATTCGTCAATGGTTCAGGAATAGTGTTCAGATATTCCCAAAGTATCTGGAAGTAAAACATGTCTACCAAGTGCGAAGTGAGTACGAAAAGTTCATTGTGTCGTAATCACAGGTTCGTTACCTACTTTTGTTTAATGTCTCGATAACGAAGGCACGATGGCAAGGTAATGGCAAGCCGCGAGCTACCAACCAACTACGCTAAGCTTCCCCTCTCTTCAGTGATTCAGGCATAGTGGCAGTCCAAAATATGGGAGATCAATATGCCGGATCCTGTTTAATTAAATGAATAACCGGCAATATTCACTTTACTTTAAAAGGCTTACATTACATTTTTTTATTTTTCATGAAAAAACAATTAAAAAAGCTTCCGTTTATAGAAAACCTATATTTGCAACATTATTATGTATAAAGTATACATTATTAATTTAAGTTAATGTAGAAAGTGTAAATATTTTCTATGCACTAATAAAAAGGAAATTACTGTAGAATATTCGTCTTTTTGACGTTTTTTTAACTAGAAAATTAGTCTCTCAAGGAAATTTATGTACGTAAATGAATGGGAAACAAACTTTTAAACCTTATAGATTGAATAAAAATTTAACTTTCCTTTTTTTTATTGCTAGTAGTCATTAATTTAAACATTCTTTGATTAAGCTTCCTTATTGATTTATGTTTATAGAGTCTTTTTAAGCAAATTGAGCTTTGACACAAAATAACTCATTCTTATCAGCGCGGATCGCTTAAATTTAAATCTATGTAATTGACGAGTAGAATGAGTTTTTTTAGTGTTAAAATTTAATTTGATAAAAACTGTTCAAAACACTATATTAAAAGATGTAGCTTGATTGGAGAACGATTTCATTGATGGCTACGAGCATCCGGTATACAATAATTTGAAAAGCCATCCTGTAGCATAGAGACAAACTGCGCAAGCGTTATATTGTTTCAAATCCCCCTGTAAATGTTTAGTACGGTGCACAAAGTTGGAGAGGCGCTGATTCGTGCACGACACCCCGGTATACTGCGCCAATTTAGTAATACAACTCCCACCGTGTAAGTGTCTGGTCTATCTCTGTCATTCGTCTATGGGTATACCTATAATAATATACGAGGTGCTTGAAGAATGAATCAGGTTATTTGGTAATTTTGTACTCAACTGCGATTAGTAATTACAAGTATATTTAGCAGTTGGGTTATTGAAAAATAAAATTTCGGACTTCCATTGTCTTTATTTATTTTAAAACCCCCCCAAAGACCCAACCACCACCATAGAAGGACGCATCTACAGGACTTTGAAGAAGTATGCTGAAAATATCCCGGACGCTGCTAGATCCCGCCTGACTCCACACCACAGTAAGGCACCACATTTTTATGGATTACCAAAGATCCATAAGAAGGATATACCACTGCGACCAATTACCAGCTCCAGGGACTCACCAACCAGCACTTTGTCGAGGTTTTTGTTGGACATAATTCAACCACTACAGGGTAAGTCCGAATCTTTTGTCAAAAACTCGGAACATTTTGTGGAGGTTTTAAAAGGTATCGAATTAGATCCCGGCGATAGATTTGTAAGTTTTGATGTAGAAAGTCTCTACACCAACGTGCCAATAAATGAGTCTCTCAGTATCATTAAAAACAAATTACAAACTGATGATACACTTCACGAGAGAACAACGCTATCGGTGGAGGGGGTGATGGATCTTTTGGAGCTCTGTCTCCATAACTCTTACTTTCAAGTGAAAGATAAGTTTTACTCGCAAAATGATGGACTCCCAATGGGTTCATCTCTTTCGCCAGTGGTAGCAAACATCTACATGGAGTGGTTCGAGGGCCATGCGATCAACACAGCAAGAGTCAAACCAAAACTATGGCTACGATACATGGATGACACATTTATTATATGGCCGGAAAATGATGACGAACTACAAAATTTTCTACACCATTTAAACGGTATTCGACCAACAATCAAGTGCACCATGGAAATTGAAAAAGATTCGGCCTTACCTTTTCTGGATGTTCTTGTCAAACGATAAGACAGAAACATTCAAACCACTGTATATAGGAAACCTACACACACGGGACAGTACCTAAATTTTAAGTCTAATCATTCTGTTGCAACAAAACAAGGAGTTATAAGAAGTTTGTATTTAAGAGCCGTAAATATTTGTAGTAGAAATTAACAACATTAAAAAGGACTTACAACAGAATGGTTATTCCGAGAAATTAATAAACTCAACGATATTTAAAATTAAAAACAAACTAAATGTACCAAATTCTCAAAATAATAATCCGTTAGGTGTTATTAACATTCCATATATTCAAGGGATTTCAGAAAACATAAGACGAATAGCTAAACACTATAATATAAAAACAGTATTTTCTTCGGGAAATACGATAAGAAGTTTTGTAACTAAAACAAAACCAGACAATCCCTCAAATAATAAGGAATGTATTTACCAAATCCCGTGTGAGTGTGGTAAATCATATGTAGGTGAAACGAAACGCCCTCTTGAGGTTAGAGTAAATGAACATCTAAAAAGTACCCAATTAGGGGATATTGAAAAATCCGGTTTAGCAGATCATGCATGGTCAAATGATCACAGGATTCAGTGGTCAGAAGCTAAAGTTTTACATAAGGAGGCGCATTGGCAAATACGAAAGTTTATTGAAGCTGCGTTTATAATGCAGAATAAAGAAGTTTTCAGTCAACCAAGCACGGACATACCAAACATATGGAAACCACTCCTTAAGGAAAACAGGCGTCTTAGGATTAAAAAAAAGGGGGCGGGCCGTCACACCTGACTGCACACCAAGTAGTATAAGTAGTAGCCTAGAGACTAGATTGTTTAGTTCACACTTGATAACGGTTAGAGATACTTACTAACCGAAACGTCGTGTTTTAAAATAAATAAAGACAATGGAAGTCCGAAATTTTATTTCTACACAATCATTGTCTACGAGTTTCAAACAAAGAGTTGGGTTATTATTATTAATTTTAGGAAAAAATTTATTCTTCATAAAAAGTTCTGCATTATCTAAAACCCAGTCATTAAGGGCCCATCGCATCGACTTTTAAAATTCCCTTTGTTAACTATAAATTGCTTTAATTTTAAGCATGCCTTATTTTAAAATTTGTTGCACCGAGCAAAAATCTCCTGTTCTTTGTTAAGGTGCGGCCACCTTGTGACCCAATCAGGCAACGCCGCTGTTTCAACCAACATAATTTTTAAACTATGAAAAAACAACAACACGTCCCAAAATAGTTTTGTCAAAACCCATCAATTTTCTGTGTCAAGCCTTTATAAAATTTATTTACAAAAATGAAAGTTCTTGAATTTTTGGAAGAATATTTGGAAGATGATGAAATCCAGATGATGCTACTCGATTTTTTGGAATTTGGGTGTCCTTGTCGCCTTGTTGGTACAGTCGCGTATTTTTTCCCGGGTTGGTTTACGGTTTCCCATCCAACCCAGGACAAAATCCGCGCCCGGCCGAAAAATGTACTGCTCCTAAGGCACAGGCCAATAAGGAACCTGCCCATAAGGCTCCTGTCCATAAGGCAGCGGCCCATACACCCCTGGATATAACCAAAGGATTAAAAATTATAATGAAATTAGTGTAAAATGTAAAGCAGAAAGAAAAATTGTCTTGTTACTTCATGCACTGCAGTTTCATTTAAATGCAAGGGTTTTCTTACACTGGTCAGTCCTATCCTACCCTTACCGCTGTACCCACCAGGCTGTGAACAACAGTTAACTCAAAAATCGGACGAGAATACTGTAATAAAAATTAGATTCAACTTTATTTAAATTATGTTTCTTCCTTACAAATCTTTTTGTTATCGATACATAGGTATATTTTTTCACAAAAACATTGTGCTAAAAGAACCAAAATCTAGCCGTTATCTTGTTCAATAAAGTTTTTCAAAATCATTTTTATTTATTTAAAAAAAAACATGTTTTTTACTTTATTTACTTAAAAAAGACAAAATTCACTTTAATCAAAACACTGCTCATTTGTAGGTATTGTCAGTTGCTATGGCTATGCCACACGGGTAACATTATGTGACCAGCATCTTATCTAAGCAGCTCTTAAGGAACAGTTAAGTCACGAAAAAGCTGACTTAATTTTAACAACACTAAGGAAGGAATAAGTCTGCCTTTAAGTTCGGTGCAACGAAATTTTTCGAAATAAGGTATTCTTTAGGCTAAGAAACGGAAAAAAAAGTCGGTGCGATGGGCCCTAAATATCAAATTTTTTCAATGGTTTCTTTGGGAGATTCCTAAGAGACAGTAGAAACAAAAATTCCAACCGTTTGTTTTTTTATAGTTAATTTTGTAAAGCATCGTTTTTTGAATAAATATTTTTTAATAATTTTTATGTTCGGAACGTCACTGAATGTAGCAAACTGTTAATCAGTCCAATTTTTTTATTTGAATATTAAGCTCTACCCGTGATGTAATGTTTAATATATAACAAACAATAACATCAGTTGTCAGAATCGGTAAAATTGACTTGAAATAGTTTTTTGTGAAAAATGCACAAAAGCTAAAAACTGAAACTTTGAACCCCTGTATCTTAGAAATCATACGTCGGACAACGATGTGGCAATAATAACTTTTAATCAGGGTATCAAGATATACAACATACTGAAATTTAAAAGAAATCCAACCGAAAGCCATCGCCCATAAGCTCCGAGCGGGATCCGTTGTGTTTTTAACGATTTTGTGTTTCGTGTGATACTACTATACTGCACATAAAATAAATAATACGTAGATTCCTGATTTTTTATTTTTAGTTTCTTCGTTAAATTAGATAAAAAAAAGTTAAAAGTTATAATATAATAATAATTTAAAACAGAAAACTGCTTAAAAACAAAATAAAATAAACGTAAAAAAATAACTTTGAGATTTTGAAGGGATTTGCTGGCGCCACACTTTTTTCAGCCATTTTTGCAATTAACTCATGTTTCTTTTCAGCTTCTTTAACTCTGTTGATAAATTTTAAAAAATAATCGGTTCGGGCATATACTCCTGGCTTTTCTGGTTTGCCACACCCCAAACCCCACGAAACAATTCCTGTAAAGAAAAATAAAGTAAAATCGAGGCTCTATAAACAGATGGTCCGTAGAATACACCAGTCAAGGCAAACACAAAAATAGAGGCCACGACCCTGAAAAAATCAGCTGTTCTCCCGGGGCTGAATTTTATATTGGGTCTTATGGGAGGTCAGACGTTTTTTTATGATATTTTCAAAATGGCACTACAGATTTCCGCAAAATTTCACTGAAATATTCTCAGACACCATCCCGATATTCCACCAAAGGTTTGTAAGGAAGCAACATGATTAGAAGGTTAAAATCTTCAAGATTTAGCATTCCATATTTTGAATTCAAATTACCCGCCATGTACCACATGCCAACTGTTATATTTGACATGTATTTGACTTTGTCATATGTGATTGTCACATTCGCTTCTGCTTTAAACTTAATTTTTGTGTGAGCTAATGAAGCGGCTATGAAAAATTAGGGCTTACTATACATTAAAAAAAAATTGTTCTGCCAGAATAAAGTAAAAACAATCTCAAAAACGGCTTTATTTAAAAAAAAAAAATCAAATATCCATGAACCGTCATTCCAACTTCAATATTTTAAAGACAATCAGCTGTGTCGTAACGTGACCATCAAAAAAAATCAGCCCCGGATGTGACGTCAACAAAGTGGAGGATCGTGGCCCGTCCATTTTGATAGCCCTGCACCAGTCTATGAATCTTATATACCGGATGGGCCAGAAAAAACCGGACAATTTTTTTTATTATAACTTTTGAACTATACGATCGATTTTAATGGGAAAATCTGCACGTGGCAGGGAATTAATCAGAGTTTTGACCAACTATATTTCTTTGTCCACCATCTCGAAATCCAAGATGGCGGACGAAATTAAATTGTACCCTTCAAAAACGCTCGTTTATTCTTGTGTTGCGAACATGTTTTAAGTATTTTTTTTAAATCAGGAAAAAAGCTGCTAACTAGGAACGAATCAGCTAAATCGGTTCTGTGGTTCTAAAAAATATATTTTTGTTTCAACCATTGTTTTGAATACTATACAATTGCCTTGCCAATCATGTCTGCATTTATTTCCTTATAACTTCATTCAGTGGCGTATAATTAATCAAATAAGAGGAAGTTAAAAAAACTGCTTAACTACTTGCCTATTTGCAGATGCCCTCCACAAAAGACCGGCCCTCCAGAATCACCTTTGCATGCATCCTTGCCTACTTTTGAATATGCACAAAATGTTTGGTCTAACAACGTTTGCATTCGACCTATAAAAATAAAAGAAAATTAGCCCATGGGCGCACCAAGGGAGGAGGGGCAAGGATTTTTTAAATACAGGGTGTCTCTAAAAGGCCTGTACAAAATCTTAGCACACATTAATGAGGTCAAAATAAGTCGATTGCTCAGTTTTTTTTTTCGATGTTTTTTATTTTAATGGATCCATGTGAAACTATTTTCCCAGAAATTGACTGATACCTACCGAAAATGACTAAACGATAAAAAAAATTATATATATTTATCGGTTTCACAACGTTCTACGTCTTCCGATACCCAATCTCCACTCGTTTCTGTTTGCCCATAATTCATCATCTAGGTCTCTTATTCTTATTTCACTATCTATTCCTTCTCTCCAGCTTCTCCTCGGCCTTCCTCGTTTTCTTCGGCCAGTTGGTTTCCATTGTAATATTTGTTTAGGTAGTCTTCCATCATCCATTCTTTGTACATGTCCGTACCACACCAGTTGTTTTGTTCTTATATCATCCACTAGAGTACGTTCACCCACTGTCATAATTTCTCTTATTCTTTGATTGGTAACTCTTTCTCTTTGTGATTTCCCTGCTGCTCTTCTCCAATAGTCCATCTCCGTAGCGGAAAGCATTTTTTCTGTTCTATCTTTGATTGGCCATACTTCTGAGCCGTATGTAATAATACTTGTTACAATGGTGTTATATATAAGCTTTTTGTTATGTTTTGATATACTTTGGTCCCAAATTATTCCATTTAATAAAGTTATTGCTTTTCTTCCTTGTACGTTTCTATCTTTTATAGCTTTGTCTAGTGTTCTGTCAGCTATAATTTTTAGACTCAAGTATTTATACTCATCACAGGACTGAATTCGCTGCCCAGTATTTAGGATTATATCCTGTTTCGTTCCACCAATACACATATACTCTGTCTTATTGATATTAACCTCTAGTCCCCACTTATTGTACTCTTCTATTAGTTTTCGTGTCATATATTCGAGGTCGTCATAATCCTGAGCCACCACTATCTGATCATCGGCGAAACATAAAGTATACAAGGTGGTTTCATTCAACGGAATTCCCATGTTTTGGCATTTTCTCTTCCAGACTTTAAGGACCTGTTCCAAATATATCTTGAAGAGCGTAGGCGAGATACAGCAACCTTGTTTAAGACCTTTATTTACTTGAAAGCCTTTGGTTAGTTTTGCTTTTATTTTAACTTTTGCCTTACTATTGCGGTATAACTCTTTGATGGCCTTAATTAGTTGTACGCTTATGTTTGTCTTTTCCAACGCTTTCCAAAGTAGATTTGATGGTATACTATCATATGCCTTCTGCAAATCTACGTAAAGCAGATGGAGCTCTTATCCGTATACCATTTTCTTTTCAATAACTTGGGTTATACAAAAGAGATGATCTAAAGTCGATCTACCCGCCCTGAAACCAGCTTGTTCATCTGCCTCCATAACTTTATATTCGCTCTCCACTTTATTTCTTATTATTTTGCCATATATTCTGCTTAGCGTACTAGTTACAGATATACCTCTATAATTGTCACATATATCTTTCCTTCCTTTTTTGTGTATTGGATATATATGACGTTTTCCACTCAGTTGGTACTACAGCTCCATTTAAATACCTTTGGAAAAGATTCCGTAATCTTCAAAACAATTCTTCACTGCCATATTTAATAAGTTCAGTTGGGATATTTCCGGGTCCGGCAGATTTACCGCTTTTTAAGGTTTTGCACACGTTTTTGACCTCAGATATTGTGAGGGGTACTGGAGATCCCATCGTTCTAATGATATTGTCTCTTTCGTCTTCCTTGAATTCTGCTCTATCTTCAGTTAAAAGTTTTTTAAAATGCTCATCCCATTCTTTGTCTGGTATTGGTGAAATAATATCTCTGCATGTTTCTTTTTTGATCGATCTTATAGTGTTCCAGGTTTCGGTACTTCTCCTACCTCCTAAGTAAGAATCTATTTTCTGGCACTTTTGCATCCATGATTGATTTTTCTTATCACTGATCATTCTTCTCACCTTTCATTGCGGGATTTTGTATTCTTCTCTGCTTCTATCTGTCTTTTGGGATAAGTATGTGTCCTTTTTTCCTCTATTTCACTTTCAATCTCAGCATCCCACCAGTATGATTTTATTTAAAAAAAAATTAATAACTGATTTACTGACTAAATTTAATCCTTAAAGCTATCTTTTGATCCAAAATAATTTCAATATTTCGTTGTAGCATCGGGCACTAAAAACGGAAATATCTCGAAAACGGCTCACCCAGATTTTGTCAAAAGTACCTTTTTTGCTTAAAAAAGTTCAGGAAATTATTTTATCAACAAAAATAGTTGAAAAATACACTGAGAAAAAAGTTATGGTCATTTTAAACCATAAGATGAGCATGACAAAGCGCCCTCTGACGGCTACAGTGAAAACGTGTCAATATTTAGGTTTCGCATCCCAAAAAACCCCCGAGTACCAATTTTCAAAGGAATGCGTTGAGAAATGTTCATAAATTTTAATTAAATCGATTTTTAATTTTTAAATTCACCACCCTGTATCTCTGAAACGGAGCAATTTTGGACTAAGGTAATTTGCATTAAATCGACTTATTTTGACCTCAGAAATATGTACTAAGATTTTGTATACACTAGTGCGGAAAAGTGTTTCTTTCCTCGGGCGTGACGAGAGCTGGTTCCGTATCTAAAGGTTTTTGGCCGCTGTGCGCCGATAAATCGACGTGACGACACGGATCAACCCGCAGCCAACGATAAAGACCGGCCATGGCGCGTTATAAGCAAGTCGGCGGTCACGTGATCTTAGGAGTCCCAGGATTCTTATTGTATTGCTTAATATATTATATGTTTTTACACAATTTAAATAAATTAACAAAACATTTTTGTTCATTTATAGACAAAAATTTAAAAAAATATTTTGCTGATATATGTGTTTATTATGGATAAAAGAACTGAATCTATAAAATAAAAAATTATACAAAATTTGCACTCTAATATCTTCAGGTACATATATTAGGTACATATCGTTAGTAACTTCAAATCTATACATTCAAAATTGGACATATCAAACCTAAGCTTTTAGTTTTATAATTTTTCTTTGACTGTCATCATCTTTGAGTTCTTATTCAAAGATTTATTAGCAGACACTACATCATTGTGCTTTTTAATAAAATTATTTAAAAAAACTTTACATGCCCTTAAACTAATTGTTTCAAGCTTTCACAATAGTTTTTCTCCACAAAAACACTCGCTAGAGTTATCTGAAGGAAAATTTTCAATATAAAACATTTCACAATAATTTATTAAAAAGAAACAAGTGATTTTGTGAATAAGTGAGATGGTTTTCACATTCAATGAACTGAATGTAGTGGTCGTCAATAATTTTTTGAACACCCAGCACAAAGTTTAATATATATTTCATTAAAGTGTAAGTTAACTACCAACTCATGTTCTTTTAAAAGCTGTATCTTACTTTTTAAATATTTCACACTACCAGAGAGATTACTATCTGTTAACAATAAACAATATTTTACAAATCAGTTTTTTAATATTGCGAGGGTGCGGAAGACATATATAGAATTGTAAATTGACGTGTATGCACTGGATGACTGGATAAACAAAGATGAAGCCAACAAAGTGTATCCACCATATCTTCGATTCTCGATTATTTCACTCTCACTATCGAAAATGTCACTAAGGATGTCTCTTACTTGATCAATCTTATCCAAGATCTTATCTTTTACCACTTCTTTCCCGTTTGCAACATATTAGGTTTCAGTTTTATAGTTGGACCGACAAGGAAAAACACTAATTACACGTTCGCGGCATTGTTTATCTTATAGGTATTTTCTTTATAATTTACTCATTAGCCATTAATTATTTTAACGCAGCCCACTACAGTCTTTTTCGTGGGCTGCATTATTTTAATAACTTTGATAAAATTCACATAAAATTCGTGCCCGAATTAAAAAAAAATCGACGTAAACAAACATACCAAAACTGAAAACACACATGTTTTATAATGACAGCGGGCCGTGAGGCGTTTTTTTGTGAGCCTCCTACGGTCACGTGATATTTCCGCGCCCGGGCCGGTCTTTCTCGTGGGCTGCGGGATCAACCCTGTGGTGACGATACACGAGTCAAGTAATATGCATTTGTTTGAAAGTAACCAATCAGCACATTTTATACGAGTCGTCCGCGAGAAGCACACTCTTATGTACATTTGATATTGCCATTTCTTAGTGTTTGCATCATGAATTGGAAATTACCGTATATTGATATATGAACCGTGGGTTTTGGAATATCACGTTTATGTATGCACGCCGCACGGAGGTCAGCTTGTCTAATTTAGACGATCGAAACCTCAATATCGAACTATTTTCTTTCATAACCACTCAGTCTTAAAAAAGTGTCCAATTACCTTATTAGTAGACCCCCAATGCAGAAAATCGATCAACTAACTCGTTGTCCCTTGTTATGACGACAAGTCATAGGCCGTTTGATAGCCTGCATAATGCTCCGCACTTATTCCTCGTGGAGAGGCGATTTTCAAAAGTGCTTCAAGTTGGTACACTAGAGATTATATGGTGATTTCTTCACGTATATTTAAAATATAGGTTAGTATCTTTAATTTTTACTATTAAACCATTTGCAAAGTTTCAATTTGCTTATTAAAAAAATTAGATAAAAGTTGTGTATTGATTTATTATAATTTTTCAAGTATGCATTATATATATTGATAGATATTTAGATAGATAGATATTTCTTTAGATAGATATTTCTTTATTCGATCTTTTGTTTAAAATTTACATTGCAATCACAATAAAATACAAAACATTATACCCATAGGGTGTAGATCCCGTCAAATTTAAAAGAAAAAATATTATAAACATTACAAAATCACAATCTAATACTAAAACGAAGTAGAAGACAAATTAAAATTAAATTACATTTACCTTACATTGCTGAGTTAAATAATCCTGAGTTAGGATATTTGTCATTTTTTTTAAAATTATACAAACATTATACAAACAATGGTTAAACAAAAAATCTGAAGACTATTCTGTTCTTCCAGGCCCCTCCAATGTTCTCCAGCGCCAGTGCAGAGCCATCAAGTGAACTCACCTTTTTTTTATATTTTAGAATTTTGAAATAATAAGTTGGATTATTATTATTTTAGTTTCTTATTTTCCTATCCCAATGCTTTTTACATCTTGATCCAACAAAAATTCATCCAGACTGTAGTAAGCTTTCTTACTTAAAAATGCTTTGAGGTTATTTTTTAAATTCTGTGGTGGTTGTCCACGAAGTGAAGGAGAAAGAGTATTCCATACTTTTAAGATATTGTGTTTTACATTTTTTAGGATGTATGTATAGTGAGCAATGTCTGTTTTTAGGTTTCCTTTAAATCTAGTATTATAACAATGCTCTGTTTTTAGTTTATCAAAAATATCTGGGTTTTCTGCTATGAATTTGCAGCACTCAAGGATGTAGAGATTAAAAATTGTTGGAAGTTTATTATTTATAAAGAGATATTTACAACTTTATGTAGGCTTTTTTTGAAAAATTGTTCTTAGGCATCTTTTTTGAATTAAAAGGATCCTCTCTGCCTCTTTTACGCCCCCCCCCAGAAAATTACCCCATATCTTACCCTAGATTGAACATATGCGTGAAAGGTTGTCAATGAAGCAGAGCTGCCAGCTGAGTCCCTGATTACCCTAAGAGCATAGCAGTACCTACTCATAGATTTTGAAAGCTGATCTATGTGTGCCTGCCAGTCCAGCCTCTCGTCCAGTGTCATCCCCAAGAATGTGACCTTGTCTTTTGTTGTTATTGTGTTGTTATTATATTCAATGTTTGTTTCATCTGGCTTCAGATTAAAGTTTATGATCTGAGTTTTATCCACATTTAGTTGTAGGTTGTTTTCTGTAAACCAATTCTGGAGGGTTGAAAGTGATACTTTTACATTTTCTATACATGCCTCTTTCGTGTTTTCACAGCAAATGACCGTAGTATCGTCAGCAAAAAGTACAACCTCATTATTCAGAATGTTTGCAACCTCGTTTGTGTAGATTAAATAAAGAAGAGGGCCTAGAATCGAGCCCTGGGGAACTCCCTTTTTTATTGTAGAAAAATCTGATTTCACTGTCTCACCTGTTTTGTTTTGTGCCACAACACATTGCTTTCCGTTTGATAAGTATGATTTAATTAATTGCAGTGCTCTGTTACCTATTCCCATCCTTTCAAGCTTATGACAGAGCAGACTGTGGTCTACACTATCAAATGCCTTCGATAGGTCCAGGCAGACAGCCATTGTGATGTTGTTTTTGTTTCGGGATTCCAGGATTCGATCCAATGCCATATAGATAGCTCTAACTGTTGACTTTCCTTTTCTGAAGCCATTTTGTTTTTCGGTTAGAAGTGCATTTTCCTCTAGAAATTGTAATAGTCTAGTATAGATTGCCCTCTCAAAAACTTTACTGATATTAGACAACAGGGAGATGGACCTATAGTTTTTTAATTCATTTAGTTCACCTTTCTTGTGTATAGGTTTAAGTAATGCTGTTTTAAGATTTGAGGGAAAAATACCACCCTGAAAAGATAGGTTAACTATGTATGCTAGCGGCTCACACAGTATGTCTACTGCAGCTATGTTGGACTGAAAAAGTCTGGATCGTTACGTATCCATTGCGTTTGTGACTTTATTATTTCAATCATGTAACAAGGGTTGTATAGGTGCTACATTCAGCTGCCGCTTCTTGCCGCTGTATTAGCTATGATTTATTGTTTCAGCGTTGGCGCATGGGATTGGCCGACGTAATTTATTTATAAACACCGGTTTCACAGGATAAAAATCAATCCGTTTTGAACTATGTATGTGAAAATAGTGAATATAAAGACTACGATAAAGAATACCAGTGCGTGGCAAAAAATTGATATATAGTATAACAAGATTAATAAATTTAGTTAAACTTTTATAAAAAAGCTATGTTAAATAAAAAAAGCTATAAGGTAGTTACATACACACACTCTCAACGTATCAATTTTTCAAGTTTTTTGCTTAAGATGAAAAAAATGATATGCAACATTATTTGTGGAGGCGACTGTACCATCTCCAGAATGCACAGTATATTAAAATCACATTTTTTAAACGCTAGTTGACATTTCCTAACTTTCAGCATCAATTTGTCAAAATTAAAACCATAAAATAATTTCGATCGTTCCGAACCGACAAGCTGACCACCGTGCCCCGCTGGCTCTCTGTACTTACGTCCATACATATCCATACAGTCCATCATACGGATAATGGGTAGAACAACACACTGCAAAGTTTCAGACCTAACATCGTCATGCGTTAATCCCCATCCCATAACAACTGCAGGCTTATAGCATATCTTCGTCATATCCAGTAAAATGTGTTTTTCTGGAAGCTTTGAAACAGAAAAAGTCAAAATATAATATACCGGGTGGGTTAAAAAAAAGGAGGTTAATCTCAAAAAGACAGAGTATATGTGTATCGGTGGAATGAAATAGGATCTAATCTTAAATACCGGGCAGCGAATTCAGTCCTGTGATGAGTATAAATACTTAGGTCTAAAAATTACAGCTGACGGAACACTAGACAAATATATAAAAGATCGAAACGTACAAGGAAGAAAAGCAATAACTTTATTAATTGGAATAATTTTGGACCAAAGTATATCAAAGCATAACAAAAAGCTTCATCAAGGATAGAACAGAAAAAATGCTTTCCGCTACGGAGATGGACTATTGGAGAAGAGCAGCAGGGAAATCAAAAAGAGAACGAGTTATAAATCAAAGAATAAGAGAAATTATGACAGTGGGTTAATGTACTTTAGTGGATGATATAAGAACAAAACAACTGGTACGGACATGTACAAAGAATGAATGATGAAAGACTACCTAAATAAATACTACAATGGAAACCAACTGGCCGAAGAAAACGAGGACGGCCAAGGAGAAGCTGGAGAGAAGGAACAGACAGTGAAATAAGAATAAGAGGCCTAGATGATGAATTATGGGCAAACAGAAACGAGTGGAAATTGGGTATCGGAAGACGTAGAACGTTGTGAAACCGATAAATGTATATATAGGGTTAAAAAAACCGGTCAATTTTTTTTTCAATAAAACTTTTAAGCTGTACAATCGATTTTAATAAGACAAACTGCACAAGGAAGAGGATAGCAAGACACTTGATAACGGTTAGAGATACTTACTAACCGAAACGTCGTGTTTTAAAATAAATAAAGACAATGGAATTCCGAAATTTTATTTCTACATAATCATTGTCTACGAGTTTCAAACAATGGGATTTGTCTTATCTCATGCCAAAAAGGTTCCTATTTTTGTAAAAAAAATTAAATATTACTTTAGTGTTGCGTATACGCATCAACGGCCCAAAATGGGTTAAGGAATACAATAAGAATCCTGGAACTCCTAAGATCACGTGACCGCAGACTTACTTATAACGCGCCATGGCCGATCTTTATCGTTGGCTGCGCTTTCCAATGCAATTCTTATGGCTAGTGTTACCAGACGTCCGGATTAATCCGGACATGTCCGGATTTTTACTACGTCCGGGTGGGTCCGGGCGGATTTTTCATAAACGTCCGGATTTTAAAGTAGCCGCCTTTATAAACATCAAATAATGCAAAATAAACTAGTTTCAAAAAATTTAATTAAACAATAATCGTCGATAAATTTAGCAGTGTGAATTCACCTTTAAGCGGGGTCTTCACATAACGTTTTACCTTACATCTTGCCTGTTCAGTCAAAACGCATCAAGTAAAACTTTGTGTGTAGACGGAAAAACGGACGTTTTACTTGAACTGATTTAAGACGGAAGACCGCCTAGAGAACTGACCGGATCACGCATTGTTTTCCAATAAAACCATCGTTTTGTATCAAAAACTGATCTAAAAACCTACGTTAAAACTATCAAGTGTCTACGCTAGTCTTTCAACCGTCATACTTAACCCTTTTGACTGACAGGCAAGACGTAAGGTAAAACGTTATGTTAAGACCCCGCTTAAAGTAGTATTATTAATTTCGCCCTGTTGAATTACACTTCTGCCGTGTGGTCTTAAGCGCACACAATTTTTTTGATGAAATTTGTAATCTAAAAAAGTACATATCAGACAATTTTACTTCTGATGACCACAATCTGCCTACCCACGAAAAATGGGCAAAATATTTTATTATTTCTACCCAGTGGACCAAAGAAAGAAATAGGCTGCTTTTTTCTTCTGTAAAAGGAATACTCATGACTTCATACAATTTAAGAAATTTGAGCTGCTCAGAATTTTACGATTTTGTACGTCCGCCTAAAAATTCAACACTGTTGAATAAAATACAAAGCAGTGAAAAGTACCTATAAAATAGTAGGTATTAGTTATTGTTTCGATAAAAAAAAAGTTGATTTTTTGTGTGTGGCATCGAAAAAATTTTGACGTCCAGATATTGTCCGGATTTTCTTGACGGCTGGTCCTGGTTAGAGACGTTTTCATCTGGTAATGGCCCATACAAAAATCCTACCCCTAGGTAGAGGGCTGGCCACGCGGTACATAACCTACCTTTACAAAGCCAATCCCCGGAATTTGTAACGGTTTTTCTAGTACCATTATACAAATATCATTCGCCGAAGTCTTTCTGTTGAAATTGGGATGCTTATAGAAAGCGGAAATCTTCTGAATAACTTCGTTTTTAGTTCCCACAAGCACCTACAAAGGACACAGTAGTGTATACAAAAGAAGGGGGGGTTGAAGGCCCCTACCAAGAACTTAGAAATTTGAGGGCCCGGTCAAGTTCACGCAGCTGCTGTACCATTTTTTCTTGAAACATTTTTATCTAAAATTCTATTTCGAAATGAGCTATGAAACTTTGCACAGTCGTAGATCTTCGCAAAGTTAACAACTTCTCCAAGTTTCATGGACTTTTAGAAAGTAGTAAAGTATTTACGAAATTTAAAAAATCTCGAATTTGCCACTCAAGGTATAGATCATCAAAATTCTACTGTACTTCCAGACATGCTACAAAGCTGAAATATAGCAGACTGATAGAATATATTTTTATTTTATTTTTTCTATTTCAACGGCGGAGCCAATTTACAATAATATTACAGAGTAATTAATTAATAACAAGATGGCAAAAAAAAGTAAGTAAAACTAATTAAAACAAACAAAAAAAAACAATAATAAGAAACTAGGACTAAGAAAATTGACTAAAAAGACAAAAATTTTTCTCTTTTATTAAAATATAGGAACTGTAGGTTTTATTATAGAAATTCCCTAATACTACCCTTAAAGGAACTGAGACTGGCTGCGAATGGATCAAGATTGTTTTGGTTGTACAGACGAAGAGTACGAGTCAATGGTGAATAATAGCCATAACTGACATGATGAAAGGGAATGCGAAACATTGGCGAGTTATGCCTACGCTGAATAGTGTTGAAACCGATAATCTCCAATAAAGAAGGACAAAAGCAGATACCGTTTAACATTTTGTAAAAAGTTATAACATCAGAATATGTCCTTCTTCTTTCCAAAGTATCAAGTCCAAATGGCTGCCTAATGGTATTATAATTTATGTTATAATTGATTGTAAAATGTAATTAAAAACAAATATGACGTCCATCCACCCAGCAGCAGCTGTGTGTCTACGTGCCAAAACACACGCATGCGCAATTTTATTCCGAAGCAAGCTATGATCGATCAGTGGCGGATCCAGGATTTCGGGGCGGAGGGGCCAGGGTCGCAGCAAACATCACAATATTTTTTATAAGCAGTTTTTGATTTATCTGAGGTGTGAAATTTTATATAAGTAATGCTGCTAAACTAAAAAATAAGTTATATGTCTGGGAGAGGGGGGGGGCGGGTCGCGTATTTATGTTTCCGTGCTCATTTCACGCCAGCGCGGTTTTGAAATAGACACGGAAATGTTACAATATATTTGGGTTCAAATACGTGTTGATTTTAAGAGTTTTGATCTCGAAATGAGCACGGATCTGTAAGAGAACATCGCTCATCAAACTATTACAAAAGCGTATTCAACTGTCAGGTTAAAACGCTAACATAACGAAAGCTAATCAATCAAATCTAACCGAACCGAACCAAAGCAAACTAAACCAATAATTTTTTTCAAAAAAAAAAACTTTCCTGACTTCTTACCCGGGATCCTAGAGAATGTGAATCCGAACCGAAACGAACCGAATTGAACCAAACCGAACCGAACCGAACCGAACCAAAGCAAACTGAATCAACAATTAAAAAAAAACTTTCCTGACTTCTTTCCCGGGATTCTAAAGGGTGTGAATAGTGTTGTAGTTTAGTTTGGTTAGGTTAGGTTTGGTTCGGTTTAGTTAGGATCGGTTCGGTTCGGATTCACATCCTCTAGGATCCCGGGTAGGAACTCAGGAAAGTTTTTTTTTTGAAAAAAATTATTGGTTCTGTTTGCTTTGGTTCGGTTCAGTTGGATTTGATTGATTAGCTTTCGCTAGGTTAGGTTTTTGAAACTTTCTATTTTCATGTGGTTAGAAATCAAGTGAAAATCATTTAAATCATTAAAATTTATTAATAACAG
Source organism: Aspidapion aeneum (assembly GCA_963576565.1). Lineage (NCBI taxonomy): Eukaryota > Metazoa > Arthropoda > Insecta > Coleoptera > Brentidae > Aspidapion > Aspidapion aeneum. Next base: position 1,172,945 of record OY755039.1, on the reverse strand, counting down.
AACAACATCTGTCGTCGTAGTTGCCGGTGTAAGACAATGAACACTGAACTTTGCAGGTATAGTTAATGGAAGAGTGTTCTTTAAACTTCAAAGAATTTCAAAATCTTGAGTAATATTACTACAAATACTTTTAAACTGCTCCATAATTTTCATATTAACAAAGATATAACCTTAAAATCAAACTAACAAACAACGTAAATCCAATTTAAGTTTCAAATGTGCACTAATAAGTAAACCCCTGCGCTGCGCAATTCAATACAAATCCGTGCCTTGTTCGAGCCTCGGCGCCTTTAAATCAACACGTATTTGAACCCAAATATATTGCAACATTTCCGTGTCTATTTCAAAACAGCGCCGACGTGAAATGAGCACGGAAACGTAATTAGGCGGGCTAAGAACCGGGTCCCTCTGGCCCCCCCTGGATCCGCAACTGTGATCGATTCACTTTTAGATTTATGCTCTAAGGTATTTGGCTATTACCCCTGCCCAGAGTTCCTGCGCTGTCCTGTTGTGTACGCAATGAGCTGCAGTGATGATCAGGTTCTTCGTCAGTAATGAACCTCCACAAAATGTATATATATCATATGAGTATGGTAAGGGCTTCATAAGGGCAACCATAGCCGGATATTTTTTGACGGAACAATCGTATCCATAGAGAATTCGACCCCCATCTAAAATATACTCCATATCATAATTTTTGAGATAACTTTTTGATAGTTATCAGCTGTTTACCATAACAAAAAGCATAGGAAAGCTCTAGGGAAATATACACTGCCGATAATAAAAGAAAGCTACTTGGAACTTGGTAAATAAAATAACCAAGCCGAAGAAACCAAATGAATCAGTCTTTGGTCATTTTCAAAATAGTTTTTTTTTTATTTGTCAAACAGACTGTGTTTTTTTTTATTACAATCTAGTCAGTAAGACTAATTAGCAATTTTGTTTTAACTTAATTTACTAGAAAAGTCAGATTTAAACTTAGGGTTCACTCAACAGTTCTCCCCGCTTTGTTTAGTCTGTAACTCACAATTGTGTTGTGTTTATAGCATTATTTTGTTTTATGTGTAATTCACTTTTTACTAGCTCAAACGGCTTCACTCTTTTTAGTCTTCGAACTAGCATAGTATTGTATAGAAGCTGAATTGCTTCCACATTCACATGCCGATGGAGTCTATCTTCATGGCTTTTTGCGTACTTTTTTATAGTCTCTGCTACAGTTTCGATTTTTAGATCTCGATGAAGGTCACTATTTCGAACGTACCAAGGTGCATTCACAATGTTTCTTAATACTTTATTTTGAAATCTCTGTACAACTAGAATGTTACTCTCTTTAGCACAACCCCATAGTTGAATACCATATGTCCATACTGGTTTCAGTATTTGTCTATAAAGCAGTAACTTATTATGAATTGTTAAATTGGACTTCCTTCCAATTAGCCAGTTCATTTTTCTATACCTTATCTCAAGTTCTTCTTTTTTTTTCTTAACATGTGCTTTACAGCGCAATTTGGCATCAAGTGTCATACCTAGATATTTTGCCTGATTCGAATATGGTACTGGAATGTTGTTAATTGTTATTTGTATGTGATTTATATTTTTGTTTGTAAAATCAACATGAATTGATTTGGTTTCATTTAATTTTATTCGCCACTTTGTGGTCCAACTGTGAACTTGGGTGACTGCATCCTGAAGTTTTTCTATGCATTTTTCAATAGATTTTTCTACCGTCAATAAACCAGTATCATCGGCAAATGTTGCTAAGTGACAATTTTCTGGCTTTGGGATATCACAAGTGAATAATAAGTATAGATAAGGGCCTAGTACGCTACCCTGGGGCACGCCTGCTTGAATTTCTCTTAAATTTGAGTATGAGTCTTCCTGTTTTACTCTAAAATGTCTATCAGATATGTATGATTCCAAAATATCCGAATATTGTTTTTCAAAATAGTAACAATAAAAAAGAAACTTTAGATGATTTTAATAATTTTTTTCTAAATTGTTCTAAAAATGTCATGTCCTATACACACTTTAAAACTAATATCCCCACTAAAAAAATATTTAAATTCAACGATACAACGACAAACGAAGTAATATCAATAATTGAAAGTCTGAAAAATAAAAAGTCCGTGGGCAGTGATGAGATTCCAATTTCCATTTTAAAATCATCAAAGAATATTATCGCTGTTTCTGGTGTATTTCCTACAGTGTTAAAAGAAGCATACATAAAGCCAATACATAAAAAAGGAAAAAAAGATCAAATAAATAATTATAGACCCATCTCACTATTATCAAATGTAAGTAAAATTTTTGAAAAGGCAATAAGTTAAAGACTAATGAACTTCTTTGAGGCAAACAACTTGTTGAGTGACACTCAGAATGGATTTCGTAAGGGCAAATCTACAATAAGGGCTATTTATCAGGCATTGAGTACTATTTTAACGGGATTGAACTCAAATAAAAAAACTATTGCTTTGTTTTTGGATTTGTCTAAAGCTTTTGATAGCGTGGATCATAAAATACTGTGTCAAAAGCTTAGTAACTTAGGTAATAGAAGCCAGTGTGTGGTTGAAAAATATCAAGGTAAACTTATCAAATCTTCTCCAAGACTGGTGCAAAAGGGGGTACCGCAAGTGTCAATTTTGGGTCCACTTTTATATATAATATATACAAATGACATCAACTCAGTAGTCAAAGACTTTCTGTCTCAATTCTGCGACGATGTTACTGCTGTTATTCAGGAGGATTCATTCCGGAATCATGTGGGATGCAAGCAACTCAAAAATTACTTCCAACAAAATAATTTGCTACTTAACACTAATAAAACACAAGTTATGAGCCTTAGAAATACCAAGGCGGAAATTCAGATTGATGGTGCTCAGTTGGAAAATCTTGATTTGGTTGTAATTTTGGGCCTATGTACATTGGCGTAGCTAGGGGGGAGGCTGGGAGGGCCTGGCCCCCCTAAAGTCCCTCAGGTCCCCCCTAAGATATTTTAGGCCTCCCCTACCGACTACTAGTAAAAGAACATGACGCTGAAAATACATACTTTTCTATTATTATTCGGGAAATATTCAAATAAAATAGGTGCATTAAAATTTAAAATCATTCAGATAATGTTTACATTTCAGGAAAAAGCCCTTGTCTTGCGGAATTAGGCTTTTTCTCTTTAAATTATCGGTAACTTTCCTGCACTTATGCAATTTCCCGAAAATATTTTTTAAATTTAAACATAATTATGCATATTGAATATTTCATACATATTGGCGACATCTTGTAAAATATTATAGAAGTGTAAGTTAAATTTCGCATTTAATAAATACAGCGACCTTTGCCCCTCTGTTTCCGAAATCGGGTTGTAGATGTCGTAAGGTTATAAAAGACCTTTTTAAACTGTTTTTCTAAAATAAATATAATAATCTTTTTAGTTTTTTTGAGGTTAGCGTTTAGTGTCTTATGGCAATTTTCCGATTTTGGTGACAATTTCATAACCATTTTCATATTAAGTTTTCCCACGTCGTTAAATGGAATAAATTCGTCGAGCAATACCGGGAAATTTTTAATATTAATACTTCTGCTCTAAGAGCAGAAATGACCGTTTTAAAGAATTGTATTTTTCGGTTAAATCAAACTGTTGGTCATGATTCTATCAAACAACATATAGCAGAAAACACCTATCCAAACCTCTACCAACTTTTTAAAGTTGCGAGTATTCTTCCAATTTCAAGTGCAACTTGCGAGAGGTCTTTCTCTGCCATGAGGAGAGTTTTTAATTGGCTTAGAACAACTATGACTCAAGAGAGACACTCAGGTTTGTCATTGTTATTCATAGAAAAAGATGTTGAGGTCGACTTAGACAGTGTGGTAGACGCTTTCAGTCAGCGACGTAGAAAACTTTCTTTGTAGAATTGCTGAATTACATACTTCCTGTGTATACATATATATAAGCTGGTAAATGTATTATTAAATTTGTTATGTTAAAATATTAGAACATTTAATGCGCGTATTTTTTTTTATTCATTGCACACTTTGCACGGCTCTTTAAAACCTATGTTTGCTTTTTGTTCAAGATAGACCGGGGCCACGGCCCCCCCTGAAAAGCAAGGCTAGCTACGCCAATGCCTATATATGGAAACAGATCTAAACTGCGAAAAGCATGTGCAGGTATTGGTACGCCCTAAAGCTAATTCGGGATAACATCGGTGTGGCAGCTTGTCTGCCAGCTTTTCACGCCTACATACAATCAAGGGTTAGGTATGGAATAGTTTTTTGGGGTAATTCAGTTGAGGCCATTAGAGTATTAAAACTGCAAAAAAGGGGTCTAAGAATTATTTTTCAAATGAAAAAATCCGATAGCTGTAGGCAAGTTTTTATGGAAAATAGAATACTCACAGTATTTTCTTGGTACATACTGGAGTGTGTAAGTTTTATGGTCGCCAATCCAGACCTTTTCAGTGGCTTGGAACAAGAACATGTATATAATACAAGACATAAAAGTAATTTAAAAACTGAAATGGCACATTATACTTATGTCCAAAAAAATGGTAAAGATTCCATCGTAAAAGTGTGGAATAAATTGCCATCCAAAATCAAAGATTTGCCTCCCAAAACTTTAAAAATGAAACTAAAAACTACTTACTAAGAAAAGCATACTGTTCCGTTGATGAGTTTTTTGGTGACAGTTTGAGTGACATTCTTTAGATGTTATAGGTATTTGTATCTTTTGTGTCATATATTTTTTTTTAATGTTACCTGTTTGATTTTATGCTACACTTGTAAATACTACAAGTAATTTATTTCCTTACTGTTTTATTTTGTATTTTTTTATTACTAAATGGAATAATATGGGACCAAAGTATATCAAAACATAACAAAAAGCTTATATATAACACCATTGTAAAAAGTATTATTACATACGGCTCAGAAGTATGGCCAATCAAGGATAGAACTGAAAAAATGCTTTCCGCTACGGAGATGGACTATTGAAGAAGAGCAGCAGGGAAATCAAAAAGAGAAAGAGTTACAAATCAAAGAATAAGAGAAATTATGACAGTGGGTGAACGTATTTTAGTGGATGATATAAGAACAAAACAACTGGTGTGGTACGGACATGTACAAAGAATGAATGATGAAAGACTACCTAAACTCCTAAACAAATACTACAATGGAAACCAACTGGCCGAAGAAAACGAGGATGGTCAAGGAGAAGCTGGAGAGAAGGAATAGACAGTGAAATAAGAATAAGAGGCCTAGATGATGAATTATGGGCAAACAGAAACGAGTGGAGATTGGGTATCGGAGCACGTAGAACGTTGTTAAACCGATAAATATATAACATGTCTTATCCCATAAGTGTTTGCACTTGCGCAGTATAAATATTAAAAAATATAATAGGTATGCAAAAAGTTAGAATAAAAAAAGAACTAGCGAAACCAAAAAAAATCCTTAAAATTTTCTTTATTAATGACAAAATGACTTTTTACCGCTTTCTGACCTAGCCAGATCACTGTGCGACGCAACAGTCGCTGGAAAATATCCAGGAAGTTTCTTTCTTTTTCTTTCTTACCATTTTCTCTAATATTTCGTACGTATTTGGGCTTCACGGAACCCGTATGACTAATGGTAGTCCTCACTACTTCCATACCTTCAGTTTCGTGTTTGAGGAAAATCAAAACAAATAAAATTTTGCAAAAAAACAAATACATTTTTTAAAAATAACAAAATATTTTGTGGTTATCTGTCAAAACAATAGGACAAAAATTTAATTTTTTTAGTTTGAAAGTTTGGGCCAATGTAAAAACAAGTCAGGGAGCCGATTCTTAAAATAAATTCTTCTTATAAAATCTCACTTGATTCGTTTCCAAGACATAAATACTGTGTCTTTTCTAGTGATTTCACTCTTGGGAAAGAAACCGGAAAAATTGTGGAAAAAACTAGTTTTTTTCACATACCTTGGAAAAATTGAGAAACCACAAATTATATTTATACAAGCATAAATAGGTCAAATAAACGTATATTAACCAAATTATACATTCTTGTGGGGTCAATAGTCAAAATCAAATAACATTTATTTTCATATAATATAAAAATAACGTTAGTTTCAAATTTTTAAACAAAATAAATGTAAAAAAATATTAAAAATTAAACTAAATTATCACTTCAAAAAACAAAAACATTATTTGGCAAAAAAACTAAGAGGGAGAGCTTCCTCCGAGTCCGATCCTGAGTCCTCGGCTTCTGAGGCTGAGTAAGCATCGACATCTGAATCTGCCTCCACAATACCCTCTTCTTCATCTTGGTTACGTACGGTGTATTTTTCATCAAAATTTTTATTAAAATTACTTAATAAAATAAAAACTAACTAACTTCCTTATCAGAGTACTCTACACTGATTTTTAACACAATTTCAATTTTTCTGTTTTTTTCCGTTTTTTCCGTTTTTTTCCTGAAAAAAACCCGGTTTTTTTCCATAACTCAATTTTTCCAGAAATTTTAAATCCCAAATCTTGCCCACGTTCACTGTTAATCCCCACTTTTGGGATTCTTTCGTTAACTTTCTCATCATATACTCCATGTCTTCTGTATCATTAGCTTCAATTACTTGGTCGTCAGCAAACTGTAGTGTGTATATGGTAAGTTGTATTCCCATGCCGTGCACTTTACGTTTTCAGTTTTTTAGAGCTACTGCGATATATATTTTAAAAAGAGTTGGAGAGATACAACGTCCCTGTCTTAAGCCTTTTGTTACCAGGAATTCTTTTGAAAGTCGATTTCCAATTTTAATTTTAGATTTTGACCCTTTGTATAGTTTTTTTATCGCTTTTATGTATGTATGAAGTTTGCTCTAACACTGTCTATAATTTTTCTACTGGAACGGTATCATATGCTTTTTGTACGTCCAAAAAGGTAACATGAGTCTCTATATTTCTAGCACTCCTTTTCTCAGTTAGCTGTTTAAGACAAAAAACGTAATATTAAATCCCTAATAAATTTATCTAAATACTGGTTAAGCTTGTTTTCAGATTATTCTGGTTGTCAAAACAAATGTAAACCGTTTAAATTTATTTTTTTTGACCTTAGTAACTATTCTTGTAGTAATAAATATATAATAAATAATATAGACCGGGTGGGCCAAATAAAACAGGACAATATTTTTTTCATTATAAATTTTGAATTATACAATCGATTTTAGTGGGACAAACTGCACTTGGCAGACAATTAATCAAAGTTTTGAGTGAATGTATTTTTTTGTCCACCATCTCAAAATTCAAAATGGCGTTATTCTCGTGTTGCGAACATGTTTTAATTATTTTTTTAAATTAGTAAAATCTGCATTCTTGTCACGCACAACAAGGTACGAAACTGTTTGGTTTTCACTTTCTCCAACGTCGATCACGAGGATACGAGTGATCCCCGTCTGGAACACGTCCTGATAGTCAGGAACAAATGTTCCATGCCAATCCACGACCGGACCGGTTTCGACCTTTTGGGCCATCCTCAGGTGAATGTAGGCGATAGCTCCGTGTAGAGCATAAGTTGTGTGAAACCACCAGAAACAACTACTCCGAGGGAAAATACCCCTACCGGCATTGCATTATATTGATGGTTTGAGGCTTTCGTTGGGAACTTGTTAAAACTGTTTGGTTTTCACTTTCTCCAACGTCGATCACGAGGATACGAGTGATCCCCGTCTGGAACACATATAAGTTGTTCGTGAAGAGAATTATTCTTAAATGTCTACTTTTTAACAGCTTGACGAAAATCTGATGTGGTTTAAAAGTACCTCCTTGGTTGTAAGTTGTTGTTAAGGGTATGTTTCAAAGCAGTATATACATAGCTTAAAAAAAACAATAAAAATAAAACAACTTATAACCACGTTAATCATAGGTACTAGATTATGGTAAGATAAAGTTCGAAGACTAAAAAGAGTGAAGCCGTTTGAGCTAGTAAACTTATAAGTGAATTACATAAAACAAAATAATGCTATAAACACAACACAATTGTGAGTTACAGACTAAACAAAGCGGGGAGAACTGTTGAGTGAACCCTAAGTTTAAATCTGACTTTTCTAGTAAATTAAGTCAAAACAAAATTGCTAATTAGTCTTACTGACTAGACTGTAATACAATAAACACAGTGTGTTTGACAAATAAAAAAAAATTAAAAAAACTTTGGTTTGATGCATTTTTTTGCTTCGACCGAGAGTTTTTGCTTTACTACACATAAAATAAATAATACGTATATTCCTAATTTTTTATTTTTAGTTTCTTTGTTAAATTAGATAAACATAAGTTACAAGTTTAATAATAATTTAGAACAGAAAACTGCTAAAACGCAAAATAAAATAAAAGTAAAAAAACAAGTTTGAGAGTTTGAAGGAATTGGCTGGCGCCGCACTTTTTTCAGCCATTTCTGCAATTAACTCACGTTTCTTCTCAGCTTCTTTAACTCTGTTGATAAATTTTAAAAAATAATCGGTTCGAGCATTTACTCCTGGCTTTCCTTCTTCGCCACACCCCAATCCCCACGAAATAATTCCTGCAAAGAAAAATAAAGTAAAATCGAGGCTCTCTTATATACAGGGTGTCCCAGGCCACCCGTCCATCTCTTTTAAAACCTAGGGGAAAAGTTTTTTTAATGATCCAAAAATTACTAGAGTACGCTCTTTCGATTGGTGGTAGATAGTGATGTAAATGGAAATATTTCCGTTGGAAATGGAAATAATGGAAATTTCCGAACGTGTTTCGGAAATATTGAAAATATTGGAAATATTTAAAAAATATTATCTTTCATATTTTGTAACCTTAGGGGCGTTTTTAAATTACGTAAAGCAAAAATTCAGGATTTTTGACCCCCACCTCCCCTCGTAAAGCATTCCCCCCCCCCCATTGAGCGTTACGTGATTTAGGGATAAGCATTAAACTTACTATAGAACAATTTTTATTTCCGATGCTATTGAAGATTTTGAGGAAGTAGACCGGCAAGACGATGTTATTGAGTGTGATGCTGACGACAGCGATGAAGATATGCCTCTTGCTTGACTAGTGAATAGTGTAGTGTGGCAAGAATGAGATTTTAGTTGTACTTGATTTGATTTGTTTGAAGAATAACTCCTGATTTCTTCAAGCCTTCTGCGTTTCCTATGTTTTGTTATGATTTTTATAAATAAATATTTCCTTTTTTCTTATTTTTTTTAATATTTCATATATTTCACGGGTACGAAATTCCACATTTGTTAGTATTATTTGGCTTAAAAATTCCGTTGATTGACGCTCACTGTCTTGAAAACGGGTAAAAATGCAATCTGTGTTGATTCGGCCTGAAAGACAAAGAGCTGTCGTAGGTCACGGACTATAGTTGTTTTTTTTTATTTGCATTCGATCTTTTCATTGATCGATATTGTAGCAGTGTTTTCGCCTGCTTTTAGTTTTTTGTTTCTCTCGTATCTCGGTAGATGGCGCCTCTTGCTATAGTTCGCTCACTAATTACATTTAATTAGAGACAAAACCGTCTGATTAACTTCGCAAGATTTGTCACATTGACCAGCAGTGTTCTGAGGAGTCCCATAAGGACGAAACGGTTAACTGTCAACACTTATTAGGTGTCCATTAGATCTTGGACCCCCGTGAGGTTAAGCCTTCAGGCTATCCATGGAAAAATATAAGGGAAACAAAAAAAACTCCTTTTTGCCCGATTAGCCACGAAACTTGTTTGATTTTTAAATTCACGGGTACGAAATTCCACGTTTGTTAGTATTATTTGGCTTAAAAATTCCGTTGATTGACGCTCACTGTCTTGAAGACGGGTAAAAATGCAATCTGTGTTGATTCGGCCTGAAAGACAAAGAGCTGTCGTAGGTCACGCACTATAGTTGTTTTCTTTTATTTGCATTCGATCTTTTCATTGATCGATATTGTAGCAGTGTTTTCGCCTGCTTTTAGTTTTTTGTTTCTCTCGTATCTCGGTAGATGGCGCCTCTTGCTATAGTTCGCTCACTAATTACATTTAATTAGAGACAAAACCGTCTGATTAACTTCGCAAGATTTGTCACATTGACCAGAGGAGTCCCATAAGGACGAAACGGTTAACTGTCAACACTTATTAGGTGTCCATTAGATCTTGGACCCCCGTGAGGTTAAGCTTTCAGGCTTCCCACGGAAAAATATAAGGGAAACAAAAAAAACTTTTTTTTGCCCGATTAGCCATGAACCTTGTTTGATTTTTAAATTCACGGGTACGAAATTCCACGTTTATTTCCATATATTTTCAATATTTCCGGAAATATTTCCGGAAATATATTTCTGGAAATTTTACAACACTAGTGGTAGATGTTTTCAACTTTCAGAGTTTACCGGAAGTGGCCTATTTAGGCCTGGAGCCGTTTTCTCAAATAGGGATGGGCATTCATTTAAAAAAACAATGACTTTTAAGAAAAAATGTTTCAAATAAAAGTTATGTATTTTCTTGCGTAGAATCCGAAACTGTGGGAAAATTATTCCCATCCCTATTCAAACAACGGACTTTAGGGCTGAATAGGGCACTTTCGGTCGGCGCCGGCGCCGGAATTTAAAAATACAGTCGAACCTCTCTAACTCGAACCTCTATAACTCGAACCCCTCTATAACTCGAACCTTTTAAGCGGTCCCTGCACTTTTTACATGTATTTTAACCTATGTAACTCGAGTTTCTATAACTCGAACTCTCCATAACTCGAACTGTTTTGGTTGTCCCTTCAGGTTCGAGTTATAGAGGTTCGACTGTACCACTAATACAAAGAGCGTACTCGATATGGCTACAATCATTTTTTTAGATCATTGAAAAAAACCATCCCTTAAGTTTTAAAAGGGATGGACGGATGGTCAGGGACACGTCACTAATGATTCAGCTGATTTTTTTGTAAACAATACTTATGTAATATATATATATATATATATATTTAATGAAAACTAATATTTTGCAACTGTTTTTAATTACATCCTTATAAAAAAATATTTTTGAGACGTATTATAGTCGTTATTTTGTTATAGCCTGCTTCATTTTTCATGAGAAGATCGCCATACAGGTCATTAGTTGATGTAGCACCCTGTACATTTTACAATTTAAATATATTATTGTCATATTTTTTATGCAGTTAAATTATAACATAAAGTAAAAGTTATACTTTTTTCTTTGTTCATTTCCCCAGTGTAAAAAGCTTTGGGGGTGCACACATAAATTTTTTTCGCGCCATGCGAAGTTGTCTAAGCGCGCACTACTTAAAGGTGCGCGTGAGCTGCTCTAAAATGTAACGCGAACCGTGGACGCGGGAGGAATCACGAGAGTGCGGGCGGCATCGAGGCTAGTTTTTGTATAAGCGCGGTGCCGAAGGAAGGTTCAGATTCTATGCATTGTAAAATTCTTTTGGGACATGTCGTCCTCTTTTTCTATATTTCGTAATTAGCATGCGACATAACATCTACGGTGCATAGAATTTGGTTCCAGTAAATTAAAGTAAAGAATTAGATTCGAAGTTGGTTTGAACACGAATACAAACACATACATACCGGGTATTAATTTCTAGATAATATTCCATTCTTTAGTGAATTCCTTTTCGGGTAATTATTAATTAAATTAAGGAATGATCAAAGTTTAATATTTTTTTAAGTAAAATTTGGGAGTGCACGCGCATATGTGCATTTATGGAGAAACCGCCCTTGCTTATCCCCACAGTTTTAATAATCGGGACTTATTGAAATAACCTGACTTTGTTTTAGAGTCGGCTTTATTCTAACAGATTTACAAACAAAGAAAACTGACAGCTGACCTCTCAAAATTGACATAACAAAGTCAAATTTAAATAAATAAAGTCGCTAACTTACATTTAATAAAAACAGACACTAATAAATCTGGTTGTTAAATACACAATTTTGCCGAATTTTGAAACAAAGTAGCTGCTTTTTATATGTAAATCTGTCAAAATACTGCCGATTTTAAAATAAGGTCAGGTTTTAATCCAATATGTTCTAATATAAATAATACAGGGTGTCTTTAAAAGGTCTGTACAAAATCTTAGCACATATTCCTGAGGTCAAAATAGATAGTTTAAGTTGTGCTACGTATTTTTACGTAAGCATGAGATTTGACAGTTACGCAAGCGCACTTCGTCACACCATCGTCAAGGCCACGTTAGGAGCTTACGTATTTACGTTAGCTTACGGCAGTCTGCGTGCACCGTAACGTTACCAAAGAATAGAATTGGTTGATTGACCGATCGAAAAATGAGGCCTAGACGATAATTTCCGCTTCCAGTACAAACAATTCTTTGCAAATATATTCCTACTGTAGTTGAAAAGACAAAAAACAAAATTGTAACATCAAAAAAATACAGTGCCGAATTCCATATTCTCTGCTATTAGTAGACTTGTTATGGTAACGTAAAAACATTCAACTTAAACTCAAATTTGGAACAAAACGTAGAGCGCTTAACGTGCAGTTTTACGTAAAAATACGTAGCACAACTTAAACTCTCTATTAAGTCTATTTAAAGCAACTTACCTTTGTCCGAAATACAGGGTGGTAAATTTAAAAATTAAAAATTGATTGTCTTAAAATTTATGAACATTTCTCAGCGCATTACTTTAAAAATTGGTACTTGGGGTTTTTTGGGATGCGAAACCTAAATATGGATACCTTTTCACTGTGGCCGTTAGAGGGCGCTTCACAATGCTCTTTTTATAGGTTAAAATGACTATAACTTTTTTCTCAGTGTAACTTTTAACGTTTTTTGTTAAGAAAATGTTTTCCTGAATCTTTGTAAGCCAAAAAGGTACTCTTGTTAACATGCGCTTAAGTAAGTAGTTTTCGAGATATTTCCGTTTTTAGTGTTCGATGCCGCAACGGAATACTGAAATTAATTTGAATGACTATTTCACTAGAGCGTTTTACACTGGCAAAATGTCATGGCAACGGCCAGTTTTCTACTGAATATTAATCTCAAAGCTTTATTCAAGTTTGTTGCTTTTCGGCAATTTCGTTCATGAAATTTTTTAATTTAAAAATTTAATTTTTAAATTCAGCCCTGTATCTTTGAAACGGAGCCATTTTGGACTAAGGTAATTTGCATTAAATCGATTTATTTTGACCTCAATATGTGCTAAAATGTTTTACCGACCTTTTAGAGACACCCTGTATACAGGGTGTCCCAGAACTAATGGTACATGGTTAGACTGTAGATTCCTTGCGTCAAAATATTACGATTTAGCCATACTTGCCTTAGTCCAAAAGTTCGTATTAACAGAGATACAGGGTGTTAAAATTTATTTTTTCAATTCGATTTTCTTTAATAACTTCCCAACTAACATTTATAGTAGCGGCTACATGTTCTAAAGGCTTTGCTACTTTCTTATAGTAGAAATGTGGTGATCCCAACCAAAATTTGTTACTTTTTAGTTCTAACTACTATTTAGTATCAGGAAATAGTAGATGTTTCGTAAAAACGACCCTCTAAACTACTTCATAGGATTGTTTCTTGATAGTCGATTCTGATAGTCTTCTCTACCACAATAGGACGTTGCTAAAGTTTTACTTTCTTTTTAGTCGTTATTTCGTAGTCGTCCTGACTTTTATATCCTACTTAATTACCACTAGAAAGTTAAGCTTCATTGGAGTCCCAAACAAGTGTATCCGACAACTACATTATAACTTTAATTTTTACCACAAAAGTTTGTGTCATCATAGTAACATCTGATGTAACAATGTAGACAAAATAACTTTTTGGATCAACTTTAAAGCCGCAACTACTTTCAAGTAACCTTTTCGACTATCAGGGAATATAGTTTGGGACGCCATGTTTTTATGTAAGAAAGAAAATTTAATATTTTTGTTGTCGTTTTATGAGCTCATATTAAAGAGCCATACTATTTTATAAACAAATTAGTTGAAGCTTACCAAAAATGCTCTTCTTAAGCACCATTTGTTGGAATTAACTGTCGATTATGAAAACATAACCTCCAAAATCACAACACAAAAATTCCATCAGCTACCAGAAAACGGCTCAATTTTACGGGCGCACCGGTTTTTTGCAATATATATAATGCATGTTATACAAAAAACTTTGCGTCGCTTTCGAATTTTGATCCTCTGCTCGTAAATTCTCACACTTTTGGATAACATAGTTCATATTATAACCATAACCAAACAAAAAAACTAAGCGAGTCTGTTTACTGTTGTGTCCACCATATTGTGTAACAATTCTACCAAAAAGAAACGGTTATATTATTTGCAACTACATCGCAACTTTAATGCCATTACGGAAAAAAAACAGCCTCTACGACATAGTAGATACCTGGATACTACGTAGTAGTGTAGTTGTTACTACAGTGACTTTAAACACTTGGCCAGGTAGTTATAACCAGAAATTGGTTCCCCACTTAGGGAATTATAACGTCGCTGTATGGTATACTGAGACGTAGCTGGAGTACGTTGCGGTTACTTTTAAGAAATTCTTTCTAGTTGGGGTTTCGTCGTTACAACTTTAATTGTTTGTTGGGTTATCTACTAATTAATATTTTTGCAAAAACTAACCGGCGCTTAAGATTTTTTAAAATTGGCAAAACTATTCCGTTGAAAAATTTGATGTACAATGTACAGCGTGTTCCTTGGACCACTACCATTGCATAAAATCAGTGTATTTTTCTTGTGCCTCGGTGTAAACCAGTTTTTATGTAAAATAATGATTTTCCCATCCTTTTTATGTAAAAAACTTATATTGTTCTAAAGTCGCTCAGAGTAACGGTTTTTGAGATTTTTGCATTTAAAGTTTTTATTGCATGTGACTGATATGTCTAATTTAATTATGATACTTTCTTCAATTCGTTCTATTAATTAATAATTTTGCACAATAAATTGGGTTTGGTGGTTTTTGGGCATGAACAATTTAATTTTGGTAAAAAAAAAAATATTATACAGGGTGTTCTCTGGGTCGGTAACCGTCACATTAAAATAGGTCTAAATTTTTTGTTCCTCGGTGTATACAAGATTCTATTAAAAACATTAATGTTTTTTTTTCAGTAAAAAAGTTATAGCGTTTAGATGTCGCTTAAGGCAACGGTTTTCAAGATATTTAAATTAGAAGTTTTTATTGTATGCGTAAAAGATTTTTGATTAAATTCTGACCTACTTCATACATATTTGCTATAATCAATACTTTTTATAGCATTCCAAGATTAGATGTTTCTTAAGAAATATTAAGTTAAAAAATATACAGGGTGGTTCTTGAATTATCATAAGTGTGTTAAAACAAAGTTATTGTCCGTTATTGCAACTGTGTAGCCCAGACTTAAACCCCCTGGATTTTTGTATATCGACCAAAATAAATACCCGAGAAGAACTATTTCAAAAAATTCAAAATGCTTGAGAGGCGTTCAGAAATGCAAATCTTTATTTTAAAATCAGACGTTCGTATAATAAGCGAATAAACAAATGTATTCAGGTTAACGGTGGCCAGTTTAAACATTTATTGTCGATTTTTTTTGTTTTTCTCTCTAAAAATTTGTGTTTGCAATAAAATATGTATAATTTTAATAATTAAATTTTAATAATTAAAATAATATTCTGTTTAAAAACCTACTTAAGTATACACCGACGCACAACAAAAATATACTGATGATTTTAATGAAATGGTAGTGGTCCAAAGAACACCCTGTACATTGTGGATCAAATTTTTCAACGGAATCGTCATGCAAATTTCAGAGAAACCTATATGCTGGTTAGTTTTTGCAAAAATATTAATTAGTAGAAAGAATTAAAGAAAGTATCATACATAAATTAGGCATAACACTCAAATGCAATAAAAACTTTAAAGGCAAATATCTCAAAAACCGTTGCTGTGAGCGACTTTAAAACAGTATAACTTCTTTCCATAAAAAGGACTGAAAAACCATTATTTTACATAAAACCTGGTATACACCAAGGCACAAAAAAAATACACTGATTTTAATGCAATGTTAGGGGTCCAAGTAACACCCTGTACATTGTACATCAAAATTTTCGACGGAATCGTCTTTCCAATTATAAAAGAACTTACAAGCTGGTTATTTTTTGCAAAAATATTAATTAGTAAAAAAGTTATTAAAGAAAATCGAATTGAAAAAATAAAGTTTAACACCCTGTATCTCGGTTAGTACGAACTTTTGGACTAAGATAAGTATGGCTAAATCGTAATATTTTGATCCTGTGAATCTACAGTTTTACTATGTACCATTAGTTCTGTATAACTACAAATAAAACGAATTAAAAAAAATTGCTTAAATACTTTCCTATTTGCAGTTGTCCTCCACAAAAGACCGGCCCTCCAGAATCACCTTGGCATGTATCCTTGCCTTCTTCTGAATATGTACAAAATGTTTGGTCTAGTAACTTTTGCATTCGCCCTATAAAATACAGACGCGCTAGAATGAGGCAAATAAAGAACTAAATAAATTTAGAAAAAAAAAACTTTTTGAAAACAAGCTTTTATAAAATGGACTAAAAAGCATAAAATAATTTTTTGAGTGTTCTGATATCATAATAATAAAAGCGATGGGCGTATTAAAGGAAATTTACCCGTTTTTGTTTTAGCCTTGTTAACTCGAAGTTTAGTGAAAATCCAGTCATTATATTATAGCAAAGAAATAAGAGTAGATAATTTAACCCAACCCAACCCTACTCAAGCTACCCTTACATTTTTCTGATATGGATGGACATTATTACGCCTGCTTGATATTAGGCAGATCATCCGCGACCGGCATTGTGTCGATTTATTTTGTCACATTGAAAAAGAAGAGTCGGCCCATCATCGGTTGTGGACGATCCACCAAATGCACATGGAAAGGCATTTACCTAATATTAAATACACCCATCGCTTTTATTATTATGATATCAGAAAACTCAACAATTATTTTATGCTTTTTAGTCCATTTTATAAAAGCTTGTTTTCAAAAAGTTGTTTTTCTAAATTTATTTTTTAATTTTTAGATTTGTCAGCTAGCGCATCGATATTGCAAGGAGTCTTTCCTGTCAATTTTGAAATATCTAAGTCTTCGATGAGAAGGCCGTCCAACGATTTGATACTAAACAAAATACAAACTAAAATTTTACCCCCTTTCCGCCCTCCACGTTAGGGAGGAGGTAGGCAGTCAGTGATACCACATTATTGTATTGTCATCGGAACTATAACGTTATTAAAATTTAAAGTTATAGGATACGTGGAGATCAGTTGAAAGTAATCAGAAAAACTTGACATTAAATCGTCCATTTTGAATCCGCCATATTGAATTTTTGTAACCTGATTAAGAATTCGTAATCCTCATCCTCAAAAACCCCTAGGTACCAATTTTGGTGGAAATCCAACAAACTAAAATTTTACCCCCTCTCCGCCCTCCAGGTTAGGGGTGAGGTAGGCAGTCAGCGATACCACATTATTGGATTGTCATCGGAACTATAACGGTATACGAAATTTAAAGTCAATCGGATACGTGGAAGTCAGTTGAAAGTAATCAGAAAAACTTGAAATTAAATCGTCCATTTTGAATCCGCCATATTGAATTTCTGTAATCTGATCAAAAATTCGTAATTCTCATCCTCAAAAACCCCCAGATACCAATTTTGGTGGAAATCGGACAAACTAAAGTTTTACCCCCTCTCCACCCCCCACGTTAGGGGGGAGGTAAGTACCCCATTAGAAGAATAGAACTTTTTTAGCCTAAATAATTAGGCCAGCGCAGAGCCGCGCGGAGGAAGGTTCCAATTTCACCCGTTTTTCAGCGGGGTATAGGTGGATGTCCTCGAGCGGGGGCGGGATGAACGTTTGTTTTAGTTGAAGTCGGCCATCATCATCGTGTGAAAACGTCCGTTACCCTTGCTACGAAGCCGGTTCTATCCTTAGTGAAGACATATGAGTTTGATTTGATCGCGTGTCATTGTTTGTTTTTGTTATCGTTTGTTTATAAAATGGAAATAAATACCGTCGATTACATAATTACTACTACTATGTCGGTTTAGAACGTTTTTCTACGTTGTCCGACGCCTATTCTCCACCTCCTTCGATCCTGACAATCATCCTCAGTCAGATTTTTTGACTCATTGATCTTTGGATTGACTGTTGCCATTCTAGTTTAGGACGCCCTCTTTTTCTGCGCCCTATTGGTTGCCATTCTAGGACCTGCTTTGGTAATCTTTCGTCGTTCACCCGTTGTACATGGCCGTACCATATCAGTTGCCTTCTAGTGATGTCATCCGTTATGCTTTCCTCGATTCCCATTCTTTCTTTTATGATATCATTTCTTATGTGATCTCTTGCATCCATTTCGACACTTTCCATTTTTGTTTTGTACTTTTCTGTTACGCGACAAGTCTCTACTCCATACAACAGCGTGCTTTTGACCATTGTTTCATATATGTCAATTTTACATTCTTTTTTATCTCTCTGCTCCATAAAATACTGTTAAGACATCCAATAACTTTTTTTGCTTTTACTATTCTTTTTTCCAATTCTTTACATTCTGTACCTGTTTTATCAAACCAAGTATACATACTCATTGCATGGAGATATTGTTTGTCCATTTCTAGTACTAACTCACTGGATTTGTTTCCATTACATAAGTACTGTGTCTTGTCCACGTTCACTGTTAATCCCCAGTTTTGGTATTCTTCTGTTAACTTTCTCATCATATACTCCATGTCTTCTTTATCATTTGCCACAATTACTTGGTCGTCAGCAAACTGTAGTGTGTATATGGTAAATCGGTCGTTAAGTTGTATTCCCATGCCGTGCACTTTACGTTTCCAGTTTTTTAGAGCTACTGCGATATATATTTTAAACAGAGTTGGAGAGATACAACATCCCTGTCTTAAGCCTTTTGTTACCAGGAATTCTTTTGAAAGTCGATTTCCAATTTTAATTTTAGATTTTGACCCTTTGTATAGTTCTTTTATTGCTTTTATGTATGTATGATTGATATTAGTTTGCTCTAACACTGTCCATAATTTTTCTACTGGAACGGTATCATATGCTTTTTGTAGGTCTACAAAGGTAACATGAGTCTCTATATTTCTGGCGCTTCTTTTCTCAATTACTTGCTTAAGACAAAAAACATTATCACTACAAGATCTGCCTGCGCGAATCCCACTTTGCTCTTCTTCTTCTTGTTCATGAAAATCATTCTCTATTAGATCTCTAAGAATCCTACCGTACAATCTACTTAGAGTACTGGTTACTGAAATTCCTCTGTAATTGTTGCAATCCAGCTTGTTTCCTTTTTTATGTATTGAGGATATGAATGCAAGTTTCCAATCATTAGGTACTGGATGTCCGTTTATGCATTGGTTAATAATATATGTGAGATTTTCGACTAGTTTCTCTGATCCATATTTGAGCATTTCAGAATATATTGTGGCCTATTAAAAAAACATCACGTTTGGGCGCCAATTTGTGGCCTGTAATTAGGATAGTGACAATTTGCCAACTTGTGACACAACAAAACCATTGAATAATTAAACAAATATCTGGAAGCAGAACTGTATTTTTCAGCTAGGTAAAACATTGATATGCCCGGTAACTTTTATACAGTGGAGAAGGGGGGGTTCAGAAATAAGAAAATTTTAAGTGCGCCACATTATTTAATACCAATGTTTTACAAAGAAGGTCTTAAATAAAATACAGTTCAACCCAAACGTTGTAGCTAAACAATGAAATTCTACCTACTTCCGAGGCTTCCAGAGTATTTGTGTAATTAAAAAAACCCAAAAAAAATTGACTAATAAACGAGATAAAATTCTAAAAGATTTTTAACTGAATCAAAAGGATAAAACTAGAAGCACTTTACAGGTAGATGGAGTCCTTTAACAGGCCATAGTGTCCCTACATCTGAGTAAGTAGTGTGAGACTCAGTTGTATAAATGATTGAAAAAAAATAAATATACTTCCCAAATTATTCTGTCATAGGGGAGATCTGGACCAAATATCCGCTGTCATCATTCTACGCTAGGTAGAATGAGACAGACAGCAACCCAGTCCGAGATCTACCCCATGAGGTAACACAGTGTAAAGAAACCGCTAGAAAAAATAATCTCATCTCTCTTTTGTCTCCGCAAAGTTGGTTCACTGGATTGTACAAATAACACAGAAATTTAGTTCATCTTGTGTATTTTAAGGGCTGAAGTTAAGATTAGAAACATGAAATATGCTAAAAAAAATTAAACAAGTTCGGGCCAAAATAGCAAGGCACTCCAAATTTCACAGGAGAAATTGTCTTAAATAAATGAAATCAAGGAAGACAAGTCAATATAGTAAATACGCCGCAAAATTGTGGTTATGACGTCATATCGTTACCTTGCGTTTACAAGCAATGTTGAAATTATACTATGAAAAATTATATATGAAAAGATTACGTCTAAATTATATTAAAAATTTATATGAAAAGATTGTCCAAATTATATTGAAAAAATTATATGAAATGGTTATGTCTAAAGGCTTGCTCCTACCTTGGTCCTGCAATTATTTAATTGTGAGTTTGGTGTTTTATTAAACCTGGAAGTGGTGTTGTTCTCCTCCTGCTACTCCTGTCCTGGTTTGCCCGCGTCTCCCCTCGTGCCCGCTCAGCACATGGTGCTAGGGCAGCACATGGTGGTCAAAAGGTTGCTGGCTTCTTGCCCGAGCATAAAAACCCTGTGGAAAATGAAATGTTTCAGTTTCCTGGAGAACCCCATGTCGACTCAATAAAATACAGCAGATTTAAACAGATGAACTAAAATAACCCTACGTACCTTTCCCAGGGTTAGAACTGGCTCCTCCGGCTTCCCACCAGCGTCCAGCACCGCTGCCGATGGAATGGACAGGGCTGTAGACAAAGGAGAAAAACAATATATAGTTTTTATCCAACACGTGGTTAAAAGAAAAATATAAAAACGCCAAAAATTCCCCACGTCTGTTGTCAAAAAAAATACATTTCACACGAAAAATAACTACAATTTGGGAGGCAAATATTATCTTGAAGAGTACTCAAATAAAAAAAAATGAAAAAAAATAAAATCGAACTTACCGCTGCTCTTTCCTTACAAATGGCGTAGGCCGACTTAAATTCCCCTCAAACAGGGTGCGAGCGTCACTCTAGATTACCCTAGACACGACGGACTCACTGGTACAGTTTCTGGGATATCTCCTACAATTCGCTGCAGTGCCAAAACCAAAAACAAAGGCGATCCCAGAAACTGTTGTCGACCCAGCCAAAATTTGTTAGCAAAGAGAGACAAAGCACCTCGTCGAGAATACCAGAATAATGAAGTGGCCGGAAACCGTTTTGTAAATTTGGTGGGGAGTAGGGACAGTAAAACGCAATACCAACCAACCAGAAAACCCCGCGGTTTTCAAACTAACCAATGAGGAAATACAGCAATAGTTCTATACAGGTATATAGGGGGCAGCACCGACCAAGGGGACATTGCAATTAGGTAAACGCACATTGAGGTGTTGTCGGATCTATTTCCACGGTTGAAATTTTTATAACAAGGACGTCGAGACACCCTCCATACATAGACCGAACATTTGCCTACCGGACCCCCGCCAACATATCAAGTAGAAGAAGAATAACCCGACGGACTATAAGAAGCTCAGCATTGAAACCATCAACTGTAAAATCAACTACTGAAGACCAGGGCATGCATCAAACCCAGGAATATTCGAACACTCCACCAATTCCCATATGAGTAACGCTATACTGAGCGCAGAATTTAGTTGCACTCCAGTTACAGTCTTCGTCAAAAGTTTCCTTCGCTCTTTATAAATGTTTTCTCTAATATTCATATGGTTTAACGCCATTTTTGTAAAACATTTCTACAGTAATAAAGTTGTTTCTGAACCTGAACCCAAAAATACACACTGAACTATTGCTTAAAGGCACAAGAGTGTTCAGATGTTAACTCACACGATTTCGTTTATTCTTTTAGTCTTGGTTTTTATCCCTCGTTTATCTCCCCTTTACAAAAGTGCATAACTCGTATTTATTTTATCCTTTCCCTATCAAATTAATAAAGATATCAAAGTGGCGGAGCTTCGGTTGTTCCTGGTCGACCCAAATATGTTTTCGTATTATCAAAACTAGTTAATCCGTGAAGGATATGAGGTTCGGATTGTCCCAATATCCTCGAAATAAACGTAAGGGAATGAAATGTTCATCTAAATGTTTCCTTTCTGTTACTGAAACCATTTGTGATGCGGCAACGCCGCCATTCCCCAGCAGAATCGCTGTTCATTGTCATGACAGTCAACGAAAACTATGAAATTTCAGATAAACAAAACAGTCAAAAGTTTTTTATGTGATTTTCCCGAAACCTGTGATCCTAAATTCCAATTACGATGTCCAGATAATTCGATGTGCGTAGTGTCCACAGTAATTCGATGGAATGCCTCCTTTTAAGGTAACTTCCTAGACACTATATAACCTCCAAACCTAGCTCTATAAAATACCCTTACTTTGTGTACAGAAAGACGAATCAAAGAGCCTTGATTATTTACCTAAATAACCAAATATGTAACGTTGTCTTAAACGTAAAAATGACACCTTACAATATATCCCCCAGATCCGCTAGCTTTTCCGGATTTAAGCTTTTTAATATTATTCTTTATCATTTCTTTTTCGATGATTACTTCCTCTCCATGTACTTCTATGTCTCTTCTCGGAGAGGCTGCCAGATATTCGGGTCTCGTCTCCTGCAGCAGTCCCTTGTAGTGTTCTGTCCATTGTTCTGGTTTGATTATCTGGATTACATAATTAACTGTGAAAATTTAAATACGTTGACATATGAACTTCGATTGCTAATAAAATTATATTATTATATATACGATGCTGAAAACTGGTTGTGCGGTTGTGAAAAAAAAATGTTTTTTTTGCTTTATTTGTCTTGTTATGAACAATCCACGAAGTGCACGAAGCACTTTAGTGAAAAGTTAAAAAGACACAAAGTAAGAGGTATTCATTTAAATAACTACATAGAATTTTCTATGCTAGGCAAGACTGATATTAGGTGCCAATTGAATAGTG
The DNA here is from genome assembly GCA_963576565.1 of Aspidapion aeneum. Lineage (NCBI taxonomy): Eukaryota > Metazoa > Arthropoda > Insecta > Coleoptera > Brentidae > Aspidapion > Aspidapion aeneum. The sequence continues at coordinate 1,149,894 of OY755039.1, read as the reverse complement.
CCTATAGGCAAAACATTACCAAACATAATGAAAATTTGAGAAAAACTAGACATTTACTTAGTAGGTTAATAGACTGTCTAAAATTCTGTGGGATTTTTGAGGTTGACCTACGGGGCCATAAAAAAGAAAGGCGAATAGACTTTATCTATAAACAAATAAACTAAAAACTACACCAAGTTTTGTTTGAAAATACTAAAATAAAATTGTTTCGTTAAGTTTTTTTATCTCATTTTAAATTTTTGCCCCGCAATTTATAACTTTACCAGCCGCCACTGTTTCTATGCATAATCTTCATGGTCAGTATAGCTATTATTCTATCCGTACTTACGTCCATACATATCCATACAATCCATCATGCTGATTATGGGTAGAACAACACACTGCAAAGTTTTAGCCTCAACACCCAGAACATGCGTTAGTCCCCATCCCATAACAACTGCAGGCTTATAGCATATCTTCGTCATATCCAGTAAAATGTGTTTTTCTGGAAGCTTTGAAACAGAAAACACCAAAATAGATTATAGAATATAATAGTGATCATTGGCGTAGCTAGCCTTGCTTTTCAGGGGGGGCCGTGGCCCCGGTCTATCTTGAACAAAAAGCAAACATAGGTTTTAAAGAGTCGTGCAAAGTGTGCAATGAATAAAAAAAAATACGCGCATTCAATGTTCTAATATTTTAATATAACAAATTTAATAATACATTTACCAACTTATTTATATGTATACACAGGAAGTATGTAATTCAGCAATTCTACAAAGAAAGTTTTCTACGTCGCTGACTGAAAGCGTCTACCACACTGTCTAAGTCGACCTCAACATCTTTTTCTATGAATAACAATGACAAACCTGAGTGTCTCTCTTGAGTCATAGTTGTTCTAAGCCAATTAAAAACTCTCCTCATGGCAGAGAAAGACCTTTCGCAAGTTGCACTTGAAATTGGAAGAATACTCGCAACTTTAAAAAGTTGGTAGAGGTTTGGATAATGTGTTTTCTGCTATATGTTGTTTGATAGAATCATGACCAACAGTTTGATTTAACCGAAAAATACAATTCTTTAAAACGGTCATTTCTGCTCTTAGAGCAGAAGTATTAATATAAAAAATTTCCCGCTATTGCTCGACGAATTTATTCCATTTAACGACGTGGGAAAACTTAATATGAAAATGGTTATGAAATTGTTACCAAAATCGGAAAATTTTCATAAGACACTAAACGCTAACCTCAAAAAAACTAAAAAGATTCTTATATTTATTTTAGAAAAACAGTTTAAAAAGGTGTTTTATAACCTTACGACATCTACAACCCGATTTCGGAAACAGAGGGGCAAAGGTCGCTGTCTTTATTAAATGCGAAATTTAACTTACACTTCTATAATATTTTACAAGATATCGCCAATATGTATGAAATATTCAATATGCATAATTATGTTTAAATTTAAAAAATATTTTCGGGAAATTGCATAAGTGCAGAAAAGTTACCGATAATTTAAAGAGAAAAAGTCTAATTCCGCAAGACAAGGGCTTTTTATTTTTCACAAAAAAATATAACAGTTGTCTGTACCTAATAAATTATAAAAACTAATTAACTAGAATAATTGTCTATCCTGACAATATCATACAGGACCTACCTTGACAAAGCCAATCCCCGGAATGTTTAACGGTTTTTCTAGGACCATTATACAAATATCATAAGCCACAGTCGTTATGTTGAATCTGGGATGCTGATAGAAAGCGGAAATCCTCTGAATAAATTGGTTTCTAGTTTCCATAAGCACCTACAAAGGACGCAGTAGTGTAAACAAAAGGAGGGGGGTTGGAGGCCCCTACTAAGGACCTGGAAATCTGAGGGCACGGCAGTCAAGTTCACGCAACTGCTGTACCATTTTTTCTTGAAACATTTCAGCCCATATTTGACCTATCTAAAACTCGGAATGAGCTATAAAACTTTGCACAGTCGTAGATCTTCGCAAAGTTAACAACCTCTCCAAGTTTCATGAACTTTCAGAAAGTAGTAAAGTATTTACGAAATTTCAAAAAATCTCGAATTTGCCACTCAAGGTATAGATCATGAAAATTCTACTGTACTTCCAGACATGCTACAAAGCTGAAATTTGGCAGACTGATAGAAATTACAGTGAAACCTCTTCTTGCGGACACCTCTATTAAGCGGACACTCCCTTTAGACCCTGCCTATAACCGGACACTCTAATAACCGGACGCGGACAATTTTTTTTGGTTAAAAAATTCTGAAACCTCCCTTAACCGGACGTGAACCTCTGACAACGGGACCGAGCGTTGCACGACATGGGCATAAATAATATTGTAGTATGTTGGCAACAACGCACTCTACATCCGGGGAATTACCTCTTTCCGTTTTAATGCGGAGACTAAATACGCACAGAAAAAAATGAAATGTTCGAGCGCAAGTGCCACGACATAAACACACACGTAGGAGGTAGGCAGAGTTCTGAAGTATGGAAATTCATTTCTACAGTAAAAAACCCAACAAATGAAAAAGTAAACATCCAGATCATCAAACCAGAACAATGGACAGAACACTACAAGGGACTGCTGCAGGAGACGAGACCCGAATATCTGGCAGCCTCTCTAGATATTCTCATTGATCTTCTTATTGCATCCATTTCGACACTTTCCATTTTTGTTTTGTATTTTTCTGTTACGCGACAAGTCTCTATTCCATACAACAGCGTGCTTTTCACCATTGTTTCATATATGTTAAATTTTACATTCTTTTTTATCTCTCTGCTCCATAAAATACTGTTAAGACATCCAATAACCTTTTTTGCTTTTACTATTCTTTTTTCCAGTTTTTTACAGTCTGTTCCTGTCTTATTAAATGTGACACCCAAGTATACATACTCATTGCATGGAGATATTACTTGTCCATTGTCTAGTTCTAACTCACTGGATTTGTTTCCAATACATAAGTACTGTGTCTTGTCCACGTTCACTGTTAATCCCCACTTTTGGTATTCTTCCATTAACTTTCTCATCATATACTCCATATCCTCTTTATCATTGGCTAGAATTACTTGGTCGTCAGCAAACTGTAGTGTGTATATGGTAAATCGGTCGTTAAGTTGTATTCCCATACCGTGCACTTTCCGTTTCCAGTTTTTTAGAGCTACTGCGATATATATTTTAAAAAGAGTTGGAGAAATACAACATCCCTGTCTTAAGCCTTTTGTTACCAGGAATTCTTTTGAAAGTCGATTTCCAATTTTAATTTTAGATTTTGACCCTTTGTATAGTTCTTTTATCGCTTTTATGTATGTATGATTGATATTAGATTTCGAACTACCCACGGAAAAATATGAGAGAAACAAAAACTTCTTTTTACTCGTTTGCCACGAAAACTTGTTTTATTTTTAAAATTCACGGGTACCAAAATTTACGTTTGATTGTAAAATGTAATTAAAAACAAATATGACGTCCACCCACCCAGCAGCAGCTGTGTGACTACGTGCCAAAACATATGCATGCGCACTTTTGTTTTGTTTCGGAAGCCAGCTATAATTGATTCGCTTTTAGATTTATGCTCTAAGGTATTTGGCGCAGCCAACGATAAAGACCGGCCATGACGCGTTATAAGCAAGTCGGCGGTCACGTGATCTTAGGAGTCCCAGGATTCTTATTGTATTGCTTAATATATTATATGTTTTTACACAATTTAAATAAATTAACAAAAAATTTTCGTTCTTTTATAGGCAAAAATTGAAAAAAATATATTGCTGATATATGTGTTTATTATGGATAAAAGAACTGAATCTATAAAATAAAAAATTATACAAAATTTGCACTCTAATATCTTCAGGTACATATATTAGGTACATAATATCGTTAGTAACTTCAAATCTATACAAGTTTTTCAAAATTGGACATATCAAACCTTAGCTTTTAGTTTTTTAATTTTTCTTTGAGTGTCATCATCTTTGTCTGAGCTCTTATTCAAAGATTTATTAGCAGACACTAAATCATTGTGCTTTTTAATATAATTATTTAAAAAAACTTTACATGCCCTTAAACTTATTTTTTCAAGCTTTGACAATAGTTTTTCTCCACAAAAACACTCGCTAGAGTTATCTGAAGAAAAATTTTCAATATAAAACATTTCACAATAATTTATTAAAAAGAAACAAGTGATTTTGTGAATAAGTGAGATGGTTTTCACATTCAATGAACTGAATGTAGTGGTCGTCAATAATTTTTTGAAAAATTACCCAGCATAAAGTTTAATATATATTTCATTAAAATGTAAGTTAACTACCAACTCATGTTTTTTTAAACGCTGTATCTTACTTTTTAAATAGTTCACACTACCAGAGAGATTACTATCTGAACAATATTTTACAAATCAGTTTTTTAATATTGTGAGGGTGCGGAAGAAATACAGTCGAACCTCTCTAACTCGAACCTCTATAACTCGAACCCCTCTATAACTCGAACCTTTTAAGCGGTCCCTGCACTTTTTACATGTATTTTAACCTATGTAACTCGAGTTTCTATAACTCGAACTCTCCATAACTCGAACTGTTTTGGTTGTCCCTTCAGGTTCGAGTTATAGAGGTTCGACTGTATTACTTTAGAATTGTAAATTGACGTGTATGCACTGGATGACTGGATAAACAAAAATGAAGCCAACATTAAAGTGTATCCACCATACCTTCGATTCTCAGGTTACCTTTTCAAGAGACCTAATTGTTCAATAAGAAATGACAACTGAACACATTTTTCACTCTCACTATCGAAAATGTCACTAAGGATGTCTATTACTTGATCAATCTTATCCAAGATCTTATCTTTTACCACTTCTTTCCCGTTTGCAACATATTAGGTTTCAGTTTTATAGTTTACATTTGATAGGTATTTTCTTTATAATTTACTCATTAGCCATTTTTTATTTTAACGCAGCCCACTACAGTCTTTTTCGTGGGCTGCGTTATTTTAATAACTTTGATAAAATTGACATAAAATTCGTGCCCGAATTAAAAAAAAATCGACGTAAACAAACATACCAAAACTGAACACACACAAGTTTTATAATGACAGCGGGCCGTGAGGCGTTTTTTTGTGTGCCTCCTACGGTCACGTGATGTTTCCGCGCCCGGGCCGGTCTTTCTCGTGGGCTGCGGGTATTTGGCTATTACCCCTGCCCAGAGTTCCTTCGCTGTCATGTTGTGTACGCAATGAGCTGCAGTGATGATCAGGTTCTTCGTCAGTAATGAACCTCCACAAAATTTATAAAAATTTTTTGATCGTGTTCCCAGCTTCATGAGAGCAACCATGGCCGGATACTTTTTGACAGAACAATCGTATCCCTGGAGAATTCGACCTCCATCTAAAATACTTTGACTATAATATATACATTAATGACTTAGTTCAACATATGGGATCAACTTTATGTACAAACTTTGCTGATGACTCCAGTTTTAATGACCAAAGCTCTAAAATTTTCAAATTTATCTAATGAATCTGTAACACGGGCTCAAACTTGGTTTGAAGCCCATAACCTTCTTCTTAACATAAATAAAACTCAAATTATCAAATTACCCACCGATTCACGGCTGGCTGAAGGATCTACTCATAGACGAATGACAGAGATAGACCAGACACTTACACGGTGGGAGTTGTATTACTAAATTGGCGCAGTATACCGGGGTGTTGTGCACGAATCAGCGCCTCTCCAACTTTGTGCACCGTACTAAACATTTACAGGGGGATTTGAAACAATATAACGCTTGCGCAGTTTGTCTCTAAGCTACAGGATGGCTTTTCAAATTATTGTATACCCGATGCTCGTAGCCATCAATCAAATCGTTCTCCAATCAAGCTGCATCTTTTAATATAGTGTTTTGAACAGTTACATAGATTTAAATTTAAACGATGCGCGCTGATAAGAATGAGTTATTTTGTGTCAAAGCTCAATTTGCTTAAAAAGACTCTATAATCACCAATCAATAAGGAAGCTTAATCAAAGAATGTTTAAATTAATGACTACTAGCAATAAAAAAAAAGGAAAGTTAAATTTTTTTTCAATCTATAAGGTTTAAAAGTTTGTTTCCCATTCATTTAGGTACATAAATTTCCTTGAGAGGCTAATTTTCTAGTTAAAAAAATACTTTTTGATGAATATTCTACAGTAATTTCCTTTTTACTAGTGCATAGAAAATATTTACACATTCTACATTAACTTAAATTAATAATGTATACTTTTACAATGCTTTATACATAATAATGTTGCAAATATAGGTTTCTATAAACGAAAACTTTTTTAATTGTTTTTTCATGAAAAATAAAAAAATGTAACGTAAGCCTTTTAAAGTAAAGTGAATATTGCCAGCTATTCATTTAATTAAACAGGATCCGGCATAATGATCTCCCACATTTTGCACTGCCACTGTGCCTGAATCACTGAAGAGAGGGGAAGCTTAGCGTAGTTGGTTGGTAGCTCGCGGCTTGCCATTACCTTGCTATCGTGTCTTCGTTATCGAGACATTAAGCAAAAGTAGGTAACGAATCTGTGATTACGACACAAAGAACTTTTCGTACTCACTTCGCACTTGGTAGACATGTTTTAGTTCCAGATACTTTGGGAATATCTGAACACTATTCCCGAACCACTGACGAATTGAAAGCAGCAATACACCAAGAAATTACAGGAATATCGCTTTAGAGTTACTGCACGAGTTAACCTGTTTTGCCAATGTCAGTCATAATCAAAAACATATACCGAGAGTAGCGGTTAATGCCCATGGCGACAACACAGGAGTCTGTACATAATATTTTTATACCAGGGGTGACGGTCTGTAATAAGCGCCTCTCGAACTTTGTATTCCGAACTAATGTATACAGGGGGTATGTATAACAGTATTATGACAAGACCGGGGTGCTTTCTCTACTATAAATAATTAGTATACTGTGGATCTACTGTAAAATTGCTAGGTCTGACAATTGATGACAAGTTGTCATGGGTCCCGCATGTTGACAGTTTATCAAACGAGCTGTCTAGTATTGCATTTCTAATAAGAAAATTGTGTTCTTATGTTAATTTTCATATTTTAAAATCTTGCTATTTTGCTTTATTTCATTAGATAGTTTCAGTTGTGCTACGTATTTTTACGTAAAACTGCACATTAAGCGCTCTACGTTTTGTTCCTAATTTGAGTTTAAATTGAATGTTTTTACGTTACCATAACAAGACTACTAATAGTAGAGAATATGGCATTCGACACTGTGTTTTTTTGATGTTACAATTTTGTTTTTTGTCTTTTCAACTACAGTAGGAATATATTTGCAAAGGATCGTTTGTACTGGAAGCGGAAATTATCGTCTAGGCCTCATTTTTCGATCGGTCAATCAACCAATTCTATTCTTTGGTAACGTTAAGGTGCACGCAGACTGCCGTAAGCTAACGTAAATACGTAAGCTCCTAACGTGACCTTGACGACTGTGTGACGAAGTGCGCTTGCGTAACTGTCAAATCCCATGCTTACGTAAAAATACATAGCACAACTTAAACTATCTATTCAAAAATTTCGTACGCAATACCTCTGTGACGTCAAAGTTCAGCCCAACGATTATACACTAGACAGGATTGCTCAGTTGCCGAATCTGTCTGCAATCGATGTTCAAGGTCAAACTCGCTGTTACGTCACCACTTGTGCTGGGCAGAAAACGCGCCTGTAGATAGGCAAGGCGGGTTCTGGCGCTCTTTTCCCATGTATATCCCCATAAGACGAAAACGTGGTCTTTTTTTTTAACCGGTCGGTCACAGTATATTGCTTGCGACACTAGTTCTCTGCATCGGGCCCTCATATTTACTACATTACTTTAAATGGCGTATTGTATATTATGTGGTGGACGGAAAAATACAGGAAATGGTCAAAGAGAAAAAACGCACATACTTGAAATGGCTCAGTACTAAAGAACAAAGAGATCTAAAAATCTACAGGGAAATCAAAAGACAGCTGAGAAATTTGATACGCACAGAAAAAAATGAGCTGTCCGAGCGCAAATGCCACGATATCAATACACACGTAGAAGGTAGGCAGAGTTCTGAAGTATGGAAATTCATTTCTACAGTAAAAAACCCAACAAAAGAAAAAGTAAACATCCAGATCATCAAACCAGAACAATGGACAGAACACTACAAGGGACTGCTGCAGGAAACGAGATCCGAATAACTGGCAGCCTCTCCGAGGAGAGACATAGAAGTACACGGAGAGGAAGTAATCATCGAAAAAGAAATGATAAAAAATAGTATTAAAAAGCTTAAATCCGGAAAAGCTAGCGGACCTGCAGGAATATATGCTGAAATGCTCAAATATGGATCAGAGAAACTAATCGAAAATCTCACATATATTATCAATCAATGCATAAACGGACATCCAGTACCTGATGATTAGAAAATTGCATTAATATCCTCAATACATAAAAAAGGAAACAAACTGGATTGCAACAATTACAGAGGAATTTCAGTTACTAGTACTCTCAGTAGATTGTACGGTAGGATTCTTAGGGATCTAGTAGAGAAGGATTTTCATGAACAAGAAGAAGAAGAGCAAAGTGGGTTTCGTGCAGGCAGATCTTGTAGTGATAATGTTTTTTGTCTTAAACAAGTAATTGAGAAAAGGAGCGCCAGAAATATAGAGACTCATGCTACTTTTGTGGACCTACAAAAAGCATATGATACCGTTCCACTAGAAAAACTATGGACAGTGCTAGAGCAGACTAATATCAATCATACATACATAAAAGCGATAAAAGAACTATACAAAGGGTCAAAATCTAAAATTAAAATTGGAAATCGACTTTCAAAAGAAATTCCTGGTAACAAAAGGCTTAAGACAGGGATGTTGTATTTCTCCAACTCTTTTTAAAATATATATCGCAGTAGCTCTAAAAAACTGAAAACGGAAAGTGCACGGCATGGGAATACAACTTAACCACCGATTTACCATATACACACTACAGTTTACTGACGACCAAGTAATTGTAGCTAATGATAAAGAGGACATGGAGTATATGATGAGAAAGTTAATGGAGGAATACCAAAAGTGGGGATTAACACTGAACGTGGACAAGACACAGTACTTATGTATTGGAGACGAATCCAGTGAGTTAGAACTAGACAATGGACAAGTAATATCTCCATGCAATGAGTATGTATACTTGGGTGTCACATTTGATAAGACAGGAACAGACTGTAAAGAACTGGAAAAAAGAATAGTAAAAGCAAAAAAGGTTATTGGATGTCTTAACAGTATTTTATGCAGCAGAGAGATAAAAAAGAATGTAAAATTTAACATATATGAAACAATGGTGAAAAGCACGCTGTTGTATGGAATAGAGACTTGTCGCGTAACAGAAAAATACAAAACAAAAATGGAAAGTGTCGAAATGGATGCAATAAGAAGATCAATGAGAATATCTAGAACAGATCACAAAAGAAATGAGATCATAAAAGAAAGAATGGGAATCGAAGGGAGCATAACGGATGACATCACTAAACCACAACTGATATGGTACGGCCATGTACAACGGATGAACGACGAAAGATTACCAAAGCAGGTCCTAGAATGGCAACCAATAGGGCGCAGAAAAAGAGGGCGTCCTAAACTAGAATGGCAACAGTCAATCCAAAGATCAATGAGTCAAAAAAATCTGACAGATGATTGTCAGGATCGAAGGAGGTGGAGAATAGGCGTCGGACAACGTAGAAAAACGTTCTAAACCGACTAAATAAAAAAAAATCGTTTATATTGATTTAATTTATTTTGCAGATTCTTAAACAAATCTTTAATTTTCGTTTTAGGATGTGGCTTTAGTTGTATTTTCCAGGGTGACATAGTCGTTTTATTTATATGTTAAATAAAAAAAAGATTTATTTAAGAATCTGCAAAATAAATTAAATGAAAATATACGATACGCCATTTAAAGTCATGTAGTAGTAGTAGTAGTGGGGGGGGGGTTGACCCGCAGGTCTGACAAGTAGGCCAGAGTAGGCCCTTTTTGCCATGCCCCAAGTCTGTCCCTTAACCCACTCTCTGCACTTCACTTTGATGGTCGGGTAACTCATTGGGCCTTCCTGTTCTCTCTACAAAGTCCAGTAAGTCTGCCCATTTGAGCATGTGCAGTTCTTCCTCGCTCAGAGTTGGCGCTCCGAGTGCCTGTTGTCTCATCCTTGCGTAGGCCTCGCATTCTGCCACGAGGTGTCTTGATGTCTCTTCTTCCTGTCCACAGGCTGGGCAGGTAGGGTCATTCTCGACTCCTATACGTGTCATGTGCTTCCTCAACCGGTTATGTCCAGTTAGAGTACCTATCAGCAGTCCGAGGTCTTTTCGTGTCCGTCCCAGCATCCATCTAATTCTGGTCGCTTTTGGACGGTCTACGAATTCTCTGGTCTGTCTGCAACCCGTTCCTGTTTCCCAGGAGTTTAGTCATGTAGTAAATATGAGGGCACGATGCAGAGAACTAGTGTCGCAAGCAATATACTGTGACCCACCGGTTCAAAAAAAAAGACCACGTTTTCGTCTTATGGGGATTTACATGGGAAAAGTGCGCCAGAACCGGTCTTGCCTATCTACTAGTGTCCCATAACTTAGTGGCCATAGACCAACAGGTGATAGAGGAGGTCTTGTTGTTCTTACCAGTTTCTCTAATATTTCGTACGTATTTGGGCTGTACGAAACCCGTATGATTAACGCTAGTCCTCACTAGTTCCATACCTTTACTTTTGTATTTGAGAAAAATCAAACAGAATAAAATTTTGCTAAAAAACAAATACATTTTTTAAAAATAACAAAATATGTTGTGGTTATCTGTCAAAACAATAGGACAAAAATATAATTTTGAAGTTTTTTTAGTTAGAAACTTTGAGCCAATGTAAAAACAAATCAGGTGGTCGATTTTTAAAATACATTTTTACCAATAAATTATATACGAAATAGAGATCATTGATTTTTAGACGTTTCTAATAAAATCTTGAATAAAATTTTTTATTACTCCAAAGAAGATAATGATAACGATTCATATGTGAGTTGACTTTGCAGCCCTTCCTCTGCGAGCACTAGTAGATCTGTTGTGGCTTAAAAAAAAGAACATAATAAAACTCCATATCATAATTTTTGAGATAACTTTTTGACAGTTATCAGCTGTTTACCATAACAAATAGCATAGGCAAACGCAAAAAAAATGTAAAAAGTTGTCTCAAAAATAATGATATGAACGGTTCGTTCTAGCTGACCATTGGACTGGTTATAAAACCGTTCGAAAAATCCTGTTTGCGTTCCAGCTGCACTTTGTACTGAAAGTTTGAATTATAAATGTGTTGTATTAAGCGCACCTTAGGATTCTTCGTACTGTTTGTACTGTTTTATAACCAGTCCGATTTTTGAGGGTCATGAGTTACCACATATTTTCATGGCGTATCCAGGTGCGAGCAAGTTTTTAAAAATCAGGCAATGAAGTTAATAAAATTAATAAAATTAATTGAAATTAATAAAATTAATAAAATTGATAAAATTGATAAAATTAATAAAATTAATAAAATTAATAAAATTCATTGAATTCATAAAATTCATAAAATTTATAAAATTTATAAAATTAATAAGATTAATAAAGTTAATAAAATTAATAAAATTAATAAAATTAATAAAATTAATAAAATTAATAAAATTAATAAAATTAATAAAATTAATAAAATTAATAAAATTAATAAAATTAATAAAATTAATAAAATTAATAAAATTAATAAAATTAATAAAATTAATAAAATTAATAAAATTAATAAAATTAATAAAATTAATAAAATTAATAAAATTAATAAAATTAATAAAATTAATAAAATTAATAAAATTAATAAAATTAATAAAATTAATAAAATTAATAAAATGAATAAAATTAATAAAATTAATAAAATGAATAAAATTAATAAAATTAATAAAATTAATAAAATTAATAAAATTAATAAAATTAATAAAATAAATAAAATAAATAAAATTAATAAAATTAATAAAATTAATAAAATTAATAAAATTAATAAAACTAATAAAATTAATAAAATTAATAAAATTAATAAAATTCATTGAATTCATAAAATTCATAAAATTTATAAAATTTATAAAATTAATAAGATTAATAAAGTTAATAAAATTAATAAAATAAATAAAATTAATAAAATTAATAAAATTAATAAAATTAATAAAATTAATAAAATTAATAAAATTAATAAAATTAATAAAATTAATAAAATTAATAAAATTAATAAAATTAATAAAATTAATAAAATTAATAAAATTCATAAAATTCATAAAATTTATGAAATTAATAAACTTAATAAACTTAATAAAATTAAGAAAATTAAGAAAATTAATAAAATTGATAAGATTAATAAAATTAATAAAATTAATGAAATTAATGAAATTAATAAAATTAATAAAATTAATAAAATTAATAAAATTAATAAAATTAATAAAATTAATAAAATTAACAAAATTACTAAAATTAATAAAAATAATTAAATTAATAAAGTTTATAAAATGAATTTAATTGATTTAATTATACTATACCTACTAAACTAACTATACCAAATAATATAAATAATACGTGGGTTCCTCAATATTTTAATTAGTTTATTCGTTAAATTAAATAAACATAAGTTAAAACTTTATTAAATTAGAACAGAAAACTGCTCAAAAGCAAAATAAAATAAAAGTAAAAAAATAAGTTTAAGATTTTGAAGGGTTCCGCTGGCGCTGCACTTTTCATCATTTCTACCTTTGATTGATAATTCTTCTCATATTCTTTAACACTATTGATAAATTTTAAAAAATAATCGATTCGTGTACTTACTCCAGGATCTTCTAGATCGCCACAGGACTCGCCTCCCCACGAAACAATTCCTGTAAAGAAAAAACTTTGCATCAAATAGGGGCCCTATAGACCAGTGAAGATACAAAACGGAATTTGAATATCCGAGGTGTGACCATTAAATTATAAGACTGTCCCGCGTACTAATAGGTTTTAAGTATCCACGCCTCGGGCGGTTGGAGTTATTCACCTTGATGTGCATTCCATTGGCGTAGCTAGCCTTGCTTTTTAGGGGGGCCGTGGCCCCGGTCTATCTTGAACAAAAAGCAAACATAGGTTTTAAAGAGTCGTGCAAATTGTGCAATGAATTTAAAAAAAAATACGCGCATTAAATGTTCTAATATTTTAATATAACAAATTTAATAATACATTTACCAACTTATTTATATGTATACACAGGAAGTATGTAATTCAGCAATTCTACAAAGAAAGTTTTCTACGTCGCTGACTGAAAGCGTCTACCACACTGTCTAAGTCGACCTCAACATCTTTTTCTATGAATAACAATGACAAACCTGAGTGTCTCTCTTGAGTCATAGTTGTTCTAAGCCAATTAAAAACTCTCCTCATGGCAGAGAAAGACCTCTCGCAAGTTGCTCTTGAAATTGGAAGAATACTCGCAACTTTAAAAAGTTGGTAGAGGTTTGGATAGGTGTTTTCTGCTATATGTTGTTTGATAGAATCATGACCAACAGTTTGATTTAACCGAAAAATACAATTCTTTAAAACGGTCATTTCTGCTCTTAGAGCAGAAGTATTAATATTAAAAATTTCCCGGTATTGCTCGACGAATTTATTCCATTTAACGACGTGGGAAAACTTAATATGAAAATGGTTATGAAATTGTCACCAAAATCGGAAAATTTCCATAAGACACTAAACGCTAACCTCAAAAAAACTAAAAAGATTATTATATTTATTTTAGAAAAACAGTTTAAAAAGGTCTTTTATAACCTTACGACATCTATAACCCGATTTCGGAAACAGAGGGGCAAAGGTCGCTGTCTTTATTAAATGCGAAATTTAACTTACACTTCTATAATATTTTACAAGATGTCGCCAATATGTATGAAATATTCAATATGCATAATTATGTTTAAATTAAAAAAATATTTTCGGGAAATTGCAGAAAAGTTACCGATAATTTAAAGGGAAAAAGCCTAATTCCGCAAGACAAGGGCTTTTTCTTGAAATGTAAACATTATCTGAATGATTTTAAATTTTAATGCACCTATTTTATTTGAATATTTCCCGAATAATAATAGAAAAGTATGTATTTTCAGCGTCATGTTCTTTTACTAGTAGTCGGTAGGGGAGGCCTAAAATATCTTAGGGGGGGCCCGAGGGACTTCAGGGGGGGCCAGGCCCCCCCTGGCCCCTTCTTAGCTACGCCAATGTTGATGTGCGTTCTACTACTGCGCGCAATCTTGTCGCTTTTCCTCTACTAGTTTGGCTTACGCAATGGTTTGAAACGGAACGTGCGTAGCTTATTTGCCGGAATTATGACAAACAAAAAAATTGACCAACGTATTGATTTAAAGTAAAACTCAAAAAAACGGCTACTGAATACTTTCAAATGCTAAAAGATATCTACAGAAAGCAGTTTATGTCTCGTGCAATGATTGTTATGTGGCACAAAAGCTTTTTCGAGGGTCGTGAAGAAGTTAAAGATGATGAACGAGAAGGGCGCTCCAGCACATCCACAACAGCGATGCTCATTGTTTTTTTTTGATATTAGGGGTGTTATTCTTATTGAATGGGCGCGTGAGGGTCAAACAGTGAACCAACATTTATATCTGGAAGTATTTATAAAGCTAAGGGAACCTGTGAGGAAAAAACGTCCCGATTTCTGGAAGAACAACGGGTGGCTGCTCTACCAGGACAATGCACCGGCCCACAGTGCCCCATCCATTAAGCAGTTTTTAGGTAATAAGAAGATTCCCGTCGTTAACCACCCACCATATTCACCAGACTTGGCCCCTTGCGGCTTCAATCTGTTTCCGAAAGTGAAAAAATCGTTAAAAGGAACCGGTTTTGAAATATTAGAACACGTCAAGGAAAAAACGTCAAGACTTCTTAACAGCCTCTCTTCTGATGATTTCGAAAATTGCTTAAAAGAATTAAAAAAAAAACGCATGCAATGCTGCGTCGATAAAGAAGAGGACAACATTATATAATATATTATATTCATCGGTTTCACAACGTTCTACGTTTTCCGATACCCAATCGCCACTCGTTTCTGTTTGCCCATAATTTATCATCTAGGCCTCTTATTCTTATTTCACTGTCTATTCCTTCTCTCCAGCTTCTCCTTGGCCGTCCTCATTTTCTTCGGCCAGTTGGTTTCCATTATAGTATTTGTTTAGGTAGTCTATCATCATGCATTCTTTGTACATGTCCGTACCACACCAGTTGTTTTGTTCTTATATCATCCACTAAAGTACGTTCACCCACTGTCATAATTTCTCTTATTCTTTGATTTCTAACTCTTTCTGTTTTTGATTTCCCTGCTGCTCTTCTACAATAGTCCATCTCCGTAGCGAAAAGCATTTTTTCTGTTCTACCCTTGATTGGCCATACTTCTGAGCCGTATGTAATAATACTTTTTACAATGGTGTTATATATAAGCTTTTTGTTATGTTTTGATATAGTTTGGTCCCAAATTATTCCATTTAAAAAGTTATTGCTTTTCTTCCTTGTACGTTTCAATCTTTTATAGCTTTGTCTAGTGTTCCGTCAGCTGTAATTTTTAGACATAAGTATTTATACTCATCACAGGACTGAGTTCGCTGCCCGGTATTTAAGATTAGATCCTGTTTCGTCCCACCGATACACATAATATACTCTGTCTTATTGAGATTAACCTCACGTCCCCACTTATTGTACTCTTCTATTAGTTTTCGTGTCATATATTCGAGGTCGTCATAATCCTGAGCCACTACTATCTGATCATCGGCGAAACATAAAGTATACAAAGTGGTTTCGTCCAACGGAATTCCCATGTTTTGGCATTTTCTCTTCCATACTTTAAGGACTTGTTCCAAATATATCTTGAAGAGCGTAGGCGAGATACAGCAACCTTGTTTAAGACCTTTATTTACTTGAAAGCCTTTGGTTAGTTTTGCTTTTATTTTAACGTTTGCCTTACTATTGCGGTATAACTCTTTAATGGCCTTAATTAGTTGTACGCTTATGTTTGTGTTTTCCAATGCTTTCCAAAGTAGATTTAGTGGTATACTATCATATGCCATCTGCAAATCGACGTAAAGCAGATGCAGCTCTTGTCCGTATGCCATTTTCTTTTCAATAACTTGGGTTATACAAAAGAGATGATCTGAAGTTGATCTACCCGCCCTGAAACCGGCTTGTTCTTCTGCCTCCATGTCTTTATATTCGCTCTCCACTTTATTTTTTATTATTTTACCGTATATTCTGCTTGCCTTAATTTATATTTTGATTACTATTAATGGGAAAAATGTGTTCTACAATACTTCAAAACCGCATATTGATGCTATGCTTCGTTACACCCAAATAACACATTTTCAACGTTATTACCCAAGTAACATTATTACCACTCAAGGTTTTATTAATTTGGTTCCTGGGTTATTTAGAGGGTACTGTTATGGGTTTTAGGATCAATTTGGCTACATAAAGGTAATTTATATTGCCAATTACCTAAAGGGGTGTTATACAACCAAAAAGTGATTTATAAAGGGAGTATAATAAAACTGATATTCCTTCTGTTCCTTTTAGATACTTTTGGTTTGATTGATTTCTGATTTATAAAGATGGTCTTATAAAACCATTTTACCTAAAGTTTTTAAAAAGAAATAACTATAAACTTTGGTCATTTAGTTTTTTTTCGTTACTTTAGGTCATCACAAAAGTGTTTTATAATAGAGCTAAAAGGTTATCTTATATCTTTTTGTTTTTATAGTTACCAGTAGTTTAAAAGTAAATATGATTAGATAGGCGGCCATATAGAACCTAGTTTCCTTAAGGTTTTTAAGAGTGGTAAATATAAACTTTAGACTTTTGGTTTTTGCCATTACTTTTAGGCATTTTAAAAAGATTTTATAGGAAGGCTTATATCCAATGCTTAATTCTTTTGTATTTATAGTAACCCATAGCTGTATATTAAATAATATTTAAATATAAAATAAAAATATTGTTTCCTTAAGGGTTCTAACAGAAGTAAGTAAATACTTTCGTGTTTTACTTTTTTTTGGTATTTCTTGTAAAAATAATAGATATACCTAGGTACAGATTGGTACCTACCTATTGCAAGATTGATTATTTAAAGTCCAATAACTAATAATTGTTGAGTTTCCGTCCTCCTGGGTAGGACACCCAGGCCTATAAGGCCTGTTTAGACGGCCAATATAAGAGGTTGCCCTCCAACCTGCAGGCACAACGAATATCATTGCACTGGCCCTCTCGATTGTGTCGAAATTGCACGATAAAAATCATTTAAAAGTGTTGAATTATACCCTTTTAAATACTTTAAAAACAAATACAAAACATTTAAGTGAGGTTATGTTGACTATGTTTACTTTGTTCTTTTTTGTTGGTTTCATAAGGGCACTCAAAATTCCTTGTTGCGATACAGTAAAAATTAAAACCAAGTGACCACTATAAAACCATAGTGGCGTACCTATATAAATTTATTTAAAAAATATTGCAAAGAGAAAATATTTATCTAGTCGTGTTCGCAGTGTTTCTTAACAATAATTTTACTTTAATTTTGATTTATGTAAACAGACTTTTTTAATGGTGAATAGTGTAAATGATTTTCATTTCATTTTAAATATTTGTTATTTTGATATCAAAAAACTATTAAAAAGCATTCTTGAACTGGCGCGCTTGTTTTGAGGGCTTTTCAGATACGATTTTATCCGAAATATAAATCTGGCAAGCAATTTGATCATCAACAAAACGACAAACTCGGTATATTTTTATGTGATAAAATAATTTTGGGACTCTGTCATTTTTGGCAATTTTGTGACCTAAATTATTTTATATAGCCATTGCGAATCTAAAATATCGCCATAGCTTTTATAGGAAAACTTCTTTACTCTAAAGGTATTATATGGTATTCAACAGAATCGCCAGGATACCAAATTACCAAATCTAGTTTTATAATAGGATAGAGGACGTTTCTGAGTTGCTTTTAGAACCTGACATAATAGCTTTAGGCTCTAAAAGGTTCTATACTGGTGGAACCGCTAGAGGGAGAAGCTGGAGTTTATTTCTTATGGTTTTATAGTGAGTTTAATACATAGGTTGCCACCACCAATTGAGGAGTCCCATTTAGGAGGTCTAAGGGGTATATAAGGGTAATGGGAACGTGCTAGCGACCAAACATTGAAACTAATGGTTTTAGGGAAAGGCGCTGGCAACCTTTTAGCTTCTGCTATAAATAAAGAAATGTTACTTGGGTAAAAAAAAATTTCATCGAAAACAATACCTTCTCTAGCCATTGCTGCTCGGGCTATGAAGGTAAAAATTGCTTAAATACTTTCCTATTTGGAATTGCCCTCCACAAAAGATCGGCCCTCCAGAATCACCTTGGCATGAATCTTTGCCTTCTTTTGACAGTGTACAAAATGTTTGGTCCAGTAACTTTTGCATTTCACCTACAAAAATAAATAAATAAATGGACTCCTGAAGAATTCTTTAATTTCACCCCTGGTATGGAATAGTTCTTTACAGTTTTCAATAAAACCTTGCAATTATTGCACTTTGATAAGTTGTAGTTTCCAAAGTAGAAACAAAATGTAGTGGCTACTTTAACAGATCGACACTAAAAAAAAGTTAAACTAGTTACGGCTTTTAAGTTGTCTCAAAAGTTATTTTCTCTATAATACATGGTGTTAGCTCCCGCTAAATTTCGCGGTTGTTTATATATTTTTAAAACCACACATATGTATGAAGAACAGAGCGCATTTCGTGTATTTGGACATGGGCACCAACAACCAGTGAGATCCTTGTCGACCGCCTCGAGAAAATGGCGTGGTAATTTCGTTCTCCAACTATTTCAAATTTCTACACCTCAAAGTGCTCGATTTTGGTGTACTGAAGCATAGAACTAGAAACTTCAGCCCTTCAGCTACGTGGTGACATCATTAGATCCAATCAGGGGCCCCTTAGAACGTGGAGAAAGTGGCTGCAAACTGGTGAGTGCATTTGTATCTGATTACCGTTGTGTGGCACCAATATTTTACCTATGGACGTTTGATTATTTCGTAATTTCATATCAATATATTTATATCGTTTTTCTTACTGCGGGCATAACACATGGTGTCTCTAAAAGGTCTATACAAAATTTTAGCACATATTCCTCAGGTCAAAATAAGTCGATTTAATGCAAATTACCTTAGTCCAAAATTGCTCCGTTTCTGAGATACAGGGTGGTGAATTTAAAAATTAAAAATCGATTTTATTAAAATTTATCAACATTTCTCAACGCATTACTTTAAAAATTGGTACTCGGGGGTTTGTTGGGATGTGAAACCTAAATATGGACACTTTTTCACTGTGGCCGTCAGAGGCCGCTTCACAATGCTCATCTTATGGATTAAAATGACCATAACTTTTTGCTCAGTGTTTTTTTCAACTTTTTTTGTTGATAAAATATTTTCCTGAACTTTTTTAAGCAAAAAAGGTACTTTTGATAAAATCTGCTGGGGTGAGCCGTTTCCGAAATATTTCTGTTTTTAGTGTTCGATGCCGCAACGGAATATTGAAATTATTTTTGATCCAAAGATTTTGCTGCTACCTTTAAGGATTAAATTTAGTCAGTAAATGAGTTATTAATTTTTTTGTCGTTTAGTCATTTTTGGTAGGTATCAGTCAATTTTCGGGAAAATAGTTTCACTTGGTTCAATTAAAATAAAACACCATGTATCTCTGGAACGGAGCAATTTTGGACCAAGGTAATTTGCATTAAATCAACTTATTTTGACCTGAGGAATATGTGCTAGGATTTTGTACAGACCTTTTAGAGACACTCTGTATTACATCAGATGTTACTATGATGACACAAACTTTTGTGGTAAAAATTAAAGTTATAATGTAGTTGTCGGATACACTTGTTTGTGACTTCAATGGAGCTTAACTGTCTGATAGTAATAAAGTAACATATGAAAGTTGGGGCGACTACGAAATAACGACTAAAAAGAAATTAAAACTTTGGCAACGTCCTATCGTGGTAGAGAAGACTATCAGAATAATAGACTATCAAGAAACAATCCTAAGAAGTAGTTTAGAGGGTTGTTTTTACGACAGCTCTACGTTTTCGTGATACTAGATTACTAGATAGTAGACAGAACCAGTGGCTGCTACAGGGAGGGCAATGGGGCAGTGCCCCCCCAAAACTAGACAACAAACGGTATTTTTAATTTATTTATTTTAAAAAAGTTAAATCTTTCCGTACGGCATGTCTAGTTCTTTTTTTTAGTCTGTGGTTAACGAAAGGCGATTAATTGGGTAAACTTTTTTTAGCGTGATTAATTACAAGCTGGCAACACCGCGCAAGACAAGATTCTAATTTCACCCGTTTTTCAGCGGTGTTTGGGTGAATGTTCTCACGCGGGGTCGAGAGGAATGTTTGTTTTAGTTGACGTCGGCCATATTCATCGTGCGAAAACGTTCGTTGCCCTTCCTGCCTGTTGCCGGTTCTATCCTTAGTAAAGACGTATGAGTTTGTTTTGATTTGGGGTAGGTCAGTAGTTAAAAGCCTAGTTGGTCGCGTGTCCATTGTTTGTTTTTTTGTTTGTTTTCAAAATGAAAATAAATATCGTCGAATATATTATTCTAACTGTGCAAATCTAAATCTTTAGGGCCACATGGACCGGAGCTAAAAATCCTCAAAGTAAAGACACGAAGTAAGTGCTATTTATTTAAATAACCACATAGAATTTTGTATGCTAGGCAAGACTGATATTAGGTGCCAATTGAATAGTGCCTATAGACAAAACATTACCTAACATAATGAAAATGTGGCCAAAAATAGACATATACTTAGTAGATGAATAGACTGTTTAAAATTCTGTGGGATTTTCGAGGTTGCTCTACGAAGCCGTAATGAGAAACTGAAACTGGTGCTAATCGGAGATAGAATTTATCTATAAACAAATAAACTAAAAATTGGTAAAAAAAATTTTTTAAGTCACAAGCTTTTATAAAATGCACTAAAAATTAAAAAATAATTTTCTAACATTCTAATATTATCATAATAATAAATGCGATGGCCGATTGATGGAAATTTTGACGATGTTAGCACGATAAGATATCCGTATCAATTAAATATCACTATTTGCAAGAATCAATCTAGCAGAAAAATGCAGAGGTACCAAACCCACCCAACCCGACCCAAGATACCCCAGCATTACTTTGACATAGGTATGGCAATGGCATAGCATTGCGGCACATCAAACATATCTTTGATGACCTGCTATGTTGAATATTCTTTGTGCTTAGATCACAAATTTAGATTAACTTATGCTTTGATTTGCGGCCATCGCTTTTATTATTATGATAATATTAGAAAGTTAGAAAATTATTTTTTCATTTTTAGTGCAGTTTATAAAAGCTAGTGACTTAAAAAAAAAATTTACCAATTTATTTTCTACTTTTTAGTCTCAGCTATCTACTCTATTAAATGAAAATATTTGTTCAATAACAGAACAGAAGAGTTTATTCTAGATTATAATGAAATCGCTGATCGTGAGTTGTTTGGAATCTCATTTTTCTATTGGGGGAAAGAGAGGGTGGGGGTAGAGGTAGAAATATATTTTTTGTTTGGGCTGTATTGCCATCGGACCTTTATGCATATACCAAATTTTATAAAAGTCATTTGAAGTGAAGTGTGTCAAAAACGCATTTTTTATGGAAGGGGGTGGGGGTAGGGTGGGAGGACAATTTTCCATTATTGTTGTATTGTCATCGGACCACTATATGTATACCAAATTTCATCCAAATCGGATAATGGGAAGTGTGTCAAAAACGCATTTTTCTATAGATGGGGGTGGGGGTAGGAGTGATAGGATTTTTTTTATCAATGTTGTATTGTCATCGGACCACTATATGTATACCAAATTTCATCCAAATCGGATAATGGGAAGTGTGTCAAAAACGCATTTTTCTATAGATGGGGGTGGGGGTAGGAGTGATAGGATTTTTTTTATCAATGTTGTATTGTCATCGGACCACTATATGTATACCAAATTTCATCCAAATTGGATAATGGGAAGGGTGTCAAAAACGCATTTTCTATGGAAGGGAGTGGGGGTAGGGGTGGGAGGATATTTTTCTTTAATGTTGTATTGTCATCGGACCACTATGTGAATACCAAATTTCATCCAAATCGGATAATGGGAAGTGTGTCAAAAACTCATTTTTCTATGAAAGGGGGTGGGGGTAGGGGTGGGAGGATATTTTTTTCTTAATATTGTATTGTCATCGGATCACTATATGTATACCAAATTTCATCCAAATCGGATAACGGGATGTGTGTCAAAAACAAATTTTTCTATGGAAGGGGGTGGGGGGTAGGGGTGGGAGGATATTTTTTTCTTATTGTTGTATTATCATCGGACCACTATGCGTATACCAAATTTTATCAAAATCGGATAACGGGAAGTGTGTCAAAAACACATTTTTCTATAGAAGGGGTGGGGGTAGGGGTGGGAAGATTTTTTTTCTTAATGTTATATTGTCATGGGACCACTATGTGTGTACCAAATTTCATCCAAATCGGATAATGGGAAGTGTGTCAAAAACGCTTCACAAGATTTGTTAGATAGTTAGATAGTTAGATAGTTAGATAGTTAGATAGTTAGATAGTTAGATAGTTAGATAGTTAGATAGTTAGATAGTTAGATAGTTAGATAGTTAGATAGTTAGATAGTTAGATAGTTAGATAGTTAGATAGTTAGATAGTTAGATAGTTAGATAGTTAGATAGTTAGATAGTTAGATAGTTAGATAGTTAGATAGTTAGATAGTTAGATAGTTAGATAGTTAGATAGTTAGATAGTTAGATAGTTAGATAGTTAGATAGTTAGATAGTTAGATAGTTAGATAGTTAGATAGTTAGATAGTTAGATAGTTAGATAGTTAGATAGTTAGATAGTTAGATAGTTAGATAGTTAGATAGTTAGATAGTTAGATAGTTAGATAGTTAGATAGTTAGATAGTTAGATAGTTAGATAGTTAGATAGTTAGATAGTTAGATAGTTAGATAGTTAGATAGTTAGATAGTTAGATAGTTAGATAGTTAGATAGTTAGATAGTTAGATAGTTAGATAGTTAGATAGTTAGATAGTTAGATAGTTAGATAGTTAGACAGAACATCTAAAGCTAAATAAAAGCTTGTAATAATAAAAACTACACCAAGTAGCTGCTTGTTTGTAAAATGCTAAAATAAAATTGTTTAGGTAAGTTTTTTATCTCCTGTTCCATGCAATATAAATGTCTGCCCCCCCCCCAATTTATAACGTCACCAGACGCCACTGTAATTAAGTAATATAAAAAAGTCAGGGCGACTACGAAATAACGACTAAAAAGAAAGTAAAACTTTGGCAAAGTTTTATCGTGGTAGAGAAGATATCAAAGTAGACTATCAAGAAACAATCCTAAAAAGTAGTTTTTCTATAAGCGTGCGGAAAAGTCCACTTTTCCGCACGCATTTTAGTGTGGAAAGTGCCACTTTTCCGCACTAGTGCGGAAAAATATTTTTTCCGCACTAGTGTACCGGAAAAGTAAATTTGTTACGATTTTGAGGTGTTCTATAACATTTAGACCGTTCAAAATACATTTGTATCTTTCCTAGCACACGAAATATCCTAAAAATATTCAAATTGACTAAAATTCTGCTATATTTTCAATATTTTCGATAAAATAAAGTTTTCAGTAAAATAGGTTCAAATTATAAGTTTTAAACCTCCCCGGTATAAATATCGTCATTGTCAATGTCAAAAAACAATGAACACTAGTGGTTTTAGATTTGGCATCTTAAATCACCATAGCAACAAAGTACAAACAAACTGTCAAAACAAAGCCAATTTTGCAGATACAAGCGTCTTTTGAATTTTTCAAACAAAAAAATCAGATTTTCAATGGATTCTTCGGACGAAGATCTACCCCAGTTAGTTCTAGAAGCCGCTAGAATGTGAATAATAATAATTGATTTGATTAAAACGTTTTGAATATAAATAATTTTCTGATTAATTTTTATTTTTTTCCTCACGCTTATAGAAAAAATAGTGTACCTAACTCGTGCGTAAAGTGTCTTTTCCGCACTTGATTGCTGGCCAAACTCCGCTATTGCGTCATTTGGCCATCTGCAATCGCGTGCGGAAAAGAGGCACTTTCCGCACTAGTTAGGTAAACTACTATTTTACGAAAGCTTTACTTTTTCGTGATACTAGATTATTAGATAGTAGACAGAACTAAAATTTTTTGTTGGGATCAGCACATTTCTACTATAAAATAGTATTAAAGGGTAATTTACTTTCCTCTCTACTTACGTTGATAAAGACTCCTACATTCCTTCATAGTAATTATGGGTAGAACAACACACTGCAACGTGTCAGACTCATCACCCTTATGCGTTATTCCCCATCCCATAACAATTGCAGGCTCATTGCATATCTCCGTCATATCCACTAGATTGTGCTTTTCTGGAAGCTTTGAAACCGGAAAAGTCAAAATGTCAGTGGCGTGCATACAATGTGGCCGGAAAGGCGTTGCCTACCCTAGATAAAATTCAAAACACTTTTTTTCCATATCATCATATTTAAAATAACTGAGCACATGATATATTCAACAAAAATATATATAAATATATATATATATATATATATATATATATATATATATATATATATATATATATATATATATATATATATTATAAACAACAAGTGAAATTAAAGAAAGAAAAATAAGAAAAAAGTTTTTTGTCTTTGCCGGGAGTCGAACCCGGAATCTCTTCCTCTGTAGGCAAATGCTCTGTACAGGGTGTCCCAAATTGGGCAATTTTAGGGGGTTTAAGGTACTTCTAGGGGAGACAGAGAAAAACTGACCACGCATTGTGAGGCTCAAATTTCAAGAAAAGACTTATAGTGAAAACCGCATTGTGAAATATCGTCTCGTCTTTGAGCTACGGGGGCTTTTTGGAAAGTCTGCATTTTGGAATGGGGTCTATAACTTCGTTATTACTGAAAATTTTGATTTAGGGTAAATTGCATTTTAATAGACTTTATTACGAGGAATTCACCCGCTAAATTAAATTTTAACTGTTACTTTTAGTTTTTGAGATATGACATAAAGTTGCATTTTTTCTTATGGAATGGCCTATATTTCAATTAATTTTCGAATTCGTCATTGAATTCTTTTCAAAATGATGTATCATAAGTTATACTTTGATTAAGCGGTTTCGGAGATAATTAAAGTTTATATTTTTGTCTAGTGTGCGTTGAATGACGTCATGCGCCATTGACATGACAGCCTTGCGGTCAATTCCTATTCAATGCTCCTATAGTTTTGTTGTCTTATACTATGCAAATCAAGTTGGCCTTGCGTCTTGGCGTTTTGTCATTGTTTTCAATTGTTTAAACAATTTGACATTATGCTTTGATAAAAAATTATTTTGCACAAAAGCGTTTTTAATTTTATTTTGAAATGTGTATCAAAATGAAAGTAATGATAATCGACAGGACGCTGGAAACTTCTCTTGAAATGTATCCCGAACGAAGACAACCGTATATGGCTATATTTCTAAAGTTGAAAAGGAACCTTGTTCAGTATGGCTCTATGGCGCGATGATTATTGATAATTTTTAATAATATCGAATTTCTATTGAGTCTGTAATTTTTGTTTCTTTTTATAACTAGGCTTTGAGGGCCGTCAGCTGAATTATAATTTTTCCAAACCAGGCTTACTATATTTTTGACTGTGAAAAATAATAAAAATACTGGAGTGCCTTGAAGTCTTCTCTTGAAATTTGAGTCTCGCAATGTGTGGTCAGTTTTTCTCTGTCTCCCCTAGAAGTACCTTAAACCCCCTAAAAGTGCCTAATTTGTGACACCCTGTACATTAACCCACTAAGCACAACATCGTAAAAAACGTTAAATAAATGTTGAAAAAAATTTTTTTTTTCAAACACAAATTTGTGTTAAAATTAAGTCAACTTTGACATTAAAAAATATGTAGAAAATCCTAACGAAAATTTCATGTGAAAGCATTACCAAAAATATATTTCTTAATAACGTTAAGAAATCAGCATTAAAAAAACCATAATTTCACTAACATTAAAAATAATATCATCAATATATGGTTATTTTTATAATGTTTTTCCTAGATCTCACTTCTAAAGTTGGATTTAAGAAATATGAACCTAATAAATGTTTTGTTTTTTAAACATTAAAAAAATATATACTATAGAAGGCGCAATGGCAGCGCCCTCTATAGTATAGCAGTCCCACTACCTGAACATCGCCATTAGTTGCGTTTCGCTGCGAGTTGATACGAGTCGGTAGCAAAGACGCTTTTTGTAATTTTGGTTAAAATATTTGCAATTTGCAGAAACAAACATGGCAAATTTAAAGCACAATTATTAATATTGATAGTGGATCGGAATATTACTCCAGTTGTGTGGGAAAGAATGGTAAGAACAACAAAATTTTGAAAAATGTGATATGTTTGACTGCTATATTCAAGCAACAAAATCCCAATATATTTTACACATAATGGCAATCCGTTTGAACATTAAAATATATCGTTAAAGAAAAATTAGTTATTATTTTTTGTAATCCTTTACAATCTTTAAATTAACGTAAAACCATTCTAATTAGCCAAGTATCAAAATAGTTAAACTAAAAATCGTTCAAATAGCAATTTTTAAATTATATTTATGTTAAAAATTACCAGGTTTGGACAATTTTTTTTTTATAATAAATATTATTTTTTTTTAAACTTGATTTTGTGATAATAATAGCATGAAACCAATCAAAAGAGTGATAAAAAAAATCCAGGTCCGTATTAAATTTTTTTATGATAATATCATATCTTAAAAAAGTTGCCATAAAAAAGTTTTTGCAGAATAAAAATATCTTGTAAAATGGGCGAGATATAAGGGATTATTTTAAATTCAAATTCTTCAAAAACTTCCTGTATTAGCGAAACTACATTACACGATTTTTAAGGGCTGAAAAAAACAACACGATAAGGTGCAATCAGAAAATTGATATCTTTAATAATACCCGAGTTTCCCATTTAATCCCATCGAAAATGCGACACGCTGTACATACACCCTTGGTACCTACCTTTACAAAGTCAGTTTCCGGAATTTTTGCCGGGTTTTCTAATACAATTATACAAATGTCATTTATCATAGTTATAATGTTGAATTCGGGATGCATATAGAGAGCGGAAATCGCCTGAATATGTTGGTTTTTCGTTTCCATAAGCACCTACAAACGACGCAGGGGTTTTCACCAAAGTTTACAAAATTCTTTTGCGAGCGGAAATACTAACAATCTCCGTATATCTCAAATAACAAAATTTATTTGCCTTTAAAAAACAAGTAAAAGAGGCTTTAAAAAATTAAAATTAAAATGGGTAGGGAGATACGCTTAAACAAAAAAAATACTCTGCCAATATATGGGCCCCTAAGCTCACACTAGGTACTATAGTTATAGTGTACGTGTGAGCTAATATAACTAAAAAATATTTTATTCAACTCCAGACTAAATTACCTTTTGTTTGATACCACACAAGCCATGTTTTGACTTAAACTCAAATTTTTTAAATTTACCTTCACCCTTAAAAAAAAACAAAAAACTAAAATGTATTTTGTTAAACTCCGGACTCAATTACCTTTCGTTTGATATCACACACGCCATATTTTCACTTAAACTCTAATTTTTAAAATATACCCCCACCCTTTTTTTAAATAAATTAAAATGTATTTTGTTTAACTGCAGACTCAATTACCTTTCGTTTGATATCACACACGCCATATTTTCACATAAACTCTAATTTTTGAAATCTACCCCCACCCTTTTATTTGGTTTCTGTTCGGTGGATTTTGTTCATTTTTAAATGGGACCATCTCGACCCAAGACCCAGCCTAGGTACCAAATTTCATTAAAATCGGCCAAGCGGTTTTTGAGTTATGCGCGTTGGTCGTTACAGACAGACATACAGACAGACAGACAGACAGACAGACATACAGACAGACAGACAGACAGACAAACAGACGGCGCAACAAAAAAGTTTCAAAATCATCTGAAACGCAAAGATATATAAAAATTTTTGAAATCGGAGCAACTTTTTTTTTCTCGAAAAAATTAGGATTACCATAGCTCACACTACTATAGTATAGTATATGTGTGAGCTAATTAACAATTTGGCGGACATTTTCAAAGATGGTGGCCAAATGACCATAAGTCCGACCACGTGACCAAACTTTTTTCATACTCCTATGAGTGCTTAACAATGCCCCGCAGTCAAACCTAGCGCACATATTAGCTCACACATGACAGGAGCCAGCGCCTAGACTAACTAGACAAATGGCAAAAAAATTAATAAAATTAATCAGTTTACACTTGATAACGGTTAGAGATACTTACTCCGAAACGTCGTGTTTTAAAATAAATAAAGACAATGGAAGTCCGAAATTTTATTTCTACACAATCATTGTCTACGAGTTTCAAACAATATTTATGCTCTTATGTCACGTACGTCTTAAATATATCTGCACGGGGAAAGGGCCTCCAAAAATCATGGTGGATAGAATTGACCGGTGTTCGGATCTTATATATATATATATATATATATATATATATACGAAACTGGGATAAAAAGATCACTCCACTGAACCTGGCAAATCCGGAGGAGCCAGAGGAAGATAATCTTTCTGAGCAGCTTAAATCCAACTGGCAAAGAAAAGTGTTGCACGGGAGGTTCTACACAAGTCTGCATCAACCTGAAGTAGATATTGGCGCATCTAACTCCTACCTAACAACAAGGTACCTTTTCCCAGAGATCGAGGGAGCACTCCTCGCGATCCAAGATCAGGTCGTCAGAACGAGAAGATATACCCGACATATCCTCAAGCAGGAGGTAGAAACAACCAAGTGCAGACTTTGTAATATAGCTGAGGAAACCGTACAACACTTGGCATCGGGTTGCTCTGCCATTGCTAATACCAAATATCTGGAAAGACACAATAACATGGGTAAAGTGGTTCATCAGATGGTCAGTCTAAGTAAGGGTTTGCTGGAGAAATTCACTCCTCACCATATGTACAGTCCACAGCCACTGCTTGAAAATAATACCACGAAGATCTACTGGGACGTTACCGTAGAAACAGATAAAGCAGTGGAGCACAACCGACCGGATATGGTTGTGTGGAACAAAGCGGGAAAAACGGCAATTATAATTGATTTTACTGTTCCGCAAGATTATAACTTGGCTAAAGCCTATGGAGAAAAAATAACGAAATATCAAGCATTGGCTCAGGAAGTAAAAACCATCTGGAACTTACAAAAGGTGACAATAATGCCAATAGTCATCAGCGCCCACGGCTTGGTACACAGAAAAACCATGCAACATATAACAGAGCTTAGCATGCTCAATAGGGCTATCACATGGATGCAGAAAGCCGTTGTACTTGGGACCGTTGGAATTATTCGACGGACTGTCTCGCCGTATTGACACTAGCAGTGTCCTTGGCGACAATGAGCGCCCGGACACTGTTAGCCAAAACCACGTATGTGTGAATTATAAAAAAAAAAATATATATGTATATATATATATATATATATATATACATATATATATATATATATATATATACATATATATATATATATATATATATATATATATATATATATACGAAACTGGGATAAAAAGATCACTCCACTGAACCTGGCAAATCCGGAGGAGCCAGAGGAAGATAATCTTTCTGAGCCGCTTAAATCCAACTGGCAAAGAAAAGTGTTGCATGGGAGGTTCTACACAAGTCTGCATCAACCTGAAGTAGATATTGCCGCATCTAACTCCTACCTAACAACAGTGTACCTTTTCCCAGAGACCGAGGGAGCACTCCTCGCGATCCAAGATCAGGTCGTCAGAACGAGAACATATACCCGACATATCCTCAAGCAGAAGGTAGAAACAACCAAGTGCAGACTTTGTAATATAGCTAAGGAAACCGTACAACACTTGGCATCGGGTTGCTCTGCCATTGCTAATACCAAATATCTGGAAAGACACAATAACATGGGTAAAGTGGTTCATCAGATGGTCAGTCTAAGTAAGGGTTTGCTGGAGAAATTCACTCCTCACCATATGTACAGTCCACAGCCACTGCTTGAAAATAATACCACGAAGATCTACTGGGACGTTACCGTAGAAACAGATAAAGCAGTGGAGCACAACCGACCGGATATGGTTGTGTGGAACAAAGCGGGAAAAACGGCAATTATAATTGATTTTACTGTTCCGCAAGATTATAACTTGGCTAAAGCCTATGGAGAAAAAATAACGAAATATCAAGCATTGGCTCAGGAAGTAAAAACCATCTGGAACTTACAAAAGGTGACAATATAGTCATCAGCGCCAACGGCTTGGTACACAGAAAAACCATGCAACATATAACAGAGCTTAGCATGCCAAATAGTGCTATCACATGGATGCAGAAAGCCGTTGAACTTGGGACCGTTGGAATTATTCGACGGACTGTCTCAGACAATGAGCGGTTCGGTTCGGTTCGGTTCGGTTCCGTTCGGTTCCGTTCGGTTCGGTTCGGTTCGGTTCGGTTCGGTTCGGTTCGGTTCGGTTCGGTTCGGTTCGGTTCGGTTCGGTTCGGTTCGGTTCGGTTCGGTTCGGTTCGGTTCGGTTCGGTTCGGTTCGGTTCGGTTCGGTTCATATTGCGAAAGCGGAAGCGAATGTGACAATCACATATGACAAAGTCAAATACATATCAAATATAACAGTTGGCATGTGGTACATGGCGGGTAATTTGAATTCAAAATAAGGAATGCTAAATCTTGAAGATTTTAACCTTTTAATCATGTTGCTTCTTTACAAACCTTTGGTGGAATATCGGGATGGTGTCTGAGAATATTGCACTGAAATTTTGCGGAAATCTGTAGTGCCATTTTGAAAATATCATAAAAAAAGTCTGACCTCCCATAAGACCCAATGTAAAATTCAGCCCCGAGAGAACAGCTGATTTTTTCAGGGTCGTGGCCTCTATTTTTGTGTTGGCCTTGGTACTGGAAGCGGAAATTATCGTCTAGGCCTCATTTTTCGATCGGTCAATCAACCAATTCTATTCTTTGGTAACGTTAAGGTGCCCGCAGACTGCCGTAAGCTAACGTAAACACGTAAGCTCCTAACGTGACCTTGACGACGGTGTGACGAAGTGCGCTTGCGTAACTGTCAAATCTCATGCTTACGTAAAAATATATAGCACAACTTAAACTATCTATTACCCCTGCCCAGACAGCCGTGGTCGCTCTCATTTTGTGTAAGCAATGGGCTGCAGTGATGATCAGGTTCTTCGTCAGTAATGAACCTCCACAAAATTTATATAATTCTTTTGAGCGGGATAGCTTCATGAGGGCCACCATGGCCGGATACTTTTTGACAGAACAGTCGTATCCGTGGAGGATTCGGCGATTTTCTAAAATACTAAAATTATAAACAACAAGAACAAATATTAAGTAATGCCAAAGAACAGTTTATCATAACAAAAACATTTCATGTAAACAAAGGCCAAGTACGCGAAAATGGCATTCCGTAAAAACAAAAACATTTCATGTAAACAAAGGCCAAGTACGCGAAAATGGCATTCCGTAAAAAGAATTGAGATAAAAGTAAAGCCAAGTTCTCCAATACAAATTTCAAAATGAAAGGTTCTTATTTGTTTGGAAATATTTTTCTAAACTTGGCTATACACAAGGCTGAATAAACCATTTAGTTCAAAAATATCTCTTTTATATTTTAGCATGTAGCTTTTAAACGATATTTGCCTTGACGAGGAAAGTAAAAAAAAACGATCTTCAGATTAAAATCCAAATAAACTCACACGCGATTTGTTTATTTGCAAATAATCTTTAAATTAATACAATAAAAAATGTTTTTTTTTTATTTATTTATTTATTGTAGCAGTCATTTCCATGTACGTGCACCGAGATGACAGCAGATGACAATCCCAGTACTTAGTCCAGCAAGTGTCAGTCAAGTCACTTTTAGGTCATTTTAATAAATTTGAAAATTTATTTTAAAGTTTCGCTTGGTTTGTGCAAGTTATATAATAAAAATTACGAAATTAGAACACATTTTCCGAAAATGTCAAGTTTGGGAAGTAAATGTAAATTGAAACATGTAAGTAATTCACTTAAATATCGCTGCATTTTCACTTAAACCTCGTTCCCTACAAACTTAAACCTATAGTTTAAACCATTTCTTTTCCGTTATTTCGATTTTTTTTAGGAAATCCTTGCAGATTCTTATTTAAACCGGTTTTTTGCCATTGCGATATAACCTATGTAGTTATAATTAGTCCAAAATTCCATTAACTTTTATTAAGATTAAAAGAAATTCAGTTAAAACGTTTCACAAAAGATAAACTAAAAGTTAAACTTAGTAAATACCGCTGTATAAGTTTAATTTGGGTCTATTAAGTCTAGTTGTTCTTTCTTACCATATTGTCTAATATTTCGTACGTATCCGGGCTGTATGGAACCCGTATGATTAACGCTAATCCTCACTACTTGCATACTTTTACTTTCGTATTTTAGAAAAATCAAACAAAATAACATTTTACAAAAAAACAAATACATTTTTTAAAAATAAAACATTTTGTGGTCGTCTGTCAAAACACAACAGCTGTTTTAAAAACAAGTCAGGGGGTCGATTCTTAAAATAAATTCTTATACTTTTCTATTACAATATCAGATAAAATAAATGAATCCATGACGAACCTGATACCTTCCTAGCTACCCTATTAGCACACTTTAAGTGAAGACATGATAATATAACAGCCTTAAAAATATTAGCCTCACACTACTACTATACTATAGTAGTGTGAGCTATGGTGATCCTAATTGTTTCGAGAAAAAAAAAGTTGCTCCGATTTCAAAAATTTTTATATATCTTTGCGTTTCAGATGATTTTGAAACTTTTTTGTCTTACCGTCTGTCTGTCTGTCTGTCTGTCTGTCTGTCTGTCTGTCTGTCTGTCTGTCTGTCTGTCTGTCTGTCTGTCTGTCTGTCTGTCTGTCTGTCTGTCTGTCTGTCTGTCTGTCTGTCTGTCTGTCTGTCTGTCTGTCTGTCTGTCTGTCTGTCTGTCTGTCTGTCTGTCTGTCTGTCTGTCTGTCTGTCTGTCTGTCTGTCTGTCTGTCTGTCTGTCTGTCTGTCTGTCTGTCTGTCTGTCTGTCTGTCTGTCTGTCTGTCTGTCTGTCTGTCTGTCTGTCTGTCTGTCTGTCTGTCTGTCTGTCTGTCTGTCTGTCTGTCTGTCTGTCTGTCTGTCTGTCTGTCTGTCTGTCTGTCTGTCTGTCTGTCTGTCTGTCTGTCTGTCTGTCTGTCTGTCTGTCTGTCTGTCTGTCTGTCTGTCTGTCTGTCTGTCTGTCTGTCTGTCTGTCTGTCTGTCTGTCTGTCTGTCTGTCTGTCTGTCTGTCTGTCTGTCTGTCTGTCTGTCTGTCTGTCTGTCTGTCTGTCTGTCTGTCTGTCTGTCTGTCTGTCTGTCTGTCTGTCTGTCTGTCTGTCTGTCTGTCTGTCTGTCTGTCTGTCTGTCTGTCTGTCTGTCTGTCTGTCTGTCTGTCTGTCTGTCTGTCTGTCTGTCTGTCTGTCTGTCTGTCTGTCTGTCTGTCTGTCTGTCTGTCTGTCTGTCTGTCTGTCTGTCTGTCTGTCTGTCTGTCTGTCTGTCTGTCTGTCTGTCTGTCTGTCTGTCTGTCTGTCTGTCTGTCTGTCTGTCTGTCTGTCTGTCTGTCTGTCTGTCTGTCTGTCTGTCTGTCTGTCTGTCTGTCTGTCTGTCTGTCTGTCTGTCTGTCTGTCTGTCTGTCTGTCTGTCTGTCTGTCTGTCTGTCTGTCTGTCTGTCTGTCTGTCTGTCTGTCTGTCTGTCTGTCTGTCTGTCTGTCTGTCTGTCTGTCTGTCTGTCTGTCTGTCTGTCTGTCTGTCTGTCTGTCTGTCTGTCTGTCTGTCTGTCTGTCTGTCTGTCTGTCTGTCTGTCTGTCTGTCTGTCTGTCTGTCTGTCTGTCTGTCTGTCTGTCTGTCTGTCTGTCTGTCTGTCTGTCTGTCTGTCTGTCTGTCTGTCTGTCTGTCTGTCTGTCTGTCTGTCTGTCTGTCTGTCTGTCTGTCTG
The DNA here is from genome assembly GCA_963576565.1 of Aspidapion aeneum. Lineage (NCBI taxonomy): Eukaryota > Metazoa > Arthropoda > Insecta > Coleoptera > Brentidae > Aspidapion > Aspidapion aeneum. The sequence goes on along the minus strand of OY755039.1, from coordinate 1,115,620 downwards.
TCTGTCTGTCTGTCTGTCTGTCTGTCTGTCTGTCTGTCTGTCTGTCTGTCTGTCTGTCTGTCTGTCTGTCTGTCTGTCTGTCTGTCTGTCTGTCTGTCTGTCTGTCTGTCTGTCTGTCTGTCTGTCTGTCTGTCTGTCTGTCTGTCTGTCTGTCTGTCTGTCTGTCTGTCTGTCTGTCTGTCTGTCTGTCTGTCTGTCTGTCTGTCTGTCTGTCTGTCTGTCTGTCTGTCTGTCTGTCTGTCTGTCTGTCTGTCTGTCTGTCTGTCTGTCTGTCTGTCTGTCTGTCTGTCTGTCAGTCTGTAACGACCAACCCGCATAACTCAAAAACCGCTTGTCCGATTTAAATGAAATTTGTTACCTAAGCTTGGTTTTTGGACTCGGTGGTCCCATTTAAAAATGAACGAGATCCACCAAACGCAAGCCAAATAAAAGGGTGGGGGTAGATTTCAAAAATGTGAGTTTATGTGAAAATATGGCGTGTGTGATATCAAACGAAAGGTTATTGTGTCTAGAGTTAAACAAAATTAAATTTAAGTTATTTAAAAAAAAAGGGTGGGGGTAGATGTAAAAAATTAGAGTTTAAGTGAAAATATAGCGTGTGTGATATCAAACGAAAGGTAAATGAGTCTGGAGTTAAACAAAATATATTTTTGTTTTTAAAAAAAGGGTAGGGGTCGATTTAAAAAATTAGAGTTTAGGTAAAAAAAAAAGTAATTTTCTTTGACTTGTTTTGGTTGAAAAAAATCAATTTCTATCACTGCATCGTCAAATTTTCGACATAAATTTGTAAATTAGCTTAGCTAGTTTTTCAAAATTATGTGAAAAAAACCGCTAAAGTTTTTTTCACATAATTTTGAAAATTTGTACACTTGACCTTCCCACAGATGTTTTGACACATTGATAGAAATTTTTTGCTCGGCCGACTGTTTCCAGGTCATTCGGCCATATCAAATTTCCCAATTCGATTTGCTTACTCTGACTTACCCTCAGATGCACCGTAAGCACTTAAGCGCGATCATGGGTTTAACCGCGATTAAGTCCTTGTTGCTCACATACAAAACAACAAAGATGGAGAATTGGAAAATATAGGAAATTATTTATTTAGAACTATTCACCAAGAATCGGCGCTGCCGGTTCGGTTCGGTTCCGTTCGGTTTGGTTCCGTTCGGTTCGGTTCGGTTCGGTTTGGTTTTGTTCGGTTCAGTTTGGTTCAGTTAAGTTCCGTTCGGTTTTAGGTTAGGTTTGTTGTGTCTTAAAGTTATTCAGCAGGAGTCGGCGCAGCCCAACGATTATAAACACACAGGATTGCTTATTAGCTCGAATCTTTCAACGGTAGGCGTCGCCTTGCTTACGTCACTAGTGGACCTCTGCTCAGCGCGCTTCATTTAATACACATTGCAATCGTGAGTTTTTCCCGCTTTTTTCTTGCTTATTTGCAAACAAATTTTTTATTCGTGTTAGTAAATATAACTAATAATTTCATTCATTCAAAACAAATGATTTGATAAATCAAGAGTTTGCTCTGAGAGCTGAATTTTCCTACCAGACGATATGTTGGAGTTTCTTTTTTAAATAATTGAAAGTTTTAGAATAGAAGTAGGATTTTTTCGAAAAGTTTAATCAATTTAAATCAATAGATGTATAATTTATTGTTTTTGTTGCGGATATAATAAAATACACTTATATTATGTAGTAACAAAAATTGCAATATTTATTATATTATTATATCAAAAACCAGTCAGTTTTTGGAGAAAACAGTCAAATAAGATGTGTTTTTCAACTTCTTATGCTTTAAATCAGGGACTAAAAAAAACTTAAGAAAAAAACTGAAACTAAACTTGGAGAAACTGTCTACAAAATAAACTTTCCAATAATCAGTTTAATAAAAGAAGTACGTTTGCGGCATAATTACCAATTTTCTTTAATGTGATTAATTTAATGAGCAAGGAGTTTCCAAAAATCCAAAAAAAATTAAAAGTTTATATAAATATAATAAAATAAAAGTATATATATTTATATTTCTACACTGACACAAATTTATTTCATGTAAAAAAAAGCCAAGTACGCGAAAGTGGTATTCCGTAAAAAGAATTGAGATAAAAGTAAAGCCAAGTTCTACAATACAACTTTCAAAATGAATGGTTCTTACTAGTTTGGAAATGTTTTTTTAAACTTTGCTATTCCAGCCAAACTTCATTACGTTCAATTTCCTAAGAGTCATTTGCAGCCGTAATAGCCCAGTTTAGAAAAACATTTCCAAACTAGTAAGAATCATTCATTTTGAAATTTGTATTGTAGAACTTGGCTTTACTTTTATCTCAATTCTTTTTACGGAATACCACTTTCGCGTACTTAACTTTTTTTACATGAAATGTTTTTGTTATGATTTCACTGCTTTTTTACAGGATTTGGATAATATTTAAGTTTTAAAGTAGTAAAATATACGGGATATTGTACAAAACTTTTGCAGTACCTTAATTAAAAATGTTGAGTTTTTTTTATATTTTTCTATGGTTTTATCATAGTTCTTATCAGCCTTCTAAAGCTCAGCTCTCTAGCGTTTCTGGAAGTGGGCAATGTTACTTTAACATTACTTTACATTTATAGGGGAGGAAAGTAAATTATAATTTTGGGGTTTTTAATTTTTTTTCTATAGTTTTATCATAGTTCCTATCAGTCTGCCATATCTGGAAGTGGGCAATGTTACTTTTACATAACTTTACATGTATAGGGGAGGGAAGTAAATTAAAATTTTGGGGTTTTTTGATTTTTTCCAGGGGTTTGGTCATAATTTCTATCAGTCTGCCCAATTTCAGCTTTGTAGCATGTCTTGAAGTACAGTAGAATTTTGATGATCTATACATGAGTGAGTGAGTGAGTAACAATTTCGACGTTTTTTGAAATTTCGTAACTACTTTACTACTTTATGGAATTCCATGGAGGGGTTGTTAACTCCATGGAGATCTACGACTGTGCAAAGTTTGAGATTCGTAGCTCATTCCGAAGTAGAGTTTTAGTTAGGTCAAATATCGGCTGAAATGTTTCAAGAAAAGATGGTACGGCGCGTGAACTTGGCGAGGCACTGCCATGCCCTCAGATTTACCTCCTAAATAGTCAACCACACCGTCAAATAAATGAAAAAACGCAAAAAAACGGAGGTAAAAACGTCAAAAACACCTTAAAATCACACGAACTCTCAATACAAACAAAGCAACTGGTCCGCTGGTGACGTAAGCAGACACTATTCGTCTCGCTGAGCGACGCTAACAAAGAGTTAAATGGAAATAAGCAATCCTGTGTGTTTATAATCGTTGGGCGCAGCCGACTCCTGCTGAATTACTTTAAGACACAACCAACCTTATCTAAGATCGACCCGAACCGAACTGCCCAATTTCTGTAAATCATCATTATCATAAATTACACATTACTATAACTTTCTGCATAATTTTTTTCATTATAAATGCTCAATAGACGATTTTGAACGATTTTACGGAGTAAAAAATACGCGACTAATTATAATGTTGGAGCAAGATGTCAGGTCGAACGTTAGATTTTTATAAATTGGTAAAAATTTTTTTTTAAGTCACAAGCTTTTATAAAATGCACTAAAAATTAAAAAATAATTTTCTTACTTTCTAATATTATCATAATATTAAAAGCGATGACCGACTGATGGAAATTTTGACGATGTTAGCACGATAAGATATCCGTATCAATTAAATATCACTATTTGCAAGAATCAATCTAGCAGAAAAATGCAGAGGTACCAAACCCACCTAACCCGACCCAAGATACCCCAGCATTTCTCTGACATAGGTATGGCAATGGCATAACATTGCGGCACATCAAACATATCTTTGATGACCTGCTATGTTGAATATTCTTTAAGTGTTTAGATCACAAATTTAGATTAACTTATGCTTTGATTTGCGGCCATCGCTTTTATCATTATGATAATATTAGAATGTTAGAAAATTATTTTTTAATTTTTAGTGCATTTTATAAAAGCTTGTAACTTAAACATGTAAAATTTTTACCAATTTATTTTCTACTTTTTAGTCTCAGCGCTATCTACTCTATTAAATGAAAATATTTGTTCAATAACAGAACAGATGAATTCGGATATTTTTTTCTTAGTGTTGTATTGTCATGGGACCACTATGTGTGTACCAAATTTCATCCAAATCGGATAATGGGAAGTGTGTCAAAAATGCTTCACAAGATTTGATAGATAGTTAGATAGTTAGATAGTTAGACAGAACATCTGAAGCTAAATAAAAGCTTGTAAAAATATGGTGTAACCATTTTTCTATGCGTAAATACATTTCTAAAAAACCATAACTTTTTGTCGCCTCTTGCCATACAGTTGGTCACCTTATTTTTGGCTAAATTACGATTTATTTAAAGCTCAGTCGATTGTGAGGCGTCCCTCTCTTTCTCAAAATAACAAACGTCAAATAAATTCTTTCTATAGCAATTTGTATGAGTTTTTACTAATTTTTTAACTTCGAAATTTCTAAAAAAACACACACATTTTCAAGCATCGAGGTAAAACGTAGTAGACCCATATTTTTTGTAAATATCGTAGAAACTAAAGCTTTTACGAAGTTTTTGGTAATAAGACAAATTATTGAGCAAAATGTATTCTACTACACTCCAAAAGCTAGTTTACCAGGTTACCAGATGAAAACGTCTCTAACCAGGACCAGCCGTCAAGAAAATCCGGACAAAATACGGACGTCAAAATTTTTTCGATGCCACACACAAAAAATCAACTTTTTTTTTATTGAAACCATAACTAATAAATAACATAATATACCTACTATTTTATAGGTACTTTTCACTGCTTTGTATTTTATTCAACAGCGTTGAATTTTTAGGCAGAAGTACAAAATCGTAAAATTCTGAGCAGCTCATATTTCTTAAATTGTATGAAGTCATGAGTATTCCTTTTACAGAAGATAAAAGCAGCCTATTTCTTTCTTTGGTCCACTGGGTAGAAATACTTGCATTAACATATTTTGCCATTTTTCGTGGGTAGGCAGATTGTGGTTATCAGAAGTAAAATTGTCTGATATGTACTTTTTTAGATTACAAACTTCATCAAAAAAATTGTGTGTGCTTAAGACCACACGGCAGAAGTGTAAACTTCAACAAGGCGAAATTAATAATACTACTTTAAGCGGGGTCTTTACATAACGTTTTACCTTACGTCTTGCCTGTCAGTCAAAAGGGTCAAGTATGATGGTTGAAAGACTAGCGTAGACACTTGATAGTTTTAACGTTTTTAGATCAGTTTTTGATACAAATCGATGGTTTTATTGGAAAACAATGCGTGATCCGGTCAGTTCTCTAGGCGGTCTTCCGTCTTAAATCAGTTTAAGTAAAACATCCGTTTTTCCGCCTACACTCAAAGTTTTACTTGATGCGTTTTGACTGAACAGGCAAGATGTAAGGTAAAACGTTATGTGAAGACCCCGCTTAAAGGTGAATTCACACTGCTAAATTTATCGACGATTATTGTTTAATTACATTTTTTGAAACTAGTTTATTTTGCATTATTTGATGTTTATAAAGGCGGCTACTTTAATTACCGGACGTTTATGAAAAATCCGCCCGGACCCACCCGGACGTAGTAAAAATCCGGAAATGTCCGGATTAATCCGGACGTCTGGTAACCCTACCAAAAGCTATACATTGATACGAGGATTAGTTAAAAAGTTATAATGTTTTAAAGTTTTTAATTGGCAAAAAACTGTCATCAGCATTAATAGATTTTAATCAAAATCTAATCAGCTCGTAAGAGTGTCAAACACTATTTTTCCTGAAAGTTTTCTGAAAATCGGTTCAGCGGTGTGGGAGCTATCGTGTTACGGACAGAAATAATATACAAACACACACAGACAGACATCACGACGATATTGCTAGGATAGGTCAAAATCTTGTCAAAATACACCCAAATAACACGTTTTTAGCGTTATCTCAAAAAAAAAATTTCGTCGAAACTAAGACCTTCTCTAGCCAGGCGGATAAAATACAAAAGGTCGAAAGTACAAAAGGTCGAAAGTACAGGGTGTCCCAAATTGGGCACTTTTGGGGGGTTTAAGGTACTTCTAGGGAAGACAAAGAAAAACTGACCACGCATGACGAGGCTCCAATTTTAAGAGAAGACTTATAGTGAAAACCGCATTTTGAAATATCGTCTCGTCTTTGAGCTACGGGGGCTTTTTGAAAAGTCTGCATTTTGGAGGGGGGTCTATAACTTCGTTATTATTGGAAATATTGATTTTGAGTAAATTGCAATTTTATAGACTTCGTCACGAGGAATTCAACCGATAAATCAAATTTTAACTGCCACTTTTAGTTTTTGGGATATGACATAAAGTTGCATTTTTTCTTATAGAATGGCCTATATTTTAATTAATTTTCGAATTTGCCATTGAATTCTTTTCAAAATGATGTATCATATGTCATAGTTTGATTGAGCGGTTTCGGAGATAATTAAAGTTTTTTATTTTTGTCTAGTGTGCGTTGAATGACGTCAAGCGCCATTGACGTGAAAGCCTTGCGGTCAAATCCTACTTCAATGCTCCTATAGTTTTGTTGTCTTATATTATGCAAATCAAGTTGGCCTTGCGTCTTGGCGTTTTGTCATTGTTTTCAATTGTTTAAACAATTTGACATTACGCTTTGATATGAAATTATTTTGCACAAAAGCGTTTTAATTTTATTTTGAAATATGTATCATTTTTTAAAACTTTTTATAACTAGGCTGTGAGGGTCGTCGGCTGAATTATAATTTTTCCAAACCAGCCTTACTATATTTGTGACTGTGTAAAATAATAAAAATACTGGAGTGCCTTCACCTGCCTCAGCAGGAAATCATAGCGCACTAGAAAAAAGTGAAAAAGCTGAATATCTCCTAAACCGCTCAATCAAACTATGACATATGATACATCATTTTGAAAAGAATTCAATGACGAATTCGAAAATTAATTAAAATATAAGCTATTCCATAAGAAAAAATGTAACTTTATGTCATAACTCAAAAACTAAAAGTGACAGTTAAAATATAATTTAGCGGGTGAATTCCTCGTAACAAAGTCTATAAAACTGCAATTTACTTTAAATCAAAATTTCCACTAATAACGAAGTTATAAACCCCCTTCAAAAATGCAGACTTTTCAAAAAGCCCCCGTAGCTCAAAGACGAGACGATATTTCAAAATACGCTTTTCACTATAAGTCTTCTCTTGAAATTTGACCCTCGTAATGCGTGGTCAGTTTTTCTCTGTTTCCCCTAGAAGTACCTTAAACCCCCTAAAAGTGCCCAATTTGGGACACCCTGTACAAAAGGTCGAAAATACAAAAGGTCGAAAATACAAAAGGTCGAAAATACAAAAGGTCGAAAGTACAAAAGGTCGAAAGTACAAAAGGTCGAAAATACAAAAGGTCGAAAATACAAAAGGTCGAAAATACAAAAGGTCGAAAATACAAAAGGTCGAAAATACAAAAGGTCGAAAATACAAAAGGTCGAAAGTACAAAACGTCGAAAGTTCAAAAGGTCGGAAGTATGAAAATAAAAGATTGAAACCTAACCAAGTAGAATTGCCTTGCGCAGCCGAAGTAGTCCAGAGGTCGAGGACAGTTTATAGTTAACCCGGTTAGGTTACTAACCCAACCTGACCAGGTTAGGTTTGTTTACTAAAAAAACTACCCTGATCTCGTCAGGAAAGTTTTTTTTTGATATACCAACCTAACCGGGTCTGGTTGGGACAGTAACCTAACCTATCCTCGGCCCCGGGTCCACCTCAACTCGACCGGTCTATTCGTCTTGATACAGTAAATTGGTATTTTTAGTATTTTGTATTGTCGATCTTTTTTCAACCTTTTGTACTTTCGACCTTTTGTACTTTCGACTTTTTGTACTTTCGACCTTTTCTACTTTCGACCTTTTGTTTTTCGACCTTTTGTACTTGATCTTTTGTACTTTCGACCTTTTGTACTTTCGACCTTATTCTTTCGACCTTTTGTACTTTCGACCTTTTATTTTCCGCCCTCTCTAGCCATTGCTACCTGGGCTAGGAAGATAAACATTTTAAATAAAAAAGTCGATTTCGTCTAATTCCCTAAGAAGATATAATAGGTAGATTCGTTCCAGCTAATTTTATTAAAATAAACTAATAAAATTAAATAAATTAAATACTATAATAAATTAGTTTAAAAAACATAGTTAAGCTTTTGCATGTAAATAAACAAGCAACAAGCTGGATTGCAACAATTACAGAGGAATTTCAGTAACCAGTACTCTCAGTAGATTTTACGGTAGGATTCTTAGAGATCTAATAGAGAAGGATTTTCATGAACAAGAAGAAGAAGAGCAAAGTGGGTTTCGTGCAGGCAGATCTTGTAGTGATAATGTTTTTTGTCTTAAACAAGTAATTGAGAAAAGGAGCGCCAGAAATATAGAGACTCATGTTACCTTTGTGGACCTACAAAAAGCATATGATACCGTTCCAGTAGAAAAACTATGGACAGTGCTAGAGCAGACTAATATCAATCATACATACATAAAAGCGATAAAAGAACTATACAAAGGGTCAAAATCTAAAATTAAAATTGGAAATCGACTTTCAAAAGAATTCCTGGTAACAAAAGGCTTAAGACAGGGATGTTGTATTTCTCCAACTCTTTTTAAAATATATATCGCAGTAGCTCTAAAAAACTGGAAACGGAAAGTGCACGGCATGGGAATACAACTTAACGACCGATTTACCATATACACACGACAGTTTGCTGACGACCAAGTAATTGTAGCTAATGATAAAGAGGATATGGAGTATATGATGAGAAAGTTAATGGAAGAATACCAAAAGTGGGGATTAACAGTGAACGTGGGCAAAACGCAGAACTTATGTATTGAAAGCGAATCCAGTGAGTTAGAACTAGACAATGGACAAGTAATATCTCCATGCAATGACTATGTATACTTGGGTGTCACATTTGATAAGACAGGAACAAACTGTAAAGAACTGGAAAAAAGAATAGTAAAAGCAAAAAAGGTTATTGGATGTCTTAACAGTATTTTATGGAGCAGAGAGATAAAAAAGAATGTAAAATTTAACATATATGAAACAATGGTGAAAAGCACGCTGTTGTATGGAATAGAGACTTGTCGCGTAACAGAAAAATACAAAACAAAAATGGAAAGTGTCGAAATGGATGCAATAAGAAGATCAATGAGAATATCTAAAACAGATCACATAAGAAATGAGATCATAAAAGAAAGAATGGGAATCGAAGGAAGCATAACGGATGACATCACTAAAAGACAACTGATATGGTACGGCCATGTACAACGGATGAACGACGAAAGATTACCAAAGCAGGTCCTGGAATGGCAACCAATAGGGCGCAGAAAAAGAGGGCTTCCTAAACTAGAATGGCAACAGTCAATCCAAAGATCAATGAGTCAAAAAAATCTGACGGAAGATGATTGTCAGGATCGAAGGAGGTGGAGAATAGGCGTCGGACAACGTAGAAAAACGTTCTAAACCGACTAAATAAAATAAAATAAAAATAAAATAAATAATAAGTGGATTGATAATTTTTTTTATTTAGTTTCTTGGTTAATTGACATATGTATACTATAAGTTAAAAGTTTAATTATTTAACAAAAAAAAAAACTGAAAAAATAAAAATCAAATAAAAATAAGTTTGAATTTTGAAGTGATTCGCTGGCGCTTTACTTCTTTTTGCCATTTGTTCCTTTAATTCATATCTCTTTTCAGATTTTTTAACTGCTTCTATAAAGTTTAAGAAAAAATCTACTCGGACAACCACTCCTGGATGTAAATAGCCCTCATCCTGTGGAATCGAAACAATTCCTAAAAAAAAGTTTGCATAAAATCGAGCGAAACAATTCCCAATGAAAAAGTTTGCACAAAATCGAGCGAAACAATTCCAAATGAAAAAGTTTGCATAAAATCGAGGAAAACAATTTCTAAAGTTGTTTGCACAAAATCGAGGAAAATAATTCCTAGAGAAAAAGTTTGCATAAAATCGAGGAAAACAATTTCTAAAGGTAAAGTTTGCATAAAATCGAGGAAAACAATTTCTAAAGAAAAAGTTTGCCTAAAATCGACTCACAAAATAGGTGTACAAAGCGCGGAGCCGGTAGCAGCCGGCTTACGCATCCTCGTTTGAACACGAATAAAAACACATGCATACCGGGTATTAATTTCTAGTAAGTATTAAAGTCTTTAGTGAATTTCTTTTGATGTTTATTGACACTTATGATAAAATTATTAATTAAAGAAAAAGAATAAATTTCAATATTTTTTAAGTAAAATTTGGAAGTACACGTGCACATGTGCACTTATAAAGGAACCGCGACAGCCTGTTAGGCATCAATTTTTTAAAATTCTTTTAAATCATGGTTGTGCATAAAACACTGTATAAAACTCTATAAAAATACCAAAAATTTTTGAGATATTCACTACTTTCCTATTTGTAGTTGCCCTCCACAAAAGATCGGCCCTCCAGAATCACCAATGAGGGATGTAGCCTTGCCTTCTTTTGACAAAAGACAAAATATTTGCCTACGGACCTGCGGGTGCTCGAAGTCTGTAACAATAAAAAAATGGTAGACGTCGCCATCGAAGATATAACTGGACAAGAAGGACAACGCATGCAGAAAATCTCGAGCCCTTGTTATAACGTGAATATCGTACATATCTTCTTCAAATTTAATTTATAAAGAAGTAGGTAAGCCGCGCCGATCGAGTCTTGCACGAAAAACCATAGGCGCGCGTGCAAAACAAAAATTGAATCGGGTGTCATCGGGTGTTAACGTCGGCTGTCGTCAACGTGAATGCGGTCGGTCGAAGGTCAAGCGAAACGCGTAATATTTGAAGTAGGTATGTAGACTGATTAATAAATACCTACCTACCCAGGTCGATTTAATTTTCTGTTTTATAATATTTGGGTGATCCGTGAAAATATTTCGACATCGAAAAATCAAATTTTTCAACGGAATCATCTTGCAAATTTCAGAAAGACCTACATGCTGGTTAGTTTGTGCAAAAATATTAATTAGTAGAAAGGATTGAAGAAAGTATCATACATCAATTAGGCATATCACTCACATGCAATAAAAACTTTAAATGCAAAAATTTCAAAAACCGCTGCTCTGAGCGACTTTAAAGCAGTATAACTTTTTTACATAAAAATGATAGTAAAACCATTGTTTTACATAAAAACTGGTATACACCGAGGCACAAAAAAAATACACTGATTTTAATGCAATGGTAGTGGTCCAAGGAACACCCTATACATTGTACATCAAAATTTTCAACGGAATCGTATTGCCAATTAAAAAAAAATGTACACGCTGGTTATTTCTTGCAAAAATATTAATTAGTAAACAAGTTATTAAGGAAAATCAATTTAAAAAGTAAAGTTTAACACCCTGTATCTCGGTTAGTACGAACTTTTGGACTAAGGTAAGTATGGCTAAATCGTAATATTTGTGAATGTGAAACCCACAACCTAAAAATAAATAATGGTTTTTTTAAACATAAGGATATTCATCGATATACCTGGATTCAGCCAACAAGAAATCTTAAATCAATCATTGATTATGCTATAGGTGGACAACACTCGCAATTAAAGTGATATGATGTGCGAGCACTTCGTGGTGTTACCTGTGGATCTGACCACCATCTGGTAAGAGCAAAAATATTATTCCCTTTAAGAAAAACAAATAAGGACGAAAGTATTAGAGAAAATGAAAACCTAGAAAGCATCGAAGACGATCAAAAATACAACTTTAGAAGTCTAGAAATCGAAAGTACTCAAAGATTGTATCAGAACGGATTAGATGAAAAATTAATAAACACAAATCACTCATTTGAAGAGATATATACAAACATAATAAAAAGCTTGAAGGAAGCAAGCAACGAAGCTGTTGGGTACCAAGATAATAGAAATAACAGGAAGATGTGGTGGACGGACAAAATACAGGAAATGGTCAAAGAGAAAAAACGTACATACTTGAAATGGCTCAGTACTAAGGAGCAAAGAGACCTAGAAATCTACAGGGAAACCAGAAGACAGCTAAGAAATTTGATACGCACAGAAAAAAATGAAATGTTCGAGCGCAAGTGCCACGACATAAATACACACGTAGGAGGTAGGCAGAGTTCTGAAGTATGGAAATTCATTTCTACAGTAAAAAACCCAACAAAAGAAAAAGTAAACATCCAGATAATCAAACCAGAACAATGGACAGAACACTACAAGGGACTGCTGCAGGAGACGAGACCCGAATATCTGGCAGCCTCTCCGAGAAGAGACATAGAAGTACATGGAGAGGAAGTAATCATCGAAAAAGAAATGATAAAGAATAATATTAAAAAGCTTAAATCCGGAAAAGCTAGCGGACCTGGGGGAATATATGCTGAAATGCTCAAATATGGATCAGAGAAACTAGTCGAAAATCTCACATATATTATTAAACAATGCATAAACGGACATCCAGTACCTAATGATTGGAAACTTGCATTCATATCCTCAATACATAAAAAAGGAAACAAGCTGGATTGCAACAATTACAGAGGAATTTCAGTAACCAGTACTCTAAGTAGATTGTATGGTAGGATTCTTAGAGATCTAATAGAGAATGATTTTCATGAACAAGAAGAAGAAGAGCAAAGTGGGTTTCGCGCAGGCAGATCTTGTAGTGATAATGTTTTTGTCTTAAACAAGTAATTGAGAAAAGAAGCGCCAGAAATATAGATGTTATGTTACCTTTGTAGACCTACAAAAAGCATATGATACCGTTCCAGTAGAAAAATTATGGACAGTGTTAGAGCAAACTAATATCAATCATACATACATAAAAGCGATAAAAGAACTATACAAAGGGTCAAAATCTAAAATTAAAATTGGAAATCGACTTTCAAAAGAATTCCTGGTAACAAAAGGCTTAAGACAGGGATGTTGTATCTCTCCAACTCTTTTTAAAATATATATCGCAGTAGCTCTAAAAAACTGGAAACGTAAAGTGCACGGCATGGGAATATACACACTACAGTTTGCTGACGACCAAGTAATTGTGGCTAATGATAAAGAAGCCATGGAGTATATGATGAGAAAGTTAACAGAAGAATACCAAAAGTGGGGATTAACAGTGAACGTGGACAAGACACAGTACTTATGTATTGGAAATGGACAAACAATATCTCCATGCAATGAGTATGTATACTTGGGTGTCACATTTGATAAGACAGGTACAGACTGTAAAGAATTGGAAAAAAGAATAGTAAAAGCAAAAAAAGTTATTGGATGTCTTAACAGTATTTTATGGAGCAGAGAGATAAAAAAGAATGTAAAATTTAACATATATGAAACAATGGTCAAAACCACGCTGTTGTATGGAATAGAGACTTGTCGCGTAACAGAAAAGTACAAAACAAAAATGGAAAGTGTCGAAATGGATGCAATAAGAAGATCAATGAGAATATCTAGAATAGATCACATAAGAAATGAGATCATATAAGAAAGAATGGGAATCGAGGGAAGCATAACGGATGACATTACTAGAAGGCAACTGATATGGTACGACCATGTACAACGGATGAACGACGAAAGATTACCAAAGCAGGTCCTAGAATGGCAACCAATAGGGCGCAGAAAAAGAGGGCGTCCTTAACTAGAATGGCAACAGTCAATCCAAAGATCAATGAGTCAAAAAAATCTGACTGAGGATGATTGTCAGGATCGAAGGAGGTGGAGAATAGGCGTCGGACAACGTAGAAAAACGTTCTAAACCGACATAGTAGTAGTATCTCGGTTAGTACGAACTTTTGGACTAAGGTAAGTATGGCTAAATCGTAATATTTTGACCCAGGGAATTTACAGTTTGACTTTGTACCATTAGTTCTGGGACACCCTGTACAGGGTGTCCCAAATTGGGCACTTTTAGGGGGTTTAAGGTACTTCTAGGGGAGACAGAGAAAAACTGACCACGCATTGCGAGGCTCAAATTTCAAGAGAAGACTTATAGTGAAAACCGCATTTTCAAATATCGTCTCGTCTTTGAGCTACGGGGGCTTTTTGAAAAGTCTGCATTTTGGAAGGGGGTCTATAACTTCGTTATTAGTGGAAATTTATGATTTAGAGTAAATTGCAATTTTATAGACTTTGTCACGAGGAATTTACCAGCTAAATTAAATTTTAACTGTCACTTTTAGTTTTTGAGATATGACATAAAGTTTCATTTTTTCTTATGGAATGGCCTATATTTTAATTAATTTTCGAATTCGTCATTGAATTCTTTTCAAAATGATGTATCATATATCACAGTTTGATTGAGCGGTTTCGGAGAAAATCAAAGTTTTTATTTTTATCTAGTGTGCGTTGAATGAAGTCATGCGCCATTGACATGAAAGCCTTGCGGTAAATCCTACTTTAATGCTACTATAGTTTTGTTGTCTTATACTATGCAAATCAAGTTGGCCTTGCGTTTTGGCGTTTTGTCATTGTTTTCAATTGTTTAAACAATTTGACATTACGCTTAGATATGAAATTATTTTGCACAAAAGCGTTTTAATTTTATTTTGAAATAAGTCAAAACGATGAAAAGTATGACATGTTAAAATGTTACTGGAAAAGTAATGATAATCGACAGGACGCTGGAAACTTATATCTTTAAAGGTATCACGAACGAAGACAACCGTATATGGATATATTTCCAAGGTTGAAAAGGAAACTTGTTCAGTATGGCTCTTTTTCAAAACAGCGGGCCAAAATATATGACGTTAGGAGGGACAGTCAGTTAGAGGAGATAGGCATTATTAGTTAGTAGGTTGGTCGTTATTTTTTCTGTTGATCTATGACGCAATCATTGGCGTAGCTAGCCTTGCTTTTCAGGGGGGGCCGTGGCCCCGGTCTATCTTGAACAAAAAGCAAACATAGCTTTTAAAGAGTCGTGCAAAGTGTGCAATGAATAAAAAAAAATACGCTCATTAAATGTTCTATTTTAATATAACAAATTTAATAATACATTTACCAACTTATTTATTATATTAATTATTATTATAGTAATTCAGCAAATCTACAAAGAAAGTTTTCTACGTCGCTGACTGAAAGCGTCTACCACACTGTCTAAGTCGACCTCAACATCTTTTTCTATGAATACCAATGACAAACCTGAGTGTCTCTCTTGAGTCATAGTTGTTCTAAGCCAATTAAAAACTCTCCTCATGGCAGAGAAAGACCTCTCGCAAGTTGCACTTGAAATTGGAAGAATACTCGCAACTTTAAAAAGTTGGTAGAGGTTTGGATAAGTGTTTTCTGCTATATGTTGTTTGATAGAATCATGACCAACAGTTTGATTTAACCGAAAAATACAATTCTTTAAAACGGTCATTTCTGCTCTTAGAGCAGAAGTATTAATATTAAAAATTTCCCGGTATTGCTCGACGAATTTATTCCATTTAACGACGTGGGAAAACTTAATATGAAAATGGTTATGAAATTGTCACCAAAATCGGAAAATTTCCATAAGACACTAAACGCTAACCTCAAAAAAACTAAAAAGATTATTATATTTATTTTAGAAAAACAGTTTAAAAAGGTCTTTTATAACCTTACGACATCTACAACCCGATTTCGGAAACAGAGGGGCAAAGGTCGCTGTCTTTATTAAATGCGAAATTCAACTTACACTTCTATAATATTTTACAAGATGTCGCCAATATGTATGAAATATTCAATATGCATAATTATCTTTAAATTTAAAAAATATTTTCGGGAAATTGCATAAGTGCATAAAAGTTACCGATAATTTAAAGAGAAAAAGCCTAATTCCGCAAGACAAGGGCTTTTTCCTGAAATGTAAACGTTATCTGAATGATTTTAAATTTTAATGCACCTATTTTATTTGAATATTTCCCGAATAATAATAGAAAAGTATGCATTTTCAGCGTCATGTTCTTTTATTAGTAGTCGGTAGGGGAGGCCTAAAATATCTTAGGGGGGGCCTGAGGGACTTTAGGGGGGGCCAGGCCCCCCCTGGCCCCCCCCTAGCTACGCCAATGGACGCAATGATTATTGATAATTTTTATTAATTTCGAATTTCTAATGAGTCTGTAATTTTTGTTTCTTTTTATAACTACGCTTTGAGGGCCGTCAGCTGAAGTATAATTTTTCCAAACCAGGCTTACAATATTTTTGACTGTGTAAAATAATAAAAATACTGGAGTGCCTTGACCTGCCTCAGCAGGAAATCATAGCGCACTAGAAATAAGTGAAAAAGCTGAATATCTCCTAAATCGCTCAATCAAACTATGACATATAATACATCATTTTGAAGAGAATTCAATGACAAATTTGAAAATTAATTAAAATATAGGCCATTCCATAAGAAAAAATGCTACTTTATGTATGTATCTCAAAAACTAAAAGTGACAGTTAAAATTTAATTTAGCGGGTGAATTCCTCGTGACAAAGTCTATAAAATTGCAATTTACTCTAAATCAAAATTTCCACTAATGACGAAGTTATAGACTCCCTTCCAAAATGCGGACTTTTCAAAAAGCCCCCGTAGCTTAGAGACGAGACGATATTTCAAAATGCCGTTTTCACTATGAGTCTTTTCTTTTAATTTGAGCCTCGCAATGCGTGGTCAGTTTTTCTCTGTCTCCCCTAGAAGTACCTTAAACCCCCTAAAAGTGCCCAATTTGGGACACCCTGTATATAAATATAAGATCCGAACACCGGTCTATTCTATCCACCGTGTTACTTACCTGGATAAAGTTTCACACATTCATCCATGGTGATTATGGGTATGCTGACACACTGCAAAGTAGAGGGTGCTTTATTTTCCTCCGTGTCCCCCCATCCGATTGCAACTATAGGCTGATTGCATATCTTCGTCATATCCAGTTCAATATGTTTTTCTGGAAGCTTTAAAACCATAAAAATGAACACATTCGAAGAAACTGTTTTCGAACAAATTTCCATTCGAAGAAAATGTTTTCGAACTATTGCTTTTAAAAAAATGGTTTTTGAACAACGTGTTTTCGAACAAAGTTCCGCGACCCAAAAAGGGGTCATTGAACCTGACTGGCCAACTGCAATCAAATTATAAAATCTACTGGACCGGGTTGCCTTATACCATTCGTTTTATGGAAACCCGATGACGCAGCTACAGCCGTCCATTTAAGTTCAATGGCCGGTCAAATTCTGTAGGTAACTTGTGTAATAGTATAAAGACTTAGATCATGGTCTGATTCAACAATTATACACTAGACAGGATTGCTCAGTTGCCGAATCGGTCTGCAATCGATGTTCAAGGTCAAACTTGCTGTTACGTCACCACTTGTGCTGGGCAGAAAGCGCGCCTATTGTTATCTTAGATTTTATGTGCTTTTGGAGCTATTTTCTTTATGCAAATGAAATTTTATGCAAAATTGAGGCATTGTACATTTAAAAATATTGTCTTTACATTAATTTTTTTTTTTTTATTTGTCAAACACACTGTGTTTTTTTATTACAATCTAGTCAGTAAGACTAATTAGCAATTTTGTTTTAACTTAATTTACTAGAAAAGTCAGATTTAAACTTAGGGTTCACTCAACAGTTCTCCCCGCTTTGTTTAGTCTGTAACTCACAATTGTGTTGTGTTTATAGCATTATTTTGTTTTATGTGTAATTCACTTAGTTTACTAGCTCAAACGGCTTCACTCTTTTTAGTCGTCGAACTAGCATAGTATTGTCTAGAAGCTGAATTGCTTCCACATTCACATGCCGATGGAGTCTATCTTCATGGCTTTTTGCGTACTTTTTTATAGTCTCTGCTACAGTTTCGATTTTTAGATCTCGATGAAGGTCACTATTTCGAACGTACCAAGGTGCATTCACAATGTTTCTTAATACTTTATTTTGAAATCTCTGTACAACTAGAATGTTACTCTCTTTAGCACAACCCCATAGTTGAATACCATATGTCCATACTGGTTTCAGTATTTGTCTATAAAGCAGTAACTTATTATGAATTGTTAAATTGGACTTCTTTCCAATTAGCCAGTTCATTTTTCTATACCTTATCTCAAGTTCTTCTTTTTTTTTCTTAACATGTGCTTTCCAGCGCAATTTGGCATCAAGTGTCATACCTAGATATTTTGCCTGATTCGAATATGGTACTGGAATGTTGTTAATTGTTATTTGTATATGATTTATATTTTTGTTTGTAAAATCAACATGAATTGATTTGGTTTCATTTAATTTTATTCGCCACTTTGTGGTCCAACTGTGAATTTGGGTGACTGCATCCTGAAGTTTTTCTATGCATTTTTCAATAGATTTTTCTACCGTCAATAAACCAGTATCATCGGCAAATGTTGCTAAGTGACAATTTTCTGGCTTTGGGATATCACAAGTGAATAATAAGTATAGATAAGGGCCTAGTACGCTACCCTGGGGCACGCCTGCTTGAATTTCTCTTAAATTTGAGTATTACATTAAATAAAAAGATTGTTTTTGCACACAGCAACCGCACAGATTCTTCCAGGCATAGTGAGCTAAAAAAATTACAGTGGAAATTATTTGTCAATATACTTTGGATAATAATTAGAGAATAATTAATAATAACAATTAGATATTAATTAGATATTATTAAACAAGATACCCTGTAAACAAACGATCTTCTCTGTCCTGAATCGAATTTTTACACACTGTTAACAAACCAAATGTGAAAATGTTTATTTATATGTATTTTCTTAGTAGCACTGCACTGAAACAATCCAAAACACACAAACTATTCAGCGAAATATCAACAAAACTCTCTTGAAAATACGAATAACATCATATACAACGAACGTAAACAAAGGATTTAGCACAAGTGGTGACGTCAGGCCGCTCTCCTCACCCCGCACAATTTGTTAACACAGGTTAAATGGAACTAAGCAGTCCTTTATGTCTATAGTTCTTGGGTCTGATTGCCACTTGCACGAAGCGTTTAGGGTCAAGGAGAGTTTACACATGCATGGATTTGCTGGCGCCAATAAAAACTGGCGCGCCAGTAAGTTAAATTTGCAAGTGTAAACACCGACTTGCACACAAGTTTTTTTGATTTGACGCATGCGCGCAGAAAAGGAAAATTTTCATGTGTAAACAAGTGCTTGCACGTCGGCTCGCCAGTTTTAAGTTCATTATTTTACATTATTTTTTATTTTCATTGTGTTTGAGCTTAAAAATTTTGTTTATTTTTGTTTTTATAGCTTAATATGGCTAAAAAAAGTGGTCAGCAGAACTGACCATACAGTTTCTTGAAGGCTATGAATGTTTTCCTTGTTTATGGGATGTACACAGTAGTTCGTATAAAAACAAAGATAGTCGAGATAATGCTTCCCAAAAAATTAGTAAAATAATGACTATTGAAGGCTTTGAAGTTGCAGAAGTAAAAGCAAAAATATGATCCATAAGAAACACATATGCTTTGGAATTGACAAAAATTAAAAAAAGCCAACGTTCCGGAGCCGGTGCAAATGAAGTATACACCCCAAAAGTACCATGGTTTAAAGTAGCATACCGAATTTTAAAGAATGTTGTTTAAATAAGAGAAACTCTAGAAGAATATCAAAATGTTGCTTTGTCATTCGAAGATGGTTTTTATAGCTCGCAGGATCTTCTGCTGCAAGTTCTCCTAAAAGTTTTTCGGAAGCACCCAAAGTAGATCGACTAGCAATCCATGCTTTAACCCATGCAGATACGGCCTTTTCGTTGTTCCTTTTCCTGAATCTCTTTTATTTTTTTTTTCAATAAAAGTTTAGCGACTATTTTGCAGGCTTCTGAGAGTTCAGCCGACATATCGCGTATCGTGTACACTTTAAAAATGAAACTGGCGTGCCACTCTTTTTAATTTTCGCACAATAGTGTAAACCTTTACTGGCGTGCAAATAGAACTGGCGCGAACACTGGCGCCACTAAATTCATGCATGTGTAAACCCACTATCACGCTTTAGTCACTGGCCATTAAAACTATTGCACCATTGAAAAATGTCACTTAAAACCAGTAGCGGCTGTTACAGGGTGGGCCACGGGGTAGTGCCCTCCCAAAACTAAACAACAAACAGTATTTTTAATTGATTTATTTAAAATAAGTTAAATCTACCCTTACGACATGATTGTCTAGTTCTTTTTATTATAATTACATTATATAACACAAAAAATAGCTTAAAATTTGACATCATGAGGCTTCGGGCCCCCCCCCCAAGAGGCCTCGAGCCCCCCCCCCCCAAGACACATTCCTGGGTGCGCCACTGTATTATCTGTGGTTTACGGAGGTAATACAGGAAATGGTCAAGGAGAAAAAACGTACATATTTGAAATGGCCCAGTTGATGATTGATGATGATTCATATGTGAGTGGGCCTTGCAACCCTTCCACTGCGACCACCGGTGGGTCTATTGTGGCTACTTTTGAGTGGTTTCACACCACTGTATGCCTAATCCTCCAAAAAGGCCGGCTATCAGTTTGGGTGAGACACTGTTCAGATCGTCTGAGTCGATCTGAGGTTTACCGAAAGTATTCTGACGTAAACGTGCAATAGCCGGACATTCGCACAGTACATGTCTGACTGTTTCGTCATCCTCCATACAGAGTCTACATTCGGTCTCTTCTGTTAGTCCCATTCTGTGCATGGGCACTCTCAGTCGACAGTGACCCGTATAAAGACCAGTCACTATACGTATCTCCTGTCTGGTAAGTCCAATAATGTTCCTGGCTCTGTTTCCACAAGGTCCTTTAATGAACTCTTTAGAGTGAGCCAGTTCTGGTATATTTATCCAGTATTGTTGGAAGCTATTCTCCATCCATTTTAATATGGTTGATTTAGCAGCATTGTATGATATCCCCAGGGCTGGCTCGGGGCCGAAAAACTCGGCAGATGCCGCTTCCCTCGCTGCTAGGTCTGCGGCCTCATTTCCCTCGTGCCCAGAATGCCCTGGTATCCATACTAATGATACATTGTTAGCGCTACCAAGCGCATTCAGCGAATCTTTACAGCTCCTCACGGTTCTCGATGAGACCGTATAGGAATCAAGCGCTCTTAAGGCTGCGTGACTGTCGGAGAAGATTTTTATTGTCCTGTTGGTCCATTCGTGGTCAGTAATCCACCGGGCATACAGTTCAATGGCTACGAGTTCGGCCTGGTAGTAAAGAGCAAAGAGACCTAGAAATCTACAGGGAAACCAGAAGACAGCTAAGAAATCTGATACGCACAGAAAAAAATGAAATGTTCGAGCGCAAGTGCCACGACATAAATACACACGTAGGAGGTAGGCAGAGTTCTGAAGTTTGAAAATTCATTTCAACGTTAAAAAACCCAACAAAAGAAAAAGTAAACATCCAGATCATTAAACCAGAACAATGGACAGAACACTACAAGATACTGCTGCAGGAAACAAGACCCCGAACATCTGTCAGCCTGTCCGAGGACAGACATAGAAGTACATGGACAGATATTATCGAAAAAGAAATGGAAAAGAATAGTATTAAAAATCCGGAAAAGCTAACGGACCTGGGGGAATATACGCTGAAAATCTCACATATATTATCAATCAATGCATAAACGGACATCCACTACCTGATGATTGGAAAATAGCATTCATATCCTCAATACATAAAAAAGGAAACAAGCTGGATTGCAACAACTACAGAGGAATTTCAGTAACCAGTACTCTAAGTACATTGTATGGTAGGATTTTTAAGAGAATGATTTTCATGACTAAGAAGAAGAAGAGCAAAGTGTACCGTTAACTGTCAACACTTATTCGGTGTCCATTAGGTCTTGGACCCCCGTGAGGTTAAATATGAGAGAAACAAAAACTCCGTTTTGCCCGATTAGCCACGACACTTGTTTGATTTATTTTTAATTATTTGATCTAAATTATGTAATATAATGGCCGATTCCATCGAGTTGGGCCATCGCCCAAAAAAGTGGGTGTGGCACTAAAAAAAAAAAATTCTAGTGCGCCGCAATTGTTTTTGGTCGTGCACCCTCAAAGTTTTACACCACGCGCCACCACTGAGTTTTACCCGATTTTGAGGGAGTACTTCTTCTCACCCATTTAATAATTCATACACTGATTACTCACCTTTACAAATTGATTATTCAGAATTCTCACCGGTTTTTCTAATACTATTATACAAATATCATACAGACCACTATTAGGGTCGTAGTTGGGATGTTTATAGAAGCCGGAAATGGGGTCCATATATACCTTGGTTGTTCCCATATGAATCTACAAATAATATACAGACCTAAACCCAACGATCCTAAACACACAGGATCGGTCTAGGACAACTGGGCGCCGGACTAAAAATTTTTTTTTTATAAAATGTGTAAATGAAAAAGAAAATATATTATTTATATAAAAACATCTTTAAAAAATCTTTTACGCAATTTTTTGAAATTTGTTTTTGTTAAGTAAAGATAAATCCATTAAGTCGACTGTTGAATCTTGTTAGTTGTAGTGTTTGGTAACCTGGTAACACTACAATTTACGTTTTTTATTACAACAATGGCGGATCCAAAATGGCGGATTTCTTTATTTTTAAACCGATTTGTCTGAAACTTGAAAGTTTGCAGTGCCTGAGATCACTAACTACAGTTTTATCCTCAAACTTAAAAAATTCAAAATGGCGAATCCAAAATGGCGGATTTTCTTATTTACTAACCGATTTGTCTCAAACTTGAAATCTTGAGGTCATTTAACACAATATTTAACTCAAACTTTAAAAAATCAAAATGGCCGATCCAAAATGGCGGACTTTCTTATTTATGAATTGATGTGTACCAAATATAGAAATTGGCGGTGTTTCAAGTCGCTGAATATATTTTTTGACGTAAATTTTTAACAAATTCAAAATGGCGGATCCAAAATGGCGGATTTCTTTATTTTTAAACCGATTTGTCTGAAACTTGAAAGTTTGCAGTGCCTGAGATCACTAACTACAGTTTTATCCTCAAACTTAAAAAATTCAAAATGGCGAATCCAAAATGGCGGATTTTCTTATTTACTAACCGATTTGTCTCAAAATTGAAATCTTGAGGTCATTTAACACAATATTTAACTCAAACTTTAAAAAATCAAAATGGCCGATCCAAAATGGCGGACTTTCTTATTTATGAATTGATGTGTACCAAATATAGAAATTGGCGGTGTTTCAAGTCGCTGAATATATTTTTTGACGTAAATTTTTAACAAATTCAAAATGGCGGATCCAAAATGGCGGATTTCTTTATTTTTAAACCGATTTGTCTGAAACTTGAAAGTTTGCAGTGCCTGAGATCACTAACTACAGTTTTATCCTCAAACTTAAAAAATTCAAAATGGCGAATCCAAAATGGCGGATTTTCTTATTTACTAACCGATTTGTCTCAAAATTGAAATCTTGAGGTCATTTAACACAATATTTAACTCAAACTTTAAAAAATCAAAATGGCCGATCCAAAATGGCGGACTTTCTTATTTATGAATTGATGTGTACCAAATATAGAAATTGGCGGTGTTTCAAGTCGCTGAATATATTTTTTGACGTAAATTTTTAACAAATTCAAAATGGCGGATCCAAAATGGCGGATTTCTTTATTTTTAAACCGATTTGTCTGAAACTTGAAAGTTTGCAGTGCCTGAGATCACTAACTACAGTTTTATCCTCAAACTTAAAAAATTCAAAATGGCGAATCCAAAATGGCGGATTTTCTTATTTACTAACCGATTTGTCTCAAAATTGAAATCTTGAGGTCATTTAACACAATATTTAACTCAAACTTTAAAAAATCAAAATGGCCGATCCAAAATGGCGGACTTTCTTATTTATGAATTGATGTGTACCAAATATAGAAATTGGCGGTGTTTCAAGTCGCTGAATATATTTTTTGACGTAAATTTTTAACAAATTCAAAATGGCGGATCCAAAATGGCGGATTTCTTTATTTTTAAACCGATTTGTCTGAAACTTGAAAGTTTGCAGTGCCTGAGATCACTAACTACAGTTTTATCCTCAAACTTAAAAAATTCAAAATGGCGAATCCAAAATGGCGGATTTTCTTATTTACTAACCGATTTGTCTCAAAATTGAAATCTTGAGGTCATTTAACACAATATTTAACTCAAACTTTAAAAAATCAAAATGGCCGATCCAAAATGGCGGACTTTCTTATTTATGAATTGATGTGTACCAAATATAGAAATTGGCGGTGTTTCAAGTCGCTGAATATATTTTTTGACGTAAATTTTTAACAAATTCAAAATGGCGGATCCAAAATGGCGGATTTCTTTATTTTTAAACCGATTTGTCTGAAACTTGAAAGTTTGCAGTGCCTGAGATCACTAACTACAACTTTATCCTCAAACTTAAAAAATTTAAAATGGCGAATCCAAAATGGCGGATTTTCTTATTTACTAACCGATTTGTCTCAAACTTGAAATATTACATTGCTTGAGAGCATTTAACACAATATTTAACTCAAACTTTAAAAAAAATGGCGGATCCAAAATGGCGGATTTTCTTATTTACTAACCGATTTGTCTCAAACTTGAAATATTACATTGCTTGAGGTCATTTAACAAAAATTTTTACTCAAACTTAAAAAAATCAAAATGGCGGATTCTCTTATTTACGAACCGATTTGTCTCAAACTTGTAATATTAAAATTTTTTAAAAATTGTCAAAATTCGTCAGAAATGTAAAGAATTTCAAAGATGTAAAAAATGTGAAACTTGTCAAAAATGTTTACTGAAAGGTTTTATTTTTGGAATATTATATGTATTACTAAATTGCATTTATTACAATTACCTTTCGTTTGATATCACACATGCCATATTTTCACATAAACTCTAATTTTTGAAATCTACCCCTACCCTTTTATTTGGTTTCTGTTCGGTGGATTTTGTTCATTTTTAAATGGGACCATCTCGACCCAAGACCCAGCCTAGGTACCAAATTTCATTAAAATCGGCCAAGCGGTTTTTGAGTTATGCGCGTTGGTCGTTACAGACATACAGACAGACAGACAGACAGATAGACGGCGCAACAAAAAAGTTTCAAAATCATCTGAAACGCAAAGATATATAAAAAAATTTGAAATCGGAGCAACTTTTTTTTCTCGAAAAAATGAGGATTACCATAGCTCACACTACTATAGTATAGTATATGTGTGAGCTAAAAATAATGAAGGTGCGTGCAAATAATTAAGCCTATAATAAATAAATAAATAAATAAATAAATAAATAAATAATATCTTTATTTGCAACAAAAATAAATAGCGGTTTACAAAGTTTAAATTAGCATATAAGCAGTTGCAAAAAGGAGTTAAAAACAATTACATAATTGATCTAAGTTTAACCCCTGGTAGATTTTTATTTAATAACTTTTTGAACAAAGCGGAACTAGAAAAAAGAAAAAGTCTAAAATTATTTTTCTTAACTACGTAAAGAAGGACATTTAGAAACAGAACATTTATACAACAAACTTATAGTATAGATATTTGTAGAAATAGGTGTTCATACACATTGTGGATCAGGGGGTCTATAAATAGTAAAATTAAAAATAGTAAAGAGCTACAGGTGGGTACTTATATTAAGTTATAGGCATTATTCTTTAGATAAGTGTGTACCTAATTAATTAAGATGTACCTATCAAGGTTGCTAAAATACCGGACTTCCCTGCCATTAGTTAATAAAAAAACCGGACAGCTGGCAACCCTGAGTTACCACTTGTCTTCGGTGCATTAAAGTTATATCACACCTGTATCTACATTGTACTTCAAGAATATTTTATTGTACTTGAAGTACTTATGATTTACTTGAAGTACATTCCCAAGTACATTGTTAAAAGTACTTCAAGAACCAAGTACAATTATTGGAATGTAGATGTAATTCAAGTACAGTACTTCAAGTACAATTTCAAGTACTGTATTTGAAGTACCTGACAGCTCTGCTTCTATTCTAAAACTTTCAATTATTTAAAAAAGAAACTCCAACATATCGTCTGGTAGGAAAATTCAGCTCTCAGAGCAAACTCTTGATTTATCAAATCATTTGTTTTGAATGAATGAAATTATTAATTATATTGCAAATAAATGTTATTAAAAAAACGTGACCAAAAAAGACGCAGAAAGCAGAAAGTCGGTAGGTTTGAGAAGTCTTAATCTAATGGCGTTTTAGAACATGTTGTGGAGGACTTTTCAAGTGTGAGTTTGGTACATGAAACTTCAGTAATAAACACATTTTTATAGCTTGATTTCTCCTTGTTTTTAAGTTATCTTTAAGCATGTAGATTTAACAAATTTAACTTTGATGTGATTTTTTGTGCTATGTGGGACCGCACTAAGAAAGATTTTGCTTACCCCTGCCCACATTCTTTCATCCTCGAGGTCTAGGAGGCAACTAGCAGCAGTCAGGACCAGCTTCTTCGTTAGCAGTGAACCTCCACAACCTATATATTTAAACTTTCCTTCCCTTACGAGTGTAACCATGGCCGGATACCTTTTGACAGAACAATCGTCTCCGTGGAGAATTCGGACCTCGTCTTCTTCTAAAATATACCTAGTTTGATTTTAAACAGCATTAACAGATAGATTAACAGGGCGGGTAGATCGACTTCAGATCATCTCTTTTGTATAACCCAAGTTATTGAAAAGAAAATGGCATACGGACAAGAGCTCCATCTGCTTTACGTAGATTTGCAGAAGGCATATGATAGTATACCACTAAATCTACTTTGGAAAGCGTTGGAAAAGACAAACATAAGCGTACAACTAATTAAGGCCATCAAAGAGTTATACCGCAATAGTAAGGCAAAAGTTAAAATAAAAGCAAAACTAACCAAAGGCTTTCAAGTAAATAAAGGTCTTAAACAAGGTTGCTGTATCTCGCCTACGCTCTTCAAGATATATTTGGAACAGGTCCTTAAAGTCTGGAAGAGAAAATGCCAAAACATGGGAATTCCGTTGAATGAAACCACCTTGTATACTTTATGTTTCGCCGATGATCAGATAGTGGTGGCTCAGGACTATGACGACCTCGAATATATGACACGAAAACTAATAGACGAGTACAATAAGTGGGGACTAGAGGTTAATATCAATAAGACAGAGTATATGTGTATTGGTGGAACGAAACAGGATCTAATCTTAAATACTGGGCAGCGAATTCAGTCCTGTGATGAGTATAAATACTTGGGTCTAAAAATTACAGCTGACGGAACACTAGACAAAGCTATAAAAGATAGAAACGTA
Organism: Aspidapion aeneum; assembly: GCA_963576565.1. Classification (NCBI taxonomy): domain Eukaryota; kingdom Metazoa; phylum Arthropoda; class Insecta; order Coleoptera; family Brentidae; genus Aspidapion; species Aspidapion aeneum. The sequence goes on along the minus strand of OY755039.1, from coordinate 1,088,308 downwards.
CAAGGAAGAAAAGCAATAACTTTATTAAATGGAATAATTTGGGACCAAAGTATATCAAAACATAACAAAAAGCTTATATATAACACCATTGTAAAAAGTATTATTACATACGGCTCAGAAGTATGGCCAATCAAAGATAGAACAGAAAAAATGCTTTCCGCTACGGAGATGGACTATTGGAGAAGAGCAGCAGGGAAATCAAAAAGAGAAAGAGTTACCAATCAAAGAATAAGAGAAATTATGACAGTGGGTGAACGTACTCTAGTGGATGATATAAGAACAAAACAACTGGTGTGGTACGGACATGTACAAAGAATGGATGATGGAAGACTACCTAAACAAATATTACAATGGAAACCAACTGGTCGAAGAAAACGAGGAAGACCAAGGAGAAGCTGGAGAGAAGGAATAGATAGTGAAATAAGAATAAGAGGCCTAGATGATGAATTATGGGCAAACAGAAACGAGTGGAGATTGGGTATCGGAAGACGTAGAACGTTGTGAAACCGATAAATATATATATATATATATATATATATATATATATATATATATATATAACAGATAGATAGATAGATATGATAGATAGATATATATTTCGCTTTTGAAAATACAATATTGCCTTAAAATACTAATATTTATGCAAAAAGGTATCTTGTTAGCACGTCACAAAAAAAATAGTTAAGTTTAAAATACATTTTTAGAAGAAGTAAAATTTTTTTAAAAATAAATAACAAACAAAAGTTTTTATACATCGAAAAACACACACTTTACATTAAGTTGAAAAAAAATCTTTGAGAGAGTAATAACTCTTTTCTGTTGCAAAACCCTTCACTTTATTTTTAAAAGTTTTAAAGTTATCTGTCTCTGTAAAACATTGCATTTTTAGTGCATGATTGTAAATTTTAAGTCCGAGATATTGGGGACTCTGCTGGCCTATAGCAAGTCTAGAGAATGGAATTTGTAGTTGATTCCGATTTCTAGTTGCGTAGTCATATTTTTCGGATGTTTTTGGCCATTTATTTATACTTTTTCTTACGTAGATTAGAAGTGAATAAATAAATAGGGATGAAAAAGTCATTATTTTGAGAGACTTAAAAAGATCTTTGCAAGATGTTCGTTTGCTTGATTTAGTTATATATATATCAAAATGCTTGGTATGAAAGGAATTTTCTAAATATATTACTTTTGTTACTATTTCATAAAAATGACAACGATAGCCGAGTACCGGGTGGGCGCCGACTACTGGCGCATTTACCCTATGTATGTCCGTAATACGATAACTCCTAAGGTAGGTAGTAGTAGTAGTGGGGGGGGGGGTTGACCCGCAGGTCTGACAAGTAGGCCAGAGTAGGCCCTTTTTGCCATGCCCCAAGTCTGTCCCTTAACCCACTCTCTGCACTTCCCTTTGATGGTCGTGTAACTCATTGGGCCTTCCTGTTCTCTTTACAAAGTCCAGTAAGTCTGCCCATTTGAGCATGTGCAGTTCTTCCTCGCTCAGAGTTGGCACTCCGAGTGCCTGTTGTCTCATCCTTGCGTAGGCCTCGCATTCTGCCACGAGGTGTCTTGATGTCTCTTCTTCCTGTCCACAGGCTGGGCAGGTAGGGTCATTCTCGACTCCTATACGTGTCATGTCCGTCCCAGCATCCATCTAATTCTGGTCGCTTTTGGACGGTCTACGAATTTTGTGGTCTGTCTGCAACCCGTTCCTGTTTCCCAGGAGTTTAATAGCGCGTCCTGGGCCCATTTGTTGAGTCCGCTTTGCACTTGTCTTTTTGTCACGCCCAAAAGTGGCTCCGGTCCTACATAGGCGGTTCCTGCCCCGAGTCGTGCGAGTTCGTCCGCCTTCTCGTTGTCTGGTACCCCCGTATGTCCCGGAACCCAAACCAGCGTCACCCGTTTGCCATCGCTTAGGGTCTCCAGCGCCTCTGCGCATTCTTCCACCAAGCCGTCAGCAATCTTGGGTGCGTTTAGCGCCTTGAGGGTGGCTTGACTGTCAGAGCATTATATATAAGCTCCTCTTCGCTGTTCCGAACCTCTTCTAGGGTTGCCGCCATTATTATGGCGTAGACTTCTGCTTGAAAAACAGTAGCCTGCTCACCGAGGGAGTAGCTCTTCTGAACTTCTAGTTTTTCCACGTATACTCCCGCTCCTGTGGTTTGCCTCTCTGATAGTTTGGATCCATCAGTGTAGCAAACTAAAGCGCTCTCCTCAAACATCATTTCGTCTCTCTGCCACGCTTCCCTGTCTGGGATGTGGATTTTGTACCTCTTCTCGAGCCTCCAAGGTGCGTGTGCTCTGCTGACCGTCATTGACATGAGGGGGATTTCTCTAATTGTCAGCTCTTCTATAGCTAGATGACCAGCTGTTTCCCCTCTTCCTCTCCACTGACCCGTGTCCCTTAGACGTAGGTAGGTCCCCATCGCCTCCCTCTTGATCCAAGATGGTAGCGATGGTAGTCCCAGAATTGTCTCTAGTCTCTGTTGTCGTTTTCTTCACTGCCGGCCACCCGACTATGGATCCGTATTGGATCCTCGGCCTCAGTATTGCCGTGTACATCCAGTGGAGGGTCCTGGGGGATAGTCCCCAGGTCCTGCCGACTACCCGTCGTAGCTGCCACATTGTTGCCTGGACCTTTACGATCATATTGGTAACATGTGGCGTCCAGGTGAGTCCGCTATCAAGAATGACACCCAGGTGCTTCAGCTTTGGTACTAAAGCTAGGGGTCTTCCGTACATCACGGGTGCTCTAAAACCTTCGATTTTTCTCTTCCTGGTGAACAGTATCATCTCTGTTTTACCTGGGTTAACAGAGAGTCCATTTTCTTGGCACCAGTTTTCTATGATGCGAACAGCCATTTGCGTTCTACTGCAGACAACGTTAAGGAAGCGACCAACCACTTCCACCACGCCATCATCTGAATAGGCATAGGCGTCGAATCCGTTCTCTGACATAACTCCTAAAGTACTGAACCAATTTTTATGAGATTTTCAGGTTAAATAGTGTTCGACATTGTAACGAGCTGATGAGATTGATGCTAATGAGAGTTTTGTAACAACTAAACATTTTTCTCTTTTTAATGTTTTTCTGTGTTTTAATGAGCTAGCAAGGTATCAGATCCGTCATATATTAATTTATTTTTATTTATAGCGAACCTACTTAGTAATATTTATGTCTTATTATTAAGAAACTTACAATAGTCACTTAATAAACAAAATAATAAATTGATGGTTTAGTAAACAGTTTAAGAGAGAAATATTTTTGGGAGGAAATAAATCAGATTTTAAATAAAACGTTCGAAGTAGGTAGTTGTTCATTCTTACCATCTGGATTAGCTTCTCTAATATTTCGCACGTTTTCGGGCTGTACGAAAACTGTATGATTAACGCTAGTCCTCACTACTTCTATACCATGATTTCCAGGTTTGAGAAAGATCAAACAAAATAAAATTTTACAAAAAAACAAATACATTTTTTTAAAATAACAAAATATTTTGTATTCATCTGTCAAAACGATAAGCCAAATCATTGAGTTGTATAAGGCCCTGGTATAAAAGTCAGTGAGCCAAACATATTATTTTGAAGTTATTTTCAGTTTGAAAATTAACTAAAAAGAAGTCAGAGGTTTGTCATACCACACGCCATGCTAGGAATTTTAATTAATTTAATTAATTTAATTTAATTAAATTAATTAAATTAATTAAATTAATTAAATTAATTAAATTAATTAAATTAATTAAATTAATTAAATTAATTAAATTAATTAAATTAATTAAATTAATTAAATTAATTAAATTAATTAAATTAATTAAATTAATTAAATTAATTAAATTAATTTAATTAATTTAATTAATTTAATTAATTTAATTTATTAAATTAATTAAATTAATTTAATTAATTTAATTAATTTAATTTATTAAATTAATTAAATTAATTAAATTAATTAAATTAATTAAATTAATTAAATTAATTAAATTAATTAAATTAATTAAATTAATTAATTTAATTAATTTAATTAATTTAATTAATTTAATTAATTTAATTAATTTAATTAATTTAATTAATTTAATTAATTTAATTAATTTAATTAATTTAATTAATTTAATTAATTTAATTAATTTAATTAATTTAATTAATTTAATTAATTTAGTTAATTAAATTTATTAAAATAATTTATTATATTTAATTCACTAAATTAATTAAATTAATAAAATGATCAAATCAAATAAATTAATGTAATTATGGTAATTAAATTAAATAATTTAAATACATTAAAATAAATTAATATAGAAAACATAGTTAATCTTTTGCATGTAAATGAAACAAATAATAAGTGGATTTTTGATTTTTTTATTTAGTTTCTTCGTTAATTGACATATGTATACTATTAGTTAAAAGTTTAAGCATTATTTAACATAAAAAACTGAAAAAAAAATTAAAATAAAATAAAAATAAGTTTGAATTTCGAGGTGATTCGCTGGCGCTGCGCTTTTTTTTGTCATTTGTGCCATTAATTCAAATTGCTTTTCAGATTTTTTAACTCCTTCTATAAAGTTTAAGAAAAAATCCACTCGGACAACCACTCCTGGCTGTTTTGGTTTGCCGCAAATCGTTGTCCACGAAACAATTCCTAAAAAAAAGTTGGCATAAAATCTAGGAAAACAATTCCTAAAAAAAAGTTTGTATAAAATAGAGGGAAACAATTCCTAAAGAAAAAGTTTTTTTATTTTATTTTTTTGTCAAACACACTGTGTTTATTGTATTACAATCTAGTCAGTAAGACAAATTAGCAATTTTGTTTTAACTTAATTTACTAGAAAACTCAGATTTAAATTTAGGGTTCACTCAACAGTTCTCCCCGCTTTGTTTAGTCTGTAACTCACAATTGTGTTGTGTTTATAGCATTATTTTGTTTTATGTGTAATTCACTTAGTTTACTAGCTCAACCGGCTTCACTCTTTTTAGTCTTCGAACTAGCATAGTATTGTCTAGAAGCTGAATTGCTTCCACATTCACATGCCGATGGAGTCTATCTTCATGGCTTTTTGCGTACTTTTTTATAGTCTCTGCTACAGTTTCGATTTTTAGATCCCGATGAAGGTCACTATTTCGAACATACCAAGGTGCATTCACAATGTTTCTTAATACTTTATTTTGAAATCTCTGTAAAACTAGAATGTTACACTCTTTAGCACAACCCCATTGTTCAATACCATAATATGTCCATACTGGTTTCAGTATTTGTCTATAAAGCAATAACTTATTATGAATCGTTAAATTGGACTTCCTTCCAATTAGCCAGTTCATTTTTCTATACCTTATCTCAAGTTCTTTTTTTTTTCTTAACATGTGCTTTCCAGCGCAATTTGGCATCAAGTGTTATACCAAGATATTTTGCCTGATTTAAATATGGTACGGGAATGTTGTTAATTGTAATTTGTATGTGATTTATATTTTTGTTTGTAAAATCAACATGAATTGATTTGGTTTCATTTAATTTTATTCGCCACTTTGTGGTCCAACTGTGAACTTGGGTGACTGCATCCTGAAGTTTTTCTATGCATTTTTCAATAGATTTTTCTACCGTCAATAAACCAGTATCATCGGCAAATGTTGCTAAGTGGCAATTTTCTGGCTTTGGGATATCACAAGTGAATAATAAGTATAGATATGGGCCTAGTACGCTACCCTGGGGCACGCTTGCTTGAATTTCTCTTAAATTTGAGTATGAGTCTTCCTGTTTTACTCTAAAATATCTATCAGATATGTATGATTCCAAAATATCCGAATATTGTTTTGGCAGAAACCGTTTTAGTTTAAAAGAAAAAGTTTGATGATAAAATCGAGGGATACAATTCAGAAAAGATTTGCAGAAAATCGAGGGAAACAATTTGTAAAGAAAAAGTTTGCATAATAAAAAAAAATAAATAAAAAAAACACCCAAATGCTAAATTTACTTGTAAGTACAAAATTGATAGGCATAGCTACCTATAATGTACGACATGGTTCAACATTTAGTTTTGTTGCCCAAAGCGCACTTAAGAAATTATACAGTTTTGTATTTTCATCAGTGGCGGCTCGTGAAGTATAAGAATGGGTGTGCGCTATAATAAGTGAGTCAAAATAAATTTAAAATAAATAAAGTTAAAAAAAATTGCATATTTATTTGTAGCAACATAAAAGAACTTATGGTGCCCACTAGGTAATAAGATTGTCAAAGTAAAAAAAAGCAGGTCTCCAATAAATAAAAATATGCCTACATAAAAAAAAAATTACCTACAGTATACATACATTTTAGTTTTTAGCCAACGATGGATAACATTAATTCAATGTACAAAACCGTTTTATCTTAGCTTTTGATTCAAATACCATTTCATATTGCAATGTTCGTATACGTTGATTCAAAAATTCATGCTTTTTAATTTTTGCCTGTAGATGATTTAAGTCAGTTACCCCTATGCGGCTCCAGCTTTTATGCATGCTTGCATTGAAAAATAATAAGCATGAAAAACAAAATAACGAGTTTGTAACATCACATCCACAAATCCAGTTGTTTTTTTGGTAATTATCTTTTTTAAAGTATCTTTTAAAATTCCTACCTTCTTTTCTTTTAGAGTAAGTTTGCGATAATTCTAGTTCTGGAATCGGCCTTCCTAATCTTTTAATTTCAATTTTTTGATTTAAATTAAAGGAGGAAAAGCTTGCTATAATGTTTTGTACACAATTAAGTCTTGAATTACTTCCAGGATTACCCGAACCCGAACTTATAACTGCCTCAGACATATTCGACACTTGTAGATAATAATTAACCCAAAAATTACAAACAAGAAGCCGAAAACAGCATAAAATTCACTTAAAAACTGCGTAAATAAATTTTAATTACGCCCAATACACGCATACTAACGATAATATAAACAGTAATCAGCTGAGAACTATAAAAAACGATGCAAGTGTGTATTGATTTAGCGCACCACCTCGCCCTTTTCTCGGCCGATATCCCGAGCATTTCCGATCCAATTGCGTGGCAAAAATTGGATTAAAGAGGAACGCCGAATCCACGCGCACCTCCAGATTCAAGCCCGCCCTCTCATATCTCTAGATTCAAGCGAGGCGAGGCGATCGAAGGCCACCGATTGCGGCAGCAAGCATCAAGTCGAAAAGATATTAATTACTTCCGTTAATGGCCGATAGATGCCACTAGCGGGATCGGGATCATTAAAAAATAAATAAAAAACAACAGTAATTATTTAATAATAGTTTGTCTTTATTTTTTTTTCTTGTTTTTGCTGGGGGTGCGCGCGCTCCAACGCTCCTATGGACGAGCCGCCCCTGATTTTCATGAATCAGGTTATTTGGTATAGTTTTTGCAAAGTCACTTAAATAACTCCTAATACGGGGTTCTATCGATTTCATGAAATGTTGCTTCATTCTGCCCTTCAAAAGTTATCCAAATTCATATAAAATCTTCCTGGTATAATTTCAACCCTACCGACAGAGAAAAGGCGCGGCTCTTTGCGGTCCGAGCACAAAGTATTTGTTTTCCGACCGACCCAGCATTTAAACATGGGACCTAAAGTGCCCCCCCCCCCCCCGAGAAGCACAGATATCGACAGGCATAGGAAATGCGCCGCAGTCGAAAATTTTTGGAATCTAAGTAATTTTTATCAAAAAAATTTATGTTGCGGGTAAATTTTGTTAAAAGTTGCGGTTTATGCAGTGGAATTTTTTCCATCAAGCTAAAAAAAGGTTTAATGTCAGGAAGAGGGGGGGGGGTGCCCGGGCGCGTATTTACGTTTCCGTGCTCATTTCACGTCGGCGCGGTTTTGAAATAGACACGGAAATGTTACAATATATTTGGGTTCAAATACGTGTTGATTTTAAGAGTTTTGATCTCGAAATGAGCACGGATCTGTAAAGAGAACATCGCTCATTAAACTATTACAAAAGCGTATTCAACTGTCAGGTTAAAACGCTAACCTAACGAAAGCTAATCAATCAAATCTAACCGAACCGAACCAAAGCAAACTGAACCAATAATTAAAAAAAAAAAACTTTCCTCACTTCCTACCCGGGATCCTAGAGGATGTGAATCCGAACCGAAACGAACCGAATTGAACCAAACCGAACCAAACCGAACCAAAGCAAACTGAACCAATAATTAAAAAAAAAAAACTTTCCTGACTTCCTACCCGGGATCCTAGAGGATGTGAATCCGAACCGAAACGAACCGAATTGAACCAAACCGAACCGAACCGAACCAAAGCAAACTGAACCAACAATTAAAAAAAAAACTTTCCTGACTTCTTTCCCGGGATCCTAGAGGGTGTGAATAGTGTTGTAGTTTAGTTTGGTTAGGTTAGGTTTGGTTCGGTTTAGTTAGGATCGGTTCGGTTCGGATTCACATCCTCTAGGATCCCGGGTAGGAACTCGGAGAAGTTTTTTTTTGCAAATAATTATTGGTTCAGTTTGCTTTGGTTCGGTTCGGTTAGATTTGATTGATTAGCTTTCGTTAGGTTAGGTTTTTGAAACTTTCTATTTTCATGTGGTTAGAAATCAAGTAAAAATCATTTAAATCATTAAAATTTATTATTAACAGAACAACGTCTGTCGTCGTAGTTGCCGGTGTAAGACAATGAACACTGCACTTTCCAGGTATAGTTAATGCAAGAGTGTTCTTCAAACTTCAAAGAATTTCAAAATCTTGAGTAATATTAGTACAAATATTTTTAAACTGCTCCATAATTTTCATATTAACAAACATATAACCTCAAAATCAAACTAATAAACAACGTGAATCCAATTTAAGTTTCAAATGTGCACTAATAAGTAAACCCCTGCGCTGCGTAATTCAAAACAAATCCGTGCCTTGTTCGAGCCTCGGCGCCTTAAAATCAACACGCATTTGTAACCAAATATGTTGCAACATTTCCGTGTCTATTTCAAAACAGCGCTGCCGTAAATTCAGACAAGACGCTAGCCCTACCAAGTCCACTTTCAATCCCTGACTTCGCATGCGCAGATCTACCAATATTATTTACCTCATGTATTAGAATAGATGAATACAGGGTGATTTTTACTTGAATGATTCTAACCACATGAAAATAGAAAGTTTCAAAAACCTAACCTAACAAAACCTAATCAAATCTAATTGAACCGAACCAAAGGAAACTGAACCAATAATTTTTTTCAAAAAAAAACTTTCCTGACTTCCTGCCCGGGATCCTAGAGGATGTGAATCCGAACCGAACCTAACTAAACTGAACCAAACCTAACCTAACCAAACTAAACTACAACACGTACTGCTAATTAGGTTTAGTTGGGTAGGGTTAGGTTTGGATAGGTTCGGTTCGGTAAGGTCCGGTTCGGATTCACATCCTCTAGGATCCCGGGTAGGAAGTCAGGAAAGTTTTTTTTTTTGAAAAAAAATATTGGTTTAGTTTGCTTTGGTTCGGTTCGGTTAGATCTGATTAGGTTTCGTTAGGTTATTGAAACTTTCTATTTAATAATAATAATAATAATAATTAATGTCTTTATTTCACAATTTAGAAATCAAATTACAATATAGGTACAAATGTTTATTTTACAAAAAAGACAATTGTGAAAAAGGCGAAATTTAGCAGTTTCGACATGCTTGATGCCAAAAGCGCTGATCAGTTAACCTTGAAAAACTAAAAAACAAAATATTTATTCTTTTCATAATCACCAACCCATTTGTTTGTAGGTATTTGGTAGGTACCTACCTACAATAAACTTAAAACTAAATTGACCCAAAAATTATTGGGTTTCGTGTGAGAAAAAAACTATATTATAATATTATAAAGTAAAAAGTAAAAAGAAAGAAAAAGTAAAAGAAAGAAAGAAAGAAAGAAAGAAAGAGTTTGCAGAAAATAGAATTAGATATACAGAGTTAAAGTTAGATAAATTTTCATGTGGTTAGAATCATTCAAGTGGAAATCACCCTGTACATCTATTCTAATACATGAGGTAAATAATATTGGTAGATCTACGCATGCGAAGTCAGGGATTGAAAGTGGACTTGGTAGGGCTAGCGTCTTGTGTAAAATCAGCACGCAAACGTAAATACGCGGGACAAGCTGCCCGGGCTCTTCGCCCCCCCCCCTCCTGAATCCGCCACTGCCTCTGTAGAAACAAACTCTATAAAAATACCAAAAATGTTTGGGATATTCAGTACTTTCCTATTTGCAGTTGCCTTCCACAAAAGATCGGCCCTCCAGAATCACCATGGCATGTAGCCTTGCCTTGTTTTGAGAGCAGACAAAATGTTTGCCTTTGGAACGACGGTGTCATAAAGTCTGTAACAATAATAGAAATGGTAGATGTCGCCACTTGTGTAAAAAGCATACGGTATCGCAGGCATTATTTTTCATTTCTCTTATCAATATCGTAAAATAGGATTTATATATCGTCTCTCTCTCTAGCTTTACAAGGTGTCAATTAGATCTTGGACCCCCATGTGTGTACAGCTTACGAGCTACCCACGGAAAAATACAAGAGAAACAAAATCTTTCTTTGTCCGCTAAGCCACGAAAAATTGTTGTTTTTTTTTATTTACGTGTACTAAACTTTACAATTGTATATATTCTTTATTTAGTCAAGACTAATAAAATCTTTAATCATTGGCGTAGCTAGCCTTGCTTTTCAGGGGGGGCCGTGGCCCCGGTCTATCTTGAACAAAAAGCAAACATAGGTTTTAAAGAGTCGTGCAATGAATAAAAAAAAATACGCGCATTAAATGTTCTAATATTTTAATATAACAAATTTAATAATACATTTACCAACTTATTTATATGTATACACAGGAAGTATGTGATTCAGCATATGAAAGTTTTCCACGTCGCTGACTGAAAGCGTCTACCACACTGTCTAAGTCGACCTCAACATCTTTTTCTATGAATAACAATGACAAACCTGAGTGTCTCTCTTGAGTCATAGTTGTTCTAAGCCAATTAAAAACTCTCCTCATGGCAGAGAAAGACCTCTCGCAAGTTGCACTTGAAATTGGAAGAATACTCGCAACTTTAAAAAGTTGGTAGAGGTTTGGATAGGTGTTTTCTGCTATATGTTGTTTGATAGAATCATGACCAACAGTTTGATTTAACCGAAAAATACAATTCTTTAAAACGGTCATTTCTGCTCTTAGAGCAGAAGTATTAATATTAAAAATTTTCCGGTATTGCTCGACGAATTTATTCCATTTAACGACGTGGGAAAACTTAATATAAAAATGGTTATGAAATTGTCACCAAAATCGGAAAATTTCCATAAGACACTAAACGCTAACCTCAAAAAATCTAAAAAGATTATTATATTTATTTTAGAAAAACAGTTTAAAAAGGTCTTTTATAACCTTACGACACCTACAACCCGATTTCGGAAACAGAGGGGCAAAGGTCGCTGTCTTTATTAAATGCGAAATTCAACTTCTTCTATAATATTTTACAAGATGTCGCCAATATGTATGAAATATTCAATATGCATAATTATGTTTAAGTTTAAAAAATATTTTCGGGAAATTGCATAAGTGCAGAAAAGTTACCGATAATTTAAAGAGAAAAAGCCTAATTCCGCAAGACAAGGGCTTTTTCCTGAAATGTAAACATTATCTGAATGATTTTAAATTTTAATGCACCTATTTTATTTGAATATTTCCCGAATAATAATAGAAAAGTATGTATTTTCAGCGTCATATTCTTTTACTAGTAGTCGGTAGGGGAGGCCTAAAATACCTTAGGGGGGGCCTGAGGGACTTCAGGGGGGGCTAGGCCCCCCCTGGCCCCCCCTAGCTACGCCAATGTCTTTAATACAAAAATGGTTACAACTGTTAAATGTTACATACAAAAACAATATCCAAAAACAACACCTAAAAAATTACAAAACAAAATGAAACATATTATTATGTAGTAGTTAGTTTCAATAATATAACAAACACAAATAAAAACAAACATCAAAATATAAAGATATAACTTTTAAATTATTCAGCACAATATTGTTTTAATTGACACACAGGCAGTTTTCAATTTTAAAATTTTGAAATTTCAATAGTATTTGGCAACTATAGATAATAAAATAAAAAAATAAAATAATAAAAAACAGAAACACATACACTTAATCATTATCAGCCAGGAGTTTTGCCCTTAATAATGACTTAAAACTATTAATATTCTGACATATTTTAATGTTTTCAAGTAAGGTATTATAACTATTTAACCCTTTAAAAAATAGTGAGTTTTGAGACCTAGACTGTTCAACTCTAGGAATATGGAAATTATTTCTAGTGAATGCTAAGGTTATATGTAGCTCTGTCTGTTAGGTATTTCGGTGCCAAGCCTAGTTTAATAATATTTATATAAATTGTTCATAAATAGCTTGCGATATGGGTCATCTTTTTTCGTTATAACAAAGACATAATTTCCACACAAAGGTTGTAAATAAATAAAAATAATCAAGTATTTTGTTTTAACAATGGTATCCATATTTAAACCTCCAAATGTCACTAGGAAATGTCGAATAAAAACGGTGTAAGTCAGTGTCAGCTGTCCGCTATATTTTACATGTTAATTTTTTAGACAAGTTAGCGACGATTAAACCGATGGTCGATTGTTTTAGTGAATGAGTAATTGAAACGGGATTCTAATATATCTTGTGCTTTTTACAGTATTTAAATATTGATACGTATTTAATACGGCAATGCATCTACAGATATAGTTTTAAGTTATTTATGTATTATTTAGCTTTGAATATTTTTGTATGTAAGTTTTTTTGTCAATCATGGATTAGTTCTATTGTTTTTCGAACTTTAAACCACCCCTCAGGGTGGTACTACAATTTGAAACTATTTTTAACGGGAATCCTACGGCTGCACGGACTAAGTTTCCAGTTTGTTTTTATTTCTAAAGCTAATTTGAATTTATATGAGATGGAACTCACTGAGAAATGCTTACTATCATATTGCACATTAGGGGGAACCAAATCTTTGCAGTTATTTGTCCTGTGAGTATTAAAAAAATACACTTAAACCGATCGGTATCAAGTCTATAGACTTGATACTTAAACCCGGTCCCAACAAACAATTAAAGTTGTAACGACGAAACCCCTACTAGAAAGAATTTCTTAAAAGTAACCGCAACGTACTCCCGCTACGTCTCAGTATACCATACAGCGACGTTATAATTCCCTAAGTGGGGAACCAATTTCTGGTTATAACTACTTGGCCAAGTGTTTAAAGTCACTGTAGTAACAACTACACTACTACGTCGTAGCCAGGTATCTACTACGTCGTAGAGGCTATTTTTTTTCCGTAATGGCATAAAAGTTGCGATGTAGTTGCAAATAATATAATCGTTTCTTTTTGGTAGAATTGTTACACAATATGGTGGACACAACAGTAAACAGACTCGCTTAGTTTTTTTGTTTGGTTATGGTTATAATATGAACTATGTTATCCAAAAGTGTGAGAATTTACGAGCAGAGGATCAAAATTCGAGTGCGACGCAAAGTTTTTTGTATAACATGCATTATATATATTGCAAAAAACCGGTGCGCCCGTAAAATTGAGCCGTTTTCTGGTAGCTGATGGAATTTTTGTGTTGTGATTTTGGAGGTTATGTTTTCATAATCGACAGTTAACTCCAACAAATGGTGCTTAAGAAGAGCATTTTTGGTAAGCTTCAACTAATTTGTTTATAAAATAGTATGGCTCTTTAATATGAGCTCATAAAACGACAACAAAAATATTAAATTTTCTTTCTTACATAAAAACATGGCGTCCCAAACTATATTCCCTGATAGTCGAAAAGGTTACTTGAAAGTAGTTGCGGCTTTAAAGTTGATCCAAAAAGTTATTTTGTCTACATTGTTACATCAGATGTTACTATGATGACACAAACTTTTGTGGTAAAAATTAAAGTTATAATGTAGTTGTCGGATACACTTGTTTGGGACTCCAATGAAGCTTAACTTTCCAGTGGTAATTAAGTAGGATATAAAAGTCAGGGCGACTACGAAATAACGACTAAAAAGAAAGTAAAACTTTAGCAACGTCCTATTGTGGTAGAGAAGACTATCAGAATCGACTATCAAGAAACAATCCTATGAAGTAGTTTAGAGGGTCGTTTTTACGAAACATCTACTATTTCCTGATACTAAATAGTTGTTAGAACTAAAAAGTAACAAATTTTGGTTGGGATCACCACATTTCTACTATAAGAAAGTAGCAAAGCCTTTAGAACATGTAGCCGCTACTATAAATGTTAGTTGGGGTCTACAATGCTAAGTCTTAATACTTAGTAAATACTGGTAAAAAAGTTTAGGTACCGATAGCCACTGTAAAGTTTTGAGCATATCCTTAATATGTGTGAGCCTGGGTTTTTAAAAAATAATTCTCATTGTACGATTCTGTAGTTTTTAAAGTCTGTCTTTCTCATTCTTGTTCAGAAGAAACAAGATGGTAGAACAATAATGCATGCAATGAGTATGTATACTTGGGTGTCACCTTTGATAAGACAGGAACAGACTGTAGAGAATTGGAAAAAAGAATAGCAAAAGCAAAAAAGGTTATTCGATGTCTTAACAGTATTTTATGGAGCAGAGAAATAGAAAAGAATGTAAAATTTAACATATATGAAACAATTGTGAAAAGCACGCTGTTGTATGGAATAGAGGCTTGTCGCGTAGCAGAAAAATACAAAACAAAAATGGAAAGTGTCGAAATGGATGCAATAAGAAAATCAATGAGAATATCTAGAATAGATCACATAAGAAATGACATCATAAAAGAAAGAATGGGAATCGAGGGAAGCTTAACGGATGACCTCACTAAAAGGCAACTGATACGGTACGGCCATGTACAATGGATGAGCGACGAAAGATTACCAAAGCAGGTCCTAGAATGGCAACCAATAGGACGCAGAAAAAAAGGGCGTCCTAAACTAAACAGTCAATCCAAAGATCAATGAGTCAAAAAAACCTGACGGAAGATCAATGAGTCAAAAAAACCTGACGGAAGATGACTGTCAGGATCGAAGGAGGTGGACAATAGGCGTCGGACAACGTAGAAAAACGTTCTAAACCGACATAGTAGTAGTAAAGATTGAGGTTAAGGTTTAGTAACGACATTCGATTAGTGTCGCCCTCTATGTTCCTATTTGCAAAATATAAAAGACAGCCTTAAGCCCGGACTAGACATAACATTTTACCTTACGTCTTGCCTGTCAGTCAAAAGGGTCAAGTATGACAGTTGAAAGACTAGCGTACACACTTGATAGTTTTAACGTACGTTTTTAGATGTTTTTGATACACCATTGACGAAGCACTGCTTTTGTCAATAATGTTTTTTGTTTTAAATGTCTATGACTTAACCGTTTCAGTAGCTAAACATAGTTTTTTAACCAGTTTTTCAAAATGTTGTGCTGATTTAGTTTGATAATGTCCCCTGAAGATGTAAGTTTCTGCTTACGAAACATGTCGGGACTATTTGTTTAAAACAAACTAAAAATTAGTGAAGGAAGACAATACCCTGTTTGATTTCCTAAAAAATTATCTCGTCTAATGTCGGAAGTTTCGTATACCAACTTCTAAGTTGCACTCGATAGGAATTAAAATTGTATGCACTACCACAAGAAATGCCGCTAAAACTGACGTTTTACCGGAAACAAAGCCTCTACCGATCAGTTCAACAGGTCAGACTTCTGTCCTGTTCAGTTCAGGCAAAACGTACGTTTTATTGTCTAGACGAAAGGTTTTGCCTGATCCGTTTTACCTGATCAAATAAAACGTCAGGCAAAACGTTATGTGTAGACAGCGGCGTAGCGTGGGGGGGGGGGGCGGGGGGTTCGTCGCCCCCCCCCCCCCGCCCCGAGGGTAGTGGCGCCCCATAGGTGGCCGAAGCGCCCTCAGCTTTATTAAGTCGGGCCGGTAATAGCCAATTGAGTGGGTGCCAAAGGAAACTAACGACATGAAGACCTTTTTTTTTTTTGGTCGCCAGATTCGTGAGAGGCGCCCTTGTGACTTATCGGCCGCCCCCTCACACATGATGACCTTTTTTTTTTTTGGTCATTTTTTGCCACAAGATTTTTCATCAGTTTTCAGAGGCGCCCTTTTTAGCTGTCGCCCCCCCAATCCCTTTCGGGCACGCTACGCCGCTGTGTGTAGACCCCGCTTTACTTACATGGAAAAAGTTTCACACACTCATCCATGGTGATTATGGGTAGGCTGACACACTGCAAAGTAGAGGCTGTTTTATTGTGCTCGTTTAGTCCCCATCCAATTGCCAGTACAGGCTGATTGCATTTCTTCGTCATATCCTCTCTAGTATATTTTTCTGGAAGCTTTGAAACCATAAAAGTGAAAACTAATATTTAGTAAGGTCTTAGCCCTCAGACGCACCGTAAGCACTTAAGCTCGAATATGGGTTTAATCGCGAGTAAGTCCTTGTTGCCCCCATAGAAAACAACAAAGAAGGATTGTTAACGGCTCACCGTTAGTTTAGTTTTAGGTTAATTTAGAATTACTTATTTTCTATCTTTTAGTTTACTTTTCCCACATTTTTTCTCGTTCAAGGTAAATAAGGAAGTTTTCATTTATTTTGAATACATTTTTCTTTAAATAAACGCGTTATGGATTTAAATATCCCGCGTAAACAGTTGAGAAAGCTCACGCATGCGCGCAGTAGCCAAAAGCCGCGCATTGGCCGAAACTCGGCACTCAGCAACACTTCGCATCCGCCATTGCACGAAGCCGTGTTAAAACCCGCAAAATCCGCGCCATTACGGCAATTTACCATTAATTAAATCATTTTACCGCTGTAAATAGTGAATATTTAGTTATAGGCTTAAATTAGAGACATTGATGTGTTCCAGCGACGCTCTACAAGGGCCCTTGAAAGAGAATTGAAGAGAAAAACAGGTGAGTGGACTCAACTGCACGCCGACATTTTTTATATTTGGGATCTTTGTGACTTTGTCACTGGTCCATTCGAATTAGCACCTTACAATCTACCAAACTTTTACAGGGATAATGGATTAGCTAAGCTTTGTTAGGGTGCATCTGAGGGTGAAACTTAGCACTACGGAATTTAAAAAGTCATTGAACCTGACTGGCCCGGTCTAGGACAACTGGGCGCCGCCAACTCGGCGCCGCCCACTGAGTTTTTTAAGTTTGAGTAAAAAATTTTGTTAAATGACATCAAGCAATGTAATATTTCAAGTTTGAGACAAATCGGTTAGTAAATAAGAAAATCCGCCATTTTGGATTCGCCATTTTGATTTTTTTAAGTTTGAGGATAAAACTGTATTTAGTGATCTCAGGCACTGCTAACTTTCAAGTTTCAGACAAATCGGTTTAAAAATAAAGAAATACATTTTATTTTAATATTTGGCATTTTTCTCATTTTTTTACATATTTGAAGTACTTGAAGTACATTTCAATAGAAAATGTACTTAGTACTTGAAGTACTATTACAAATCTTAATGTACTTGTACTTGAAGTACTTTCATAATGTACTTGTGACAGCTCTGCTTCTCGCCCATTTAATAATTCATACACTGATTGCTCACCTTTACAAATTCAATCCCAGGAATGTTCACCGGTTTTTCCAAGACCAGTATACCAATATCATTCAGAAGAAGCTCAGCGTCAAATTCGGGATGTTTATAAAAGGCGGAAATGGGCTCCAAATATTGGTCTTTTGTTTGCATAAGAATCTACAAATAATATACAGACCTAAACCACGGATTGCTATGTTTGGTGATCCGTGCCTAAACCACAAATCAGTAGCCCAATGAACATTTAAAGTTCTCGTGACGACACCCTCACCGGTAAGAATTTCTTAAAAGTAACAGCAACGTACTCCAGCTACGTCTCAGTCGCAGCCTACGAGAAAGACCGGCCCGGATCGCCAGTCGGCTTTCGCCCGAACATCTTTGGTAAATAGCAGACGATATGGTAAATCGCTTGGGTAACTAACACCCGTGATCGCAAAAATGTTCGTTAAAAATCAGTCTGGATTTCAGAACCACAATCTTTCTTAAGAAAGGATTCGTAAATTTCTAACATACATATAT
This sequence comes from Aspidapion aeneum, assembly GCA_963576565.1. Lineage (NCBI taxonomy): Eukaryota > Metazoa > Arthropoda > Insecta > Coleoptera > Brentidae > Aspidapion > Aspidapion aeneum. The sequence continues at coordinate 1,070,228 of OY755039.1, read as the reverse complement.
TTTTTTAAAACATATTCTCCTGACCTCTTTCCCGGGATCCTAGAGAATGTGAAACCTAACCGTCGTCAATCGATTGCCAACGTAACCGAACAGTGTCAATGTAGAATAGGGCTTCATTGACACGGTTACGGCAGCGTTCGGGCTACAACCGAATCGCAATCATGGACGTCGTTTACAAATATGCGACCGGCCCGGGCGCGGAAATATCACATGACCGTAGGAGGGTCACAAAAGAACGAATCCCGGCCAGCTGTCATTATAAAACATGTGTGTTTTCAGTTTTGGTATGTTTGTTTTCGTCGATTTTTGTTTAATTCGGGCATGAATTTTATGTGAATTTTATCAAAATTATTAAAATAACGCAGCCCACGAAAAAGACAACAAAAAAAGTTGGAGTTTTATTTTTGGACAGCACCGATACACTTAAAGAGCTAATTCAGTTTATTGAAATGAAAGTTGCAAACGGGAAAGAAGTGGTAAAAGATAAGATTAATCAAGGAATAGACATCCTTAGTGACATTTTCGATAGTGAGAGTGAAAAATGTGTTCAATTGTCATTTCTTATTGAACAATTAGGTCTCTTGAAAAGGTCACCTGAGTATCGAAGATATTGTGGATACACTTTTATGTTGGCTTCATCTTTGTTTATCCAGTCATCCAGTACATACTTGTCAATATACAAAACTAAGGTCATGTGTCTTCTGCACCCTCGCAATATTAAAAACCTGATTTGTAAAATATCGCTAACAGATAGTAATCTCTTCGGTAGTGTGCAATATTTAAAAAGTAAGATACAGCTTTTAAAAGAACATGAGTTGGTAGTTAACTTACACATTGATGAAATATATATTAAACTTTGTGCTGGGTAATTTTTCAAAAAATTATTGACGACCAATACATTCAGTTTATTGAACGTGAAAACCATCTCACTTATTCACAAAATCACTTGTTTCTTTTTAATAAATTATTATAAAATGTATTATAATAAAAAAATTTCTTTAGATAACTCTAGCGTTTTTGTGGAGAAAAACTATTGTCAAATCTTGAAAAAATGAGTTTAGGGGGCATGTAAAGTTTTTTTAAATTATTTTATTAAAAAGCATAATGATTTAGTGTCTACTATAAATTTTTTAATAAGAACACAGACAAAGATGATGACACTAAAAGAAAAATTAAAACACTTAAAGCTTAGGTTTGTTATGTCCAATTTTAAAAGACTTGTATAGATTTGAAGTAACTAACGATATTATGTACCTAATATACCTGAAGATATTAGAGTGCAAATTTTATATAATTTTTTATTTTATAGATTCAGTTCTTTTATCTATAATAAAGACATACATCAGCAAAACATTTTTTTCAATTTTTGCCTATATGAGAACAAAAAATTTTTGTCAATTTATTTAAATTGTGTAAAAACAGATAATATATTAAGCAATACAATAAGAATCCTGGAACTCCTGAGATCACGTGACCGCCGACTTGCTTATAACGCGCTATGGCCGGTCTTTATCGTTGGCTGCGGTCTCAGTATACCATTTAGCGACGTGGTAATTCCAATTTCCGGTTATTACTACTAAGCCACGTGTTTAAAGTCACTTTAGTAACGATTACACTACTACGTCACTGCCAAGTATCTAATACGTCGTAAAGGATGTTTGTTTTGTCATGGCGTAAACGTAGCGGTGTAGTTGCAAATTATATTATCGTTTCTTTTTGGTAGAATTATTATACAATACAGTAAATAAACTGGCTAAGTTTTTTAGTTTGGTTATGGCTATAATATGGGTGCTTTTCTATTAAAGATGATCTTGCTCATAGAAAAAAGAATATTTATTTTTGGTTTGCTTGGTAGACTGCTACCATTGCAAATATCCATGTCTGTGGGGAATTCCATCATCTCAGCCTCACACCATAAAAAGTATAAACGCTGGTGTTTTAAAAATTTCGGAGCATCCTATTTAACACAAAAATTGAAGTACACAAGTTAAATGTTATGCTTCAAAATAATTGGAAATTTTGACGTTAACCCAGAGCTAAATACGCTACCCTGCCGTTCGAGCGCGGATTAAGTTAGCCTAGGGTTAAGTTTGCATTTAACCTTGGATGGATAAACACTTTTGACAACTTTAACCCAGGGCTATCTCTAACTCGAAGGGTAACCCTCCATTGATAAACCGGCCCTAAGACATATTTTGCTCTTACCCCTGCCCACATTTCTTCATCTCCGTCATCTGGGAGGCAATGAGCAGCAGTGAGGACCAGCTTCTTCGATAGCAATGAACCTCCACAAGCTAAATATTTATAATTGTCTTCTTCCTTTGCGAATGCAACCATGGCCGGATACTGTTTGACAGAACAATCGTATCCGTGGTGAATTCGGACCCCGTCTTCTTCTAAAAAATACCTAGTTTGATTTTAAACAGCATTAACAGATAGGGGTTGCGGCGCCGAGTTGGCCCGGCGCCCAGTTGGCGGCGCCCAGTTGTCTCATTCCGGGATCAAGGAGTGATACATTCCCTAAAATGTCACTACAGAAAAATTCTTCTTATGAAAATTTTGGAAGATAATGATGATCTTGTTCAAGATAATTCTGTTGAAGACACTAAGGTTTATGTGCCAACCATTTGTGAAATGGAAAACAAAATTTCAAAAACTCGTAATTTTTTGGAATCACGCCAAGTTCCTGATAAAATATGGGCATCATTTTGGAACCTTGAAAGCTATATAAACAGGGAATATTTTTCAAGTAGAAATGTACAAACATAAATTACAGATTTCATAAAATAGATTTAGGCTTTGTATTCGTTAAATTTATATAAGATTGTATGTATTCCATACCACCATATTATGTACTTTACATATTTATATGTACAGGGTGGGGCATTTTCGTTGGTTTTATAGGGTACAGGCTAAACGGTAAGAGATACAAAAAAACTGACATACGTGTCCCGTCCTCTTTTTTAGTGTCTTTTTTAATGGCGTCATCAAATCTAGGCTAACTAGATTGGTTTAGCAGATACAGGGTGATTCTCAAAAATTGCCGATTTTTATTATCTTTTATTACTCGTTTATTTATGGAGATAGAAAAATTCTTCAAATACAAAAGTTTTATGATTTTCTACGTATAATTCAGTGGCGTACCCAGAAAAATTAAAAATATTTTATTTTACAAGATATTATCAAATGTAACAATTTTTAAACGGAACACCCTGTATGTAAGTACCTCAAAAAATTGAATTTTTTCTTGCGATTACAGCGATATATAACACTTAATACTTTTCTTTGTCCTAAATAGGTAAAATACAAAAAATATTTTTTTTGTAGTTGGCTATGGATGGAATGAACTTTTGTTTGGCTTTTTTAACTTGTCACAAAGTCAAACGTCAAATAAGTATTGTTTTTGCTTTGTTGTTATTACTTTTGTCTAAGATGATTCTTTATCAAAAATGTTTGAGTGCTATATTGAATCTAATAAAAATAGAGATGAAGCACTTACACTATATTTTGACCGTTATCCGGAACGACGTCAGCCAGACAAAAGAATGTTTCAAAGAATGTATGAAAACCAAGAAATAATTAACAAAAAAGTTTCACGGGCAAGTCCTCAGAGGTAAAGGTAGCTCGGGGACGCGTTTCGACCTCATTAGGCTTCATTCAACCCGAGCATAACCATAAAATGGAGGGAGATGAAATGATGATGTGGGTATCTGAAAAAGATATATGAAATATGGTGTTTACTGAGGAGAGACCAACTGTCAATTTGCAGCTTCGGTCAGGGTTGCCTCGGTTTTGAGGCCGAAACGCGTCCCCGAGCTACCTTTACCTCTGAGGACTTGCCCGTGAAACTTTTTTGTTAAATCTTTTTACCTCGTGAACTTCCTTCAAATTCAAGAAATAATTGTTGTTATAGTTTAGTAATATCCTAATATTTTCGTTAAGTAGGTTCTGAATATACCTATTATAAAATAAAAAAATATTGAATAAATTCATAGCCAACTACAAAAAAAAATATTTTTCCGTATTTTACCTATTTAGGACAAAGAAAAGTATTAAGTGTTATATATCATTGTAATCACAAGAAAAGATGCAATTATCTGAGATACTTACATACTGGGTGATCCATTTAACAAAATGTTACTTTTGATAATATCTTGAAAACTAAAACATTTTTAATTTTTCTGGTTACGCCACTGGATTCTATGTAGAAAATCACAAAACTTTTGTATTTGAAGTTTTTTTCTATCTCCATACATAACCTAGTAATAAGAGATAATAGAAATCACCAATTTTTGAGAATCACCCTATATCTGCTAAACCAACATAGTTAGCGTAGATTTGATTGCGCCATTAAAAAAGACACTAAAAAAGAGGACGGGACACGTATGTCAGTTTTTTTGTATCTCTTACCGTTTAGCCTGTACCCTATAAAACCAACGAAAATGCCCCACCCTGTACAACAATAATAATAAACGTCTTTATTCGTATGTATTCTGCCTTTTTCTAAAAATATAAAAATTTACAGTATTTTTTGTAATATTTTTAGTTTTCTTAATCTTGGATACTATTCAAAAAAGAAACAGAAAAAATTAAACAAAATTTATTCATTACTGTTTATAACGAACCTCGGAGGATATAACGAACCGTATGTAGTTCATTTTTGAGGTTCGTTATATCTGGACTTCACTGTATAACGAAGTAGTTGCAAATTAAATTGCTAACACGGAAAGTAGCCGTGAAGTCCAAAAATTTAATATCGTTCTATTTTATCTAGTTGTTCATTCTTACCATCTGGATTAGCTTCTCTAATATTTCGTACGTTTTTGGGCTTAACGCTAGTCCTCACTACTTTTATACCTTGAGTTTCGTGTTTGAGAAAAATCAAACAAAATAAAATTTGGCAAAAAAACAAATACATTTTATAAAAATAAGAAAATATTTTGTAGTCATCTGTCAAAACCAGGGGTGGATAGGCCATATGGAAAAATAAAAAAATTCCCGGTGTGCCGGTGCCTCATCGACCGGTCCCTAATAGGCCGGTGCTTCATGGACCGTTGCCTAATGGGCCAGTGCCTAAGGAGCCGGTACTTTATGGGCCAGTACCGGTCGAGGGGCGAAAAAACAACTACTTAGAATTAAAATAAAGTAGCAACCAACGATAGGTGTTACGTATGATTATTAGTAATGCAGCGCCATCCGCCCCCAATTTAATTAATTAAATTAATTAAATTAATTAAATTAATTAAATTAATTAAATTAATTAAATTAATTAAATTAATTAAATTAATTAAATTAATTAAATTAATTAAATTAATTAAATTAATTAAATTAATTAAATTAATTAAATTAATTAAATTAATTAAATTAATTAAATTAATTAAATTAATTAAATTAATTAAATTAATTAAATTAATTAAATTAATTAAATTAATTAAATTAATTAAATTAATTAAATTAATTAAATTAATTAAATTAATTAAATTAATTAAATTAATTAAATTAATTAAATTAATTAAATTAATTAAATTAATTAAATTAATTAAATTAATTAAATTAATTAAATTAATTAAATTAATTAAATTAATTAAATTAATTAAATTAATTAAATTAATTAAATTAATTAAATTAATTAAATTAATTAAATTAATTAAATTAATTAAATTAATTAAATTAATTAAATTAATTAAATTAATTAAATTAATTAAATTAATTAAATTAATTAAATTAATTAAATTAATTAAATTAATTAAATTAATTAAATTAATTAAATTAATTAAATTAATTAAATTAATTAAATTAATTAAATTAATTAAATTAATTAAATTAATTAAATTAATTAAATTAATTAAATTAATTAAATTAATTAAATTAATTAAATTAATTAAATTAATTAAATTAATTAAATTAATTAAATTAATTAGATTATGGTAATTAAACTAAATAAATTAAATGCATTGAAATAAATTAATTTAGAAAACATAGTTAAGTTTTTGCATGTAAATTAAATAAATAATAAGTGGATTTATCATTTTTTATTTAGTTTCTTCGTTAATTGACATATGTATACTATTAGTTAAAAGTTTAATTATTATTTATCATAGAAAACTGCAAAAAATTAAAATAAAATAAAAATAAGTTCGAATTTCGAAGTGATTCGCTGGCGCTGCACTTTTTTTTGTCATTTCATATTTGTTTACAGATTTATTAACTCCTTCTATAAAGTTTAAAAAAAAATCCACTCGGACATACACTCCTGGATATTGTGGTTTGCCGCAAGCCTTTGACCACGAAACAATTCCTAAAAAAAAAAGTATGCATAAAATCGAGGGAAACAATTCCAAAAAAAATTTTTGTTAAGTCTTGGGTCTGAAATAAATATCGACAGGCATAGGAAATGCGCCGCAGGCGAAAATTTTTGGAATCTTAAGTAATTTTTAACAAAAAAATTTATGTTGCGGATAAATTTTGTTAAAAGTTGCATTTAATGCTGTGGAATTTTTTCCATTGAGCTAAAAAAAGTTTAATGTCAGGAAGAGGGGGGGGGGTGCCCGGGCGCGTATTTACGTTTCCGTGCTCATTTCACGTCGGCGCGGTTTTGAAATAGACACGGAAATGTTACAATATATTTGGGTTCAAATACGTGTTGATTTTAAGAGTTTTGATCTCGAAATTAGCACGGATCTGTAAGAGAACATCGCTCATTAAACTATTACAAAAGCGTATTCAACTGTCAGGTTAAAACGCTAACATAACGAAAGCTAATCAATCAAATCTAACCGAACCGCACCAAAGCAAACTGAACGAATAATTTTTTTCAAAAAAAAAACTTTCCTGACTTCCTACCCGGGATCCTAGAGGATGTGAATCCGAACCGAAACGAACCGAATTGAACCAAACCGAACCGAACCAAAGCAAACTGAACCAACAATTAAAAAAAAAACTTTCCTGAGTTCTTTCCCGGGATCCTAGAGGGTGTGAATAGTGTTGTAGTTTAGTTTGGTTAGGTTAGGTTTGGTTCGGTTTAGTTAGGATCGGTTCGGTTCGGATTCACATCCTCTAGGATCCCGGGTAGGAACTCAGGAAAGTTTTTTTTTGAAAAAAATTATTGGTTCAGTTTGCTTTGGTTCGGTTCGGTTAGATTTGATTGATTAGCTTTCATTAGGTTAGGTTTTTGAAACTTTCTATTTTCATGTGATTAGAAATCAAGTGAAAATCATTTAAATCATTAAAATTTATTAATAACAGAACAACATCTGTCGTCGTAGTTGCCGGTGTAAGACAATGAACACTGCACTTTGCAGGTAAAGTTAATGGAAGAGTGTTCTTCAAACTTCAAAGAATTTCAAAATCTTGAGTAATATTAGTACAAATATTTTTAAACTGCTCCATAATTTTCATATTAACAAACATATAACCTCAAAGTCAAACTAATAAACAACGTGAATCCAATTTAAGTTTCAAATGTGCACTAATAAGTAAACCCCTGCGCTGCGTAATTCAATACAAAACCGTGCCTTGTTCGAGCCTCGGCGCCTTAAAATCAACACGCATTTATAACCAAATATGTTGCAACATTTCCGTGTCTATTTCAAAACAGCGCTGCCGTGAAATCAGCACGCACAGGTAAATACGCGGGACACGCTGCCCGGGCTCTTCGCCCCCCCCCCCCTGAATCCGACACTGCCTCTGTAGAAACAACGCTATGTATAAAACTCTTAAAAAATACCAAAACTGTTTGGGATATTCAGTACTTTCCTATTTGCAATTGCCCACAAAAGATCGGCCCTCCAGAATCACCCCAGCATGTATCCTTGCCTTCTTTTGACAGCAGACAAAATGTATGCGTATGGAACCCCGGGGTCATATCATCTGTAACAATAAAAGAAATGGTAGATGTCGCCACTTGTGTAAAAAGCATACGGTATCGCAGGCATTATTTTTCATTTCTCTTATCAATAATAATATATAATATATATATAATAAAATGTCCTTTTAAACAGTGTGTCAGTTGCTTTAAAGAACTTATTTATAAATAATCCCAATTTATGTACGCCACTGAAGAGCTACTTGCTTTTCCTAACCTTATTGACCAATACACCGTTGAAAAGGGAATTTTATTCTCCACAAAAAACTGTTCTTTGCAATTTTTGATAAAAAGGTTAGTTTTCGAGAAAAATGCATAAAACTGAAAAAAAAATAGGTTTTTGGGGGTTTGGGGGGGATTTTCTCCGTCCCTGTCGATTTTTCGAGTTGGCAACAGAGATATTCGGATTCAGCGGGGTCAAATTAGGGGGAAATGGTCTGTTTCCAAAAAATAATATGATTTGCTTCTAGACCGAAAACGAAAAGCCTTTTAAAATAATATATAAGTAAATCCACGAATTATCATAACTGACAATGCTGTACAGGTTTTTCGAGTTTCGTCAAAGCGGTCCAGAGTTTTCTGACACCAATTGACTTCTTTCCAACGAGATTGAATAGAAGGGAGGCGTCATGCCTGTTTCAAAACGGTTTCACTTTTCACTTGTATGTGCTAGATTTACGTCAAGTCAGCTGTTCGAGTTTCGTGTGCGGTTTTTGTTGGGTTTTAGTAATTTAGTTGAACTATTTTGGATATTTTTGACGAAAATTGTGAAGTTTAAGAATGGCTTGATATGCAGTGCTTGGCTGTAGAAGTTGACAAGGCGTCGATAAATAAATAATTAGTGGAATACCATTTCATATGAAATTGTAAACATAATACTGGCCCGTACTATATAATTTCATATATTTTTATAATGGTACAATTAGTATTGCAGGTAGGTATAAATTATAAAAAATAAGAATATCATATATACAAGGTGTCCCGGAACTAATGGTATATAATAAAACTGTAGATTCCTTGGATCAAAATATTACGAATTGGGTTCACTTGCCTTAGTACAAGTGAGTTGATATTAATCAAGATACACAGCGTTAAACTTTATTTTTCATTTAATTTTTCTTTAATATCTTTTTTACAAATCAATATATTTGCAAAAAAATTGGAATTTTTTTGGGATGAGCAATTCGTTTTCGGCAAAAAAATTATGGTACATAATACAGGGTGTTCTCTGGGTCACATTAAAATCGGTGTAATTTTTTTGTGTCTAGGTGTATACCAGTTTTTATTTATAATATGATTTTTGCCTTCATTTTTATATCAAAAAATTATACTTTTTGATGTCGCTTCGAGCAACAGCTGTCGAGATTTTTGCATTTCAATGTATTTATTGCATGGGTAAAAATTTTGTGACATATTTAATGCACGTCTTCCTTCCTTAATAACTTTTTTACAATTAACATTGAAAATTGGGTAGTAATTTTTTTGTAACAAGCGATTCGATTTCGGTAGAAATGTTGGTGTAACTTGTACAAGGTGTTCTCTGGGTTCCTAGCCTTACATTTAAAATAAGTGTAATTTCTTTGTGCCTCGGCGTATACTAGTTTTTTTTTTAAATATTATTTTCCCCATTATTTGTATGTAAAAAGGTAAATAAATTCGTCGCCCCGAGCAACGGTTCTCAAGATATTTGCATTTAAAGTTTTTATTGCATTTTTGCAAATTTTGTTATTTCAATTATTATTTTCTTTAATAACTTTTGACCCATGCAATAAAAACTTAAAATGCAAGAATCTCAAAAACTGTTGCCCTGAGCCGCATAAAAATAGTATAACTTTTTTACATAATACCAAGGCACAAAAAGTTACACCGATTTTAATATAATGGTAGTAATCCAGAGAACACACTGTACAATATACACCAAATTTTTTATCAAAATCGAATCGCTCTATTCAAAAAAACCTTACATTTTTCTGAAAAATTATTGATTAGTAAAAAATTTACTGAAAAAATTGAAATGAAAAAATAAAGTTTAACATTGTGTATCTCAGCTAATAGCAACTTTGGGGCTAAGGTAAGTGTAGCTAAATCTTAAAATTTTGAACCAAGTAATCTACAGCTTTACCTTGTAGAGCTACCCCCAGATTTTGCATTTGTGCTACCTAGCATCAGTGGCGGAATCAGAAGTGCTTTTTTTGTGTTTGTTATGGCTATATTATATACTGAGGGATAAGCTGGGGACTTTCTATTTCAAGGCGAAAGGTTTGTACTACGAGTGTTGCGAGGGCAACAATTGTCAAGGGTTAAAAAGGCAACTAACACATTTTTTTGGACTTTTTTGAATTTTTTTTGAAGTTTTTAGGTGTTCGTAGTTTTTCTCAGGGCTTTATATTTTTTTATCTTTGATCTGTCACTTTTCATCTTTAATTTTTACTTTTTATTTCCAAAACGGTCCCTTTTAATTCCTGTTTTTTTTTCTTTCTATCTCTGATCTGTCATTCCTGATTTTTAATTTTTTTCATACTTTTATCATATTTCAAGGTAAGTAGGTACTTATGGCACCATTGGCACCGCAGGCAAAAAATTCTGCAGGTTCGTTGTTCACGGTAAATATATTCCAGTATGACTAAGTGGTACAATTTTAATAATAATAATAATACTAAAAAAGATGCTTTCATGTTTTACCTATTTAGCGTATATAGAAAAAATTCTTGGCGGGAGGCATTTGCTCCTAGTCCCCCACCTTGGACTCCGCTGCAAGTGATTCTTTTTTTGGTAGCTTTTTAATATTTATTATTCATAATTAAGCTTATTATTCTTGTTATATTGCAAAGCTTCCAGGAACGGAGAAAGTTTTATATTTAGTAATTTATATCTAGATATTTTGGCACTCTTGTCCATCCCTCCATTTAATAAAGCTTATTTTATATGTAGGAATCTCTTTCATACACATTTCAATGCCCACTTTCTTAATAGCGATGCCCTATTAAACAGGAAATTACTGTAGTCCGGCCCTGGGCTCAGCGCGATGTAGGTGCTAGAATAGGCTCCGCCTAGTGCAACCACTTTTGCTAGGCAGATCAAATTGATGCAGCGCATCCTTCTAATTCAACATCTTTGCTTCTTTCTGTTCTTCGGTTGACAGATGCGGTATCCAGATGTCTTTGAAATCCCCAATGAAGCGTCAATCTCGCGATATGTCACATGTCAATATTTCGTGATGAGCATGCACACAGTTTCCTGGATTTTTTTTTCCTTGGATCATCGTCAAGGGTAATCGGTCCACGCTTGATTTTCTTTTTTTACCAATTTTCATAAATCTTCATTTTTAATTAAATTTATTATTTAAACATAGGTGATCTTGAGAAATTAGGTTTTAATAACATAAACTAACCTTCTCAAGTTTACCTATTTAAATTATATAAATTATTTAGTTTATAAAACAACGCTTTATATGGAATTTTATATTTTATAATTTATCACGAACCATAACAATTTTTGAATATAAAAAGAGAGGATTTATCTTAATAAAGGAGATTCAACATTTGATAGTTTTTCTCACTATAACTACTTAGTTTACTGTACCATAAGCCTTCTTGGTCATTGCAGGGAGTGAGGCTGCTCCCTGGCAGTAAACTCTTTACTTTAATCTCGCTGCTTAACCAAGCCGAGTTAAGCAAGTGTAATTGTCAAGCACAGCTTGCACATTGGTCCTTCGAGCCGGAATTCTCCATACCAACGGGAAACTGTCGATGTGGTGCTTCACTCGGTAAGGCATTCTTGTTGAGATAATTTGCTTCGAAAGTTGTAAAAAATTACAGCCCGAAAATTTACTGTAACTATAAAATTATATGTATCGGGTATCGCACTGACTAACTTTTTAAATTAAGATTAGGTTGTAAAGGTCGGGGTTTATTTAATAAAATATAAAAATATTTTACCAAAAATATGAGAAATTTCAAGGTTTCCGTTTAGTTGATAATAAAATTTAATAAGATGAAAAATAAATAAGTTTAAAAAAATTAATTAAAAAAATTTTTCTCAAAAAAAATAATAATCATTAAAATTCAAATTAAAAAAAAATTAAATTAAAAAAAATAATAATTAATTTTTTTAAGAAAAAGAAAAATATTCATTAAAACCCAAATTAAAAATATTAAAAACATATTCTAAAACTGGTAGAAAATATACAAGTATTATCGAAGTAAGAAAGTAAAAAATCACAACAATAAAAAAATATTCTTTTTAAAATAAAATAATAAAAACCAAAAATTTTAAATATTAAATTTAAAATAATAAATTTAAAAAATAAAAAATATTGAGAAACCGGTCGATGATGAACAAGTAATATTTCTGAACTTAAACCCTAACACTTATTTTCACTGGAGAGCGCACTGTTGTTTCCGCCGATCACAAAATTAAATGAGCCCAAAGAGAGGTTAAGAAAAATCCCTCTTTTTACCTATTTTCTTGTCCGCGTCTTACGCAATTGTTTATATTAGGACTATATTTAGAAACACTGGCTCGATCGAAAACACAAAAGGTGAAAAAAGTAAGGTCCTGGGTTTGATTTCTTCGTAGCATGAAAGTAAAATATCACCCTATATAGACCTGAGTCAAGAAAGTTAGCTTGAAAAACACATAAACAAACAAAAACACCCTATATAGACCTGGTCCCGTCATCATAATTGGGGGGATCAACAGGATGTTGATCGCCTATAAATTCGATTTTTTGAATTACATCCGGGCATTATTAAAGTACCAGTGTTAAAGTTGCAGCCAAAAAGTGAAAAGTGTTAAAAAGTTAAAATTAAAGTGACTCAGTAAAAAGTAAAAGATGAGTTAAACATTTTCTATAAAAAAATGTAGTCTTAAAGAAATTCTAGAGTTTTTGAACTCTAGAATAAAATATATATTTTATTGATTCGATGACAGAAAGTAAGTTAAAACTATTTGAACATTGATTTAAAAAGAAAATATTACCGTTTATTTAATTACTGTAGACAATTAAATTATTATACTTTTATACGTAGTAGTAGTAGTAGTGGGGGGGGGTTGACCCGCAGGTCTGACAAGTAGGCCAGAGTAGGCCCTTTTTGCCATGCCCCAAGTCTGTCCCTTAACCCACTCTCTGCACTTCCCTTTGATGGTCGGGTAACTCATTGGGCCTTCCTGTTCTCTTTACAAAGTCCAGTAAGTCTGCCCATTTGAGCATGTGCAGTTCTTCCTCGCTCAGAGTTGGCGCTCCGAGTGCCTGTTGTCTCATCCTTGCGTAGGCCTCGCATTCTGCCACGAGGTGTCTTGATGTCTCTTCTTCCTGCCCACAGGCTGGGCAGGTAGGGTCATTCTCGACTCCTATACGTGTCATGTGCTTCCTCAACCGGTTATGTCCGGTTAGAGTACCTATCAGCAGTCCGAGGTCTTTTCGTGTCCGTCCCAGCATCCATCTAATTCTGGTCGCTTTTGGACGGTCTACGAATTCTCTGGTCTGTCTGCAACCCGTTCCTGTTTCCCAGGAGTTTACTTTTATACTTTTATACGTAAGTAAGGATTAATAAATAATGCATTACAAATTATAGTAAAGATGAAAAGATGGAGTTTGATTTTAAACTTTTGATAGTACATTTAGTATTTACCGAGACTTAGACTATTGAAATGAATCTACTGACATATTTACGGAGTTGTTATATTTGTGTTACCATTGAGTTAATTTCACAATATTATGTCCTACAACGTCTTTTTTTAGACTCTATCATTTTAATTTGCGAAGACAGTTTTGTTCGTAGATAGACTCTATGGTATTTCCAAATGTTAATTTTAGCGCATTTTCGTAAATAATTTGAATGTTAGGACCAGGCTAGACTTTGAATCTACGATTTGTATTAATAATTTTTTTAAATATAACGTATTCTTTATAACAATTGGTGTCTAATTTAACAACAACCAAAAGTCAATAACAATAACTGGCTTTTATCATAGCTATGTGCAACTAGGCAAATAAATTTAATGTAATCGTGGAAAGGGACAAGTTGTATAAATATACCGCTCGACTAACGCACCCCTAACCGCGGCGTTACAAGGTAGAGATTGAGGTTAAGTTTAAGTAACGACATTCGATTAGTGTCGCCCTCTATGTTCCTATTTGCATAATATAAAAGACAGCTTCGTATTACTTACATGGATAAAGTTTCACACACTCATCCATGGTGATTATGGGTAGACTGACACACTGCAAAGTAGAGGCTGTTTTATTGTGTTCGTTTAGTCCCCATCCCATTGCCAGTACAGGCTGATTGCATTTCTTCGTCATATCCTCTCTAATATATTTTTCTGGAAGCTTTGAAACCATAAAAATGAACACTGATATTTACTAAGATCTTAGCCCTTAAGCACGAATATGGGTTTAATCGCGAGTAAGTCCTTGTTGTTCACATAGAAAACAACAAAGAGGGAGAATGGCTAAGCTAAGCTTTGTTACGGTGCAACTGAGGGTAAAACTTAGCACTTACCCTGGGACGCACCGTATCAAGGCTTAGCTAATCCATTCTTCCTCTTTGTTGTTTTGTATGTGAGCAACAAGGAATTATTCGCGATTAAACCCATAATCGCGCTTAAGTTAGACGTTGGTCTGTATTCTTTTGAACAGGTTACCTACAGAATTTGAAACGTCATTGAACCTGACTGGCCAACTGCAATCAGATTATAAAGACTACGGGACCGGGTTGCCTTATACCCATTGGCGTAGCTAGCCTTGCTTTTCAGGGGGGGCCGTGGCCCCGGTCTATCTTGAACAAAAAGCAAACATAGGTTTTAAAGAGTCGTGCAAAGTGTGCAATGAATAAAAAAAAATACGCGCATTAAATGTTCTAATATTTTAATATAACAAATTTAATAATACATTTACCAACTTATTTATATGTATACACAGGCAGTATGTAATTCACCAATTCTACAAAGAAAGTTTTCTACGTCGCTGACTGAAAGCGTCTACCACACTGTCTAAGTCGACCTCAACATCTTTTTCTATGAATAACAATGACAAACCTGAGTGTCTCTCTTGTGTCATAGTTGTTCTAAGCCAATTAAAAACTCTCCTTATGGCAGAGAAAGACCTCTCGCAAGTTGCACTTGAAATTGGAAGAATACTCGCAACTTTAAAAAGTTGGTAGAGGTTTGGATAGGTGTTTTCTGCTATATGTTGTTTGATAGAATCATGACCAACAGTTTGATTTAACCGAAAAATACAATTCTTTAAAACGGTCATTTCTGCTCTTAGAGCAGAAGTATTAATATTAAAAATTTCCCGGTATTGCTCGACGAATTTATTCCATTTAACGACGTGGGAAACCTTAATATGAAAATGGTTATGAAATTGTCACCAAAATCGGAAAATGTCCATAAGACACTAAACGCTAACCTCAAAAAAACTAAAAAGATTATTATATTTATTTTAGAAAAACAGTTTAAAAAGGTCTTTTATAACCTTACGACATCTACAACCCGATTTCGGAAACAGAGGGGCAAAGGTCGCTGTCTTTATTAAATGCGAAATTTAACTTACACTTCTATAATATTTTACAAGATGTCGCCAATATGTATGAAATATTCAATATGCATAATTATGTTTAAATTTAAAAAATATTTTCGGGAAATTGCATAAGTGCAGAAAAGTTACCGATAATTTAAAGAGAAAAAGCCTAATTCCACAAGACAAGGGCTTTTTCCTGAAATGTAAACATTATCTGAATGATTTTAAATTTTAATGCACCTATTTTATTTGAATATTTCCCGAATAATAATAGAAAAGTATGTATTTTCAGCGTCATGTTCTTTTACTAGTAGTCGGTAGGGGAGGCCTAAAATATCTTAGGGGGGCCTGAGGGACTTCAGAGGGGGGCAGGCCCCCCCTGGCCCCCCTTAGCTACGCCAATGCTTATACCATTTGTTTTATGGAAACCCAATGACGCAGCTACAACAATTCAGTTAAGTTCACATATCTTTAAATGCTGTAGCTGTAGGTGACCTGTGTAAAAGTATAAAGCCCATCACACACAAAAATGCAAAACCAATATTCCGCAAAAACCACCGAAGAAGTCACACGTGTTTTAAGAATAAGACCAAAATTCCATCCACAAGAAAGTCCGCGGCGCCGCGAGTGAAACTGTGGAACTGCTGTTAAATGAAAGAAGGTAAGCTTCTAGCGTGTTGCCGATTTTTTTCCTTTGTTTTAGTTCAATAAACGTCTGTTTTCCCAGACGGGGTGAATTTATGTCTAGTCTTCTCCCCTTCAGGCATTCACCCAGTGGCGGTTTCTCCATAAGTGCACATGTGCACGTGCACTCCCAAATTTTACTTAAAAAAATACTGAAATTTAATTAATAATTACCCCAAACGGAATTCACTAAAGACTGGAATATTACCTACAAATTAATACCCGGTATGTATGTGTTTGTATTCGTGTTCAAACCATCTGCGGTGCATGCTGGCGGATGCGCTATATAGTTAGTTCGAATCAAGTTATTCACTTTTATTTGCTCCGTAAATGTTGTGTCTCATTCTAATTACGAAATATAGAAAAAGATGACGATATGTCCCAATAGAATTTTACAGTACATAGAATCTGAACCTTCCTGCGGCAGTGCCTATGACAAAATCTGTGCAAAAACTAGCCTCGATGCCGCCCGCACCCCCGTGACGCCTCCCGCACCCATGGTTCGCGTTGCATGTTAGAGGAGCTCAAGGGCACTTTTAATTAGTGCACTTAGACAATTTGGCATAGTGATGTGCCACGATTACTTTTCCAAGTATTGAGTAGATACTGATACTTCCTATTCGAGTATTAGATTTTATTATTATTTATATTATATTATCGGTAAATCCAATATATAAATATCGGTCCAAATGATTACAAGTACTCCAAACTCGTTACTCATACGGCCGATGCCGATACAATTGATACGAAAGTAACACTTCGGCTTCGGTCCCATTCGGGATTCGAGTAACGAGTATTTGGCGTCGAAGGATATTCGATTACTTCGAATCCGCCCATGTATCAGATATTAAAGTATCGAGTAGATAGTATTTGCGCACCACTAATTTGGCATTATCGGTCGGGCGCTGGCGGTTTGTTTTGATTTCAACGATTTGGTATTTACGACAATGGCAGAAGTTTCTAATTCTGATAGCATTAGCGTGCAATATTTAAAAACAATTAAATTTTCATCTTTGCCATTAGAAGAGAGAATATGAAAACTAGCTATGATACATTTATTATTTATTTATAATTTCAATAATAATAGGTAGGTAACTAATATCTAACTAAATATCTTATTTTTTAATTATTTGCAAAAAAAAATTCCGCCGCCACTGCATTCACCCGTCTATTTGGTTCATCTTGGCTGCTGCTATTCGATCGCTGATTGGTTGAAAGACCCATGCTACGCGTTATGCAGCCTATGCAAGTTTGTGTGTGATGGGCTTAAAGACCTTAGTCCAATAGTCTCGAATGCCCTTTGCAGGTCCAAGAACAAAAATAATTTATTTTAAACAAGGTCAAACGCCTTCATTTTCAATACAAAACGTGTTTGTATGTGGTTCAATAATAATTGATAACTAATATCTAATTAAATATGTAATTTTTTTATTATTTGCTCTAAATTATATAATATAATGGCCCACTCGATGGCCTCAAAAAGATGGGCGTGGCACTCAAACAAAATTCTTTCCTGCGCCGCAATTGTTTTTGGGTGTGCACCCTCAAAGTTTTACACCACGCGCCGCTATCGTAAAACTATGCAACCTAATTAATGCGTCTTTTAGGTATGTACCTAAACTGTGGAAAGTTGCAGAAGTTATCATGATTCCAAAACCGGGAAAACCACTCCATGACGTGTCATCTTACAGGCCAATATCTTTGCTGCCAATTATATCCAAGCTCTATGAAAAATTATTGCTTAAAAGAATAAAACCCATCATAGAAAGACAAGAAATTATTCCATCTCATCAATTTGGTTTTCGAGACAAGCATTCCACGATAGATCAAGTACACAGAATTACTAATATAATAGAAAAAGCACTAGAAGAGGGAAAAGTTTGTTCTGCAGTTTTTCTAGATGTAGCACAAGCATTTGACAAAGTGTGGCATGAAGGCCTTAATTTTAAACTAAAACGGTTTCTGCCAAAACAATATTCGGATATTTTGGAATCATACATATCTGATAGACATTTTAGAGTAAAACAGGAAGACTCATACTCAAATTTAAGAGAAATTCAAGCAGGCGTGCCCCAGGGTAGCGTACTAGGCCCTTATCTATACTTATTATTCACTTGTGATATCCCAAAGTCAGAAAATTGTCACTTAGCAACATTTGCCGATGATACTGGTTTATTGACGGTAGAAAAATCTATTGAAAAATGCATAGAAAAACTTCAGGATGCAGTCACCCAAGTTCACAGTTGGACCACAAAGTGGCGAATAAAATTAAATGAAACCAAATCAATTCATGTTGATTTTACAAACAAAAATATAAATCACATACAAATAACAATTAACAACATTCCAGTACCATATTCGAATCAGGCAAAATATCTAGGTATGACACTTGATGCCAAATTGCGCTGGAAAGCACATGTTAAGAAAAAAAAGAAGAACTTGAGATAAGGTATAGAAAAATGAACTGGCTAATTGGAAGGAAATCCAATTTAACAATTCATAATAAGTTACTGCTTTATAGACAAATACTGAAACCAGTATGGACATATGGTATTCAACTATGGGGTTGTGCTAAAGAGAGTAACATTTTAGTTGTACAGAGATTTCAAAATAAAGTATTAAGAAACATTGTGAATGCACCTTGGTACGTTCGAAATAGTGACCTTCATCGAGATCTAAAAATCGAAACTGTAGCAGAGACTATAAAAAAGTACGCAAAAAGCCATGAAGATAGACTCCATCGGCATGTGAATGTGGAAGCAATTCAGCTTCTAGACAATACTATGCTAGTTCGAAGACTAAAAAGAATGAAGCCGTTTGAGCTAGTAAACTAAGTGAATTACACATAAAACAAAATAATGCTATAAACACAACACAATTGTGAGTTACAGACTAAACAAAGCGGGGAGAACTGTTGAGTGAACCCTAAGTTTAAATCTGACTTTTTTAGGAAATTAAGTTAAAACAAAATTGCTAATTAGTCTTACTGACTAGATTGTAATAAAAAAAAACACAGTGTGTTTGACAAATAAAAAAAAAACGCGCCGCCATTGAGTTACCCGATTTTGAGAGAGTACGCCTTCTCACCTATTTAATAATTCATACACTGATTACTCACCTTTACAAATTCAATCCCCGAAATTTTCAATGGTGTTTCTAATACCAGAATACCAATATCGCAGAACAAAACCTGAGCGTCATATTCGGGATGTTTATAGTAGGCGTAAATGGGCTCCAAATATTGGTCTTTTGTTTCCATAAGAATCTACAAACAATATACAGGTCTAATGAACCACAAATCACTAGCACAACGAACATTTAGAGTTCTCGTGACGACACTCTCACCAGTAAGGATTTCTTAACCATACCACCAAGGGATGCATGGAGAAAAGAAGAGGTTGAATTCCTTAGCGATGCCACGGTCTGCTATACAGACGGATCAAGGCTAACAGACCGGAATTCGAGCGGACCAGGAGGGTACGTGGAAAGCAAGGGCATTGGAAAAAGCTATTCGCTGGGATCCAATGCAACAGTCTTTTAGGCGGAGGTTTACGCTATACTGGCGGTAACATGGGAGGAAAAAATTAGGAACGAAACAGGAAAGCGCCTCCGCATCTGTTCAGACGGTCAAGCTGCGCTGAAAGCACTGTGCAAACCAACCATGTCCGCGGGTTTGGCGCAGGAGTGCGCAGTTGCACTTCAAGAGTTGGCCGGAGTCAGAGAAGTGGAGCTCGTATGGGTCCCAGGCCAAATGGGAGTACCAGGAAACGAGAAACCGGACGAACTCGCCAGGGGTGGATCCCGACAAAAATTCGTCGGGCCAGAGCCTTTCCTGGGACTCACAAGAGGACAAATGAAGTCGGCCCTAACAGAGTGGGCCCAGAAAGAGATACAAAAGGAATGGACCATCACAGGAAACGCCAGACAGGCGAAGGAGTACGTGACAAGATACAACAAATCCCGTAGGGACTAGCTGCTCCATAGAACACGAAGAGAGGTGGGAGCCATAGTGGGAGTCCTAACCGGACACTGCGTCCTACAAGGACATCTGGCGAAAATGAGAGTGAAGACCGAGGCGACGTGCGAGCGATGCTGGGCTGAGGACGAGACCGAGGCACATTTCCTCTCATCATGTGAAGCGTATAAGGAGGCAAGAAAAGAGGTATTTGAATAGAAAACCTTTGGGACGGAGGACCTTTAGAATCTGAGGTGGCCCGATATTCTGGCCTTTGTACAGAAGACGGAAAGATTCCTTAGCGGGAAGGAAGGACGCAGTAGGAGGGATGCCCGGGGGTTGGCGAAAAGGGCGCTTCATGTGCCTAGTCGCCAGGCCTAGAGCCTACCCCACACTACCACTATTACTAAGAATTTCTGAAAGTTAACCGCAACGTACTCCCGCTACGTCTCCGTATACCATTTAGCGACGTGGTAATTCCAATTTACTGTTATTACTACTAAGCCACGTGTTTAAAGTCACTGTAATAACGACTACACTACTACGTCACAGCCTAGTATCTAATACGTCGTAAAGGCTCTTTCTTTGTGTCATGGAGTAAAAGGTGCGGTGTAGTTGCAAAAAATATTATCGTTTCTTTTTGGTAGAATTATTACACAATACAGTAAACAAACTGGCTAAGTTTTTTGGTTTGGTTATGCCTAAAGGTGCCAGAATTTACTAGCTGAGGACCAATGTTCCACTGCGACGCAAATTTTAATGCAAAACATGCATCAAAAAACCAGCGGTCTGTCAAATTGAACTGTTTTCTGGTAGCTGATGCGATTTTTTTAGTGTGGTTTATGACGTTATGTTTTCATAAAAGGCAGTTAACTCCAACAAATGGTGTTTAATATGGATATTTGGTAAGTTTCAATTAATTTGTTTATAAAATAGCATATCTCCTTAATATGGGCTCAAAAAACGAAAATAAAAATATCAAATTTTCTCTTCCAAACAATATTTATAGCCTAACTTGCGGCAACGTAATACAAACTACCTTTATGTCACACTCGAATTGCTACTCTTCCATCACGGCAACGTATTCAAATTCAAATTTAAATTCAAAAGTAGCTTTATTGTTACGAATACTACAGTAGACATTAACAAAACCATGCTTATCTAATAGTGATTTTTTACACCTAAAAATAAGACAACTGAAAATAAAACAAAATAAATACATAGTAACAATTAAATTAATAAAATACCAAAACATATATTTAAAATATAAAGTTCTAAAAATATAAAATATAAAAAATCACGTATTTATTTGAATTAGGTCAACACTCAATTACACACAAGCATATATATATTACGCAACTTTTACAAGGAAAAACACTAGGGCCTATTCCGTTAGATTAAAAACACTGCACTTGCATCGAAAATATAAATTTTCTTCAATAAGCCGCGATTCGTAAGATGTACAACGAATTAAAAACTGTAAATCAAAACTTAAACACTTACCACAACACCAACATGCACAACACATTAACGACTGCAAAGCAAGACAAACAAACCAACCTAACTTTTAACGAGATCAGCTGTTTATCTGCCCGCACGTACCTAACCAAAGTATTAGTAACTCCGGTTAGGTGTGGTCTGACTAGCTACAGACACATGTGTTTCGCTCTCTTTAGAGCACATCAGTGTGACATAAGTCCTTAAGAATGCGTGGATAAAGCCTGGCCGGCTACTGAATAAACAGAAAAATATACCCAAAATAGGATATAAATCCACAGCACGACGGAGCCTCATAAATCGCAACTTTTACAAGGAAAAACACTAGGGCCTATACTCCGTTAGATTAAAAACACTGCATTTGCATCGAAAATATAAATTTTCTTCAACAAGCCGCGATTCGTAAGATGTACAACGAATTAAAAACTGTAAATCAAAACTTAAACACTTACCACAACACCAACATGCACAACACATTAACGACTGCAAAGTAAGACAAACAAACCAACCTCACTTTTAACGAGATCAGCTGTTATATATATATATATATATTAAACAATTACAATACTCGTCAGGAAAATAACACTTAATTACACACAAGTATACATATTTAGATACCAAAATACTCGTCAAGGGAATAAAATGCTTTTGAAATCTTATGGAAATTTAGCCCACTAAATGTGAGCTTGTTTACGCGGTATTAAACGACATTCTTTAGCAAGTTTTAGAACCGGTTAAAATTCCGAGCTTTCTCAAAAAGTTGAGTCAATTTAAAGATGACATTAAAAAAGTGTCCGACCGTACTAAGACTAAGGTCACTCATCGTCAAGCATTGCCTTTACGATGAGTGTCCTTAACTAAGACAGATTTAGATTTACCCCTGCCCACATTCTATCATCCTCGTCGTCTGGGAGGCAATGAGCAGCAGTAAGGACCAGCTTCTTCGTTAGCAATGAACCTCCACAAGCTTTATATTTATAATTGTATTTTTCCTTCATGAGAGCAACCATGGCTGGATACTTTTTGACAGAACAATCGTATCCGTGGTGAATTCGGACCCCGTCTTCCTCTAAAATATACCTAGTTTGATTTTAAACAGCATTAACAGATAAAGTCTATACACTGTATCACAGCCTTCGTAAACTAACGAACCACGAACCACAAGAAACGGCAACACAGCGTGGAGGCCAGTCACTTTTGTCCACGTGCGTCGCCCACCACGGTAGTTACTGGCCGTTTCCGCGCAGATAATGTTTCTTTTAACTTTTAGTATATTTCAAATCGCGTTACCAAATAAAACAACTGTTCTGGTTTTAGTGAGATGTGTGGTGAACTTAAAATTATATTACCTACTTAATAAAAGCTGTGTAAAAAAGACCTTTTGTACACCGGTAATAAGTGAGGTTAGATGTTTGTTTTTGTTTGGAATTTTTGGTCTGTTTTTTCTTTTTAAATTTTAAACATGCCGCGAAAGTGTTGGGTACCCGGTTGCAAAAGTAACGATGCATCTATGATTAATGAAGAGGGTCACGAAACAACCTTTAGCTTCCCAAAAAAAAATGACCTAAAAAATGCTTGGCTTCAGGCCATACACAGAGAAGATTATGTTGTGACTGCGTCTTCAGTGGTTTGTTGGAAACATTTTGACATAAGTGACGTTGTTAGAACCGAGATAATTAGGGATAAAGAGGGAGTATAAAAGGAGGTGCCACTAACATTCCCTAAGTTAAACAATGGGGCAATACCTCGGCTATTTGAATCTCAACCCGAGTATATGTCAAACCCCAAACCTCCAGTAAAAGAAAATCCTGACGACAGGCGAAAAAAAATTGAAGAAAGGGAGGGTATGGAAATATATATAAATATATATTGTGTTTATAGACTTCGAAAAAGCTTTCGATAGCATTGAGCACTGGGGAGTAAAAGATCTTTAATTAATAGCCGAATAGATCACAGATATACAGACTTAATAGCCAATATATTTAGTGAAGCAACAACATTAATCAAAATCCACAGAGGAACCAAGCCAATCCGCATAAGAAGAGGTGTCAGGTGACACAATATTCCCTAAATTATTTAACCAGGCCCTAGAAGATGTTTTTAAAAGCTTAGATTGGGAAGAAATAGGCATCAAAGTAAACGGACAATTCTGAACCACCAAGATATGCTGATAATATCAATCAATGTAAAAGAAAATAGAACAAGTAGAGGAATATATAGGACCTGGGACAAATTATTAAACTGAAAAAAGAAAAGCAAACAGCTGAAATCAAGAGACGAGTAAGATTGGCCTGGGCAGCATTCGGTAAATTAAGCAACATATTAAGAAATAAAAAATATCCTCAGTAAAACGGAAGTGTATAACCAATGTATCCTTCCTGTACTTACCTATGAATCCCAGACCTGGACGCTTACAAAATCAAACATGGATAAGGTAACAAAAGCCCAAAGATCAATGGAAAGACAAATGTTACATGTAAAGCTAACAGGTAGAAAAAGGAATGAATTGATAAGAAATAAAACAAAAGTAAGGGATGTCAGAGCAGAAGTAGCAAAATTAAAATGGAAATTTGTCATATTATCAGACAGAAAGACGATTGATGGAACAAATGTATTGTAAACTGGAGAACTTGACCAAAGATGGATTGACGAAGGCTGAATAGATAGAAAAAAAGGTAAGTTCATTTAAAGTTTAAATTAACATGTTACCACTTAAACTAGATTCATAGTTCTGTAAAGTAAGCAGTCAGACATAAGAAACTATCCCACAAACATCCTGTTGTTCAAACTTGACAGTAATAACTTAGCAGTAAGAAAGGAACCATTTTTATTTCTTACTGCTCACTTCATACTGCTTACTTCACGGTACTATGAATCGAACTTTAGGGTTGTTCTCACAAATTGTTTAAAAGTAATTTCTCTTCTGTTTATTCTAGGTTTTGTTATATATTTTTTAACATGAATAATGGCCACTGATATTTATTTCCAAATGTTTTGTTTGTTTTAAAAATTAAATGTAACACGCCTAAACACAGTTTATTAGTTTTTACAAAAAAAAATACAAAATCGCCAAACTACAATCAAAACAAATAGCAGATGTTTATATCTCCCATGTAAATATCGGCCCACCAGCCGGCCAATTTGCGATGTTGCCTTTTCTGGTTCGTGGCTCGTTAGTTTACGAAGGCTGCGGCTGTATGCAGTCCGCTAAGCAATAAAATCTCTTGAGCAGGTAAGTCGGTGGTTCTCAAGCAATAAATTATATTTTTGGAACATGACGATATGACATGATATGACACCATAAACGGTGCGAGCAAGTAGTCCTTCGCAGTTGGTTTACAGAAAAACCAAGATACACGTTTTAAAAAGAAGATACCCAACATCAAAAAAGTAGACCAACCTTTTTTTTAAATCAAGTTTTTAAAGTACCTCCCCCTCCACTTTTTTCAAAGTTGGAAAAAACTAAAACTTTTTCTATAGGAGTTACAGCAAAGTTGGTCTTATTGTGAAAACCAAAAACCAAATCAGAATCGGTTCAGTCGTTTTTGAGATATCAGCATTTTTATTTCAAATTTTGAAAGGTCATATCTCAGAACAGCCCTTGATTGAACCCATTTCTACAGTAAAAAAATTAATTTGTTGTTTTAGATATCACCAACTTAGTGCATTGACGCGCAATAGGTCCCTGTGCTTTTCAAAAACAGCATTTTTTTTAAATTTAAAACTTTATCACTAACCAAGATCTATAAATATCAGAAAAACATTTTTAGATTAGTTTGGTACTTTTTGAGTTTTTGCCAAAAAACCATGAAAATTTGCCAAAAAGTCATGCTACTTTGAAGTGTCATATTTTAAGACGCCGACAATTTATTTTAACTATCGCGACGGCGACATATGCGCTATTGTATGGGCTTCCAAAAAAAAATAATCATAAATCATTACCGTTAAAATTGTGTCTTCCAAGTGTAAACTAATTACACCATGTCAAATTTTCTGTTTCTACATATTTATGCCTATAGCGGGGAGTGGGGGATCAAATCAAAAAATGCAAGAATCCATTTCGATTTAGTCTGTCGATGCCTATTAGTGTGCCAAATTTCAAAGCTCTCCGATAAGTTTGAATCTCGAGTAAAAGGATTAATAGAACGAAGTAGTTGCAAATTAAATTGCTAACACGGAAACTAGTCCAAAAATTTAATATAGTTCTATTTATCTAGTTCATTCTTACCATCTGGATTAGCTTCTCTAATATTTCGTACGTTTTTGGGCTTAACGAAAGCTGTATGATTAAAGCTAGTTTTCACTGCTTTTATACCTTGATTTTCAGGTTTGAGCAAGATCAAACACAATAAAATTTTGCAAAAAAACAAATGCATTTTTTAAAAATAACAAAATATTTTCTAGTCAACTGTCAAAACGATAGGACAAACATATTATTTTCAAGTCATTTTCAGTTTGATAATTAACTAAAAACAAGTCAGGGATTCGTCATACCACACGCCATGCTAGGAATCTAAAATTCGGTTCGCAAACCAAACCAAACTTTAGATTCTCTCTTTAAGATAATAAATTTGTAAAAAAGAAGAAAATTAAAATTGAATTAATTTAATTAATTAAATTAATTAAATTAATTAAATTAATTAAATTAATTAAATTAATTAAATTAATTAAATTAATTAAATTAATTAAATTAATTAAATTAATTAAATTAATTAAATTAATTAAATTAATTAAATTAATTAAATTAATTAAATTAATTAAATTAATTAAATTAATTAAATTAATTAAATTAATTAAATTAATTAAATTAATTAAATTAATTAAATTAATTAAATTAATTAAATTAATTAAATTAATTAAATTAATTAAATGAATTAAATGAATTAAATGAATTAAATGAATTAAATTAATTAAATTAATTAAATTAATTAAATGAATTAAATGAATTAAATGAATTAAATTAATTAAATTAATTAAATTAATTAAAGTAATTAAATTAATTAAATTAATTAAATTAATTAAATTAATTAAATTAATTAAATTAATTAAATTAATTAAATTAATTAAATTAATTAAATTAATTAAATTAATTAAATTAATTAAATTAATTAAATTAATTAAATTAATTAAATTAATTAAATTAATTAAATTAATTAAATTAATTAAATTAATTAAATTAATTAAATTAATTAAATTAATTAAATTAATTAAATTAATTAAATTAATTAAATTAATTAAATTAATTAAATTAATTAAATTAATTAAATTAATTAAATTAATTAAATTAATTAAATTAATTAAATTAATTAAATTAATTAAATTAATTAAATTAATTAAATTAATTAAATTAATTAAATTAATTAAATTAATTAAATTAATTAAATTAATTAAATTAATTAAATTAATTAAATTAATTAAATTAATTAAATTAATTAAATTAATTACATTAATTAAATTAATTAAATTAATTTAATTAATTTAATTAATTTAATTAAATTAATTTAATTAATTTAATTAATTTCAGTAAATGAATTACATTACTTACATTAATTTATTTTTAGTTTTTTAATTAAATTACATAGGTATACTAGGTATAAGCTAAGTTTAATTATTTAACAGAGAAAACTGCAAAAAATTAAAATTAAATAAAAATTTGTTTGAATTTCGAAGTGATTCGCTGGCGCTGCACTTTTTTCTCTCATTCGTGCCCTTAATTCATGTTTCTTTTCAGATTTTTTAACTCGTTCTATAAAGTTTAAAAAATAATCTACTCGGACATACACTCCTGGATTACGTGGTTTGCCGCAATCCGTTCCCCACGAAACAATTCCTAAAAAAAAGTTTGCATAAAATCCAGGGAAACCATTCCTGAAGGAAAAGTGTACAGGGTGATTTTTTATAATTGCAAGATCGCTATAACTCGGTTATTATTGGGAGTAGAAAGTTCAAACAAAAACTGTTCGGTTTGGTAAATTATGGCGACTTTTGACCCACCATTAGTATTTTTTATAGGTTATAATATACTACTACTATTAAAAAAAGAAACACAAAAAATTATACAAAATTTATTTATTACTGTTTATAACGAACCTCGGATATAACGAACCGTATTTAGTTCATTTTTGAGGTTCGTTATATCCGGACTTCACTGTATTGTAAGGAGTATAACAAAGACATGGGCACAGATACAGATATAAGAAATGCAGGAACAGTAGCGGATCCAGGATTCCCGGAAGGGAAGAAGCCAAAGTGGCAGCAAACATCAAAATATTTTTGAAGTCTAAACTTCTTTAGGCGCGTTTAGCAGTTTTTGTGGGTAGTGAATTGAACTGATCCGTCAGGCTCGGCTATGTAACGCTCATTCGGCTGTGAGAGGAACATTCAGCGTGCGATATGATGATGTAGATGAAAGCCAGTATTATTAATTTCGCCTTGTTGAAGTTTACACTTCTGCCGTGTGGTCTTAAGCACACACATTTTTTTATTAGCAGTTTTTAATAGATCTGAGGTGTAAAATTTAGTATCTAAAGGAGATTTATGGCGCCGCAGGTGAAATTTCTTTAAAAATTAAGTAAAATTTGTGCCAAATTTTAAATAAGTGAACTGCTAAACTAAAAAATAAAGATATATAACTCGAGGGGGGTCCTCTACCCCCCCTCCTGGATCCGCCAACATGGAGGAATCCCCACTGTCTGTTAGGCATGAATTTTTTTAAATTCTTCTAAATCATGGTTGTGCATAAAACATTGTATACATCTCTATAAAAATACCTAAAATGTTTGGGCTATTCACTACTTGCCTATTTGCAGTTGCCCTCCACAAAAGATCGGCCCTCCAGAATCACCCACGCATGTAGCCTTGCCTTCTTTTGACAGCAGACAAAATGTTTGCTTACGAAACCTCTGTGTCATAAGGTCTGTAACAATAAAAGAAATGGAGACCAATTATTATGAATATAACATCGTACAAAGGTTGAGCATGAAGTTAGCGAAGCACCCATCGCAGATCGAATCGTGACTAGGTGGATAATTAGTCGTTAATTAATCGTGAATTAGTCGTCGAAAAATTAATTTTGTCGCTCTTATTTTTGACCGTTTTTTAGGGTGCTTCGCTAACCATAGATAAAGGATTTGCGGCGCGGTTCAGTGAGTTTTTATTAGATAGGCAACTCCGGCTGTTTGACAGGTCGTTAGCTCTGTGGCGCCCACTGCAGAGCTTAGTGACGAACTAAAAGGCGAGGCGGGAAATTTGAATCGCCTTTTATAATAAATTTTCTTTAATTTTAAAGTTTTTTTTTTAATTTTCAATCAGTCAATATTTTATAAAGACATACAATGTCTTTATAAGATATAAACAGATTGAAAATGATATATAAAATGCAATAAATAAAACATTTTTTAAATGAGTTTTTATTATTATAAAAAAAGCTACAAATTAACGACTAACTCTTGATGAAATAATACATAGTCTAATTGATTGGTAAAATAAAATATAATGCAAAACCAAACACTGTCTAGTATATTTAAATGTGCTTTTAACATTTCTGGTGAGTGATGGAGTGAATAAATAATGAAACAGTTGTTCGTGAAGAGAATCATTCTTAAGTGTCTACTTTTTAACAGCTCGACGAAAATCTGACATGATTTAAAAGTACCTCCTCGCCTTGGTTGTAAGTTGTGTAGGGTATGTTTCAAAGCAGTATATATATATATATATAGCTTATCAGTGGTCACACATATCATCGAAAAGCTGAAAACAATAAAAAAAATCAACTTATAACCACATTAATCATAGGTACTAGATTATGGTAAGATTTAAAATTAAGGAATAAATTTATTCAAAGTACATTACGCTGCTGGGTAATCCCTCGTTTACCCATCAATTAAGCCCCCACCCCTTTTACTTAATGTCAAACGAAAGGGATAGACATAAAATTAACACTAAATTTGTGCTTAGTTCATGGGCAAATAAGGCACCTACCAGGCATTGGAAACCTGTATTCAGAGTTCCGTAAAGTAAGCGATAAGAAGTTAAAAAGACACTACCAATACAAATTTTATCAAATGCCAATCTAACCTCAAATGAGAAAATAAGAAAACCTTTAAATTTCTCGAAAAACTATGCATTTTATACTCGTGTGAACTTTAGAAACTTCACCCAGAAAAGCAACTAGAAATTCTTATTCTTTTATATTTAAATTGCAAAAGTTACAAATTTAACAAAATTTAATTTTAATGCGTCACAGCAGCAAAGATTACCTGCATAAGCCAAAAAGATAGATTTTAAATGAACCCGAAATAAAATGCGGTGGAAGAGGTTTTTCTACCTGAAAAAAAGAGGGACGGAAAATCCAAACCACAGATAATTCTCAAAAAAAATAGAATAAGGAACAAACGCGCGACCGCAGTGCCTCTTGTGAGCTTAGTGAGAACTTTAACCTAACGACCTGTCAAATTGCATTGAGTTTCCTAGGCATGTCGCTAACTTCATATGAAGTTAGACTAAGAAGAAGATTTTCTTAGTCGCACAATGTTTACGCTATGTAATTTGCTTCAAACTTTTCTTATTCCTGTACAATTTTGTTGAGTTGGGTTACGACGTTTCAGAATTAGGGTGACGATTTACAAAGTCTAGTTTATGCCAATACCTTATAGCCAGTGGCGGCTGGTGACGTTATAAAATGGGGGGGGGGCAGAAATTTATCTTGCATGGAAAAGGAGATAAAAAAACTTACCTAAACAATTTTATTTTAACACTTTACAACCAAGTAGCGACTTGGTGTAGTTTTTAGTTTATTTCTTTATAGATAAAGTCAATTCGCCCTTCTTTTACAGTGCTCGGATTAGCACCACTTTTAGACTCATCATGGCGCAACGTAGAGCAACCTCAAAAATTTCACAGAATTTTAAACAGTCTATTAACCTACTAAGTATATCCCAAGTAACATTATTACCACTCAAGGTTTTATTAATTTGGTTCCTAGGTTATTTAGAGGGT
The DNA here is from genome assembly GCA_963576565.1 of Aspidapion aeneum. Classification (NCBI taxonomy): domain Eukaryota; kingdom Metazoa; phylum Arthropoda; class Insecta; order Coleoptera; family Brentidae; genus Aspidapion; species Aspidapion aeneum. Next base: position 1,039,706 of record OY755039.1, on the reverse strand, counting down.
GCTGTTATGGGTTTTAGGATCAATTTGGCTACATAAAGGTAATTTATATTGCCAATTACCTAAAGAGGTGTTATACAACCAAAAAGTGATTTATAAAGAGAGTATCATAAAACTGATATTCCTTCTGTTCCTTTTAGATACTTTTGGTTTTCTTGATTTCTGATTTATAAAGATGGTCTTATAAAACCATTTTACCTAAAGTTTTTAAAAAGAAATAAATATAAACTTTGGTCATTTAGTTTTTTTCATTAGTTTAGGTCATCACAAAAATGTTTTATAATAGAGCTAAAAGGTTGTCTTATATCCTTTTGTTTCCTTGAGGTTTTTAAGTGGTAAATATAAACTTTAGACTTTTGGTTTTTGCCATTACTTTTAGGCATTTTAAAAAGGTTTTATAGGAAGGCTTAAAGGTAAACTTAATTCTTTTGTATTTATAGTTACCCATAGCTGTATATTAAATATTATTTAAATAGGCGGCCATATAAAACCTTGTTTCCTTCAGGGTTCTAACAGAAGTAAGTAAATACTTTCGTGTTTTATTTTTTTAGGTATTTCTTGTAAAAATAATAGATATACCTAGGTACAGATTGGTACCTACCTATTGCAAGATTGATTATTTAAAGCCCAATAATTAATAATTGTTGAGTTTCCATCCTCCTGGGTAGGACACGCAGGCCTAGATAAGGCCTGTTTAGACGGCCAATATAAGAGGTTGCCCTCCAACCTGCAGGCACAACGAATATCATAGCACTGGCCCTCTCGATTGTGTCGAAATTGCACGATAAAAAACATTTAAGAGTGTTGAATTATACGCTTTTAAACACTTTAAAAACAAATACAAAAAATTTAAATGAGGTTATATTGACTATGTTTACATTATTCTTTTTTGTTGGTTTCATAAGGGCACTCAAATGTCCTTGTTGCGATACAGAAACAAATAAAACCAAGTGACCACTATAAAACCATAATGGCGTATATAAATTTATTTAAAAAATATTGTAAAGAGAAAATATTTATCTACTCGTTTTAGCAGTGTTTTTTAACAATAATTTTAATTTAATTTTGATTTATGTAAACCAAACAGACTTTTTTAATGGTGAATAGTGTAAATGATTTCTTTTTTAATTTTAAATATTTGTTATTTTGTTATCAAAAAACTATTAAAAAAGCATTCTTGAGCTGACGCGCTTGTTTTGAGAGCTTTTCAGATACCATTTTGTCAGAAAAATAAATCTGACAGGCAATTTGATCATCAACAAAACGACAAACTCGGTATATTTTTATGTGATAAAATAATTTTGGAACTCTGACATTTTTGGCAATTTTGTGACCTAAATTATTTTATATACCCATTGTGAATCTAAAATATCGCCATAGCTTTTATAGGAAAACTTCTTTACTCCAAAGGTATTATGGTATTCAACAGAATCGCCAGGATACCAAATTACCAAATCTAGTTTTATAATAGGATAGAGGACGTTTCTGAGTTGCTTTTAGAACCTGGCATAATAGCTTTAGGCTCTAAAAGGTTCTATACTGGTGGAACCGCTAGAGGGCGAAGCTGGAGTTTATTTCTTATGGTTTTATAGTGAGTTTAATACATAGGTTGCCACCACCAATTAGGGAGTCCCATTTAGGAGGTCTAAGGGGTATATAAGGGTAATGGAAACGTGCTAGCGACCAAACATTGAAACTAATGGTTTTAAGGAAAGGCGCTGGCAACCTTTTAGCTTCTGCTATAAATAAACAAATGTTACTTGGGATGTCTATTATTTGCCTCATTTTCATTATATTCGGTAAAGTTTTGCCCATAGGCACTATTCAATTGGCACCTAATATTAGTCTTGCCTAGCATAGAAAATTCTATGTGGTTATTTAAATAAGTAGCACTTACTTTGTGTCTTTAACTTTTCACTAAATTGCTTGATATCACACATTCCCTTTGCCACACACGCAAGACCACTAAGTGGATTGTTCATAATAAGACAAATAAATAAAAAAAAAGCACAACCAGTTTTCAGCATCGTATAATTTTTTATTACTTACACTAAAATTTTGGTTAATTTTTAGGATTTTTAAGTCGGGTCTATGTGGCCCTAAAGATTTTATTTGTCAACGGTTTTAAATTTGCACAGTTAATTATATAATCGACTGTATTTATTTCTATTTTGAAAACAAAAAAAACAAAAAATGGACACGCGACCGGCAAGGCTTTTCACTACTGACGTACCCCAAATCCAAACAAACTCATACTTCTTCAATAAGGATAGAACCGGTAACACGTAGGAAGGGTAACGAACGTTTTCGCACGATGAATATGACCAGCATCAACTAAAACAAACATTTATCCCGCCTCCATCTCCAAACAGCCCTGTTGGTCCATTCGTGGTCAGTTATCCACCAGGCATACAGTCCAATGGCTACGAGTTTGGCCTGAACGCAGTGGCGGTTTGTGCACTCCCAAATTTTACTTAAAAAAATATTAAACTTTGTTGATCATTCCTTAATTTAATTCATAATTACCCCAAAATAAATTCACTAAAGACTGGAATATAATCTAGGAATTAATACCTGGTATGTATGTGTTTGTATTCGTGTTCAAACTCTCCATAAAACAACGCTTTTTTTTTACTGGAACCAAATTCTATGCACCCTAGATGTTATGTCGCGTGCTAATTACGAAATATAGAAAGAGAGGACATGTCCCAATATAATTTTACAGTACATAGAATCTGAACCTTCCTTCGGCCCAGCGCGTATACAAAAACCAGCCTCGATGCCGCCCGCACCCCCGTGATGACCCCTGCGTCATCGGTTCGCGTTGCATATTAGAGCAGATCACGGCCACTTTTAATTCGTGCGCTTAGTAGTTGTTTGTGCAACTTTTCCAAGTATCGAGTAGATACTAATACTTCCTATTCGAGTATCAGATATTTTGTATTCGGTAATCATTATATTATCGGTAAATCCAATAAATACTGAGTAGTGTTGAAATTTTAAGTACTAACTATGCAAAAAATAAAAATATTGATGTTTTACATGTTTGTAGTTTTTGAAGTGTAAACTTCTTTAGGCGCGTTTAGCAGTTTTTGTGGGTAGTGAATTCAACTGAGCCGTCAGGCTCGGCTATGTAACGCTCATTCGGGTGAAATCGGCGCGAGTCGACTAACTGTGAGAAACATTCAGCGAGCGATATGATGATGCAGAGGAAGGCCAGTACACAGAAGAGTTCGGTTCGGTCCGCTTTGCAGAATATGTTATGGGCCAGTATTATTAATTTTGCCTTGTTGAAGTTTACACTTCTGCCGTGTGCTCTTAAGCATACACCATTTTTTTTTATTACGAAAATGTAGATATATTAATCTGGGGAATTTTGTTCAAAATTTGGCAAATTTTTAAATACATTCTGGAGAAAATACATTTCTGGGCCTGGAAACACTGCGCTAGATAAGCCGCCCCGCTAGACATAACACATCAACAGCTATTGAATCAAATAATCAAATATTTAAGTAAATAAATATCGGTCCAAATGATTACAAGTTTTCCAAACTCGTTACTCATACGGCCGTTGCCGATTTGATTGATACGAAAGTAACACTTCGGCTTCGGTCCCATTCGGGATTCGAGTAACGGGTATTTGGCGTCGAAGGATTCGATTACTTCGAATCCGTCCATGTATCAGATAATATTAAAGTATCGAGCCCTAATAAGGGAACAAGAGTTGGATGCAACTCTAGGAATGATATCCGACGTCATGCCCAACACGGTGTACAGCAGAAAGCTATACAACATTATCCTCCCGGAGAGGGACGACTGGTTAAAGAACAGGACCAATTTTTCAAATAACGATAACTTCTGGTATACCGACGGATCCAAAATGCCTTCGGGCGTTGGATCTGGAGTTGTTAGTATTCAAGAAAAAGTCGAGATTAAACATAGTCTCGGCCAATTGGTACTATATTTCAGGCCGAACTCGTAGCCGTTGAACTGTGTGCCCGGTGGATTACTGACCACGAATGGACCAACAGGACAATAAAAATCTTCTCCGACAGTCAAGCAGCCTTAAGAGCGCTTGATTCCTATACGGTCTCATCGAGAACCGTGAGGAGCTGTAAAGATTCGCTGAATGCGCTTGGTAGCGCTAACAATGTATCATTAGTATGGATACCAGGGCATTCTGGGCACGAGGGAAATGAGGCCGCAGACCTAGCAGCGAGGGAAGCGGCATCTGCCGAGTTTTTCGGCCCCGAGCCAGCCCTGGGGATATCATACAATGCTGCTAAATCAACCATATTAAAATGGATGGAGAATAGCTTCCAACAAGACTGGATAAATATACCAGAACTGGCTCACTCTAACGAGTTCATTAAAGGACCTTGTAGAAACAGAGCCAGGAACATTAGTGGACTTACCAGACAGGAGATACGTATAGTGACTGGTCTTTATACGGGTCACTGTCGACTGAGAGAAGACAGAATGGGACTAACAGAAGAGACCGAATGTAGACTCTGTATGGAGGATGACGAAACAGCCAGACATGTACTGTGCGAATGTCCGGCTATTGCACGTTTACGTCAGAATACTTTCGGTAAACCTCAGATCGACTCAGAAGATCTGAACAGTGTCTCACCCAAACTGATAGCCGGCCTTTTTGGAGGATTAGGCATACAGTGGTGAGAAACCACTCAAAAGTGAGCCACAATAGACCCACTGGTGGCCGCAGTGGAAGGGCTGCAAGGCCCACTCACATATGAATCATCATCATCATCAAAGTATCGAGAAGATAGTATTTGCACACCACTAGCGCTTAGACAACTTGGCATTATCGGTCGGGCGCGGGCGGTTTGTTTTGATTTCGACGATTTGGTATTTACGAGAATGGCTGAAGTTTCTAATTCTGATAGCATTAGCGTGCAATATTTAAAGACAATTAAATTTTCAAAAAGTTAGCGTGGCACTCAAAAAAGATTTTCGCCTGCGTCGCAATTTTTTTTTTTGCTGTGCACCCCCAAAGTTTTTTATCACTGCCTGAACGAGATACCATATGCCTCTTAACTATTACTTACGTGGATAAAGTTTCACACACTCATCCATGGTGATTATTGGTAGACTGACACACTGCAAAGTAGAGGGTGCTTTATTTTCCTCCGTGTCCCCCCATCCGATTGCAACTATAGGCTGATTGCATATCTTCGTCATATCCAGTTCAGTATGTTTTTCTGGAAGCTTTAAAATGAACACTGATATTTACTGAGATCTTAAGGCTCAGATGTACCGTAAGCACTTAAGCGGGTTAATGGGTTTAATCGCGATTAAGTCCTTGTTGCTCACATAGAAAATACTTCCTTTTCAGCGTTTAACAGTCGCCATTGAATTAGGGTGCGATGAGATGCAAGAGAAATACAGGGTTCGTCAACGATCGTTTGGCCATTGAAAATATGTGAATTGAAGTAAGATCGCTATTTAAATAAATGGCACTAAGAGAGATACATACTGTTGTCAAGTTAGCAATTCAAAAAAATAGTTTTCTTTTCGCGATCTAATGACGTTACTTTTACCGACTGAGTAGACGGCGATGCATAAAATCCTTAACACCCCTTGATTTTAATTGCTGTAGCGCCATCTCTGTCATTTGAACTGTATGATTAATAATCAATACTGCAAATCCGTAGTTAAGTGTACAGGTAGAGCTTTCTAACATGGCAAAAATGTTAAAGGAGGTTACTACACGAACAAACAAAATATTCCACAAATTCAACTTTAAGGATAACAAATTTCTTGGTCTTTATGTGTACCGATTTATTCTCAACCAGAGTTAGAAACCAATACTTTGAAAAGTAACTATTACATTACAAATTATTTTACAGGAATGTACTTAGAAAACTGTGTAATTAATTAGAACAAAAAAATAACTTAATTATCAATTTCCTACTTGCAAAATAAAAAAAAGTAGTTGACAATTACTTTTTTATTTACAAAATGTGAAAATACTTAATGGAGGAGCCCTCTTCCTTCGTAATACATTTCGAACTTACCCCTTAAATTCAGTACGAAACGTGGATTGCTTTAAATAATAAAAGCAAAATAGCTTTTTACAAATAATAACAATCACTGTAGTAAGTCAATTGCATTTTTGTGATTTCATTATAGTTGTAAAATTATTTTTCAATTATTCTAAAAACTTAAATAATTGCAATTGCCATAACACCGCATTTCAACTTATTGTTTTTTTGTCAAGAGGAATGGCCCCTCCATTTTTTCTGCAGACTGAAACCAGTAGAGGGGCAAGAGGTTTAGGGCTGTCGTACATCCCTACCCTCAAAAATGTTGTCACCTATTCTGTTTCCTGGATAGTGTATGGTGGCTTTTAGCAACTTGACTTCGTGAGCCGGTGCTAGGAGATCGAACACTTGAGCGGCATTTAAGCGCGACTTTAATAAAAGAGCAAGGGCATTGTGAAAAAAAATTATTAAAATATTGAATTTTTCTCAATTTAATGTTTCCTGATTAAAGCTATAATAAAGATATAAATAATAATGACTATTTCTTCGTCTTTTAAAAGAGGAAATCTTACTTTGATTGCTCCTGTTTAGTAATAAAAAACTATTAATAAATTTTGAGTCACAGCGGCAAATGCTCCTGAATATGCTTTGGTCCCTCACTGACTTCTTGCTTTCCATAAGTTCATCCTTTTTTATATGCTTTTCATAAAGGCTAAACGTTCGAAGTCGAGCCCTGTATATGTTGACCTTGAACATCGAAAATAAACGCAGGTGTAGTCCAGGAGCATACATCGGTTGATGTATGTCCAAGTTTAATGTGCAAAGGCGGCAAGTAAATATTATCTTGCGGGACTAATAAGGATCGTTGGCGAGATTTTTCTGACCGGGAGTAAATCTAAAAATAGATTATGTTAAAACTATTTATCTTCCTACTTTGTAATATGTTAATAAATAAAATTGGAAAAAATTTCCAAGCCACACCAAGGCGATTTTTTGTATACGCCAGTGGTTTCTGTATATATATACTTTTATATACTAATATGTTGCTTTATACTTTGCTATAACCTTTATTACTTTTACCGTTAAGCTGCTGGCAGCTAAAATTTTATAAAAATAATTAGAAAATGCATGTAAAACGGAAAAATCGGCAATGTCCATTTACTATTTATGCGAAACACCCTCCCCTCTCCAAAATGGCTTACCACCTTACTATAATTATTAATGTTTGAGAACAATAAACTCTCCAGTCTCTCAGAAATAATGATGTTAAGGCCAAAAAAAATCTATGGGTGATGGGGAAAAACCTTAGAGTAATAAATATTTACTCTGAGGGAAAAATAGAGTTCATATTTGGATTCAGGAGGTCATTTTACATAAGAATCGGTAAGAATGGTGTCAGGCATTGGCGTAGCTAGGGGGGACAGGGGGGGCTGCCCCCCCCCTGAATTCCCTCAGGCCCCCCCCTAAGATATTTTAGGCCTCCCTTACCGACTACTAGTAAAAGAACATGACGCTGAAAATACATACTTTTCTATTATTATTCGGGAAATATTCAAATTATATCATATTAAAATCATTCAGATAATGTTTACATTTCAGGAAAAAGCCCTTGTCTTGCGGAATTAGGCTTTTTCTCTTTAAATTATCGGTAACTTTTCTGCACTTATGCAATTTCCCGAAAATATTTTTTAAATTTAAACATAATTATGCATATTGAATATTTCATACATATTGGCGACATCTTGTAAAATATTATGAAGTGTAAGTTAAATTTCGCATTTAATAAAGACAGCGACCTTTGCCCCTCTGTTTCCGAAATCGGGTTGTAGATGTCGTAAGGTTATAAAATACCTTTTTAAACTGTTTTTCTAAAATAAATATAATTATCTTTTTAGTTTTTTTGAGGTTAGCGTTTAGTGTCTTATGAAAATTTTCCGATTTTGGTGACAATTTCATAACCATTTTCATATTAAGTTTTCACACGTCGTTAAATGGAATAAATTCGTCGAGCAATACCGGGAAATTTTTAATATTAATACTTCTACTCTAAGAGCAGAAATGACCGTTTTAAAGAATTGTATTTTTCGGTTAAATCAAACTGTTGGTCATGATTCTATCAAACAACATATAGCAGAAAACAACTATCCAAACCTCTACCAACTTTTTAAAGTTGCGAGTATTCTTCCAATTTCAAGTGCAACTTGCGAGAGGTCTTTCTCTGCCATGAGGAGAGTTTTTAATTGGCTTAGAACAACTATGACTCAAGAGAGACACTCAGGTTTGTCATTGTTATTCATAGAAAAAGATGTTGAGGTCGACTTAGACAGTGTGGTAGACGCTTTCAGTCAGCGACGTAGAAAACTTTCTTTGTAGAATTGCTGAATCACATACTTCCTGTGTATACATATACATAAGTTGGTAAATGTATTATTAAATTTGTTATATTAAAATATTAGAACATTTATTGCGCGTATTTTTTTTTATTCATTGCACACTTTGCACGACTCTTTAAAACCTATGTTTGCTTTTTGTTCAAGATAGACCGGGGCCACGCCCCCCCCTGATAAGCTAGGCTAGCTACGCCAATGGTGTCAGGGCCGATTTTCATGCAGACCAGTGTTACTTACCTTTACAAATTGAATCTCCGGAATTTTCACCGGTTTTTCTAATACCATTACACCAATATCATACAGAATAAGTTCTTCGTCGAATTCGGGATGCTTATAGAAGGCGGAAATGGGCTCAAAATATTTGTTTTTTGTTCCCATCATAATCTACAAACGATACAGTAACCCAAGGTGTTTATAATTTTACCTACTCGCGTGCGGTAAAGTAATTACTTTACCGCACACTGTGCGGTATAGTTATTTTACCGCACGCGCACCACTTAGAAATCTTAGCAACGCATCAATAAGACAGCTTCAATATTTGTTTACATTGCAATTTTGTCTAATTTGATATGTTTATTTATAAATTACATTCAATTTTTTGAAAAAAAAGGCACTCATAGGTAAAATATTGTACTTAACACATGCGGAAAGTGTCTTTACCACCCTTGACGGCTTTACCGAACTCCGCTCCGCGTCGTTCGGCAAACTGCCGTCACGTGCGGTAAAGTATCACTTTCCACACTTGTTAGGTAAATAACTATTACACAGGTTGCCTACAAAATTTGACCAGTCATGTTCATTTCGTCACGACAGGAATACCACAAGGTAGTATACTCGGTCCACTACTATTCATAATATATCTAAAGGAGCTAAAGGACATTATCAAAGATCCAAACTCTCTCGCAAACTACGCAGATGATGCAAATGTGGTTATTCCAGTCTATAAAGATGAAAATATACATGAAAAATATTTTAAGGTTCTAGATGATGTGAAGGATTGGTGTGTTAAAAACCAGCTTGTCTTAAATACTGAAAAGACCAAGGCAGTAGTTTTTGTTTGAAACTCGTAGATAATTATCGTGTAGAAATAAAATTTCGGACTTCCATTGTCTTTATTTATTTTAAAACACGACGTTTCGGTTAGTAAGTATCTCTAACCGTTATCAAGTGTGAACTAAACAATCTAGTCTTTAGGCTACTACTTATACTACTTGGTGTGCAGTCAGGTGTGACGGCCCGCCCCCTTTTTTAATCCTAAGACGCCTGTTTTCCTTAAGGAGTGGTTTCCATATGTTTGGTATGTCCGTGCTTGGTTGACTGAAAACTTCTTTATTCTGCATTATAAACGCAGCTTCAATAAACTTTCGTTTTCGCCAATGCGACTACTTATGTAAAACTTTAGCTTCTGACCACTGAATCCTGTGATCATTTGACCATGCATGATCTGCTAAACCGGATTTTTCAATATCCCCTAATTGGGTACTTTTTAGATGTTCATTTACTCTAACCTGAAGAGGGCGTTTCGTTTCACCTACATATGATTTACCACACTCACACGGGATTTGGTAAATACATTCTTATCGTATTTCCCGAAGAAAATACTGTTTTTATATTATAGTGTTTAGCTATTCGTCTTATATTTTCTGAAATCCCTTGAACATATGGAATGTTAACACCTAACGGATTATTATTTTGAGAATTTGGTACATTTAGTTTGTTTTTAATTTTAAATATTGTTGAGTTTATTAATTTTTCGGAATAACCATTCTGTTGTAAGTCCTTTTTAATGTTTTTAATTTCTGTGGTTAATTCTTCAATATTACTACAAATATTTATGGCTCTTAAATACAAACTTCTTATAACTCCTTGTTTTGTAGCAACAGAATGATTAGACTTAAAATTTAGGTACTGTCCCGTGTGTGTAGGTTTCCTATATACAGTGGTTTGAATGTTTCTGTCTGATCGTTTGACAAGAACATCCAAAAAAGGTAAGGCCGAATCTTTTTCAATTTCCATGGTGCACTTGATTGTTGGTCGAATACCGTTTAAATGGTGTAGAAAATTCTGTAGTTCGTCTTCATTTTCCGGCCATATAATAAATGTGTCATCCATGTATCGTAGCCATAGTTTTGGTTTGACTCTTGCTGTGTTGATCGCATGGTCTTCGAACCACTCCATGTAGATGTTTGCTACCACTGGCGAAAGAGATGAACCCTTTGGGAGTCCATCATTTTGCGCGTAAAACTTATCTTTCACTTGAAAGTAAGAGTTACGGAGACAGAGCTCCAAAAGATCCATCACCCCCTCCACCGATAGCGTTGTTCTCTCGTGAAGTGTATCATCAGTTTGCAGTAGTTGTTATTAATATTAACATACCAATACCAGAAGATTTAACTTTTGAAGGTGATAAATAAAATTTTGAAAATAGTTCAAAGATTTTAGGGGTGACATTTGACAAAGATCTTAACTTTCATACTTACATTAAAGAATTATGCAAAAAATTAGGAAGTGCAAGCTATGCACTTAGAGTTCTTGGTAAATTTTTTAAAAATCCAAATTCACTAAGATCTGTTTATTATGGTATGTTTTATTCAAACATAAAATATGGCATACTTTTCTGGGACAAAGCAGCCATATTGGGGACGTTTTTATAATGCAAAAACGAGCCCTGACAATAATATTTACTTGACCGTTCCACAAATCTATATCTTAGAGTGTATATTGTTCTTAAGGAAAAATCCTAATTTATTCTCAGAATACACAACAAATAAAACCTGTAATACAAGGCATAAGGATAGATTGTACATATACCCAAAGCACAGATTAACAGTTACTGAGAAAAGCCCTGTATACGCCGCTATTAAGCTATACAATAAACTACCTAATTCCATAAAAAGCATAGAGTCTTTCAAAACTTTCAAAAGGGCATGTTTCAATTATTTATGTGATTTAGAACCTTATTCAATTAATGACTTTTCGTTTGTTTTTAAATTATTTAGATATCTAAGCCAAATTATAAGTGTATTTTATATTGAAGTGTAAGCGTGGAATTAAGTGTACTATTTATATAATAACAATAAGGGCACCTAGAAATGCCCCATCAAAATGAACATTAAAACAATTAAGTTTTACTGTAAACAAATTACATACTTAATCTGTAGTTTTAGATAACTTTGACGAACAGATTTACTATTGTAAAAATTTGGAAATAAAAATATTGTCTATTGTCTATTGTCTAACTTAACTGAACCACGGTAGCTGCGTCATCGGGTTAATAAAACAAATGGTTCAAGGCAACCCGGTGACGTAGACTTTTTAATCTGATTGTAGTTGGCCAGTCAGGTTCAATGACCTTTCAAATTGTGTAGGTAACCTGTGTACAAGTATACAGACCTTGACACAGACTTAAATCATTAAAAAAAGTTTTTACGGGTACTGAAAATTACGTTTATTAATATTATTTGGCTTAAAAATTCCGCGGATTGACGCTCACGTCTGAAGGTGGGTAAAAATGCTAATCAGCGTTGCTATCGCCTGAAAGACAGAAGTGCTGTTGTAGGTTACGGATGGTTTCTTTTTCTATGCAATCAATCTTTTAATCGATTGAACCATGGATGCAAATTATAATAAGCCTATCTTTGAATGACGGAAAATGTGAATTTATTTAAAAAACTGGTTTTCACTTGGTTGGCTGTGAAAGAAAGGCCGTAGGTGCGTTTGTTGTCATACCTACGTAACTATCTGTCAAACATTCTTTATTTGATTTATCTGTTAGAGTTTTAAAGTTTCCAAATTACTTAAGATTTTTTTTGAGTCACATTATCAATCAAATTTAACATGGAAAGGTTTCTAAATTGGGAGAAAGTAGATATGTATGAATGTTATATTTTGTGTAATAAGAATGCTGGAAGAGCTCGAGATATAAACTTTCAGAGATACCCAGAAAGACGACAACCAGCAACCAGGTTTGTCAATTTTCAGAATTTTTAGAAATAATTTAATTGAATATGGTTCCTTTAAAAAACAAAAAATCGTAATCGGCAACCTGATGAAAATATTTAAGCTCTGGTGTGTCGTTGACAATCCTCGCATCTCCCTTCGTGAACTGGAAAATAATGTTGAAGTACCCAAATCAACTGCACAAAGAATTCTTTAAAAATTTAAGTATCGCCCATATGCAACACATATTAGTCAAGCACTCCGAGATGGTGACTTAGAAACAAGAACCTTGTTTTGCAATTGGTTTATACAAAAATCGCAAGAAAACCCTCAATTTCCTCTTAAGGTTCTATGGTCCGATGAAAGCAGGTTTACAAACTGTGTTTAACAGACATAACTACGTGTACTGGGCCGATGAAAATCCGTTCTTAAATCGTGAGATGCACCATCATATGTATATATAGGTTATGGTGGGGTTTGGATGTATGGCTAGGAGTCATAAACGGACACAATACTAGATGGTTTTTTTACGCCGAAAATCGCAATAATACGATTCCCTATCCCTTTTTACCCCCCCCCCCCCCCAAACCTAACCCGCAACGCCCCTGCTCACGCATTTATTTTTTTTAACTTCGTTTTTCGCCGCTCTACAATTTCCAATGCTTTAAGTCCTGTTAATAATTTTTTCTATAAGCGTGCGGAAAAGTCCACTTTTCCGCACGCATTTTAGTGTGGAAAGTGCCACTTTTCCGCACTAGTGCGGAAAAATATTTTTTCCGCACTAGTGCGAAAAAGTAAATTTGTTACGATTTTGAGGTGTTCTATAACATTTAGACCGTTCAAAATACATTTGTATCTTTCGTACCACACGAAATATCCTAAAAATATTCAAATTGACTAAAATTCTGCTATATTTTCAATATTTTCGATAAAATAAAGTTTTCAGTAAAATAGGTTCAAATTATAAGTTTTTAACCTCCCCGGTATAAATATCGTCATTGTCAATGTCAAACAACAATGAACACTAGTGGTTTTAGATTTGGCATCTTAAATCACCATAGCAACAAAGTGCAAACAAACTGCCAAACAAAGCCAATTTTGCAGATACAAGCGTCTTTTGAATTTTTCAAACAAAAAAATCAGATTTTCAATGGATTCTTCGGACGAAGATCTACCCCAGTCAGTTCTAGAAGCCGCTAGAATCGCTAATTTGGACCTGCTTCCTTCAAAATCTCGTCACAGGTATGAGAAGGAATATAGTTTGTTTGAGAGATGGTGCCACGCTAAAGGCATCAAATCCCTTCAAGAAGCTGTTTTTTTGGCATATTTCTCCGAAATTTCCAAAACGTGCAAACCGAATACCCTTTGGTCGAGGTATTCTATGCTCAAAAGTGTAATAAAACTCAGAAAAAACGTTGACTTAAGCAATTTTTTTAAAGTTACGGCCTACTTGAAAAAACAAAACGTTGGATTCAGACCCAAGAAGGCAAAAATCTTCACAAAAGAAGAAATTTTCAAGTTTTTAAGCGAAGCTCCTGACCTAGTTTATTTGCATATGAAAGTTGCCACGATTTTTGGTTTGGCGGGCGCATGTCGCCGTGAAGAACTAGCAAAAATGTGCCTAGATGACATTGAAGAAAAAGGAAATATGATCATTATAAAAATTCCTGACTCAAAAAACCATACATTTAGAAGTTTTGCTATTTCAGAAGAAGCCGAGAATGGAAAACTTCTCCAATTGATCCGAAAATATGTCAACTTAAGGAAACCAGAGACCCCACATAGACGGTTCTTCGTAAACTACAAAAAAGGAGCATGTACGGTACAATGCATTGGAATTAATACATTCGGTAAAATGCCATCAGATATCGCATGCTATCTGAAGCTTTCAAATCCAGAATTATACACGGGCCACAGCTTCCGACGTTCTGCCGCAACAATGTTGGCAGATTCAGGCGAAGGAATAACCAATATCAAACGACTCGGTGGATGGAAATCTTCAAGTGTCGCAGAAGGGTACCTTGACAGTTCAACTGGATTCCAAAAAAATATTTCGAATAAAATTTTGAAGTTCAGCCACCCTGGTCCTTCAACTAGTCAGCAACTTTCTTCTACCATACAACCTTCCAAAGTGCCTCAATCCAGCCCCAAATGCATGACCACAGTTGCAACAGATGTTTCTGAAAACTTGGAGAACGCAGTGGAGAACCAAAACCCAAGTTTCAAATCTGCCACTTCATTTGAGAAAACACTTGCCTCTGCTATCAACTTACAGCACGCTACAAACTGCACCTTTAATATTAATGTTAATAATAATAATTGATTTGATTAAAGTGTTTTGAATATAAATAATTTTCTGATTAATTTTTAGTTTTTTCCTCACGCTTATAGAAAAAATAATGTACCTAACTCGTGCGTAAAGTGTCTTTTCCGCACTTGATTGCTGGCCAAACGACGCGATAGCTGCAATCGCGTGCGGAAAAGAGGCACTTTCCGCACTAGTTAGGTAAACTACTATTTTTTTGTCTTAAAGTGTAATTTGACTGGTCTACTAGGACAGATATATTATAGTATTACCCCTGCCCACATTTCCATATCTTCTTCTCCTGGGAAGCAATGAGCAGCAGTGAGGATCAGCTTCTTCGTTAGCAATGAACCTCCACAATATTTATATTTTCTATTTCTTTCTGATTTCTTCATGATGGCAACCATAGCCGGATACTGTTTGACAGAACAATCGTATCCGTGGTGAATGCGCAACCTGTCTTCTTCTAAAATATACCTAGTTTGATTTTAAACAGAATTAAAAGATAGAGGTTATAAGTCACATTATTGCATTGTGCGCATGCTCAGTAATTGAAAGGCGTACGTTGCGCATTACGCGCGATGTAATAGTTTCGTTCCATCAAAGCGTGGGACGGTTATAAAACGGTACGAAAAATCCTGTTTGCGTTCCAGGTCAACGTTATACTCATAGATAAAGGATTTGTGGCGCGGTACAGTGAGTTTTTATTAGATACGCAACTCCGGCTGTTTGACAGGCCGTTAGCTCTGTGATGCCCACTGCAGAGCTGAGTGACGAACTAAAAGGCGAGGCGGGAAATTTGAATCGCCTTTTATTATAAATTTTCTTTAATTTTAAAGTTTTTTTTGAAATTTTTAATCAGTCAATATTTTATTAAGACATACAATGTCTTTATAAGATATAAACAGATTGAAAATGATATATAAAATGCAATAAATAAAACATTTTTTAAATGAGTTTTTATTATTATAAAAAAAGCTACAAATTAACGACTAACTATTGATGAAATAATACATAGTCTAATTGATTAGTAAAATAAAATATAATGCAAAATCAAACACTGTCTAGTATATTTAAATTTGCTTTTAACATTTCTGGTGAGTGATGAGTGAATAAACAATGAAACAGTTGTTCGTGAAGAGAATCATTCTTAAGTGTCTACCTTTTAACAGCTCGACGAAAATCTGACATGATTTAAAAGTACCTCCTCGCCTTGGTTGTAAGTTGTGTAGGGTATGTTTCAAAGCAGTATATATATATATAGCTTATCAGTGGTCACACATATAAGATAAAGATTTAAATTTAAGGAATAAATTTATTCAAAGTACATTACGCTGCTGGGTAATCCCTCGTTTACCCATCAATTAAGCCCCCCCCCCTTTACTTAATATCAAACGAAAGGGATAGACATAAAATTAACACTAAATTTGTGCTTAATTGATGGGCAAATAAGGCACCTATCAGGCATTGGAAACCTGTATTCAGAGTTCCGTAAAGTAAGCGATAAGAAGTTAAAAAGACACTACCAATACAAATTTTATCAAATGCCAATCTAATCTCAAATGAGAAAATAAGAAAACTTACCTTAAAATGTCTCGGAAAACTATGCATTTTATACTCGTCTGAACTTTAGACACTTCAGCCAGAAAAGCAACTAGAAATTCTTATTCTTTTATATTTAAAAATTGCAAAAGTTACAAATTTAACAAAATTTAATTTTAATGCGTCACAGCAGCAAAGATTACCTACATAAGCCAAAAAGATAGATTTTAAATGAACCCGAAATAAAATGCGGTGGAAGAGGTTTTTCTACCTGAAAAAAAGGGGGACGGAAAATCCAAACCACAGATAATTCTCAAAAAAAATAGAATAAGGAACAAACGCGCGACCGCAGTGCCTCTTGTGAGCTTAGTGAGAACTTTAACCTAACGACCTGTCAAATTGCATTGAGTTTCCTAGGCATGCGAGGACTGTTTTAAAACGGTTTGGGTTTGATGGAACAACCAAATAACTGTCCAAAAAACGAATGCTGTTCGAATGAGAGATCGACTTACTTCAGGCATGTGATCATATGCCAGAGGGTTAAATTCAAAGTCACGTGACTAAAAGAAAGGGTGGGTTTCGTCGCATCGCGTGAAGACACAGAAGGGGAGGTGAAGATACATCGAGGGCAACGTATGAATTCGAGAGCACGAAATTATACACAAGTTGCACACAGAAAGGATTACACAATTACATAGGATTCTCATAATACAAGACGCCTTGCCTTTTAGTTCGTCACTAAGCTCAGTAGTGGGCGCCACAGAGTTAACGATGTGTCAAACAGCCGGAGTTGCCTATCTAATAAAAACTTATTGAACCGCGCCGCAAATCCTTTATCTATGAGTCTTCGAACTGCATGCGCGCGCTTTGGGATTTTTCGGACCGTTCTAGGACCGTCGAAGGGCCTGATGGAACCCTGCTATATGTTGCCCCACGGTCCATAAATAAACCGGTTGTCTGGTAACTCCCAGCCAATAAGAACTCTGCAGCCTATGACGCGGCAATTTGCCTGATCCACGAACAATAAAGAGAAACCTATCTGTTATATTATGAGAGAAATAAAGATGGAAGCCGTAAAAATACCAAAATTTATTAAAAAATTAAATAATTTAAAAATTTATGATAAAAACCGAACCGAACAGTTTTATAAATATCAGATTCAGGACACGATTATAAATACTTGAGTTAGGTCGCCGTCGTGGTGTAGTGGTAGCAGTGTTTGTTTCCCACACCAGCGGCGCGGATTCGATTCCTGGCTCGGTACTTGGTTGTTTGTGTTTGTTTAAAAATGCTTTAACTTTGGTGGGTGTGCTTTCGGGCTGTTCGGCCGTCGTCGTTGGAAATTCGTTCTCAACGTTTCGCCATCTCGCGGGCGCAGGTTATATACGCTATGGTGGACGGGGCGTATATCAGAGCTGGTCGGTGATTGGTCACATTCCCTTGATTCAGTTTTGTTTTTGTAAGCGAGCCGTTTAGTGTTTTTAAGAACCGGTACCCATGTTCTGTTAATTTTAAGAGTTTCTTCAGATCTGTTGAAGTTCTGCTGGTGTTTATGAATTTCGATTGCTTCTCTATAGAGTCTTGGATAGTATGAAGAGGAGGCGCAGAGAACTTGTGTGTCTTCGAATTTTATTCGGTGGTCTTCATTGTTTAGTGTGTGGTCTGCAACTGCGGATTTTTCGGTATGTCCGAGTCGACAGTTGGCTTTGTGTTCTTTGATTCTTGTGTTTACGGACCGTTTGGT
Source organism: Aspidapion aeneum (assembly GCA_963576565.1). NCBI lineage: Eukaryota > Metazoa > Arthropoda > Insecta > Coleoptera > Brentidae > Aspidapion > Aspidapion aeneum. The sequence goes on along the minus strand of OY755039.1, from coordinate 1,021,784 downwards.
TGTTCCGATGTAGACACTTCCACAGGTACAGGGAATGCGGTATACCCCCGAAGAACTTAGTGGGTTCCTTATATCCTTCGCAGATCTGAGGTGGTTCTCGATCTTCTTAGATGGCTTGAAGATCGTTTTTATGTTGTGTTTTCCCAGAATACGTCCGATCCTATCTGTCACTCTAGGGATGTAGGGCAGAAAGGCTCTTGAAGTAACTTCGCGGCTGCTCAGTCCACCGCTACTGTTACTTCTAGTGCTCGGCTTTGGTCGTATACATTTATCTATGTCGTTTTGAGTGTATCCATTTACTACGAGGGCGTTTTTAAGATGGTTTAATTCTTTGTCTAGATGTTCTGGTTCGCAGATTCTTTTCGCCCTCTCTACCAATGTTCTTATTACCCATTTTCGTTGGCACGGGTGGTGGTTAGATGTGTTGTTTAGGTACCGGTCTGTGTGAGTATGTTTTTTGTATACGGTATGTCCTAGTCGTCCCTCTTTCCTCGTTACTAGTACGTCAAGGAATGCTAATTCCCTGTTGTTCTCTGTTTCCATTGTAAATTGTATACTGGGGTGTATGCTGTTAATGTGGTTGAGAAATTCATTAAGGCTGTCTCTACCATAAGGTCAAACCACAAGAAAACATACTCACACAGACCGCTACCTAAACAACACATCTCCCGTGCCTCTTCATACTCTACAAGACTCTATAGAGAAGCAATCGAAATTCATAAACACCAGCAGAACTTCCACAGACCTGAAGAAACTCTTAAAATTAACAGAACATGGGTACCGGTTCTTAAAAACACTAAACGGCTCGCTTACAAAAACAAAACTGAATCAAGGGAATGTGACCAATCACCGACCAGCTCTGATATACGCCCCGCCCACCATAGCGTATATAACCTGCGCCCGGGACAGACTAACCACCAGTCTTCGAGAAGCCGACAAACAGTCAACATCTCCTGAAGATGCCATCCACTCGAGATGGCGAAACGTTGAGAACGAATTTCCAACGACGACGGCCGAACAGCCCGAAAAAGCACACCCACCATTGGACGATGGCCGCGAAAGCCTTTCACAATTTGCTTTAACTTTGCAAAACTGGGCGATTGATCCTGATTGGATGGAAAGTCCCAGTATAAATAAAAAAAAACAAAAAAAATTAAAATGAGTTTTTTTTTGAGAAATTTTTTCAAAAAAATTAAAGGAAAGGAAATTGAAATGACTAAAAATCAATGGCAGTAAGGGAACATTCATAAATTACATAACGCGAAGATTAATTTTCAAGAAAAATTATATTATAAATACATTGACTGTAACGCTAATATTCCTTCCCTCCTGCTTAAGCATTATACAGGGTGTTTCAAGTTAAGTTTCCACCATTGCTAACTTTATATTATTAAAGATAGAAAAAAGTTTAAATTGGCAAACTAGTGGAATTTTTGATGCTCTTTAAAAGCTTAAATCAAAAAAAAATCGAACGTCGAAATTGCCACCCTGAATTTTATAATTTTCAAAAATTCTACCAGTTTGCCATTTTATTTTTTTTTCTGTTTTTAATAATAACAAAGTTAGCAATGGTGGACATTTAACTTGGAACACCCAGTATATAATTTAAGAATGGTCCTTATCAGTTTTTTTAGCTCACACATATACTATACTATAGTAGTGTGAGCTATGGTGTCTGTCTGTCTGTATGTCTGTCTGTCTGTCTGTCTGTCTGTCTGTCTGTCTGTCTGTCTGTCTGTCTGTCTGTCTGTCTGTCTGTCTGTCTGTCTGTCTGTCTGTCTGTCTGTCTGTCTGTCTGTCTGTCTGTCTGTCTGTCTGTCTGTCTGTCTGTCTGTCTGTCTGTCTGTCTGTCTGTCTGTCTGTCTGTCTGTCTGTCTGTCTGTCTGTCTGTCTGTCTGTCTGTCTGTCTGTCTGTCTGTCTGTCTGTCTGTCTGTCTGTCTGTCTGTCTGTCTGTATGTCTGTATGTCTGTCTGTAACGACCAACGCGCATAACTCAAAAACCGCTTGGCCGATTTTAATGAAATTTAGTACCTAGGCTGGGTCTTGGGTCGAGATGGTCCCATTTAGAAATGAACAAAATCCATGGAACACAAACCAAATAAAAGGGTGGGGGTAGATTTCGAAAATTAGAGTTTATGTGAAAATATGGCTTGTGTGATATCAAACGAAAGGTAATTGAGTCTGGAGTTAAACAAAATACATTTTAATTTATTTTTAAAAAAGGGTGGGGGTATATTTCAAAAATTAGAGTTTAAGTGAAAATATGGCTTGTGTGATATCAAACGAAAGGTAATTGAGTCCGGAGTTTAACAAAATACATTTTAGTTTTTGCTTTTTTTAAGGGTGTGGGTAGATTTTTAAAATTTGAGTTTAAGTCAAAACATGGCTTGTGTGGTATCAAACAAAAGGTAATTTAGTCTGGAGTTGAATAAATTAAATTTCAGTTTTTAGTTATATTAGCTCACACGTAAACTATAACTATAGTACCTAGTGTGAGCTTAGGGGCCCATATATTGGCAGAGTATTTTAAATTATATTGCAAGTAACAAAAAATAGGTAATTATAGAATAGTTACAAAATAATATTCTTTATCTTTTTTACTGTTTTTCGACTCTCATCAGTCCCTGTATCATCTTTCGTTTCATTGTGGATTCATTTTGTCTTTTTGGTATTTAAAAATTTGATTCTTGTCATCACTTTTTGTTTTACAAATGAATTTACCAACTTATATGGAATAGAAACTTTTTTCAATATAAATATTTGTTTTAAATTTAAAATTGCCACCATGCAATTTTATGAACGATTTGTCCATTTTGTTAACATTTTCTTCCATGATGGTGAAGGCTCAGTTAAGCCTCCAAAAGAAAGGTTTTGCATCCAAGATGACATGGCATATGAATGTATGTTGGTTGGTTCGGTTCGGTTCGGTTGTCATTGTGATGCTTTCGTGCTAAAAATCCTGCAATATAAACTAAACCATCTTTTTCACACATATTTTTTGTAGATGTTGATACAGAAGATGAAGTAGATGAACTATCACTAAATTTCTTTTAGTTAGTCTTTAATACATTTATAGCAAGCACGGAACAGGTATAAACACTATTTACAGGACGACAAGACCCAAAATGTACAAAATTTCCTGACAAAAGACGAAATTACGCTATAAACAGCGTTTGACTGCTGATTCCTAGGAAAACTGTGACGTAGCTCTGACGTCACGGCCCTCATGACACCGAGTTACCAGAAAACCGGTTTATTTACTGACCGTGACGTTGCCCCGCTTAATGTTCGTACGAACGTAACCGTAATAGATAGTTTAAGTGGTGCTACGTATTTTTACGTAAGAATGAGATTTGAGAGTTACGCAAGCGCACTTCGTCACACCGTCGTCAAGGTCACGTTAGGAGCTTACGTATTTACGTTAGCTTACGGCAGTCTGCGGGCATCTTAACGTTACCAAAGAATAGAATTGGTTGATTGACCGATCGAAAAATGAGGCCTAGACGATAATTTCCGCTTCCAGGACAAACGATTCTTTGCAAAGATATTCCTACTGTAGTTGAAAAGATAAAAAACAAAATTGTAACATCAAAAAAAAACACAGTGCCGAATTCCATATTCTCTGCTATTAGTAGACTTGTTATGGTAATGTAAAAACATTCAACTTAAACTCAAATTTAAAACAAAACGTAGAGCGCTTAACGTGCAGTTTTACGTAAAAATACGTAGCTCAACTTAAACTATCTAATAATAGACTTCGTCGTTATAACCGGCGTCGCTATAACCAGCCTTTATCTGCAATACATTAAACGTAAATCCAACCAAACTACGCAGTCTCCGTCGTAATATGCGACTTGTCGACTTGTCGTTATAAGCGACGTCGTTATTCGCGACATTCACTGTAGTTGCAAATCAAGGAAACTAGCCGTGAAGTCCAAAAATTTAATATGCTTCTATTTGATCTAGTTGTTCATTCTTACCATCTGAATTAGCTTCTCTTACATTTCGTACGTTTTCGGGCTTTACTAAACCTGAATGATTAAAGCTAGTCCTCTTTACTTTTATACCTTGATTTTCGTGTTTGATAACGATCAAACAAAATAAAATTTTGCAAAAAAACAAATACATTTATTTCAAAATAACAAAATATTTTGTAGTCATCTGTCAAAACGATAAGATAAACATGTTATTTTGAAGTTATTTTAGTTTGAAAACTATGTAAAAACAAGTCAGGGGTCTGTGATTTGCCATATCACACGCCATGCTATAGTCTAAAAAATATTATACGCATTTGTAATGACGTCACCAGGTAAGAAAAAACGTAGATATTTTTGCCAATGAATGTTTTTTGATTGACAGTGACGGATTCTTCACATAACCAATTACCTACCTATTTAAATCGGCGCTGGTACAAAAGAGCGCAGGTCAAAAGAGCGCGGACAAAAGAGCGCAGGACAAAAGAGCGCATGGACAAAAAAGCGCGCGGACAAAAGGGCGCACGGACAAAAGAGCGCACGTACAAAAGGGCGCACGTACAAAATGGCGCACGGACAAAAGGGCGCACGGACAAAATAGCGCAGATCTCAAAAAGATACTAAAAAAATAACCTAACCTTACTTGGTTAGTTTAATATACAGTGAAGGCCTAACCTTATCACTCAAACTGCACCAGCCGAAGTGGATCAGGGGCCGAGGATAGGTTAGGTTAGTATCCCAACCTGACCCGGTTAGGTTGGGATACTAACCTAACCTATCCTCGGAGATACTAAAAAAATAACCTAACCTTACTTGGTTAGTTTAATAAACAGTGAAGGCTTAACCTTATCACTCAAACTGCCCCAGCCGAAGTGGACCAGGGGCCGAGGATAGGTTAGGTTAGTGTCCCAACCTGACCCGGTTAGGTTTATTTACAAAAAAAAACTTACCTGATCTGTTCAGGCAAGTTTTTTTTTTTGTAAAAAACCTAACCGGGTCAGGTTGGGATACTAACCTAACCTATCCTCGGCCCCTGGTCCACTTCGGCTGGACAGGGCAAATCGACTTGGGATTTATGACGTGCGCTATTTTGTCCGTGCGCCATTTTGTACGTGCGCCCTTTTGTACGTGCGCTCTTTTGTCCGTGCGCTCTTTTGTCCGTGCGCCCTTTTGTCCGTGCGCTCTTTTGTCCGTGCGCTCTTTTGTCCGTGCGCTGTTTTGTCTGCGCTCTATTGTTCTGCGCTCTTTTGACCTGCGCTCTTTTGTACCAGCGCCATTTAAATCATAGACACTACTTTTTTTAAAAAGTTTATTGTCACCGCTGTTTATAATACACTAAACAAAAATGACGTCATTACAAATGGGTATAATTTGAACTATAGGAATGAGCAATTCGGTTCTCAAACCAAACCACAACTTCAGTTTTCCGTGGTCACATGTTTGGTTACCCTGGGATGCACCGTAACACGGCTTAGCTAATCCATTCACCCTCTTTGTTGTTTTGTATGTGAGCAACAAGGATTTAATCGCGATTAGAACCATAATCGCGCTTAAGTGCTTGCGGTGCATATGAGGGTTAATCTAGGTGGACATCGCAGTCAACGATAAAGACCGGCCATGGCGCGTTATAAGCAAGTCGGCGGTCACGTGATCTTAGGAGTCCCAGGATTCTTATTGTATTGCTTAATATATTATATGTTTTTACACAATTTAAATAAATTAACAAAAAAATTTTGTTCTTTTATAGGCAAAAATTGAAAAAAATATTTTGCTGATATATGTGTTTGTTATGGATAAAAGAACTGAATCTATAAAATAAAAAATTATACAAAATTTGCACTCTAATATCTTCAGGTACATATATTAGGTACATAATACAAAATATATAATAGTAACTTCAAATCTATACAACTCTTTCAAAATTGGACATATCAAACCTAAGCTTTTAGTTTTTAAATTTTTCTTTGAGTGTCATCATCTTTGTCTGAGTTCTTATTCAAAGATTTATTAGCAGACACTAAATCATTGTGCTTTTTAATAAAATTATTTAAAAAAACTTTACATGCCCTTAAACTAATTTTTTCAAACTTTGACAATAGTTTTTCTCCACAAAAACACTTGCTACAGTTATCTGAAGAAAAATTTTCAATATAAAACATTTCACAATAATTTATTAAAAAGAAACAAGTGATTTTGTGAATAAGTGAGATGGTTTTCACATTCAATGAACTGAATGTAGTGGTCGTCAATAATTTTTTGAAAAATTACCCAGCATAAAGTTTAATATATATTTCATTAAAGTGTAAGTTAACTACCAACTCATGTTCTTTTAAAAGATGTATCTTACTTTTTAAATATTTCACACTACCAGAGAGATTACTATCTGTTAACAATATTTTACAAATCAGTATTTTAATATTGCGAGGGTGCGGAAGACATATTACCTTAGAATTGTAAATTGACATGTATGCACTGGATGACTGGACAAACAAAGATGAAGCCAACATTAAAGTGTATCCACAATATCTTCGATTCTCAGGTTACCTTTTCAAGAGACCTAATTGTTCAATAAGAAATGACAACTGAACACATTTTTCACTCTCACTATCGAAAATGTCACTAAGGATGTCTATTACTTGATCAATCTTATCCAAGATCTTATCTTTTACCATTTCTTTCCCGTTTGCAACATATTAGGTTTCAGTTTTATAGTTGGACCGACAAGGAACAACACTAATTACACGTTCGCGGCATTGTTTATCTTATAGGTATTTTCTTTATAATCTACTCATTAGCCATTAATTATTTTAACGCAGCCCACTGCAGTCTTTTTCGTGGGCTGCGTTATTTTAATAACTTTGATAAAATTCACATAAAATTCGTGCTCGAATTAAAAAAAAATCCACGTAAACAAACATACCAAAACTGAAAACACACATGTATTATAATGACAGCGGGCCGTGAGGCGTTTTTTTTGTGAGCCTCCTACGGTCACGTGATATTTCCGCGCCCGGGCCGGTCTTTCTCGTGGGCTGCGGTGGACATGGTTAGAGACCCTGTATGTATGACATATTCTTAGAATAGAAAGACGCGACAAACTCTTGAAAGGCAAATTTATTTAAGTCAAAATCAAAGGATGAAAATATCGATCCTCTATATTCTAGCTATGATTAGAGGGTGACGCACCTTCTGTCCTTGTTATTCCATAAGCGTCGGAAAATAAAAATAAACGATTTTTAACAAACCCTATACAGGGAGTGCGGACAAGCGTGTTTGTTTATGTCTTACAGGCTGATTGATGTAAGGTCATTTTTGACATGTTTTCCTCGGTTTCGCATTGGCGGTTCTGTTTTATTTTGAAGATGTTGTTTTACACAGTATGAAGGTACCTAAACTATATATATTGATGTAATTAGATTTAAAAATTTATGTTGCAACCTATCTTGAAACTGTATCATTATTAAATAGATCTTTAGAGTCCCTGTATGTTGACATATTTGGATATACCAAAAATGTCAACATACACAGGGACTCTAGGCTTCGCTACCTGTAAAGCTTGCTTGACGATGAGTGACCTTAGATTGATGTCATTCACCGCTGACAATTTAAATTATTTTAGTAAAACGCCAATGAACTTGGCAAGATAATAACATAACCAAAAAATGTTAATTTCAGTGACTTTGATGGGTTTGTTGCGTCTCTCTATTTTCAAAATATGTCATACATACAGGGTCTCAAATATGCCATACATACAGGGTCTCTAGACATGGTTAATTACTATAAATGAACATTTCAGCTACCGACCAGTGGCGGCTGATACAGGGAGGGCAAAGGGGCAGTGCCCTCCCAAAACTAGACAACTAACAGTATTTTTAATTGATTTATTTAATGTCTAGTTCTTTTTATTATTTGTGGTTAACAACAAGCGATTAATTGGGTGAACTTTTTTAGCGTAAATAATTACAAGCCGGCAGCGCCGCGCGGGGCAAGATTTGATTTTTACCAGTTTTTCAGCGGTGTATGGGTGGCTGTTCTCGCGCGGGGCGGTTAGGAATCTTTGTTTTGTTGACTTCGGCCGTATTCATTGTGCGGAAACGTTCGTTGCCCTTTTTAGTGTTGCCGGTTCTATCCTTAGTAAAAAAGTATGAATTTGTTTTGATTTTTAGTTTGTCAGTAGTAAAAAGCCTTGTCAGTCACGTGTCATTGTTTGTTTTCGTTATCGTTTGTTTATAAAATGGAAATAAATACCATCGATTACATAATTAACTGTGCAAATTTAAATACGTTGACATATGAACTTCCATTACAAATAAAATCTTTAGGGCCACATAGACCGGACCTAAAAATTAACCAAAATTTTAGTGTTAGTAATACCGAGGGGTGTTCCATAAAAACTTATAATAGAAAAATTAATAAAAAATTATACGATGCAGAAAACTGGTTGTAAAAAAATTAATGCGTTTTTTTGGTTTAGTTGTGCTGCGTGCAAGAGGAATGTGTGACATCAAGAACTTTAGTGAAAAGTTAAAAAGACATAATGTAAATGGTCTTCATTTAAACAACGACATAGAATTTTCTATGCTAAGCAAGACTGATATTAGGTGCCAATTGAATAGCGCCTATAGGCAAAACATTACCGAACATAATGAAAATGTGACAAAAATTAGACATATACTTAGTAGGTTAAAATTCTGTGGTATTTTTGAGGTTGCTCTACGGGGCCATAAAATAGAAAGGCGAGTGGACTTTATCTTTAAACAAATAAACTAAAAAGTACACCAAGTAGCTGCTTGTTTGGAAAATAGTAAAATAAAATTGTTTCGGTAAGTTTTTTTATCTCATTTTTCATTCAATTTCAATTTTTGCCCCCCCAATTTATAACGTCACCAGGCCCCTCACCGCATTAACCCATGGGCGCACCCAGGGGGGGCCTCGGGGCCCGGGCCCCCCCCAAGCCTTAGATTTTTAATATATTTTCTACATATTTGATGATAAAACATGAAAAAAACCTTAAAATTTGACAGCAGGAGGCTTCGGGCCCCCCCCAACCCCAAGCAGTGGCGTAGTTGCGAAAAGACATGATAAGCTTTTTTTTTTTTTTGTCGCAGGATTTTTGAGGGCGCCCTTTGTACCTGTCGGCCTCCCCCACACATGATGACCTTTTTTTTGTTTTTGTTTTTTTTTTTTTTTTGGTCGCAAGTTTTTTGAAGGCGCGCTTTGTAGCTGTCGGGCCCCCCCCAAGAGACATTCCTGGGTGCGCCACTGATTAACCTAAACTAAATAGACATCAAAATTATATTTTTGTTCTATGGTTTTGACAGACGAACACAAAATGTTTTGTTATTTTTAAAAAAATGTATTTGTTTTTTTGTAAAATTTTATTTTGTATGATTTTTCTCAAATACGAAAGTAAAGGTATGGAAGTAGTGAGGACTAGCGTTAATCACACGGTTTCCATACAGCCCGAATACGTACGAAATATTAGAGAAAGTGGTAAGAAAAAACAAAACTAGACTAAATAGAAACGTATTAAATTTAAAAAGGATCAGGCACAAGGTCAAGCAAGGCCAACACAAAAATAGAGGCCACGACCCTGAAAAAATCAGCTGTTCTCCCGGGGCTGAATTTTACATTGGGTCTTATGGGAGTTCAGACGTTTTTTTATGATATTTTCAAAATGGCACTACAGATTTCCGCAAAATTGCACTGAATTATTCTCAGACACCATCCCGATAGTCCACCAAAGGTTTGTAAGGAAGCAACATGATTAAAAGGTTAAAATCTTCAAGATTTAGCATTCATTATTTTGAATTCAAATTACCCGCCATGTACCACATGCCAACTGTTATATTTGACATGTATTTGACTTTTGCCGTATTCCATTGGGGAAATGAGTGCAGCACTAGTGCACAACTGGCTCGGTGTTTGTATATGAACTTATGAATTCAGTTTTGCACTGAGTGCGGCTTTTTTGACACCGGCTCTGAGGGCTCGTGCCGCACCGAAAACTTTTTCCCGCCATTAATTTTAAACGCTTATTATTGTCGTGGGACGTAAAAATGAGTGAAAATAAAGTTGTGATCGATTTTTTATTATTTTCTTCGCTGCTAAGTAGTAGCAGCGTTGAAGATGAAGAAGAACAGTTCTGTGCAATAAAAACAATGAGAACGGAAACCCCAAAAAATAAAAAACTTTATTGAAAATGTGGTTTACCGATTTAACAACAAAGAAAATATTATATATGTATACAAGGTGTTTCGAATCCTGATGTTCAAATTTTGAGAGCATAAAGTACACTTCTGGTTAGGTTTTTTTGAAAAACAAGCGCGAAATACAGATAACTACTCTATCTGTTGGTATACGAGCACAAGCCTGCATTCAACAAGGAGGTGGGCATTTTTAAAATATTCTTATTAACTTTTTTTAAATAAAATCATTATTTATTTATTTGACGAATTTTTATTGTTATCTTAGGATAATATTTATCGGCGTGTAACTTTGAAACAAATAAAAATGGATATCGTCGTTGGCCTGATAAAACTACAGGTTGTGTGACATTTTTTTCAAAAATGAGATTTTTGCATAATCAATTTGCCCTATTTATAATAGATATACTATAAAAAATTATTTGCAAAACAATGTTATATTAACGTTGCTTAACGCAAGAATAAAAAAGAATTTCTACAGCTCATAATGACATACCACTAAGGTCACTCATCGTCAAGCAAGCTTGCTTGACGATGAGTGACCTTACATACCACACGAGTGCGATTTTTCATTTTCCGCGTGTTCCATTGAAACTCCACTCGGTGCAAATTTTTGACAGCACCGTTTCAGTGTCAGTGCACCACCAGTGCTGCACTCATTTTCCCAATGGAATATGGCATTTGTCGTATGTGATTGTCACATTCGCTTCTGCTTTAAACTTAATTTTTGTGTGAGCTAATGAAGCGGCTATGAAAAATTAGGGCTTACTATACATTTAAAAAAAATTGTTCTGCCAGAATAAAGTAAAAACAATCTCAAAAACGGCTTTATTTAAAAAAAATCAAATATTCATGAACTGTCATTCCAACTTCAATATTTTAAAGACAATCAGCTGTGTCGTAACGTGACCATCAAAAAAAAATCAGCCCCGGATGTGACGTCAACAAAGTGGAGGATCGTGGCCCGTCCATTTTGATAGCCCTGGGTCAAGAACTATAGGCATAAAGGACTGCTTAGTTCCATTTAACCTGTGTTAACAAATTGAGCGGGGTGAGGAGAGCGGCCTGACGTCACCACTTGTGCTAAATCCTTTGTTTACGTTCGTTGTATATGATGTTATTCGTATTTTCAAGAGAGTTTTGTTGATATTTCGCTAAATAGTTTGTGTTTTTTGGATTGTTTCAGTGCAGTGCTACTAAGAAAATACATATAAATAAACATTTTCACGTTTGGTTTGTTAACAGTGTGTAAAAATTTGATTCAGGACAGAGAAGATCGTTTGTTTACAGGGTAAAAAAAATGGGCTTCTTGTTAATAATATCTAATTAATATCTAATTGTTATTATTATTATTAATTATTCCACTGTAATTTTTTTAGCTCACTATGCCTGGAAGAATCTGTGCGGTTGCTGTGTGCAAAAACAATCAGTTGTTTCTCAAAAAACAAGGCTCAAACATATTCTTCCATTCTCGACATTGATTGGAAAACCCACCTTCTCAACATTGGTTGGAAAAAATTAAAAAATGAAACTCATACTTCGAGTTATATCATGGTAACTCATTTAGACTTGGTACCAGAATTGTGGGTTTAAATTGGCCAGTAAAATTTTAAAAAAGAAACCATCCCACTTAAAATAATTTTTGATTTTTATAAATTGCGTACAATAAGAATAAACTTCCATAACGATCAAGCACAGAAAACTAAAAATCTTTAAAGAAAAAGATGTGAGGACATTGAATGTAGTATGACAAGAAAATTACAAAAGATTGTGAATTGAAAAGGAATATTTTTCTAAATAAAATATTATTATTTATATTAATATTTTGAATTTATTGTATGTATCTGTACTTTCCTTTTTTTTTTGTAAAAATGTAATAATAAATACTTTGTTTATGTTCTATATTCCCGTTTTTTAATTATCTATTAAATAATTTGTTAACATGCTTTAAAAAGCGGTTGTAATAATTAAATTATACATTATGTGCATTTTTTTTCTCTTTGTTTTTTGTCTTCACCTACTTTTACTCATTTAGATTTTGAAGTTAGGTTATATGTTTTGCTTTTGCAAATGTAAAATGAAGATAGAAAAGGCCCTTGTGTCTCTTCGAGTAAGTTCTAGCCACTTTTTTCATTCTTTTACTGCTGTAGGCACATGAATAAATAGTTTTTCAGGAGTTTTTATGCTAGTATTCGAACACTGAGGCACTACACACCACTTATAGGACATTTCTTTACATAAAAACAGTAAAAACACAGACCAAAAACAAATAAAAACCTGAATGCCGTGTATCTGTCCACGAGTTTACTGCGCTGTGACGTCATTGCAACGCCATGCTAGAAATGAGCGTTTTAGCGGCAAATTCAAATCGGAAATTAGAAAACTTGATTTTGAAATATACTATTTTAATAATTTTGGGTAGCAAATTAGGGATCTATGTATCATTCTAAACTCTTTTCTAAAATTTGTCAAATACCATAACCTCTAAAGGGTCTAAGTGCCATAGATTCAAAAATCTAGATTTTGCTTGAAAAGTGTCAACCTCAATGCATCTGAAATGGGTCTATATGCATTGGAAACTGCAGAGGCTTTTGCGATGCGTCGAAAGGTGGCTCCACGTGTTTTTTTTTTACGGGTATGCGCACTCGCAAGGAGATCCCTATCACGCTCGAGAAGCGGCAAGTGCGCGGAAATGTTGATGTGTGTTGGTTTTGAAACGGTTCAGGTTGTAACCTGCAGGGAAAACTGTCGCAGGGAGCTTATTCCACAGCGATGCTGTTCTCCAGAGATATGAATTCTGATATAATGAGGTTCTTGGTGCCTCTATTTTGACAATAAATTGATGGTTACCGTCTGTTTGACGTGTTCGCCTAGTAGGTGCTACTCCCGGGGGGATCATACGTGCCAACTCTTCAGAGCATTTTCCGTGATAATACCTGTAGAAGAGAGATAGATCGCCCACAGTTCTTCGATGTTCGAGACTATCCAAGCTACGGGTAAGTGCGGGGTCATTGATCAGCTTGATAACTCGTTTTTGCACGGTGTTCAAAAGCATTAAGGTATGTTTGGGTGCCGCACTCCATATATGTGAGCAGTACTCCATAGTTGGTCGAATCTGGGCTTTGTAGAGTGTCAGCAGTTGGCTTGGTGTATACAGATGTCTTGTACGAAATAGCACCCCAAGCTTTTGTGACGCCCTTTTAGCTATATCTGCCACGTGACTGTGCCAAGACATGTTGGTCTCTGCAGTGACTCCTAAGATGTTCAACTGGCTCTGCAATGCGACAGCACTTCCAGATAGCATGATGTTTGGCTCACCGGTGCTGGTCTTTTTTGAAAACAGGGCTGCTTGGCTTTTCTGCGCGTTGAACTGTACAAGGTTTTTGTTGCCCCAGTCCTCTAGTATCTCCAAGTCGTTATTTATCTGTGATATTTCAGTTAGTCTAAGGTAAAATTCACGTGCGGAGAGACATGTGGGTGGTATGACTGAGGAGACTACATTGCCATCATCTGCAAAGCAATATAATGGATTTACTGTTTTATCTATGAGGTCATTTATGTAAATCAGAAAAAGTGTTGGCGAAAGGATTGCTCCCTGTGGCACACCAGCATTTATTTGGTAAGAGTTGGAGTTCCGGCCATCCAGTGCAACATAAATGGATCTATCCTTAAGGTAACTTTCAAACCAAGTGCAAAGTCTTGGCGACAATCCCGTTGCTTTGAGCTTGTTGAGCAGATTTTCATGCCAGACTTTATCGAATGCTTTAGATATATCTAAGGCAATTGTTCTTGTTTCACTTCGCAACTCAATCGCTTTTTGCCATAAGTGAGTGACGTATGTAAGTAAATCGCCAGTTGACCTATATTTTCGAAATCCGTATTGCTTGTCGTTGATAATTTTGTACTTTCCCAAGTACTTGGTTAGGTGATTGTTCACAACTTTTTCCATTACTTTTGATATCACCGGAAGTAGAGCAATTGGTCTATAGTTTAACGGATCTGTCTTTTTTCCTTTCTTTGGAATGGGTTGTACTGCGGCAGACTTCCATGATGATGGATATACTCCCTGCCTATAAGATAAATTGAATAATTTTGCGAAAGTTGGGGTGAGTTCGCTAGCACAATTTTTGAGTACTATCGCGGGAATGCCATCTGGACCCATTGCTTTGTTTGTATCCAACTTTTTAAGGGATTTTCGTATTTCTCTGTGACAAAAGGGTACCTCTGGCATACTGCGGGAAACCCTTTCAATGAACGGTGGAGTTTTTCCATTTGGCACTGTTAGGTTTGAGTTGGAGGAAAAGATTTTGGCCAGCATATTGGCTTTTTCCTCTGATGTTGTGGCTAAGTGAGTATTTTTTAAAGTGTTTTTGTGGATTTTCTCAACTTTAGGATTTTTATTTATTTATTTATTCTTCAATGTATCTACAGCATAACGTCAAATACAGATACAAGCTAATTTTGATTGATTGATTGAAGTACTAAAATACAAAAAAAAGTAGGTATATATAGAACACATTAATCACACTCATTTTTTGGTTCGGAGTCTGCAGCACTGAACCATACCGAAGTAATCTTCATGTTCTGTTGGGGCAGTGACCATCTGGCAACCGCACACGAGATCCAAAGTAACCTTCATGTTCTATTGGGGCAGTAACCATCTGGCAACCGCACACGAGATCCAACACTTATCACTTATCATCACGAAATTTCTTATCTAATATCTTCTTAAATGCCTTTAATGTGATATTATCAATGTCAATATTTGAGGCATACTGATTAAACAGGTTGCATAAACTATATATAGGAGTATTAGTATGGATACCAGGGCGTTCTGGGCACGAGGGAAATGAGGCCGCGGACCAGGCAGCGAGAGAATCGGCATCTGGCGAATTTTTCGGCCCCGAACCAGCCCTGGGCATATCATACAATGCTACTAAATTAACCATATTGGGAAGGATGGAGGACAGCTTCCAACCATACTGGATGAATATACCAGAACTGGCTCTCTCTAAAGAGTTCATTAAAGGACCTTGTCAGAAGAGAGCCAAAAATATCATTGGACTTACCAGACATGAGATCCGTATAGTGACAGGACTTTTTACGGGTCACTGCCGACTAAGAGTACCCATGCACAGAATGGGAATAACAGAAGAGACCGAATGTAGACTCTGTATGGAGGATGATGAAACAGTTAGACATATACTGCGCGAATGTCCGGCTATTGCACGTTTGCGTCAAAACACTTTCGGTAAACCTCAGATTGATTCAGAAGATCTGAACAGTGTCTCCCCCAAACTGATAAAGCTAACCTTTTTGGAGGATTAGGCATACAGTGGTGAGAAACCACTCAAAAGTGAGCCACAATAGACCCACTAGTGGTCGCAGTGGAAGAGCTGCAAGGCCCACTCATATATGAATCATCATCAATCATCATCTTAAAAAGGTTAGTCCTTGGATAAACTAAGTAAAAACACTTTTACTTCTAGAATTCAATTTTTTAACGAAAAAAGGGAGCTGATTCAATATTTCCGGACAATCAATATCATTTCCCAGAATTTTAAACATTGTACAGAGGCATGTTTTAACACGACGCTTATCCAAGGACAGTCTATTAAACACATGAAGCAAAAAAGCATTTTTACAGCCACGTTGGGGGTAAAAACTTTTTTATGTGTTCTGAGAATGACATATTGTCATCAAATATGACCCCAAAATCCTTCTGACAGTTCACACGCTTAATATCTATAGTATCTACAAACATCTGGCAGGAAGAAGGGAACTGGGTTGCGAGTGGCAAAAAGAAACTGAGAGCGAAGGAGGAGAAGAAAAAAGTAGGAGGGAAGAACATTGGTGTTCCAGGAAGGGAAGAAAGAAAGGATTGTTTTTGAAAGATAGAAAAAGAGCACAGGCTCTATTTTTCTTTTTTTTTACGGGTATGCGCACTCGCAAGGAGCGTGATAGGGATACGCTCGAGAAGCGGCAAGTGCGCGGAAATGTTGATGTGTGTTGGTTTTGAAACGGTTCAGGTTGTAACCTGCAGGGAAAACTGTCGCAGGGAGTTTATTCCACAGCGATGCTGTTCTCCAGAGATATGAATTCTGATATAATGAGGTTCTTGGTGCCTCTATTTTGACAATAAATTGATGGTTACCGTCTGTTTGACGTGTTCGCCTAGTAGGTGCTACTCCCGGGGGGATCATACGTGCCAACTCTTCAGAGCATTTTCCGTGATAATACCTGTAGAAGAGAGATAGATCGCCCACAGTTCTTCGACGTTCGAGACTATCCAAGCTACGGGTAAGTGCGGGGTCATTGATCAGCTTGATAGCTCGTTTTTGCACGGTGTTCAAAAGCATTAAGGTATGTTTGGGTGCCGCACTCCATATATGTGAGCAGTACTCCATAGCTGGTCGAATCTGGGCTTTGTAGAGTGTCAGCAGTTGGCTTGGTGTATACAGATGTCTTGTACGAAATAGCACCCCAAGCTTTTGGGACGCCCTTTTAGCTATATCTGCCACGTGACTGTGCCAAGACATGTTGGTCTCCGCAGTGACTCCTAAAATGTTCAACTGGCTCTGCAATGCGACAGCACTTCTAGATAGCATGATGTTTGGCTCATCGGTGCCGGTCTTTTTTGAAAACAGGGCTGCTTGGGTTTTCTGCGCGTTGAACTGTACAAGGTTTTTGTTGCCCCAGTCCTCTATTATCTCCAAGTCGTTATTTATCTGTGATATTTTAGTTAGTCTAAGGTAATGGAATTCACGTGCGGAGAGACATGTGGGTGGTATGACTGAGGAGACTACATTGCCATCATCTGCAAAGCAATAAAGTGGATTTACTGTTTTATCTATGAGGTCATTTATGTAAATCAGAAAAAGTGTTGACGAAAGGATTGCTCCCTGTGGGACACCAGCATTTATTTGGTAAGAGTTGGAGTTCCGGCCATCCAGTGCAACATAAATGGATCTATCCTTAAGGTAACTTTCAAACCAAGTGCAAAGTCTCGGCCACAATCCCGTTGCTTTGAGCTTGTTGAGCAGATTTTCATGCCAGACTTTATCGAATGCTTTAGATATATCTAAGGCAATTGTTCTTGTTTCACCTCGCAACTCAATCGCTTTTTGCCATAAGTGAGTGACGTATGTAAGTAAATCGCCAGTTGACCTATATTTTCGAAATCCGTATTGCTCTAAGTGGCGTAGATGCCAGACTTCCTTAGAGCCAATCGATGTGTGCTGGCTAATTGATCCACAGGGATCAGAGCCAAGAACCAAACATTGAATTGAAATGATTTATAGTATCTAGTGAATATTTAAAATCAATAGTATTTTTATTACGGGTAAAAGATATACAAGAACATTTATCCAAATTTAAGTTAAAGCTATTATCACTTGACCAATCTGCAACCTTATGAAACTTTTTGTTTGAAACTCGTAGACAATGATTGTGTAGAAATAAAATTTCGGACTTCCATTTCTCTCTCACTCTTTATTTATTTTAAAACACGACGTTTCGGTTAGGTAGAGCTCCAGGGGGTGATGGATCTTTTTGAGCTCTGTCTCCGTAACTCTTACTTTCAAGTGAAAGATAAGTTTTACGCGCAAAATGATGGACTCCCAATGGGTTCATCTCTTTCGCCAGTGGTAGCAAACATCTACATGGAGTGGTTCGAGGACCATGCGATCAACACAGCAAGAGTCAAACCAAAACTATGGCTACGATACATGTATGACACATTTATTATATGGCCGGAAAATGATGACGAACTACAAAATTTTCTACACCATTTAAACGGTATTCGACCAACAATCAAGTGCACCATGGAAATTGAAAAAGATTCGGCCTTACCTTTTTTGGATGTTCTTGTCAAACGATTAGACAGAAACATTCAAACCACTGTATATAGGAAACTTACACACACGGGACAGTACCTAAATTTTAAGTCTAATCATTCTGTTGCAACAAAACAAGGAGTTATAAGAAGTTTGTATTTAAGAGCCGTAAATATTTGTAGTAATAATGAAGAATTAACCACAGAAATTAACAACATTAAAAAGGACTTACAACAGAATGGTTATTCCGAGAAATTAATAAACTCAACGATATTTAAAATTAAAAACAAACTAAATGTACCAAATTCTCAAAATAATAATCCGTTAGGTGTTATTAACATTCCATATGTTCAAGGGATTTCAGAAAACATAAGACGAATAGCTAAACACTATAATATAAAAACAGTATTTTCTTCGGGAAATACGATAAGAAGTTTTGTAACCTACACAAAACCAGACAATCCGTCAAATAATAAGGAATGTATTTAATAAATCCCGTGTGAGTGTGGTAAATCATATGTAGGTGAAACGAAACGCCCTCTTCAGGTTAGAGTAAATGAACATCTAAAAAGTACCCAATTAGGGGATATTGAAAAATCCGGTTTAGCAGATCATGCATGGTCAAATGATCACAGGATTCAGTGGTCAGAAGCTAAAGTTTTACATAAGGAGTCGCATTGGCGAAAACGAAAGTTTATTGAAGCTGCGTTTATAATGCAGAATAAAGAAGTTTTCAGTCAACCAAGCACGGACATACCAAACATATGAAAACCACTCCTTAAGGAAAACAGGCGTCTTACGATTAAAAAGGGGGCGGGCCGTCACACCTGACTGCACACCAAGTAGTATAAGTAGTAGCCTAGAGACTAGATTGTTTAGTTTACACTTGATAACGGTTAGAGATACTTACTAACCGAAACGTCGTGTTTTAAAATAAATAAAGACAATGGAAGTAAGAAGTATTTTGAAGTACTTTACAATCATCCAAACAGACAATTCTAAAAAATAATTTATAATCATCAGCAAATGTCAATGATGATTTTTGTTCTTGTTAGAATTTTGTTAAATGCAACTATAAAAAGCAATGGCCCAAGGTTTGAACCTTGAGGAACTCCTGATAAACTTGCATAATTCTCAGATTTGCAGCCTTTAATTTCAAAATATTGATATCTTTTGCCTTTATTGCTGCATTTTAAAAATTTTAAAATATATTAATTAAAATTTTGGCACTTAGACCCTTTATAAGTTATACTCTTCAATTATTAAAGTATTTTAGATGAACCGAACCGAATCCTCCACGGATACGATTGTTCCGTCGAAAAATATCCGGCCATGGTTTCCCTCATGAAGAAATCAGAAGAAAGAAATAGATTAAAAAAGTTTTGTGGAGGAACATTACTGACGAAGAAGCTGATCCTCACTGCTGCTCATTGCCTCCCAGACGACGAAGAAGAAGAAGAAGAAATGTGGGCAGGGGTAAGAGCAAAATACCTGAAATCATAAATATTGGTTCAAAAAATCTAAAAGTAAAGCAATCATAGCTTGCGTTGGAAACAATGGCAAACTTAAATTCGCAGAAATTGTGAAAGGCTTTCGCGGCCATCGTCCAATGGTGGGTGTGCTTTCGGGCTGTTCGGCCGTCGTCGTTGGAGATTCGTTCTCGACGTTTCGCCATCTCGAGTGGATGGCATCTTCAGGAGATGTTGACTGTTTGTCGGCTTCTCGAAGACTGGTGCATAAATAAAGGATTTGCGGCGCGGTTCAGTGAGTTTTTATTAGATAGGCAACTCCGGCTGTTTTACAGGTCGTTAGCTCTGTGGCGCCCACTGCAGAGCTTAGTGACGAACTAAAAGGCGAGGCGGGAAATTTGAATCGCCCTTTATAATAATATTTCTTTAATTTTAAAGTTTTTTTTTGAAATTTTTAATCAGTCAATATTTTATAAAGACATACAATGTATTAAAATTTCTCGAAAAACTATGCATTTTATACTCGTCTGAACTTATGATTGTATTTATGAAATATGTGAAAAATATCTAAAAAAATGTTAGCTTCGGGGGGGCCCCCCCCTTATACACGCCACTGTATACAGTTACCTCCACGCTTTTAGTTCTGGGTTGAAAAAGCGATAAATAAATTTTTTATATCCATTAATAATGATTATATTATATCATCTCTTTTCCAAGCGAAAAACTGTATACGTATTTAGGGGAAAGTGCTCAGGGGCGCGGTCAAATATTATAATAATTGTGATTTTTTTTAGTGTTCGTGTTCCTTAGACACATAAGATACATTTTATAACTATTACAGCCCCTTACTTTAAATTTGAAATTTTGAAATATTTCCGGGGGGGGGGGGGCGCGGCCAAATTTATTATTTTTTAGGAAAACAAAAAATCATTTATTTTCTTGGCGGATTTTACATATTTTTAGAACTATCAGTGGCGCACCCAGGAATCTGTCTTGGGGGGGGGGCGAGGCCTCTTGGGGGGGCCTAAGACTCATAATGTCGAATTTTAAGCTATTTTTCGTGTTTTTTCATGAAATATGTAGAAAATGGGTGCGCCCATGGAACTATGACAAAATCAATTTCAAAATTTTTTTTTTTCGACCCAACTTACTCATAACCCTTCTTGTATAAACACACCTACGTCGTTTGTAGGTTCTTTTGGGAACTAAAAACCGACATATTCTGAGGATATCTGGTTTCTATGAGCATCCCAGATTCAACTACGACACTGCAGCTAATGACATTTGTATAATGGTATTGGAAAAACCGGCAAAAATTCCGGAGAATGATTTTGTAAAGGTAAGTACCAACAGTGGCGTAGCGTGGGGGGGGGGGAAGCGGGAAGGGGGGTGGCTCGAGGGTACTGGCGCCCCATAGGTGCCCTTAAGCTTTAGTAAGTAGCAGGGCAGACAACGGCACATTGAGAGGGCGACAAATCTATCGCCGACAGAAGAAAGATGATGACCTTTTTTTTTTGTTTTTTTTTTGGTCGCAAGTTTTTTGATGGGCGCTCTTTTGAGCTTGCGAACCCATCCCCCCCCCCTGCAGGCACGCTACGCCGCTGAGTACCAAGCAAGAACGTTGTAAATGTAGGTACCAATCAAGATCAAGAACGTAAACAGACAGGACTGCCCAATCAACCAAAAGTGTCCTCCGTATTTACGAGAAAATTCGATAGTTTTTGGTCATGCCAAAAACAACCAGAGTTGTCAGGTACTTCAAATACAGTACTTGAAGTACATCTGCAATCCGGTAATTGTACTTGGTACTTGAAATACTTTTAACAATGTACAGGGTGTCCCAAATTGGGCACTTTTAGGGGGTTTAAGTTACTTCTAGAGGAGACAGAAAAAAACTGACCACGCATTGCGAGGCTCAAATTTCAAGAGAAGACTTATAGTGAAAACCGTATTTTGAAATATCGTCTCGTCTTTAAGCTACGGGGGCTTTTTGAAAAGTTTGCATTTTTGAAGGGGGTCTATAACTTCGTTATTAGTGGAAATTTTGATTTAGAGTAAATTGCAGTTTTATAGACTTTGTCACGAGGAATTCACCCGCTAAATTATATTTTAACTGTCACTTTTAGTTTTTGAGATATGACATTAAGTTACATTTTTTCTTATGGAATGGCCTATATTTTAATTAATTTTCGAATTCGTCATTGAATTCTTTTCAAAATGATGTGTCATATGTTATAGTTTGATTGAGCGGTTTCGGAGATAATTAAAGTTTTTTATTTTTGTCTAGTGTGCGTTGAATGACGTCATGCGCCATTGACGTGAAAGCTTTGTCATTGTTTTCAATTGTTTAAACAATTTGACATTATGCTTTGATATGAAATTATTTTGCACAAAAGCGTTTTAATTTTATTTTGAAATATGTATCATTTTTTAAAACTTTTTATAACTAGGCTTTATATAATATATACACAGTATATATACAGTCGTAGATCTCCATGGAGTTAACAACCCCTCCAAGATTCATGGAATTCCATAAAATAGTAAAGTAGTTACGAAATTTCAAAAAACGTCGAAATTGCCACTCACTCACTCACTGACTCACTCATTCACTCATGTGTAGATCATCAATATTCTACTGTACTTCCAGACATGCTACAAAGCTGAAATTTGGCAGACTGATAGAAATTATGACCATACCCGTAGAAAAAATCAAAAAACCCCAAAATTTTAATTTACTCTCCTCCCCTATACATTTAAAATTATGTAAAAGTAGCATTGCCCACTTCCAGAAATGCAAGAGAGTTGACCTTTGGCAGACTGATAGGAACTATGATAAAACTATAGGAAAAAATTAAAACACCCCAAAATTCTAATTTACTTCCTTCCCCTATAAATGTAAAGTTATGTAAAAGTAACACTGCCCACTTCCAGAAACGCTAGAGAGCTGAACTTTTTAAGACTGAAAGACAATATGATAAAACTATATGAAAAAATTTAAAAACACCAACATTTTAATTTACTTCCCTCTCCTATAAATGTAAATGAATATAAAACTAACATTGCCCACTTCCAGAAACGCTAGAGACCTGAGTATTGGAATGCTAATAGAAATTATGATAGAACCATGGGAAAAAAATTTTAAAGTTCAATATTTTCATTTACTCTCCTTCCCTATAAATGTAAAGTTATGTAAAAGTAACATTACCCACATCCAGAAACGCTAGAGAGCTGAGCATTGGAAGACTGATAGGAACTATGATAAAACTATAGGTCAAAATTTAAAAACACGACAATTTTAATTTTTTTCCCTCCCCTATACATGTAAAGTTATGTAAAAGTAACATTGTGCACTTTCAGAAACGCTAGAGAGCTGAGCTTTGGAAGGCTGATAGGAACTACGATAAAACCATGGAAAAAAATTTAAAAATCTCAAATATTTAAAGAAGGCATTGCAAAAGTTTTGAACAATATTCCGCATATTTTACTACTTTAAAAATTAAGTATTATCCAATTCCTTTAAAAAAGAAGTGAAATCATAACAAAAACATTTCATGTAAAAAAAAGCCAAGTACGCGAAAATGGCATTCCGTAAAAAGAATTGAGATAAAAGTAAAGCCAAATTTTCCAATACAAATTTTAAAATGAAAGGTTCTTACTAGTTTGGAAATATTTTTCTAAACTTGGCTATTACGGCTGTAAATGACTCTTAGGCACAGTGCTAAATTGAACATAAAGAAGTTTGGCTGTAATAGCAAATTTTAAAAAAACATTCCCAAACTAGTAAGAACCTTTCAGTTTGAAATTTGTATTGGAAAACTTGGCTTTACTTTTATCTCTCTTACGGAATGCCATTTTCGCGTACTTGGCTTTTTTTATATCATTTAATCGATATCTCCCCCACCCAAATGAAAATCCTAGATCCGCCCGTGGTGTAGGCAGATCGTATGCACGCCACTGACATTTTGACTTTTTCGGTTTCACAGCTTCCAGAAAAACACATTTTAATGGATATGACGAAGATATGCAATAAGCCCGCAATTGTTATGGGATGGGGAAAAACGCATAAGGATGATAATTCTAAAACTTTGCAGTGTGTTGTTCTACCTATAATCACAATGATGGATTGTATGAATATGTATGGACGTAAGTATATAAGAAAGGCGCCTACGTGGCTGTACAGCTTTCGAGCTGCCCACGGAAAAATACAAGAGAAACAAAATTTTTCCATGCCCGCTTAGCCACGAAAGTTGTTTTCTTTATTCACGGGTACTTAACTTTACACGTTTGTAGTTTTTTTGGCTCACACTCCGCTGACTCGACATAAAACGTCGCGAAGGCGGTAAAAATTCAATATGCATTGACCCAACCTAAGGAATAAATTGTGGCAAGGTCATGGGTACTATTTTTCGTTTCATCTGCCTGCTTTTGTTTTTAGTCTGGTAGTTTTTTTTGTATTTGTAGATGTCGCCAGTTATGTGAAAGCAAACGGTATCGCAGGCATTATTTATTTATTTTTCTTACCAAAATCATAAGATGAGATTCATATACCTCTCTATAGCTTTACAAAAGTGTCATATTGACCATGCAGTGTTCTGAAGAGTCTGTTAAGGATGAAACAGTTAACTGTCAACACTTAATAGGTGTCCATTAGATCTAGGACCACCGTGGGTTCACAGTACAGCTTTCGAGCTGCCCACGGCAAAATATAAGAGAAACAAAATCTTTTTATGTCCTCTTAGCAACGAATAATTGTTGTTGTCCTTTAAGTTTTGCATATACAGCTGGAATAAACAGTCAATGACCTTTACACCAGTATTTACTAAAGGGTGCTAAGTGCTAAGTGCTACAATCCTAGGTTTAAAAGTCTACATTTTGGTTGAAGGTTTAATTAATTTTTCCGGTAAATGCAATAGTTTTTAATATTTATATAAATTGTTCGTAAATACCTTGCGATATGGGTCATCTTTTTTTGTTGTTACAAAGACATAATTTCCACACAAAGGTTATAAATAAATAAAAATAATCAAATATTTTGGTTTAACAATGGTAGCCATATTTAAACCTCCAAATGTCACTAGGAAATGTCGAATAAAAACGGTGTAAATCAGTGTCAGCTGTTCGCTATATTTTACATGTTAATTTTTTAGAAAAGTTAGCGACGATTAAACCGAAGGTCAATTGTTTTGGTGACTGTGCAATTGAATAGGGATTCTAATATATCTTGTGCTTTTGACAGTATTTAAATATTGATACGTATTTAATACGGTAATGCATCTACAGATATAGTTTTAAGTTATTTATGGATTATTTAGCTTTGAATATTTTTGTATGTAAGTTTTTTTGTCAATCATGGATTATTTCTATTGCTTTTCGAACTTTAAATCACCCCTCAGGGGTGGTACTACAAGGTACTACCCGAAGACTCATAATGTCGAATTTTGAGCTATTTTTCGTGGTTTTTCAAGAAATATGTGGA
This sequence comes from Aspidapion aeneum, assembly GCA_963576565.1. NCBI lineage: Eukaryota > Metazoa > Arthropoda > Insecta > Coleoptera > Brentidae > Aspidapion > Aspidapion aeneum. The sequence goes on along the minus strand of OY755039.1, from coordinate 996,823 downwards.
AAATAGGTAAGAAAATCTAAGGCTGGGGGGGACCCGGACCCCCCAGATATTGATGACGTATTTATTGAACCACTGTTTCGAAACTTGTTGCATAAGAATTCGTCTCCGTCTTTTTACAAACCGTGGCGGGCAGATGTTAGATTCGTCATGGATCAATTTATTTTACTTTTGTAGGTAAAATGCAAAAGTTGCTGGACCAAACATTTTGTACATATTCAAAAAAAGGCAAGGATTCATGCGAAGGTGATTCTGGAGGGCCGGTCTTCTGTGGAGGGCAACTCCAAATAGGAAAGTAGTTAAGCAATAAATTTTTCTTCATAGCCCAAACAGCAATGACTAGAGAAGATATTACTTTCAACATGACGTATCTCTGTGTGTGTGTGTGTGTGTGTATGCAAAAGTTTGTCAGTAGTTAGCAGCAAAAGTAGTTAACTACGTCATTATCTACTTTTTCCGTAAAAGTAGTTGTACAGAGTGGGCCAAATTCGATGTTTTTTGCTGGTTTTAGATATTTCTAGCCGAGATACACAAAAACGAGTAGACATGTCCTGGGCTCGATTTTCGAGACGTCTTCAAATATCAAAACCGCTTCTTGATAAACCTTGTAGTTTTTTAGCTACAAGGGGGTTTTGAAAAGTCTGCATTTATGGAGTTGGCCTATAACTTTTTTATTTATGAAAATTTCATATTGGTGTAAGATGCTTTTTCACACGTTTTTTAGCTCAAACATATACTATACTATAGTAGTGTGAGCTATGGTGATCCTAATTTTTTCGAAAAAAAAAAAAGTTGCTCCGATTTCAAAAAATGTTGTATATCTTTGCGTTTCAGATGATTTTGAAACTTTTTTGTTGCGCCGTCTGTCTGTCTGTCTGTCTGTCTGTCTGTCTGTCTGTCTGTCTGTCTGTCTGTCTGTCTGTCTGTCTGTCTGTCTGTCTGTCTGTCTGTCTGTCTGTCTGTCTGTCTGTCTGTCTGTCTGTCTGTCTGTCTGTCTGTCTGTCTGTCTGTCTGTCTGTCTGTCTGTCTGTCTGTCTGTCTGTCTGTCTGTCTGTCTGTCTGTCTGTCTGTCTGTCTGTCTGTCTGTCTGTCTGTCTGTCTGTCTGTCTGTCTGTCTGTCTGTCTGTCTGTCTGTCTGTCTGTCTGTCTGTCTGTCTGTCTGTCTGTCTGTCTGTCTGTCTGTCTGTCTGTCTGTCTGTCTGTCTGTCTGTCTGTCTGTCTGTCTGTCTGTCTGTCTGTCTGTCTGTCTGTCTGTCTGTCTGTCTGTCTGTCTGTCTGTCTGTCTGTCTGTCTGTCTGTCTGTCTGTCTGTCTGTCTGTCTGTCTGTCTGTCTGTCTGTCTGTCTGTCTGTCTGTCTGTCTGTCTGTCTGTCTGTCTGTCTGTCTGTCTGTCTGTCTGTCTGTCTGTCTGTCTGTCTGTCTGTCTGTCTGTCTGTCTGTCTGTCTGTCTGTCTGTCTGTCTGTCTGTCTGTCTGTCTGTCTGTCTGTCTGTCTGTCTGTCTGTCTGTCTGTCTGTCTGTCTGTCTGTCTGTCTGTCTGTCTGTCTGTCTGTCTGTCTGTCTGTCTGTCTGTCTGTCTGTCTGTCTGTCTGTCTGTCTGTCTGTCTGTCTGTCTGTCTGTCTGTCTGTCTGTCTGTCTGTCTGTCTGTCTGTCTGTCTGTCTGTCTGTCTGTCTGTCTGTCTGTCTGTCTGTCTGTCTGTCTGTCTGTCTGTCTGTCTGTCTGTCTGTCTGTCTGTCTGTCTGTCTGTCTGTCTGTCTGTCTGTCTGTCTGTCTGTCTGTCTGTCTGTCTGTCTGTCTGTCTGTCTGTCTGTCTGTCTGTCTGTCTGTCTGTCTGTCTGTCTGTCTGTCTGTCTGTCTGTCTGTCTGTCTGTCTGTCTGTCTGTCTGTCTGTCTGTCTGTCTGTCTGTCTGTCTGTCTGTCTGTCTGTCTGTCTGTCTGTCTGTCTGTCTGTCTGTCTGTCTGTCTGTCTGTCTGTCTGTCTGTCTGTCTGTCTGTCTGTCTGTCTGTCTGTCTGTCTGTCTGTCTGTCTGTCTGTCTGTCTGTCTGTCTGTCTGTCTGTCTGTCTGTCTGTCTGTCTGTCTGTCTGTCTGTCTGTCTGTCTGTCTGTCTGTCTGTCTGTCTGTCTGTCTGTCTGTCTGTCTGTCTGTCTGTCTGTCTGTCTGTCTGTCTGTCTGTCTGTCTGTCTGTCTGTCTGTCTGTCTGTCTGTCTGTCTGTCTGTCTGTCTGTCTGTCTGTCTGTCTGTCTGTCTGTCTGTCTGTCTGTCTGTCTGTCTGTCTGTCTGTCTGTCTGTCTGTCTGTCTGTCTGTCTGTCTGTCTGTCTGTCTGTCTGTCTGTCTGTCTGTCTGTCTGTCTGTCTGTCTGTCTGTCTGTCTGTCTGTCTGTCTGTCTGTCTGTCTGTCTGTCTGTCTGTCTGTCTGTCTGTCTGTCTGTCTGTCTGTCTGTCTGTCTGTCTGTCTGTCTGTCTGTCTGTCTGTCTGTCTGTCTGTCTGTCTGTCTGTCTGTCTGTCTGTCTGTCTGTCTGTCTGTCTGTCTGTCTGTCTGTCTGTCTGTCTGTCTGTCTGTCTGTCTGTCTGTCTGTCTGTCTGTCTGTCTGTCAAAACTCAAAAACCGCTTGGCCGATTGTAATGAAATTTGGTACCTAGGCTGGGTCTTGGGTCGAGATAGTCCCATTTAAAAATGAACAAAATCCACTGAACACAAACCAAATAAAAGGGTGGGGGTAGATTTCAAAAATTAGAGTTTATGTGAAAATATGGCGTGTGTGATATCAAACGAAAGGTAATTGAGTCTGGAGTTAAACAAAATACATTTTAATTTATTTCAAAAAAGGGTGGGGGTATATTTCAAAAATTAGAGTTTAAGTGAAAATATGGCGTGTGTGATATCAAACGAAAGGTAATTGAGTCCGGAGTTTAACAAAATACATTTTAGTTTTTGTTTTTTTTAAGGGTGAAGGTAGATTTCAAAAATTTGAGTTTAATTCAAAACATGGCTTGTGTGGTATCAAACAAAAGGTGATTTAGTCTGGAGTTGAATAAAATATATTTTAGTTTTTAGTTATATTAGCTCACACGTACACTATAACTATAGTACGTGGTGTGAGCTTAGGGGCCCATATATTAGCAGAGTATTTTTATGAAGAATCCAACTTTCAAACTAATTATTATCTGTCACTTTTAGTTTTTGAGATATTAATAAGAATTTAAATTTTCTTATGGAATGACTCATTTATTGTTTTTTTTTTAAATCTACGTCAAATTTTCTATTTGACGATATGTCATAAATGACAGTTCATTACGCAGTTTTCAAGATATTTATGACATATCGTTAAACAGAAAATTTGACGTAGATTTCGAAACAAAAACAAAAAATTAGTTATTCCGTAAGAAAATTTAAACTTTTTGTAATTGTGTCAGGTAGGAAAATTAATCAATTTAAATATTTTATATAAACATTTTTTATTGAACCGTAAAAGTATATTCAACAATAAAATTTTGAAATGTCCTCAATATTTGATAAAACTTTTGATTTCTTATGAGCTCAAAGTGTTTCAAGAGTTTCTTGTATTGCAGTTTCCAGTTGTTGCCTCTCGACATCAGCTAATCGAACAGTAGATACAGGTTGTCTACTTAGGCATTTCGGAACATTTTTCAAAGCAAAACATATCAAAGCAAATAACTTGCTCGTTAGGAAAATGTTTGATGCAAACTTTTGGACGTTTTAAGATACTTAAATCATTAGGAATTTTTCGGTTTCAGTTTTATAGTTGGACCGACAACCAACAACACTACACGTTCGCGGCATTGTTGTCTTTTTCGTGGGCTGCGTTATTTTAATAACTTTGATAAAATTCACATAAAATTCATGCCCGAATTAAAAAAAAATCGACGTAAACAAACATACCAAAACTGAAAACACACATGTTTTATAATGACAGCTGGTGTTCTTTGGCTGCGACATAAACGGTATGAAATACTGATATAATTAGGGTTACCAGACGTCCGGATTAATCCGGACATGACCGGATTTTTACTACGTCTGGGTGGGTCCGGGCGGATTTATCATAAACGTCCGGATTTTAAAGTAGCCGCCTTTATAAACATCAAATAATGTAAAATAAACTAGTTTCAAAAAATGTAGTTAAACAATAATCGTCGATAAATTTAGCAGTGTGAATTCACCTTTAAACGGGGTCTTCACATAACGTTTTACCTTACATCTTGCCTGTTCAGTCAAAACACATCAAGTAAAACTTTGTGTGTAGACGGAAAAACGGACGTTTTACTTGAACTGATTTAAGACGGAAGACCGCCTAGAGAACTGACCGGATCACGCATTGTTTTTCAATAAAACCATCGTTTTGTATCAAAAACTGATCTAAAAACTTACGTTAAAACTATCAAGTGTCTACGCTAGTCTACTTGACCCTTTTGACTGACAGGCAAGACGTAAGGGAAAACGTTATGTGAAGACCCCGCTTAAAGTAGTATTATTAATCTCGCCTTGTTGAAGTTTACACTTCTGCCGTGTGGTCTTAAGCACACACAATTTTTTTGATGAAGTTTGTGATCTAAAAAAGTACATATCAGACAATTCTACTTCTGATTACCACAATCTGCCTACCCACTAAAAATGGGCAAACTATTTTAATGCAAGTATTTCTACCCAGTGGACCAAAGAAAGAAATAGGCTGCTTTTATCTTCTGTAAAAGGAATACTCATGACTTCATACATTATAAGAAATATGAGCTGGTCAGAATTTTACGATTTTGTACTTCTGCCTAAAAATTCAACGCTGTTGAATAAAATACAAAGCAGTGAAAAGTACCTATAAAATATTATGTTATTTATTACTTATTGTTTCAATTAAAAAAAAGTAGATTTTTTTGTGTGTGGCATCCATTGGCGTAGCTAGGGGGGCGCCAGGGGGGGCCTGGCCCCCCCCTGGAGTCCCTCAGGCCCCCCCTAAGATATTTTAGGCCTCCCCTACCGACTAGTAGTAAAAGAACATGACGCTGAAAATACATACTTTTCTATTATTATTCGGGAAATATTCAAATAAAATAGGTGCATTAAAATTTAAAATCATTCAGATAATGTTTACATTTCAGGAAAAAGCCCTTGTCTTGCGGAATTAGGCTTTTTCTCTTTAAATTATCGGTAACTTTTCTGCACTTATGCAATTTGCCGAAAATATTTTTTAAATTTAAACATAATTATGCATATTGAATATTTCATACATATTGGCGACATCTAGTAAAATATTATAGAAGTGTAAGTTAAATTTCGCATTTAATAAAGACAGCGACCTTTGTCCCTCTGTTTCCGAGATCGGGTTGTAGATGTCGTAAGGTTATAAAAGACCTTTTTAAACTGTTTTTCTAAAATAAATATAATAATCTTTTTAGTTTTTTTGAGGTTAGCGTTTAGTGTCATCAAAATTTTCCGATTTTGGTGACAATTTCTTAACCATTTTCATATTAAGCTTTCCCACGTCGTTAAATAAATTCGTCGAGCAATACCGGGAAATTTTTAATATTAATACTTCTACTCTAAGAGCAGAAATGACCGTTTTAAAGAATTGTATTTTTCGGTTAAATCAAACTGTTGGTCATGATTCTATCAAACAACATATAGCAGAAAACACCTATGCAAACCTCTACCAACTTTTTAAAGTTGCGAGTATTCTTCCAATTTCAAGTGCAACTTGCGAGAGGTCTTTCTCTGCCATGAGGAGAGTTTTTAATTGGCTTAAAACAACTATGATTCAAGAGAGACACTCAGGTTTGTCATTGTTATTCATAGAAAAAGATGTTGAGGTCGACTTAGACAGTGTGGTAGACGCTTTCAGTCAGTGACGTAGAAAACTTTCTTTGTAGAATTGCTGAATTACATACTTCCTGTGTATACATATAAATAAGTTGGTAAATGTATTATTAAATTTGTTATATTAAAATATTAGAACATTTAATGCGCGTATTTTTTTTTATTCATTGCACACTTTGCACGACTCTTTAAAACCTATGTTTGCTTTTTGTTCAAGATAGATCGGGGACACGGCCCCCCCTGAAAAGCAAGGCTAGCTACGCCAATGGTGGCATCGAAAAAATTTTGACGTCCGGATTTTGTCCGGATTTTCTTGACGGCTGGTCCTGGTTAGAGACGTTTTCATCTGGTAACCCTAGATATAATGCATTTTACACAAAGTATCGAAAACTATAATAAATAAATATTCACGTAAATACGACAGGCACTTTTAGCTGATTGGGCAATCCTGTCTATTTATAGTTTTTTGCCGATTCCTGCAGACCATGGTTGATAGGGCCTCTATTTTTTAAAAACTTTTTATTTACAGGAATTGTTTCGTGGGGATTGGAATGTGGCGAACCAGAACAGCCAGGAGTATATGCCCGAACCGATTATTTTTTAAAATTTATCAACAGAGTTAAAGAAGCTCAAAAGAAACATGAATTAATTGCAAAAATGGCTGTAAAAAGTGTGGCGCCAGCAAATCCCTTCAAAATCTCAAACTTATTTCTTTACTTTTATTTTGTTTTGTATTTTAGCAGTTTTCTGTTATAAATCATTAAACTTTTAACTTTTGTTTATCTAAATTAACAAAGAAACTGAAAATAAAAAATGAGGAACCTACGTATTATATATTTTATTTAATAGTGGGTTTACACATGCATGAATTTAGTGGCGCCAGTGTTCGCGCCAGTTCTATTTGCACGCCAGTAAAGGTTTACACTATTGTGCGAAAATTAAAAAGAGTGGCACGCCAGTTTCATTTTTAAAGTGTACACGATACGCGATATGTCGGCTGAACTCTCGAAAGCCTGCAAAATAGTCGCTAAACTTTTATTGAAAAAAAAAATAAAAGAGATTCAGGAAAAGGAACAACGAAAAGGCCGTATCTGCATGAGTTAAAGCATGGATTGCTAGTCGATCTACTTTGGGTGCTTCCGAAAAACTTTTAGGAGAACTTGCAGCAGAAGATCCTGCGAGCTATAAAAACCATCTTCGAATGACAAAGCAACATTTTGATATTCTTCTAGAGTTTCTCTTATTTAAACAACATTCTTTAAAATTCGGTCTGCTACTTTAAACCATGGTACTTTTGGGGTGTATACTTCATTTGCACCGGCTCCGGAACGTTGGCTTTTTTTTAATTTTTGTCAATTCCAAAGCAAATGTGTTTCTTATGGATCATATTTTTGCTTTTACTTCTGCAACTTCAAAGCCTTCAATAGTCATTATTTTACTAATTTTTTGGGAAGCATTATCTCGACTATCTTTGTTTTTATACGAACTACTGTGTACATCCCATAAACAAGGAAAACATTCATAGCCTTCAAGAAACTGTATGGTCAGTTCTGCTGACCACTTTTTTAGCCATATTAAGCTATAAAAACAAAAATAAACAAAATTTTTAGGCGCAAACACAATGAAAATAAAAAATAATGTAAAATAATGAACTTAAAACTGGCGAGCCGACGTGCACGCACTTGTTTACACATGAAAATTTTCCTTTTCTGCGGGCATGCGTCACCACTGGCGCCAGCAAATTCAGTCAGCTACATGCATGCAAAAAAATAACTTGTGTGCAAGTCGGTGTTTACACTTGCAAATTTAACTTATTGGCGCGCCAGTTTTTATTGGCGCCAGCAAATCCATGCATGTGTAAACTCTCCTTAAGGTAAATGCGGGATAATTGCCGCACTTTTTGAAAAATAGCTGTAACATCTGTAAGTCTTGAGATTTTTTTCTTCAAAATAAATCAATGCACAGTACTGCGTTAAACTTTATTTAAATACAATAAATTGGTAAAAAATTTTTTTAAGTCACAAGCTTTTATAAAATGCACTAAAAATTAAAAAATAATTTTCTAACATTCTAATATTATCATAATCATAAAAGCGATGGCCGACTGATGGAAATTTTAACGATGTTAGCACGATAAGATATCCGTATCAATTAAATATCACTATTTGCAAGAATCAATCTAGCCGAAAAATGCAGAGGTACCAAACCCACCCAACCCGACTCAAGATACCTCAGAATTTCTCTGACATAGGTATGGCAATGGCATAACATTGCGGCACATTAAACATATCTTTGATGACCTGCTATGTTGAATATTCTTTAAGTGATTAGATCACAAATTTAGATTAACTTATGCTTTGATTTGCGGCCATCGCTTTTATTATTATGATAATATTAGAATGTTAGAAAATTATTGTTTAATTTTTAGTGCATTTTATAAAAGCTTGTGACTGAAAAAATTTTTTTACCAATTTGTTTAGTTGTTGTTGCGTAAACTTCAAAGCATTCCACGCAGCGTTCCTGGTTTTCATTTTTCTTTTTGGCTAGAAGTTCATCATCGCTGTCACTCCATGAAATTTTTTCTCGGTCTTCTTGAAAATGCGGCAACTGTCCTTTTTGTTGGAAGAGATGCAGCACCTGATTATCAAGGTCACAGATTTAAAACGCAACAAAATACGGCATTGCTCCTGTAAACATAACCCCAAAATACTGAATAAAACACACGAATGTGAAAAAAAACCACCACATTGCAAAGAACCACACTTATTAGGACAGTTCTTATAATTTTGCTAAGAAAATTTTACCTTACCGTCGTAAATTCAAGGTTGGGTTAACTACCCGTGATCCTTCGTAGAGAGATCATTCTTTGATTATTCGATGATTCAAACATTCAAGATGATTCTCCGTTAAGTCGTAGAATCTTTGAATCTTCTTACCTAAATTTGACTTGAATTAAACTCGAGTCGGTCAGAACCTAGGATAGTTAACAGAAAAAGATTATTAAAAGTAAATAAAGCTATGGTTAAATAAACTTACTAGTGACTAAACAACATAAAAGTGCATAAAGGTATGACAAAGTTTTAGTGCAAGTAAAATTATAATTTGAAAAAATAGTCACTTCTAAAAGTGGAGTTTGCAAATTACAAAGAAAAACTGAATCATAACAAAAACATTTCATGTAAAAAAAGCCAAGTACACGATAATGGCATTCCGTAAAAAGAATTGAAATAAAAGTAAAGCCAAGTTTTCCAATACAAATTTCAAAATGAAAGGTTCTTACTAATTTGGAAATGTTTTTTTTTAACTTTTAATTACAGCCAAACTTCTTTATGTTCAATTTTGCACTGTGCCTAAGAGTCATTTACAGCCGTAATAGCCAAGTTTAGAAAAATATTTCCAAACTAGTAAGAACCTTTCATTTTAAAATTTGTATTGGAAAACTTGGCTTTACTTTTATCTCAATTCTTTTTACGGAATGCCATTTTCGTGTACTTGGCTCTTTTTATATGAAATGTTTTTGTTATGATTTCACTTCTTTTTTAAAGGAATTGGATAATACTTAATTTTTAAAGTAGTAAAATATGCGGAATATTGTTCAAAACTTTTGCAATGCCTTACTTAAATTTTTGAGTATTTTGAATTTTTTCCATGGTTTTATCGTAGTTTCTATCAGCCTTCCAAAGCTCAGCTCTCTAGCGTTTCTGAAAGTGCACAATGTTACTTTTACATAACTTTACATGTATAGGGGAGGGAAATAAATTAAAATTGTCGTGTTTTAAAATTTTGTCCTATAGTTTTATCATAGTTCCTATCAGTCTTCCAATGCTCAGCTCTCTAGCGTTTCTGGAAGTGGGTAATGTTACTTTTACATAACTTTACATTTATAGGGGAGGAGAGTAAATGAAAATATTGGACTTTTTAAATTTTTTCCCATGGTTTTATCATAATTTCTATCAGCATTCCAATGCTCAGCTCTCTAGCATTTCTGGAAGTGGGCAATGTTAGTTTTTTATAAATTTACATTTATAGGAGATGGAAGTAAATTAAAATGTTGGTGTTTTTAAATTTTTTCATATAGTTTTATCATATTGCCGTTCAGTCTTAAAAAGTTCAGCTCTCTAGCGTTTCTGGAAGTGGGCAGTGTTACTTTTACATAACTTTACATTAATAGGGGAAGGAAGTAAATTAGAATTTTGGGGTGTTTTAATTTTTTTCTATAACTTTATCATAGTTACTATCGGTCTTCCAAAGCTCAGCTCTCTAGTATGTCTGGAGGTAGGCAATGTTACTTTTACTTAACTTTACATTTATAGGGGAGGAAAACAAATTAGAATTTTGGGGTGTTTTAATTTTTTCCTATAGTTTTATCATAGTTCCTATCAGTCTGCCAAAGTTCAACTTTCTAGCATTTCTGGAAGTGGGCAATGCTACTTTTACATAACTTTAAGCGATAGGGGAGGGGAGTAAATTAAAATTTTGGGGTTTTTTGATTTTTTCCTATAGTTTTATCATAGTTCCTATCAGTCTGCCAAAGCTCAACTCTCTAGCATTTCTGGAAGTGGGCGATGCTAATTTTACATAACTTTAAATGTATAGAGGAGGGGAGTAAATTAAAATTTTGGGCTTTTTTTATTTTTTCCAGGGGTTTGGTCATAATTTCTATCAGTCTGCCAAATTTCAGATTTGTGGCATGTCTGGAAGTACAGTAGAATATTGATGATCTATACATGAGTGAGTCAGTGAGTGAGTGGCAATTTCGACGTTTTTTGAAATTTCGTAACTACTTTACTACTTTATGGAATTCCATGAAACTTGGAGGGGTTGTTAACTGCATGGAGATCTACGACTGTGCAAAGTTTGAGATTCGTAGCTCATTCCGAAGTAGAGTTTTACGTAGGTCAAATATCGGCTGAAATGTTTCCAGAAAAGATAGTTACGGCGCGCGAACTTGGCGAGGCACTGCCGTGCCCTCAGATTATTTTGAAGGGGATCAAATAATCACTTTTAGGTTCAATAGTGTACCCCGAAAGTGACCATTTCACCTCCATCATTGTTGTATAAACCGATACCCCCCTTAAAATGTAACACATGGGCGCCCGGGCCCCCACCAAGCCTTAGATTTTTTAATATATTTTCTACATATTTGAAGATAAAACACGAAAAATACCTTAAAATTTGACATCAGGAGGCTTCGCCCCCCCCCAACCCCAAACAGCGGCGTAGTTGCGAAAAGACATAATGAACTTTTTTTTTTAATTTTTTTTTTGGTCGCAAGTTTTTTGAGGGCGCCCTTGGTAGCTGTCGGCATCCCCCAAGACACATTCCTGGGTGCGCCACTGTGTAACATACCTTTCAAAAACCTTCAAAAGACTCATACTCCCAGCAAGCTAATGCGAGGGTTCAAACAGTTGCTATTACTAGTTAAAAATCCAGCGAAAAAGAGGTTTCCTTACCAGGAGTGGGAAGTGGAGAATTCTGTAATTCAAAAGATAATACAAATTCTCCACTTCCCACTTCTGCTCAGGAAACCTCGTCTTCGCTGGATTTTCAACATTATAAGGGGGTTATCGGTTTATAAAACATAAAAAATGATGGAGGCGATTCCACGGTCACTTTCGGGGTACACTATTAAACCTGAAAGTGATTATTTAATCCCCTTCAAAATAATTTTATCTTTATCTCAGTTTAATCTGTTTAATAGGCACTAAAAATTGCTTCGGATGTAGTTACACTTCTTTGTTTACCTTGTTTCAGTTGATGATGGGTGTTCGGTTTCCATAAAAAACCTCTTTATTTTTCTTTTATTTTTGAATTTTACTTTTATTTTTCCTATTTTTCATGGACTAAAATTTTGTCTTGAACATAAAATTATTAGTCTTAAATTTATATTAATCCTAAGTAAATGGGTCAACTATTAGTTATTATAAAATTTACCTAAAGCAAAATTGCATTAAAATGCTAAAATTAAACGCAAAAAATGTAATTTCTATTCTAAATTTAAGAATTATCATTTTATTTCTGATTTCTTTATTTTTATATACTTTGGCACTACAAGCGTCCTCTATCGTGTTTTTCACATATCCATAAAATTTAAAATATAGTGATATGGTTTCCTATAGAGGGTGAAGTGCTGTGCGCATGTGCGAAAAAACTGCAAGCGCAGGATAGAGATACAGACAAAGTGTGCTGCGCGTCGCCATGTCTAGAAAACGACATCCTTAAAATTTAAATTTAAAAAATAGTGAAAATTCACTTTAAAATACCGCAAATAATTAAAATTATCGTGCCATCATCCTGTCGGAACTTCAAGCCACATAACTCTTATGGAAAGGTGTACACCTTGCACTTTGGAACTTCAAAACAGCGGTAAGTCCCTCTCCATGAGGCTATATCACAATTTTATTTCTCTTTCAAATTTAACCTACAATTTTTAAATTAGTTACTTTCTCTAGTTAAATGAATTTTTTGCGCCAATGTTAATTATAGTCCACTGTATCTACCAAAACCCAATCTGAGCCATCGGAGTGCTACAATGGGTTCCTTGTGACTCGAAACATGTCCTAAATTAAACCTGAAACAATAAAGACTTAATTAATATATAATTAATTTAATTAATTTAATTAATTTAATTAATTTAATTAATTTAATTAATTTAATTAATTTAATTAATTTAATTAATTTAATTAATTTAATTAATTTAATTAATTTAATTAATTTAATTAATTTAATTAATTTAATTAATTTAATTAATTTAATTAATTTAATTAATTTAATTAATTTAATTAATTTAATTAATTTAATTAATTTAATTAATTTAATTAATTTAATTGATTTAATTGATTTAATTAATTTAATTAATTTAATTAATTTAATTAATTTAATTAATTTAATTAATTTAATTAATTTAATTAATTTAATTAATTTAATTAATTTAATTAATTTAATTAATTTAATTAATTTAATTAATTTAATTAATTTAATTAATTTAATTAATTTAATTAATTTAATTAATTTAATTAATTTAATTAATTTAATTAATTTAATTAATTTAATTAATTTAATTAATTTAATTAATTTAATTAATTTAATTAATTTAATTAATTTAATTAATTTAATTAATTTAATTAATTTAATTAATTTAATTGATTTAATTGATTTAATTAATTTAATTAATTTAATTAATTTAATTAATTTAATTAATTTAATTAATTTAATTAATTTAATTAATTTAATTAATTTAATTAATTTATTTAATTTAATTAATTTAATTAATTTAATTAATTTAATTAATTTAATTAATTTAATTAATTTAATTAATTTAATTAATTTAATTAATTTAATTAATTTAATTAATTTAATTAATTTAATTAATTTAATTAATTTAATTAATTAAATTAATTAAATTAATTAAATTAATTAAATTAATTAAATTAATTAAATTAATTAAATTAATTTAATTAATTTAATTAATTTAATTAATTTAATTAATTTAATTAATTTAATTAATTTAATTAATTTAATTAATTTAATTAATTTAATTAATTTAATTAATTTAATTAATTTAATTAATTTAATTAATTTAATTAATTTAATTAATTTAATTAATTTAATTAATTTAATTAATTTAATTAATTTAAAAGTCGAAAGAATACTATCAAAGTAACGAAAGTAATCAATTTTCGGATCAGTATTCGTTACTCCATTATTTGTCGAACAACGTGTACTCTAGTAACGAATAGTTACTTTTTCAATACCTCTACTATTTACCTGTAATTGAAATAAATAATAAGTGGATTTATCATTTTTTATTTAGTTTTTTCGGTAATTTACATATACTGTAAGTTTAAAGTTTAATTATTTAACACAAAATCCTGCTCAAAATCAAAATAAAACAAAAATAAATTTGAATTTCGAAGTGATTCGCTGGGGCTGCACTTTTTTCTGTCATTAGTGCCCTTAATTCGTATTGCTTTTCAGATTTTTTAACTTGATTTATAAAGTTTAGGAAATAATCGATTCGGACTTGGACATTTGGTTTTTCTACGCTGCAATGATCCGTCCATCCAAACGAAACAATTCCTAAAGAAAAATTTTGCATAAACTCGAGTGAAAAATTCCTAAAAAAAATATGCATGAAATCGAGGGAAACATTTTCTGAAGAAAAAGTTTGCATAATATCGAGGGAAACAATTTCTACATAAAAAGTTTGCATAAAATCGAGGAAAATAATTCCTAAAGAAAAAGTTTGCTTAAAATCGAAGGAAACAATTCCTAAAGAAAACGTTTGCATAAAATCGAGGGAAACAATTAACAAAGAAAAAGTTTGCAATCAATCGATGGAAACAATTCCTAAAAAAAATTTGCATGAAATCGAGGAAACATTTTCTTAAGAAAAAGTTTGCATAAAATCGAGGAAAATAATTCCTAAAGAAAAAGTAGGGAATCTCATGAGACCAAAATGGCAAAACTTTGAAAATTCATATCTCACAAACTATACATGTTAACAGCCAACGCACCGAGTTACAGTATAGTGGGGCCATAGAGATGCGAAAAAACCACACCTTCCGTCTAGATTCGGAAAAACGTCATTTAGCGATTTTTAGTATAGGGAATCCCATGAGACCAAAATGGCAAAACTTTGAAAATTCATATCTTACAAACTATACATGTTAACAGCCAACGCACCGAGTTACAGTATAATGGGGCCATAGAGATGCGAAAAAACCACACCTTCCGTGTAGATTCGGAAAAACGTCATTTAGCGATTTTTAGTATAGGGAATCCCATGAAACCAAAATAACAAAATTTTGAAAATTCATATCTCAAAAACTATACATGTTAACAGCCAACGCACCGAGTTACAGTATAGTGGAGCCATAGAGCTGCGAAAAAACCACACCTTCCGTCTAGATTCGGAAAAACGTCATTTAGCGATTTTTAGTATAGGGAATCCCATGAGACCAAAATGGCAAAACTTTGAAAATTCATATCTCACAAACTATACATGTTAACAGCCAACGCACCGAGTTACAGTATAGTGGGGCCATAGAGATGCGAAAAAACCACACCTTCCGTGTAGATTCGGAAAAACGTCATTTAGCGATTTTTAGTATAGGGAAGCCCATGAAACCAAAATAACAAAATTTTGAAAATTCATATCTCAAAAACTATACATGTTAACAGCCAACGCACCGAGTTACAGTATAGTGGGGCCATAGAGATGCGAAAAAACCACACCTTCCGTCTAGATTCGGAAAAACGTCATTTAGCGATTTTTAGTATAGGGAATCCCATGAGACCAAAATGGCAAAACTTTGAAAATTCATATCTCACAAATTATACATGTTAACAGCCAACGCACCGAGTTACAGTATAGTGGGGCCATAGAGATGCGAAAAAACCACACCTTCTGTGTGGATTCGGAAAAACGTCATTTAGCGATTTTTAGTATAGTGAATCCCATGAGATCAAAATGGCAAAACTTTGAAAATTCATATCTCAAAAACTATACATGTTTACAGCCAACGCACCGAGTTACAGTATAGTGGGGCCATAGAGATGCGAAAAAACCACACCTTCTGTGTCGATTCGGAAAAACGTCATTTAGCGATTTTTAGTATAGGGAATCCCATGAGACCAAAATGGCAAAACTTTTAAAATTCATATCTCAAAAACTATACATGTTTACGGCCAACGCACCGAGTTACAGTATAGTGGGTCCATAGAGATGCGAAAAAACCACACCTTCTTTGTAGATTCGGAAAAACGTCATTTAGCGATTTTTAGTATAGGGAATCCCATGAGACCAAAATGGCAAAACTTTGAAAATTCATATCTCAAAAACTATACATGTTAACAGCCAACGCACCGAGTTACAGTATAGTGGGGCCATAGAGATGCGAAAAAACCACACCTTCCGTGTAGATTCAGAAAAACGTCATTTAGCGATTTTTAGTATAGGGAATCCCATGAGACCAAAATTGCAAAACTTTGAAAATTCATATCTCACAAACTATACATGTTAACAGCCAACGCACCGAGTTACAGTATAGTGGGGCCATAGAGATGCGAAAAAACCGCACCTTCCGTGTAGATTCGGAAAAACGTCATTTAGCGATTTTTAGTATAGGGAATCCCATGAGACCAAAATGGCAAAACTTTGAAAATTCATATCTCAAAAACTATACATGTTAACAGCCAACGCACCGAGTTACAGTATAGTGGAGCCATAGAGATGCGAAAAAACCACACCTTCCGTCTAGATTCGGAAAAACGTCATTTAGCGATTTTTGTATAGGGAATCCCATGAGACCAAAATGGCAAAACTTTGAAAATTCATATCTTACAAACTATACATGTTAACAGCCAACGCACCGAGTTACAGTATAATGGGGCCATAGAGATGCGAAAAAACCACACCTTCCGTGTAGATTCGGAAAAACGTCATTTAGCGATTTTTAGTATAGGGAATCCCATGAAACCAAAATAACAAAATTTTGAAAATTCATATCTCAAAAACTATACATGTTAACAGCCAACGCACCGAGTTACAGTATAGTGGAGCCATAGAGCTGCGAAAAAACCACACCTTCCGTCTAGATTCGGAAAAACGTCATTTAGCGATTTTTAGTATAGGGAATCCCATGAGACCAAAATGGCAAAACTTTGAAAATTCATATCTCACAAACTATACATGTTAACAGCCAACGCACCGAGTTACAGTATAGTGGTGCCATAGAGATGCGAAAAAACCACACCTTCCGTGTAGATTCGGAAAAACGTCATTTAGCGATTTTTATTATAGGGAATCCCATGAGACCAAAATGGCAAAACTTTGAAAATTCATATCTCAAAACCTATACATGTTAACAGCCAACGCACCGAGTTACAGAATAGTGGGGCCATAGAGATGCGAAAAAACCACACCTTCCGTGTAGATTCGGAAAAACGTCATTTAGCGATTTTTAGTATAGGGAATCCCATGAAACCAAAATAACAAAATTTTGAAAATTCATATCTCAAAAACTATACATGTTAACAGCCAACGCACCGAGTTACAGTATAGTGGAGCCATAGAGCTACGAAAAAACCACACCTTCCGTCTAGATTCGGAAAAACGTCATTTAGCGATTTTTAGTATAGGGAATCCCATGAGACCAAAATGGCAAAACTTTGAAAATTCATATCTCACAAACTATACATGTTAACAGTCAACGCACCGAGTTACAGTATAGTGGGGCCATAGAGATGCGAAAAAACCACACCTTCCGTGTAGATTCGGAAAAACGTCATTTAGCGATTTTTATTATAGGGAATCCCATGAGACCAAAATGGCAAAACTTTGAAAATTCATATCTCAAAACCTATACATGTTAACAGCCAACGCACCGAGTTACAGAATAGTGGGGCCATAGAGATGCGAAAAAACCACACCTTCCGTGTAGATTCGGAAAGACGTCATTTAGCGATTTTTAGTATAGGGAATCCCATGAGACGAAAATTGCAAAACTTTGTAAATTCATATCTCACAAACTATACATGTTAACAGCCAACGCACCGAGTTACAGAATAGTGGGGCCATAGAGATGCGAAAAAACCACACCTTCTGTGTGGATTCGGAAAAACGTCATTTAGCGATTTTTAGTATAGGGAATCCCATGAGACCAAAATGGCAAAACTTTGAAAATTCATATCTCACAAACTATACATGTTAACAGCCAACGCACCGAGTTACAGTATAATGGGGCCATAGAGATGCGAAAAAACCACACCTTCCGTGTAGATTCCGAAAAACGTCATTTAGCGATTTTTAGTATAGGGAATCCCATGAGACCAAAATGGCAAAACTTTGAAAATTCATATCTCAAAAACTTTACATGTTATCAGCAAACGCACCGAGTTACAGTATAGTGGGGCCATAGAGCTGCGAAAAAACCACACCTTCCGTCTAGATTCGGAAAAACGTCATTTAGCGATTTTTAGTATAGGGAATCCCATGAGACCAAAATGGCAAAACTTTGAAAATTCATATCTCACAAACTATACATGTTAACAGCCAACGCACCGAGTTACAGTATAGTGGGGCCATAGAGATGCGAAAAAACCACACCTTCCGTGTAGATTCGGAAAAACGTCATTTAGCGATTTTTAGTATAGGGAAGCCCATGAAACCAAAATAACAAAATTTTGAAAATTCATATCTCAAAAACTATACATGTTAACAGCCAACGCACCGAGTTACAGTATAGTGGGGCCATAGAGATGCGAAAAAACCACACCTTCCGTCTAGATTCGGAAAAACGTCATTTAGCGATTTTTAGTATAGGGAATCCCATGAGACCAAAATGGCAAAACTTTGAAAATTCATATCTCACAAACTATACATGTTAACAGCCAACGCACCGAGTTACAGTATAGTGGGGCCATAGAGATGCGAAAAAACCACACCTTCTGTGTGGATTCGGAAAAACGTCATTTAGCGATTTTTAGTATAGTGAATCCCATGAGATCAAAATGGCAAAACTTTGAAAATTCATATCTCAAAAACTATACATGTTAACAGCCAACGCACCGAGTTACAGTATAGTGGGGCCATAGAGATGCGAAAAAACCACACCTTCTGTGTCGATTCGGAAAAACGTCATTTAGCGATTTTTAGTATAGGGAATCCCATGAGACCAAAATGGCAAAACTTTTAAAATTCATATCTCAAAAACTATACATGTTTACGGCCAACGCACCGAGTTACAGTATAGTGGGTCCATAGAGATGCGAAAAAACCACACCTTCCGTGTAGATTCGGAAAAACGTCATTTAGCGATTTTTAGTATAGGGAATCCCATGAGACCAAAATGGCAAAACTTTGAAAATTCATATCTCAAAAACTATACATGTTAACAGCCAACGCACCGAGTTACAGTATAGTGGGGCCATAGAGATGCGAAAAAACCACACCTTCCGTGTAGATTCAGAAAAACGTCATTTAGCGATTTTTAGTATAGGGAATCCCATGAGACCAAAATTGCAAAACTTTGAAAATTCATATCTCACAAACTATACATGTTAACAGCCAACGCACCGAGTTACAGTATAGTGGGGCCATAGAGATGCGAAAAAACCGCACCTTCCGTGTAGATTCGGAAAAACGTCATTTAGCGATTTTTAGTATAGGGAATCCCATGAGACCAAAATGGCAAAACTTTGAAAATTCATATCTCAAAAACTATACATGTTAACAGCCAACGCACCGAGTTACAGTATAGTGGAGCCATAGAGATGCGAAAAAACCACACCTTCCGTCTAGATTCGGAAAAACGTCATTTAGCGATTTTTGTATAGGGAATCCCATGAGACCAAAATGGCAAAACTTTGAAAATTCATATCTTACAAACTATACATGTTAACAGCCAACGCACCGAGTTACAGTATAATGGGGCCATAGAGATGCGAAAAAACCACACCTTCCGTGTAGATTCGGAAAAACGTCATTTAGCGATTTTTAGTATAGGGAATCCCATGAAACCAAAATAACAAAATTTTGAAAATTCATATCTCAAAAACTATACATGTTAACAGCCAACGCACCGAGTTACAGTATAGTGGAGCCATAGAGCTGCGAAAAAACCACACCTTCCGTCTAGATTCGGAAAAACGTCATTTAGCGATTTTTAGTATAGGGAATCCCATGAGACCAAAATGGCAAAACTTTGAAAATTCATATCTCACAAACTATACATGTTAACAGCCAACGCACCGAGTTACAGTATAGTGGTGCCATAGAGATGCGAAAAAACCACACCTTCCGTGTAGATTCGGAAAAACGTCATTTAGCGATTTTTATTATAGGGAATCCCATGAGACCAAAATGGCAAAACTTTGAAAATTCATATCTCAAAACCTATACATGTTAACAGCCAACGCACCGAGTTACAGAATAGTGGGGCCATAGAGATGCGAAAAAACCACACCTTCCGTGTAGATTCGGAAAAACGTCATTTAGCGATTTTTAGTATAGGGAATCCCATGAAACCAAAATAACAAAATTTTGAAAATTCATATCTCAAAAACTATACATGTTAACAGCCAACGCACCGAGTTACAGTATAGTGGAGCCATAGAGCTACGAAAAAACCACACCTTCCGTCTAGATTCGGAAAAACGTCATTTAGCGATTTTTAGTATAGGGAATCCCATGAGACCAAAATGGCAAAACTTTGAAAATTCATATCTCACAAACTATACATGTTAACAGTCAACGCACCGAGTTACAGTATAGTGGGGCCATAGAGATGCGAAAAAACCACACCTTCCGTGTAGATTCGGAAAAACGTCATTTAGCGATTTTTATTATAGGGAATCCCATGAGACCAAAATGGCAAAACTTTGAAAATTCATATCTCAAAACCTATACATGTTAACAGCCAACGCACCGAGTTACAGAATAGTGGGGCCATAGAGATGCGAAAAAACCACACCTTCCGTGTAGATTCGGAAAGACGTCATTTAGCGATTTTTAGTATAGGGAATCCCATGAGACGAAAATTGCAAAACTTTGTAAATTCATATCTCACAAACTATACATGTTAACAGCCAACGCACCGAGTTACAGAATAGTGGGGCCATAGAGATGCGAAAAAACCACACCTTCTGTGTGGATTCGGAAAAACGTCATTTAGCGATTTTTAGTATAGGGAATCCCATGAGACCAAAATGGCAAAACTTTGAAAATTCATATCTCACAAACTATACATGTTAACAGCCAACGCACCGAGTTACAGTATAATGGGGCCATAGAGATGCGAAAAAACCACACCTTCCGTGTAGATTCCGAGAAACGTCATTTAGCGATTTTTAGTATAGGGAATCCCATGAGACCAAAATGGCAAAACTTTGAAAATTCATATCTCAAAAACTTTACATGTTATCAGCAAACGCACCGAGTTACAGTATAGTGGGGCCATAGAGATGAGAAAAAACCACACCTTCCGTCTAGATTCGGAAAAACGTCATTTAGCGATTTTTAGTATAGGGAATCCCATGAGACCAAAATGGTAAAACTTTGAAAATTCATATCTCAAAAACTATACATGTTAACAGCCAACGCACCGAGTTACAGTATAGTGGGGCCATAGAGATGCTAAAAAACCACACCTTCTGTGTGGATTCGGAAAAACGTCATTTAGCGATTTTTAGTATAGGGAATCCCATGAGACCAAAATGGCAAAATTTTGAAAATTCATATCTCACAAACTATACATGTTAACACCCAACGCACCGAGTTACAGTATAGTGGGGCCGTAGAGATGCGAAAAAACCACACCTTCTGTGTAGATTCGGAAAAACGTCATTTAGCGATTTTTAGTATAAGGAATACCATGAGACTAAAATGGCAAAACTTTGGAAATTCATATCTCAAAAACTATACATGTTAACACCCAACGCACCGAGTTACAGTATAGTGGGGCCATAGAGATGCGAAAAAACCACACCTTCTGTGTGGATTCGGAAAAACGTCATTTAGCGACTTTTAGTATAGGGAATCCCATAAAACCAAAATGGCAAAACTTTGGAAATTCATATGTCACAAACTATACATGTTAACAGCCAACGCACCAAGTTACAGTATAGTGGGACCATAGAGATGCGAAAAAAACCACACCTTCCGTGTAGATTCGGAAAAACGTCATTTAGCGATTTTTAGTATAGGGAAGCCCATGAGACCAAAATGACAAAAGTTTGAAAATTCATATCTCAAATACTATACATGTTAACAGCCAACGCACCGAGTTACAGTATAGTGGGGCCATAGAGATGCGAAAAAATCACACATTCTGTGTAGATTCGGAAAAACGACATTTAGCGATTTTTAGTATAGGGAATCCCATAAAACCAAAATGGCAAAATTTTGAAAATTCATATGTCACAAACTATACATGTTAACAGCCAACGCACCGAGTTACAGTATAGTGGGACCATAGAGATGCGAAAAAACCACACCTTCCGTGTAGATTCGGAAAAACGTCATTTAGCGATTTTTAGTATAGGGAATCCCATAAAACCAAAATGGCAAAACTTTGGAAATTCATATGTCACAAACTATACATGTTAACAGCCAACGCATCAAGTTACAGTATAGTGGGACCATAGAGATGCGAAAAAACCACACCTTCCGTGTAGATTCGGAAAAACGTCATTTTGCGATTTTTAGTATAGGGAATCCCATAAGACCAAAATTGCAAAACTCTGAAAATTCATATCTCACAAACTATACATGTTAACAGCCAACGCACCGAGTTGCAGTATAGTGGGGTCAAATAAATGCAAAAAAACCATACCTTCCGTCTAGATTCGAAAAAACGTCATTTAGCGATTTTTACTGATGACGTGAAACACACAGAAATGTACGTGTGGACATCCTACCTAAGTTGTAAAACAACCAACACCAACTCTTCCTTCTCTTTCTGACACTCGCGAGTTAAGCACACACACCTTTGTGTGAAGTATAAAATCGTTTTGAGTAATTTTTGATTTCAAGTAAAGATTTGTCTTGAAAAAAAATAATGCAGATCTAGGTTTGTCTTAATTTGAAAAAGCTTCCTTTTACCCTAAAAAAGGCTATTGTCTTGAAAGAAAACTATAGAAATTTTCATTATTCGATTTTAAGTCAAGGAAATTATTTGTTTTGGAATTAGAATCGAAATTGTTTTGTTTTGAATGAGCAAATATTTTACTTCCGAGAAAACGGTGACTTAAATTAATTCAGTTTCAATTTATAATAATAAAACAATTTCTGTTTTACATTAAAATAAAGAGGCAGTGGCGAATAAAAGGGGGGGGGGCTGGAGGGCCCGGGCCCCCCCCGAAACTATTTTTTTTTTAGATATTTACCACATATTTCATGATATAGCATAAAAGACGGTCTAGTGGGGTCTCGGCCCCCCCCCCCCAAAACGGTCTCGGGCCCACCCCGAAACGTTTTTCTATATACGCCACTGCTACGTAGAATTATTAAAATAGTTTATTTTATCATGACTACATTTAAAATCAAGTTTTCTAATTTCCGATTTGAATTTGCCGCTAAAACGCTCATTTCTAGCATGGCGTTGCAATGACGTCACAGCACAGTAAACTCGCGGACAGATACATGGCATTCAAGTGTTTATTTCTTTTTGGTCTGTGTTTTTACTGTTTTTTATGTAAAAAAAATTCCTATAAGTGGTGTGTAGTGCATCAGTGTTCGAATACTATCATAAAAACAGCTGAAAAACTATTTATTCATGTGCCTACAGCAGTAAAAGAACGGAAAAAGTAACTAGAACTTGCTCGAAGAGACCCAAGGGCGTTATCTAATACATCTTCACTTTACATTTGTGAAGATCACTTTGATGTGAGTATAACTAAATTTTTATATTAATTTTTCTCACGTTGTCTATAATATATATATATATATATATATATATATATATATATATATATATATATATATATATATATATATATATATATATAACTATTTCGTAAATGACGATGAGGTTATGTTTATTACAAGGGGGTAAGAACTATAATAGGCAGAAAGGTGCACAAATTTTTAGGCGGTGCTAGGCAGTTATTAGGCAGGACTAGGGAGTATCTCTAAATGCAGTATTAGGCAGTGCACATGCAGGCTAAATGTAGACTGAGCAGTGCATATGCTAGACTAGGCAGTGCATGGGCAGGACTAGGGAGTACCTACGCAGGACTATGTAATGTAACCTATGCAGTACTTCAAGTATTGCTGGTCGTTGTATACTTTTTGCCTACCTGTCCCCCCCTCGGTTTATTGATTGTTTCTTAATGCTTAAAATAATAATGATTGGGTATTTAATTGAATCTATGGTAAGTGGCATATTAAACAAAAAAGCAAAACATATAACCTAACCTCAAAATCTAAATGAGTAAAAGTAGGCGAAGAATATGGTAAAAAAACTTTCAATTATATACAAAACAACTCATCGATTACTTATATCAACATTTTAACGTTTCTAAATTCCGCAGAACAAAAAACTGTTGTTGGCAAAGAAGCCTGCCATCATATAGGAATTCAGCATTCGTAAGTTGGAGCTATCGGCTCTGGAGAATCCGTTTTTCATTGAAAATGTTTTTTATAAGCAAAACACAAAATAAAATCTAATTTAGGACGATAATTCGCACTTTAAACCAAAGCAAATATTACCATCCATAAGACCATAAGAAAATAACGGTTTGTTCGAAGCGTTTACTGTTTTGTGACGTCACTCGCAGCTGATTGGTAGACCGCCTGTTTTGAATCACGTGGCTAATTGTTTTAATTCAATGAATTTATTTAATTAAAATAACTATGAATTTGAGAAAAAATTAAACAAAAATGTTTGATTTTAACATTTCCAAGACCTAAAGAGATATCTAAAAATAAATATATATTTATTTTTTACTACTGTCAACCCTATTCAAGATAATATTCTCTTCGTGAATAGGGAAGCACAAATTATTTTAGTTCAAAGCAATTTGCTTTGATCTAAGACAATTTTTTTTACCGTGTAGCAGTAAAATGATTGGGCTATTCTCTACTTTCCTATTTGCACTTTCCCACAAAACATCGGTCCTCCAGAATCACCTTTGCATGCATCTTTGCCTTCTTCTGAATGAATACAAAATGTTGTGTTATAGTAAATTCTCTTCATATTACCTATAAAAATTAAATAAACGGAGTTGAGTATGCGAAATATGAGGACCGCAGTTTGACAATGGATTCTATCAGATAATAGGTTCACAGTTTAGCAATTCGGATGGCGTATTTACGTTTCCGTGCTGATTTCACGGCAGCGCTGTTTTGAAATAGACACGGAAATGTTGCAACATATTTGGTTACAAATGCGTGTTGATTTTAAGGCGCCGAGGCTCGAACAAGACACGGATTTGTATTGAATTACGCAGAGCAGGGGTTTACTTATAAGTGCACATTTGAAACTTTGGATTGGCTGGATTCACGTTGTTTATTAGTTTGATTTTGAGGTTATATGTTTGTTAATATGAAAATTATGGAGGAGATTAAAAGTATTTGTACTAATATTACTCAAGCTTTTGAAATTCTTTGAAGTTTGTAGAACACTCTTCCATTAACTATATCTGTAAACTTCAGTGTTCATTGTCATATACCGGCAACTACGACGACAGATGTTGTTCTGTTATTAATAAATTTTAATGATTTAAATGATTTTCAATTGATTTCTAATGAAAATAGAAAGTTTCAAAAACCTAACCTAACGAAAGCTAATCAATCAAATCTAACCGAACCGAACGAAAGCAAACTGAACCAATAATTAAAAAAAAAACTTTCCTGAGTTCCTACCCGGGATCCTAGAGGATGTGAATCCGAACCGAACCGATCCTAACTAAACCGAACCAAACCTAACCTAACCAAACTAAACTACAACACTATTCACACCTTCTAGGATCTCGGGAAAGAAGTCAGGAAAGTTTTTTTTTAATTGTTGGTTCAGTTTGCTTTGGTTCGGTTTGGTTCAATTCGGTTCGTTTCGGTTCGGATTCACATCTTCTAGGATCCCGGGTAGGAAGTCAGGAAAGTTTTTTTTTGAAAAAAATTATTGGTTCAGTTTGCTTTGGTTCGGTTTGGTTAGATTTGATTGATTAGCTTTCGTTATGTTAGCGTTTTAACCTGACAGTTGAATACGCTTTTGTAATAGTTTAATGAGCGATGTTCTCTTACAGATCCGTGCTCATTTCGAGATCAAAACTCTTAAAATCAACACGTATTTGAACCCAAATATATTGTAACATTTCTGTGTCTATTTCAAAACCGCGCCGACGTGAAATGAGCACGGAAACGTAAAGACGCTGCCGGGCCAGTTTTTGGTCCAATTTTTTTTATCCCCCTTTTCTTATGGTCGTGTTTGACGCTCTAAAGACACGATAACACAAAAATGTCAAAAATGTGTCAAACCTAAACTAAAAATAAAGTTATTATTATATAAATAGGTTTATAAATTATATATTATATAAATAGGTTTATAAATTGTAGCTGCAAAAATCCCCAAGAAACCCCCAGACCCCGCAAAACCTAAAATTTTTATTTTTGTTGTTATAACAGAATTCGCAAGCCTCGCAGCGGGACCAAACGAATGCCTCGTTTGCATTCATGCTAAAGTGAAAATGCCTTGAGACGAACAATATTCAACTGATTGCTTCTCTCAAGTTCCCACTTTGATCGGTTTGGTAATTCATTTGAGGCAGATGTCATGCCTAGAAAACTCAATGCAATTTGACAGGTCGTTAGGTTAAAGTTCTCACTAAGCTCACAAGAGGCACTGCGGTCGCGCGTTTGTTCCTTATTCTATTTTTTTTTGAGAATTATCTGTGGTTTGGATTCTCCGTCCCTCTTTTTTTCAGGTAGAAAAACCTCTTCCACCGCATTTTATTTCGGGTTCATTTAAAATCTATCTTTTTGGCTTATGTAGGTAATCTTTGCTGCTGTGACGCATTAAAATTAAATTTTGTTAAATTTGTAACTTTTGCAATTTAAATATAAAAGAATAAGAATTTCTAGTTGCTTTTGTGGGTGAAGTGTCTAAAGTTCACACGAGTATAAAATGCATAGTTTTTCGAGAAATTTTAAGGTAAGTTTTCTTATTTTCTCATTTGAGGTTAGATTGGCATTTGACAAAAATTTGTATTGGTAGTGTCTTTTTAACTTCTTATCGCTTACTTTACGGAACTCTGAATACAGGTTTCCAATGCCTGGTAGGTGCCTTATTTGCCCATCAATTAAGCACAAATTTAGTGTTAATTTTATGTCTATCCCTTTCGTTTGATATTAAGTAAAAGGGGGGGCTTAATTGATGGGTAAACGAGGGATTACCCAGCAGCGTAATGTACTTTGAATAAATTTATTCCTTAAGTTTAAATCTTACCATAATCTAGTACCTATGATTAATGTGGTTATAAGTTGATTTTTTTTATTGTTTTCAGCTTTTCGATGTTATGTGTGACCACTGATAAGCTATATATATACTGCTTTGAAACACACCCTACACAACTTACAATCAAGGCGAGGAGGTACTTTTAAATCATGTCAGATTTTCGTCGAGCTGTTAAAAAGTAGACACTTAAGAATGATTCTCTTCACGAACAACTGTTTCATTATTTATTCACTCATCACTCACCAGAAATGTTAAAAGCAAATTTAAATAAACTAGACAGTGTTTGGTTTTGCATTATATTTTATTTTACCAATCAATTAGACTATGTATTATTTCATCAATAGTTAGTCGTTAATTTGTAGCTTTTTTTATAATAATAAAAACTCACTTAAAAAATGTTTTATTTATTGCATTTTATATATCATTTTCAATCTGTTTATATCTTATAAAGACATTGTATGTCTTTATAAAATATTGACTGATTAAAAATTTAAAAAAAAACTTTAAAATTAAAGAAAATTTATTATAAAAGGCGATTCAAATTTGCCGCCTCGCCTTTTAGTTCGTCACTAAGCTCTGCAGTGGGCGCCACAGTGCTAACGACCTGTCAAACAGCCGGAGTTGCCTAACTAATAAAAACTCACTGAACCGCGCCGCAAATCCTTTATCTATGGCAGATGTATCATGCCTCGCACGTGCTTTAAAGGCGTGGCTAACACAAGGGCGGATCCAGAGGTGCTTCTCGGGGGGGGGGGCACTTCAGGTGACATTCTCTGTTGGTAAAAAACAGTATATATTTTTTTAAGCAGCATTTTATTGAATTAGTGGTTGTAAGTTCGATGATAATAACAATAGACACTTTTATGCGCCGCAGGCAAAAATTTTGAATTTTTATTGGCAAAAACATTACTTTTTACTCATTTTTTGTATATTCAAAAAATTCTCGGGGGGGGGGCAAGTGCCCCTAGTGCCCCCTCCCCCCCCCTGGATCCGCCACTGGGCTAACAGCAACACGCAAAAACCCGCGGCACGGAACACCATCCGATCAGAGTGGGAATTTCAAACGAGCATTCAGTTGAATATTGTTTGCCTTGTATTCACTTGAGCATGAATGAGAACGAGGCATTCGTTTGGCCTCGTAGCGAGGCATTTACTACAAAATTATTGTTAACATAGAATTTTAAATTTTATTTTCAGAAGCTACGGATCCGAATTTCCTTTACGGAGTGTCGAGTTTACGAAAACCTCAACGGACTGTTGCTGCCCTGCGTTTCCAAAATAGAAGAATTTTATTTACTTTATTTATGTTACCTTATCTTTAGAGATATTCGAAAAAAATATATTTTTTCATTGTTAAAAAAACATTTATTTTCAATGTTAGAAAAACATTTCATTTTCACTGTTAAAAATCAACATTTTTTAACGTTCGAAAAACACTTTAAGAAAACGTTTGTTTTTTGATGTTGAAAAAATAATTATTTTTAATGTTATAAAAACATAAGATTATTTTTCTTACGTCAAAAAACGTGTTATTAAGCTTCTTTTTCACTATGAATATGATGTTAGAACTAACATCTAACCTAACGTTATTTTTTTAAATTAAACATTGTTTTGACGTTATTAAAATGTTTTTGTATTTAGTGGGTAGGGGGACGTTTTTTGGGCAACAGGGGATGAGGCGCCCCCCGGTTATCTCGTTTATAATTTTTCGGGGGCTCTGTGAGCCCCCATCCGGTGTTAACATATAAAATTTTTTAACTTATGGTTTTTTGTTGATTCGTTTATTTAAAAAAATTTCTCATAAAAAACCTCGCAATTTTATTGCTGCTTAACGCTTATCTCGTACCAAGCGGTTCCGACGCACGATCTTGGCAAACTATGACAGGTAATTAAGAAATTATTTTTTTTTTCCACATTTGGGGGGAAGCGCAAATGCCCCTCCCTGCCCCTCGCTGCGTACGCCCTAGCTAGGTACTTGGATGTCTGTGATTGGATGGAAAAAACTTTTAACCATAGTATACACTTACGGCTAAAAAGTTTCACACACTCATCCATGCTGATTAATGGTAGACTAACACACTGCAGAGTATCGGGTTTTAAATTGAACTCCATTCTTCCCCATCCCATTGCCAGGACCTCCTGCTTGCATATCTGTGTGATATCTACTTTAACATATTTTTCTGGAAGCTTTGAAGCCAAAAAAATGAAAGCTGTTAAAAAAATTGCTATTTTTATAGAAGATGGGATGAAAAGTAAGTGCGTCAAGTAGTTTGTGTCCTGCTTATTTTGAAAATTTATATAGTGTGTCAATTTTAAAAGATGGAAAAAAACGAGATAAAATATTTTCATATCAAAGGGTTATCGCCGCCGGAAATAAAAGCTGAACTAGATGCTACACTTGGTGAATCTGCTCCTTTCTATACCACCTGGGTATCGGACTTTAAACATGGTCGTACTAGCACTGATGATGCTCCGCGTTCTGGCAGACCAAAACCGGCAACTTCTAAAGAAATGGTGCAAGCGATTCACAAACTAATTCTAAAAGATCGCAGATTAAGACTGGAAGAGGGAGCTGAGGCTGTGGGCATATCAAAAGAGCGTGTTCACCATATTTTATGTGAAGTTTCAGGTATGAGAAAGGTATCCGCCCGATGGGTGCCGCGTTTGCTCACGCCAGATCAAAAGCTCGTGCGTCTAACCATTTCAGAGGAGAATTTGGCACTGTTTAGACGTGATTCAGGGGATTTTTTGCGTAGAATTATTACGGTTGATGAAACATGGGTTCATCATTATACCCCTGAAACTAAGAATCTCTTTTGTATAACCCAAGTTATTGAAAAGAAAATGGCATACGGTCAAGAGCTGCATCTGCTTTACGTGGATTTGCAGAAGGCATATGATAGTATACCACTAAATCTACTTTGGAAAGCGTTGGAAAACACAAACATAAGCGTACAACTAATTAAGGCCATCAAAAAGTTATACCGCAATAGTAAGGCAAAAGTTAAAATAAAAGCAAAACTAACCAAAGGCTTTCAAGTAAATAAAGGTCTTAAACAAGGTTGCTGTATCTCGCCTACGCTCTTCAAGATATACTTGGAACAAGTCCTTAAAGTATGGAAGAGAAAATGCCAAAACATGGGAATTCCGTTGGACGAAACCACCTTGTATACTTTATGTTTCGCCGATGATCAGATAGTAGTGGCTCAGGATTATGACGACCTCGAATATATGACACGAAAACTAATAGAAGAGTACAATAAGTGGGGACTAGAGGTTAATCTCAATAAGACAGAGTATATGTGTATCGGTGGAATGAAACAGGATCTAATCTTAAATACCGGGCAGCGAATTCACTCCTGTGATGAGTATAAAAACTTAGGTCTAAAAATTACAGCTGACGGAACACTAGACAAAGCTATAAAAGATCGAAACGTACAAGGAAGAAAAGCAATAACTTTATTAAATGGAATAATTTGGGACCAAAGTATATCAAAACATAACAAAAAGCTTATATATAACACCATTATAAAAAGTATTATTACATACGGCTCAGAAGTATGGCCAATCAAGGATAGAACAGAAAAAATGCTTTCCGCTACGGAGATGGACTATTGGAGAAGAGCAGCAGGGAAATCAAAAAGAGAAAGAAAAATCAAAGAATAAGAGAAATTATGACAGTAGGTGAACGTACTTTAGTGGATGATATAAGAACAAAACAACTGGTGTGGTACGGACATGTACAAAGAATGAATGACGAAAGACTACCTAAACAAATACTACAATGGAAACCAACTGGCCGAAGAAAACGAGGACGGCCAAGGAGAAGCTGGAGAGAAGGAATAGACAGTGAAATAAGAATAAGAGGCCTAGATGATGAATTATGGGCAAACAGAAACGAGTGGAGATTGGGTATCGGAAGACGTAGAACGTTGTGAAACCGATAAATATATATATATATAAACTAAGCAACAGTCCAAACAATGGACGGCAAAGGACGAACCAGTTCCAAAGAAGGCATAGGCAGTACCGTCTGCTGGAAAGGTCATGGCAACGGTCTTTTGGGACGCTAAAGGGATACTCCTCACAGATTATCTCGAAAAAGGAAGAACAATAAATTCAGAGTACTACAGCGACTTACTGGACCAGCTCAAGCAGAATATAAGCGAAAAACGCCCTGGCTTGGCAAAAAAGAAAGTTTTGTTTCATCAGGACAATGCACCTTGTCACAGGTCCGCTCTTGTAATGACTAAAATCCATCAGCTAGGCTTTGAACTGTAAATCCACCTTATTCGCTAGACCTAGCCCCCATCAGACCTTTTGTTTTTCGATCTTTTCTACTTTCGATCTTTTGTACTTTCGACCTTATTTTTTCGACCTTTTATAAAATTGGGGACTCAGCCCAAGGATCATGCACTGGATCTACACGGCCATCATAAGACCGAGGATCCAATACGGATCCGTGGTCTGGTGGCCGGGGGCAATGAAAACCACAAACGCCAAAAGCTCGAGAGCATGCAGAGGCTGGCGACCTTGAGCATCACCGGAGCTTTAAGGTCTACTCCATACCGAGCCCTGAATACGATCCTGGGTCTCCCATCGCTGTTCACCTGGATAAAGAAGGAAGCGATGGCAGCATACCTAAGGATAAGGGACGCGGGCGTGTGGAGAAGAAGCGGTGGACAAAAAGGACATTCGGAGATCGCGACTGTGACGGAAAGGGAGATTCGTTTATCGACGTACAGGCTAGCGATGCCAGAAAAGCGGTTAAGGGAGAAAAGGAGATACCGTGTAACCATACCACCAAGGGATGCATGGAAGGAGGACGGAGTTGAATTCCTTAGCGACGCCACGGTCTGCTATACAGACGGATCAAGGCTGACAGACCGGAATTCGACCGGTGCAGGAGTGTACGTGGAAAGCAAGAGCATTGGAAAAAGCTACCCGCTGGGATCCAATGTAACAGTCTTCCAGGCAGAGCTTTACGCTATACTGGCGTTAACATGGGAGGAAGAAATTAGGAACGAAACAGGAAAACGCCTCTGCATCTGTTCAGACAGTCAAGCTGCGCTGAAAGCACTGTGTAAACCAACCATGTCCGCAGGTTTGGTGCAGGAGTGTGCGGATGCACTTCAGGAATTGGCCGGCGTAAGAGAGGTAGAGCTCGTATGGGTCCCAGGCCACGTGGGAGTCCCCGGAAACGAGAAAGCGGACAGACTCGCCAGGGGAGGATCCCAGCAGAAATGCGTCGGGCCAGAACCGTTCCTGGGGCTCACAAGAGGGCAAATGAAGTTGGCCCTAACAGAGTGGACCCAGAAAGAGATACAAAGGGAGTGGACCAACACAGGAAACGCCAGACAGGCGAAGGAGTAGGTGACAGGCTACAGCAAATCCCGTAGGGACTGGCTGCTCCGTAGAACACGAAGAGAGGTGGGAGCCATAGTGGGAGCCCTGACCGGACACTGCGTCCTACAAGGACACCTGGCAAAGATGAGAGTGAAGGAGGACGCGACGTGCGAGCGATGTTGGGCCAAGGACGAGACCTCGGCGCATTTTCACTCATCATGTGAAGCATACAAGGAGGCAAGAAGAGCGGTATTCGAAGAGGAAGCCTTTGAGACTGACGTGGCCCGATATTCTGGCCTTTATACAGAAGACGGGTAGATTCCTTAGCGAAAGAAGGACGTTGAAGGGGGATGCCCGGGGATCGGCGAAAAGGGCGCTTCATATGGCTAGTCGCCAGGCCTAAAGCCTACCCCACACTACCGAACCGAACCGAGGCCTAAAGCCTACCCCACACTACTACTAACTAACCTTTAATCCGCCTCCCCTGATTACTTACCTTTACAAGCTCAATGCCCGAAACTTTCAATGGTTTTTCTAATACTACTATTCCAATATCATTGTTTATACTAACGTTACGGTTGTAATTGGGATGCCTATAATAGCCGCCAGTTCTCACAATATGTTCGTTATTTGTGTACATATGCACCTACAAACAGAGGCGTGTATATGTTGTACTCAATTGACGAAAACGGTCACGGCCCGAATTTTATACTCACAACGCGATGTGGATCTTTCGAATTTTCCACATCGCGTTACGGGTATATTTTAAGTTCGTTCCATCAGAGCGTGGGACGGTTATAGAACGGTACGAAAAATCCTGTTTGCGTTCCAGGTCGACGTTGTACTGTTATGGGACAGTCAGTTTTCCGTTCCATCAAGCAACCTAAACTGGTTTCGGACTCCTCTGAAAGACAAGAATTGCACACAGGCGCATTAGAAACGAGTCGTTAAATACCGAGATGAATTCCAAGACGTGCGCAAGCGTTGATCTGTCACTTCTGCCAACCAATCAACTGAGAGATATTTCAGTATGGTTTTATACAGCAAAACTTTAATAATTCCCAGTTCTTTTTGATGAAAATTCGTCGTTTTTGTTCTGTGAAAATGCCGGTGACGTGCAAGTTGTGTGACAAATTATTTAGTGCCCAATTTAATTTGAATAAACACTGTCATCGGGGTTCTACTGTATGTCTAGACTACGATAAACATTTTTTTAAAAGATTTAGCGCATTTAAATTTGTCAATACTCCCATGGCAAAACAAAATAAACGTGAAATGCATATAGAAGAAATACTGCGTATACCTCAAAAAATATTAATCGCAGCACATAGATATTGTATATGTTTGAAATCAAAAAGAAAAGACGAATCTTAAAATGCAAAAATATACAGGGTGTTCCCTCTCAAAAAATCGACTTTATTGTCACACCCTGTACAGGGTGTCCCAAATTCGTTGTTTTTTTGTGGTGTCGGGTATTTCTAGGGGAGAAAGAAAAAAACTGAGCCCCCTTTGCGACGCTCAAATTTTAAGAGAAGCCTAAAGGTGAAAACTACATTTAGATATAGAAAGCCGTTTTTAAGCTACGGAGTGTTTTTGTCTGCATTTTGCTTTTGTGTAAATAGCTTTCTTATAGATCTTTTCTTGAAGAATTGACAGATGTCTACGGTTTTTATTTATCTCTTTTGGTTTTTAAAATATTGCATAAAGTTGTTATTTTTCTTACAGAATAACTCTAAAACTCTCTCTAAAATTTCCTTTAAAATGATGTATCACACTCAATATTTTAATTTTTAATTTTTTTTATTGTTTTCTTAATTTTTATTTTTTAATCACCTCTTTATTATTTTTTAATATTAAGCAAACTAAAATATGTGGTAAAAATAAAAAAAAACAAAACTATAAATAAATCCCATTAATCCCATAAAGAAAAATTAATTTTATGTGATATCTCAAAAACTAAACGTGACAAATGAAATTTAATTTAACAGTTGAATTCCTCTTAAAAAAGTGTCTAAAGAATGTTTTCACAGAAATAAAAATATTAATAAATAAACAAGTTATAGACCCCTTCCCAAAATGCAGACTTTTTAAAAACACCCCGTAGTTTAAAAACGGCTTGCTATATCAAAATGCGATTTTCACCTTTAAGCTTCTTTTGAAATTTGAGTGTCGCAAAGGTTGATGAGGTTTTTTTAGTTCCTCTAGAAATACCCGAAACTCCCCAAAAACATCGAATTTGGGACACCCTGTACATGGTGACGGATAGAAAAAAATTATGTTGGCTTTTAAAGTTCATCATCATCATAATTAACCAAAAAAAATCTACAATTTATTATAGCCCTTTATTTTCAATGATAAAGTTGCTGAGTGCTCCGGTTATAAAAAACCACCCGGTACCTACATAAGATCATACCCAAAAATTAGAATTGACCATTATTTTATACCTTGAATTTTTTATTATACGTTAAGCTCTTCGATCTCGCGCCAATCCCGGTATTCGCGCCAATAATTTAAATTAGACATTTTGACGTTAATTTTGGCGCATGCTCCTTTGATGGAATTCATCTCGGTATTTAACGACTCGTCATTAGAAGGCGCGGAAAAATTGTATGTAAAACACACACATTTCTAGTTTACATCACCTGAGATAAGCCACGTAAATATACAAATATTTTTTAAATTTCCAAAAAAAAATGCAGCATCTGTTAATTTTTTTGCAAGAGCCTCTTAATTTTTATTACTACGGGACTGCGGATCGTGTAGGTATACCACATGAAAAAAAGCTATACTGACCATAGGGTAGCTTGCTTAGAAAAAGAAAAACTAGTTTAGCAGGTGATTGGATAGGATTCGCTTTAAGGCATCGACATTAAGGTCATTACTAAAGTACAAGCTACAAAATGTGATTTTCCTAACTTCTTAGAAGTATCACGAAAACCTTGTGAATATTAAGGCTTTCTATAATATGTAGATAATTTCACAAATATTTTATAAAAATCAAATTAGAAAATACAAATATATAAATATATAAATTTCACATAAAACTTGTGATATTAGAAAAAATAAATATATTTTCACAAGTTTCGCCCAAAAATATGTGCTAATGCAAGTTCGTGTTAATTTTTTGTATATTTAGTTTATTAGGCAGTCTGTAGTGGTTTATAGTTTGTGAATACAGGGTGTAACTAAATAAGTGAAAAACATTTAAGGGGGTGATTCTGCATCAAAAAAAGATAGGAGCATCCCTTGTTAAGATACAGCCCCTTAAAGGGGGTACATAAAATGTTCTACTACCAAAAAAGCCGATAATGAATTTGGTTTACCCCATGGTTGTAAGGGGTGGAAAACGCAACCCCTAAAATGTATTTCCAATATAATTTTTTGTCTTATTAATTGTTTTCCATTTAAAAATGTATTTCCGATAGCCTGTTTCATTGTAAATAAAAAATGTCTATTGGATTTTTGGCCAAAATAAACCAGTTCGCAGCAAAAAATTATTTCACGAACAACTACAGAGATACATCGTCATAAATGTTATGACCCCCTTTAAGGGGCGGTATCTTAACAAGGGATGCTCTAATAAAGTTTCTTTATATGAAAGATCCGAGATCCTATCTTTTTTCGATGAGGAATCATCCCCTTAAATGTTTTACACCCTGTATAAATTAAATTGATGTAATTTTATCTGCATTTTAAAGAACTAAAATTAAAAATATATTATGATAATCCTATGTAATTGTGTAATCTTTTCTGTGTGCAAATTTAATTTCGTGCTCTCGAATTCATCCGTTGCCTTCGATTTATCTTTAAGCCAGACGCCAAACCTACCCTTTCTTTTAGTCACGTGATTTTGAATTTAACTCTCTCGCATATGATCACGTGCCTGAAGTAAATCGAGCAGCATTCGGTTTTTGAACAGTTATTTGGTCGTTCCATCTAACCCGAACCGTTTTAAAACAGTCCTCGTACTCCTTGTACTGCATTGCGCGCGCATTGGGATTTTTTGGACGGTTCTATGACCGTAGAACTGTTTGATGGACCACAAAAAAAAAGCTGCGGTTCGGTCTGCGTTAATTAATTAAGCTATGGATGGAACAGAACTTTTATATACCCAAAACGAGTTGTGTGTAAATTCGAAAATCCCACGACGCGAAATCACGATTATCGGCGGAGACACGCGACGCTTTTCGTGTTATGGGTAATAATAAAACGAGTCGTTAAATACCGAGATGAATTCCATCAAAGGAGCATGCGCCAAAATTAACGTCAAAATATCTAATTTAAATTATTGGCGCGAATACCGTGATTGGCGCGTGATCGAAGAGCTTAACGTACAATAAAAAATTCAAGGTATAAAATAATGGTCAATTCTAATTTTTAGGTATGATTTTATGAAGGTACCGGGTGGTTTTTTATAACCGGAGCATTCAGCAACTTTATCATTGAAAATAAATTGAGATTTTTTTTGGTTAATTATGACAACTTTAAAAGCCAACATAATTTTTTTCTATCCGTCACCATGTATATGGTGTCCCAAATTCGATGTTTTTGGGGGGTTTTGGGTATTTCTAGAGGGGCTAAAAAAAACTGATCCCCCTTTGCGACACTCAAATTTCAAAAGAAGCTTAAAGTGAAAATCGCATTTTGATATAGCAAGCCGTTTTTAAACTACGGTGTGTTTTGGGAAGGGGTCTATAACTTGTTTATTTATTAATATTTTTTATTTCTGTGAAAACATTCTTAAGACACTTTTTTAAGAGGAATTCAACTGTTAAATTAAATTTAATTTGTCACATTTAGTTTTTGAGATATCACATAAAATTAATTTTTCTTTATGGGAGGATCCCTTTATTTCTTTATATTTTTGTATTTTTTTTATTTTTACCACATATTTTAGTTTGCTTAATGGGTTTAAAATATTTTAATATTATAAAATTATAAAAATAAAAAAATAATAAAGAGGTGATTAAAAAATAAAAATAAAGAAAACAATAAAAAAATAAAAATATAAAATATTGAGTGTGATACATCATTTTAAAGGAAATTTTAAGCTGATTTTAAAAATCGAATAAAAAAAGACTTATTCTGTATGAAAAATAACAACTTTATGCAATATCTTAAAAACCAAAAGAGATAAATAAAAACCGTTTACATCTATCAATTCTTCAAGAAAAGAACTATAAGAAAGCTATTTACACAAAAACAAAATTTTTATAAACAAAAAAGTTATAAACCCCCTCCCAAAATGCAGACAAAAACACTCCGTAGCTTAAAAACGGCTTGCTATATCTAAATGTGGTTTTCACCTTTAGGCTTCTCTTGAAATTTGAGTGTCGCAAAGGGGGGTCAGTTTTTTCTATCTCCCCTAGAAATACCCGACACCACAAAAAAACCACGAATTTGGGACACCCTGTACAGGGTGTGACAATGAAGTCGATTTTTTGAGCGGGAACACCCTGGATTCGTCTTTTCTTTCTGATTTCAAAAATATACAATATCTACGTGCTGCGAATATTTTTTGAGGTATATGCAGCAGTGGCGTATATAGGAAAAAGTTTCGGGGGGGGGCCTGAGACAGTTTGGGGGGGGCGAGACTTTATATGCTATTTTATGTTTGTATTCATGAAATATGTGGAAAATATCTAAAAAAATCTTAGCTTCGGGGGGGGCCCGGGCCCCCCATATATACGCCACTGATATGCAGTATTTCTTCTATATGATCGTATGCATTTCACGTTTATTTTGTTGTGTTATGGGAGTATTGACTCTCAACTCCAATGTTTCTTCAAGTAGGTATTTCTTGATTGTGTTTGTATTTCAAATGATCACACAGATCCAAGTTTTTTGGGAAGGAGCATTTACATTCTAGGCATCTAAACACTTTCTGCATAGGAATACCTTTGTTTTTGTATGCCACGTTTACTTTGACAGTGTTTATTCAATTTAAATTGGGCACTAAATAATTTGTCACACAACTTGCACGTCACCGGCATTTTCACAGCACAAAAACGACGAATTTTCATCAAAAAGAACTGGAAATTATTAAAGTTTTGCTGTATAAAACCATACTGAAATATCTCTCAGTTGATTGGTTGGCAGAAGTGACAGATCAACGCTTGCGCACGTCTTGGAATTCATCTCGGTATTTAACGACTCGTATAATAAATACTCACAACCCGAAAATACATAACCTTACTTTATTTAATCGGCAGCAACAATCAGCAGCTGTTTGTTTTGTTTATTTATTTGTCCTTTCTCAAAGTTTTAAATGAAATTTCGATAAAAATGGCTCCGTTATAAAACAG
The DNA here is from genome assembly GCA_963576565.1 of Aspidapion aeneum. Classification (NCBI taxonomy): domain Eukaryota; kingdom Metazoa; phylum Arthropoda; class Insecta; order Coleoptera; family Brentidae; genus Aspidapion; species Aspidapion aeneum. The sequence goes on along the minus strand of OY755039.1, from coordinate 958,394 downwards.
CGCTGTACAAAATGGCGCGGAATAAAATAGCGGCGACAAAATAGCGCTGCGAGAAAACAGCGCTGGGACAAAACAGCGCTGCGACAAATTAGCGCGGAACAAAATAGCCCGGAATAAAATCGTCGGTACAAAATAGCGATGGTACAAAATAGCGCTGGTAGAAAATAGCCCTGGTACAAAATAGCGCCGGTACAATATAGCGCCGGTACAAAATAGCGCGGAACAAAATAGCGCCGGTCCAAATAGCGGTATTACAAAATAGCGCGTTTTGTAGGGGCGCTGTTTTGTATCAATACATTTGTATCCAATGCCGTTTCATCAAATATTTGGTTTGATTCGGTTTTGGCATATATACTTCGACTAAGGGGTTTCTTCTAACATATTTTTTCAAAAAAAAAACTTTCCTGACTCTTTCCCAGGATCCTAGAAGGTGTGAATCCAAACCGAACCCAACCAAACCGAACCAACCAGCATAGTTTTTAAAAAAAAAGCTTCCCTAACTTCTTTCCCGGGATCCTAGAGCGTGTGAATCCGAACCAAACTGAACCGAACCAAACTCGGTTCGGTTCAGTTCGGTTCGGTTCGGATTCACACCCTCTAGGATCCCGGAAAAGACGTCAGGGAAGTTTTTTTTTAAATATGCTGGTATAGCTAAAATACCGCATGGTCAAAATAGCGCATACCATAACAGCGCATTTTGATTCGGTTTGGATTGATTTGAATCGGATTCGATATTTTGTATTTTAGATATTTTACAATTCGATATTCTAAAGTTTCGATATTTTGTTTTGATATTTTGCAGTTTCGACATTTTAATTAATTAATTTTTTGTTTCCGATATAAGGAAACTAATAACCAGCCAGGTCAGCTAGGATTAACTTTGTTTTTTCAATTTTTTGCGCTATTTTGTTCGGCGCTATTTTGTACCGGCCGATATCGGTATTAATAAGTATGAATAAATCATGAATAATTCTTTAAAACGTGTCAGTATTGTCATCACCACCAAAAGATCGAAAAACAAAAGATCGAAAGACAAAGGATCGAAAGACAAAGGATCGAAAGACAAAGGATCGAAAATACAGAAGATCGAAAAACAAAAGATCGAAAAGGCAAAAGATCGAAAATACAAAAGATCGAAAAACAAAGGATCGAAAGACAAAGGATCGAAAGACAAAGGATCGAAAATACAGAAGATCGAAAAACAAAAGATCGAAAAGGCAAAAGATCGAAAATACAAAAGATCGAAAAACAAAAGATCGAAAGACAAAGGATCGAAAGACAAAGGATCGAAAATACAGAAGATCGAAAAACAAAAGATCGAAAAGGCAAAAGATCGAAAATACAAAAGATCGAAAAACAAAAGATCGAAAGACAAAGGATCGAAAGACAAAGGATCGAAAATACAGAAGATCGAAAAACAAAAGATCGAAGAGGCAAAAGATCGAAAATACAAAAGATCGAAAAACAAAAGATCGAAAGACAAAGGATCGAAAGACAAAGGATCGAAAATACAGAAGATCGAAAAACAAAAGATCGAAAAGGCAAAAGATCGAAAATACAAAAGATCGAAAAACAAAAGATCGAAAGACAAAGGATCGAAAGACAAAGGATCGAAAATACAGAAGATCGAAAAACAAAAGATCGAAGAGGCAAAAGATCGAAAATACAAAAGATCGAAAAACAAAAGATCGAAAGACAAAGGATCGAAAGACAAAGGATCGAAAATACAGAAGATCGAAAAACAAAAGATCGAAAAGGCAAAAGATCGAAAATACAAAAGATTGGAAAACAAAAGATCGAAAAACAAAGGATCGAAAAACAAAGGATCGAAAATACAGAAGATCGAAAAACAAAAGATCAAAAAGGCAAAAGATCGAAAATACAAAAGATCGAAAAACAAAAGATCGAAAGACAAAGGATCGAGAGACAAAGGATCGAAAATACAGAAGATCGAAAAACAAAAGATCGAAAAGGCAAAAGATCGAAAATACAAAAGATTGAAAAACAAAATATCGAAAGACAAAGGATCGAAAGACAAAGGATCAAAAATACAAAAGATCGAAAAACAAAAGATCGAAAAGGCAAAAGATCGAAAATACAAAAGATCGAAAAACAAAAGATCGAAAGACAAAGGATCGAAAGACAAAGGATCGAAAATACAGAAGATCGAAAAACAAAAGATCGAAAAGGCAAAAGATCGAAAATACAAAAGATCGAAAAACAAAAGATCGAAAGACAAAGGATCGAAAGACAAAGGATCGAAAATACAGAAGATCGAAAAACAAAAGATCGAAAAGGCAAAAGATCGAAAATACAAAAGATCGAAAAACAAAAGATCGAAAGACAAAGGATCGAAAGACAAGGGATCGAAAATACAGAAGATCGAAAAACAAAAATCGAAAAGGCAAAAGATCGAAAATACAAAAGATCGAAAAACAAAAGATCGAAAGACAAAGGATTGAAAGACAAAGGATCGAAAATACAGAAGATCGAAAAACAAAAGATCGAAAAGGCAAAAGATCGAAAATATAAAAGATCGAAAAACAAAAGATCGAAAGACAAAGGATCGAAAGACAAAGGATCGAAAATACAGAAGATCGAAAAACAAAAGATCGAAAAGGCAAAAGATCGAAAATACAAAAGATCGAAAAACAAAAGATCGAAAGACAAAGGATCGAAAGACAAAGGATCGAAAATCCAGAAGATCAAAAAACAAAAGATCGAAAGATAAAAGATCGAAAAGCAAAAGATCGAAAAACAAAAGATCGAAAGACAAAGGATCGAAAGACAAAAGATCGAAAATACAGAAGATCGAAAAACAAAAGTTCGAAAAGGCAAAAGATCGAAAATACAAAAGATCGAAAAACAAAAGATCGAAAGACAAAGGATCAAAAGACAAAGGATCGAAAATACAAAAGATCGAAAAGGCAAAAGATCGAAAATACAAAAGATCGAAAAACAAAAGATTGAAAGACAAAGGATCGAAAGACAAAGGATCGAAAATACAGAAGATCGAAAAGGCAAAAGATCGAAAAGGCAAAAGATCGAAAATACAAAAGATCGAAAAACAAAAGATCGAAAGACAAAGGATCGAAAGACAAAGGATCGAAAATACAGAAGATCGAAAAACAAAAGATCGAAAAGGCAAAAGATCGAAAATACAAAAGATCGAAAAACAAAAGATCGAAAGAGAAAGGATCGAAAGACAAAGGATCGAAAATACAGAAGATCGAAAAACAAAAGATCGAAAAGGCAAAAGATCGAAAATACAAAAGATCGAAAAACAAAAGCTCGAAAGACAAAGGATCGAAAATACAGAAGATCGAAAAACAAAAGATCGAAAAGGCAAAAGATCGAAAATACAAAAGATCGAAAAACAAAAAATCGAAAGACAAAGGATCGAAAGACAAAGGATCGAAAATAAAGAAGATCGAAAAACAAAAGGTAAGAGGTGGTAAACTTGAATTTACGGGAGCGTTCTTTCGAGAATAGAGCATTCACCTTTTTACGGTGAGGATTACTCAAATTCTTCTCCCAAAAATTCAAGAATAAGTATCCTGAAAACGTCAGGCTTTCGAGGTGCAGTGACCCTCAATCCTATTACCCCGGCATACATCTGTTCCTCTTTACAGCAATGAGCGGCAGTCAGGATCAGCTTCTTCGTTATTAATGTACCTGCACAATATTTTAATTTTTTTTTGTTCTTCTCTATCATTAGGACAACCAAAAATGGATACTGTGTGACAGAACAATCATATCCTCCGGCAATTCGGTCACTATCATCTTCTAAAATATACCAAGTTTGATTATAACGCCTCACCCAAAGTAATTGTTAAAATAGTACAATTAATAGAGGAGTTTTACCCTACAAAAGGTCCGGTAGTTCTGAATTTTGGATATGTTATTAAGGTCGAAAGGGTATGAATGAACCGAACCCAACCGAACCGAACCGAAATTTTAATTAATTCCTTGTATCTCGCTTATTTTGCAAGATATTTTTATTCTGTAAAAACCTTTCTATGGCAACTTTTTTAGAGCAAAATAATGACGTTGTCAATTTTTAAAAATATTGTTTAGTTTTTGAGATATGGTATTTATCATAAAAAAATTAAATACGGACCTGGATTTTTTTTATTACTACTTTGATTAGTTCCATGCTATTATTACCTTAAAATGATAAAACTTTAATATTTTTTTTGATTTAAGGTTAAAAAAAGCTATTTAATATTTGAAAAAAAAAATATAGTCCGAACCTGGAAATTTCCAACGTAATTATAAATTAAAAATTGCAAGACACACTAGTTGAACGATTTTTAGTTTATCTGTTTTGAAATGATAATTAAAAGATTTATAAATAAAGTAAAAAACGTTAAAAAGTTACAAAAATAATATTATACTAATTATATGATAACCAAACAGCAGGTCGTGAAATTTACAAAACAAAAGCGTGGAATTGACATTGTCATTTTACTTGTCATTTTTGTAAATGGCTTACAATTATTTTAAACTGGCTAGAATGAACCATATCCAGATTTTGAAAAATGTGATATGTTTGACTGCTTCATTCAAGCAACAAAATCCCAATATTTAAATGGCAGAAATATTTTTATGCAAAATGCGTTAAGAAAAATTTCTCAAAAATGCCAACAATGTCTTACACATAATGGTAATCAGAAAGATTAGTTATTTTTTATAATTTGTTTTTTTTTTTGTATTTTTCGTAGACTTTGTTTCAAATAAATCTGTAAATTAACGTAAAACCATTTTAATATGCTGAGTATCAAAACAGTTAAACTAAAAATTGTTTAACTAGCAATTTTTAGTTTATATTTATGTTGGAAATATCCAGGTTCGGACAATTTTTTTTTTAAAATATTAAATATTTTTTTTTTACCTTAAAACAAAATTTTTTTAAATTTTTATTATTTTATGATAATACTAACATGAAACCAATCAAAAAAGTAATAAAAAAAATCCAGGTCCGTATTTAATTTTTTTATGATAAATACCATATCTCAAAAACTAAACAATATTTTAAAAAATTGACAACGTCATTTTCTTCTAAAGAAGTTGCCATAAAAATGTTTTTACAGAATAAAAGTATCTCGCAAAATAAGCGAGATACAAGGGTTTATTAAAAATACAATTTTTTCAAAAACTCCCTGTATTAGCGAAACTACGGGGTTAAAAATCTGATTACGCCATTTTTAAGGGCTCAAAAAAAGAGCACGGTAAGGTGCAATCAGAAAATCAATATCTTTAATAATAACCGAGTTTCCCATTTAATCCCATCGAAAATGGGACACGCTGTACAATTTTGGCTTCTAAGAATCATTTTGAAACACCTGGTAAACAGCATTGACAGATAATAGTTCAGGTCCCACATGTCAGATTTGAGACACCCCCGAACATTTTACGAAGCCCCCCTCCACCCCTGACAGGGTGGTGGTTTCCCTTCCTTAAACGTGCTTTTTGACAGTTTTTTGCTAAACAAGACGCTAGCGCTACCAAGTCCACTTTCAATCCCTGGCTTCGCAAGCGCAGATCTACCAATATTATTTACCTCATGTCTTAGAATAGATGCATACAGGGTGATTTTCACTTGAATGATTCTAACCACATGAAAATAGAAAGTTTCAAAAACCTAACCTAACAAAACCTAATCAAATCTAACCGAACCGAAGGAAACTGAACCAATAATTTTTTTCAAAAAAAAAACTTTCCTGACTTCCTGCCCGGGATCCTAGAGGATGTGAATCCGAACCGAACCAAACCGAACCTAACTAAACTGAACCAAACCTAACTTAACCAAACTAAACTACAACACGTACTGCTAATTAGGTTTAGTTGGGTAGGGTTAGGTTTGGATAGGTTCGGTTCGGTACGGTCCGGTTCGGATTCACATCCTCTAGCATCCCAGGTAGGAAGTCAGGAAAGTTTTTTTTTTGAAAAAAAATATTGGTTTAGTTTGCTTTGGTTCGGTTTGGTTAGATCTGATTAGGTTTCGTTAGGTTAGGTTTTTGAAACTTTCTATTTTCATGTGGTTAGAATCATTCAAGTGAAAATCACCCTGTACATCGATTCTAATACATGAGGTAAATAATATTGTTAGATCTACGCATGCGAAGCCAGGGATTGGAAGTGGACTTGGTAGCGCTAGCGTCTTGTTTTTGCTAATAACTTGAAATCTGTCAACTTGTCAAAAAATTTTCAAGACACCATTTTTCGAAAAGACGAAATTTTCTTTCCATTGATGTCCCCGATAAAAGCAAATATGTGTAAATTTTTAAAATCTAAATTTTTGTTTTCTCTTGTGCTATTTTTTATTCCTAACACATTGTTTTTCTCCAAAAAGTATCCGCTTCTAAAAAAATAAATTTGTTTTAGGAATCATTAAACAATTAAAAATTCATCGTTTTTGTAACCCAGTAAATAATAAATTAAGGTCAATAAAATTGATTTCTGGCATGGGCACACCAAGGGGGGCCTCGGGGACCGGCCCCCCCCTAAGCCTAAAATTTTTTAAAAATATTTTCCACATATTTCATGAATAAAAAGATAAAATAGCATAAAATACGACAATGAGGTCTCGGGCCCTCGCCAAGGGGCCTCGCCCCTTCCCCCCCCCCCCGCGTCCCAAAACATATTCCTGGGTGCGCCATTGTTTCTGGTTAGTATTAACTTAAAACTCAATTTTTCGAGTTGCCTTTATATGGTGGGGGGCATTCCCACGACACTCCCCGCACAAGTACTCTCTCTGTCTCTGAGAAAATTTGCCTAATTATTTGCAAACTTTTTTCTTGGCGGAAAACAGCTAAGTATCAGTTATTAAGGCTGACAAAACGTCCTCTTTAATGATGTGTAACACGTATCCCTTAAGTCAGTGGCGCATCTTTTATAGACATTTAAATAAATGGAAAGTGGGGCAAAAATTTTCTTTTTTTATTTTGCTGAATTTTATAGTACTACATGTCTAGAAATAAAATTTCGGATTTCCATTGTCTTTATTTATTTTAAAACACGACGTTTCGGTTAGTAAGTATCTCTAACCGTTATCAAGTGTAAACTAAACAATCTAGTCTCTAGGCTACTACTTATACTACTTGGTGTGCAGTCAGGTGTGACGGCCCGCCCCCTTTTTTAATCCTAAGACGCCTGTTTTCCTTAAGGAGTGGTTTCCATATGTTTGGTATGTCCGTGCTTGGTTGACTGAAAACTTCTTTATTCTGCATTATATACGCAGCTTCAATAAACTTTCGTTTTCGCCAATGCGACTCCTTATGTAAAACTTTAGCTTCTGACCACTGAATCCTGTGATCATTTGACCATGCATGATCTGCTAAACCGGATTTTTAAATATCCCCTAATTGGGTACTTTTTAGATGTTCATTTACTCTAACCTGAAGAGGGCGTTTCGTTTCACCTATATATGATTTACCACACTCACACGGGATTTGGTAAATACATTCCTTATTATTTGAGGGATTGTCTGGTTTTGTTTTAGTTACAAAACTTCTTATCGTATTTCCCGAAGAAAATACTGTTTTTATATTATAGTGTTTAGCTATTCGTCTTATGTTTTCTGAAATCCCTTGAACATATGGAATGTTAATAACACCTAACGGATTATTATTTTGAGAATTTTGTACATTTAGTTTGTTTTTAATTTTAAATATCGTTGAGTTTATTGATTTCTCGGAATAACCATTCTGTTGTAAGTCCTTTTTAATGTTGTTAATTTCTGTGGTTAATTCTTCATTATTACTACAAATATTTACGGCTCTTAAATACAAACTTCTTATAACTCCTTGTTTTGTTGCAACAGAATGATTAGACTTAAAATTTAGGTACTGTCCCGTGTGTGTAGGCTTCCTATATACAGTGGTTTGAATTTTTCTGTCTAATCGTTTGATAAGAACATCCAAAAAAGGTAAGGCCGAATCTTTTTCAATTTCCATGGTGCACTTGATTGTTGGTCGAATACCGTTTAAATGGTGTAGAAAATTTTGTAGTTCATCATTTTCCGGCCATATAATAAATGTGTCATCCATGTATCGTAGCCATAGTTTTGGTTTGACTCTTGCTGTGTTGATCGCATGGCCCTCGAAACGTCGTGTTTTAAAATAAATAAAGACAATGGAAGTCCGAAATTTTATTTCTACACAATCATTGTCTACGAGTTTCAAACAAAGACTACATGTCTTGTTTTAAAACTTACTTTTAAAGATAAAAAAAATCTTTTTAACGATATGAATCACTCGTATCAAAAATTGTATATACTTCAACCCACATAGCACAAAAATCACATCAACGTTAAATTAACGTGAACTAAAATAACAAAATTTTTTTTACTTGAAAACAACCGCATACCATGTTATATTTATTTTGTTAAATCTACATGCTTAAAGATAACTTAAAAACAAGGAGAAATCAAGCTATAAAAATGTAGTTTTTGCTGAAGTTTCTGGTGCTGTGTATATAACGTGTTTTTTACCCTCGTTATTTTCATTCACACTTGAAAAGTCCTCTATAACATGTTCTAAAACGCCACTAGATTAAGACTTCTCAAACCTACTAACTTTCTGCGTCTTTTTTGGTAACGTTTTTTTAATAACATTTTTTTAACTTAAAAGAGACGCGAAAGGAAGTTACAAAAGTTCACTAGTTTAAGACTACAACACTTCAAGACTATTTTAAAGATGGCGCTCAAGGCAAGACAAAATATCTATATATCTATCTATATACATTGTTTTTTTTTAAAAAGCTAAACAAGATTTTTTAACAGTAAACACTTTCACAGAATTATAATGTGTCTTTATCAGGTTAATAACAGATGCGTCGTGATCGTGGATCAGGGATCAGTTCCTTAACAGGTTTTTGGAGTTTAGAGGCCAAAGCACTACCTGATAAATTTCGTCAAAGGGAAAAATCCCGACAATAGGTGGCGCTGCTACCAGTAAATTCTCAAAAATATTCGGTAGAAAAACAATGCAAGTCGCGTTTTAAAATTCGTGTAGAAAAGGCGTAAATCTAATGTGATTTTAACGTTGATAAAAATCACGTGAAACTAACGTAAAAACATTTGCTGTTTTAATTTGATAATGACGTTATTAAAACGCAGTTTTTAGCAACGTTATTTTTTATAACGTTGATGAATGACCTATTAAACTTATTTTCATATATGAAATAAACGTTTTTTTCTAGCAGCTTTTAAAATCAATGTTTTTTTTTCTCACGCCTTTTTTACATGTTAAACACGTGATTATGCTATGTGCGAAGGGGGAGCCGCTTCTCCGCGAGGGTGGATCCCCCTCTTAAAATATTCAAGGGGGTCTAGTATATATCCGTACCAAGTGTGTTACTTCTTTCATTAAACGCAGTGTCTGTAGTAATGGCCATAATAATGGCGGCAACCCTAGAAGAGGTTCGGAACAGCGAAGAGGAGCTTATATATATATGCTCTGACAGTCAAGCCACCCTGAAGGCGCTAAACGCACCCAAGATTGCTGACGGCTTGGTGGAAGAATGCGCAGAGGCGCTGGAGACCCTAAGCGATGGCAAACGGGTGACGCTGGTTTGGGTTCCGGGACATACGGGGTTACCAGGCAACGAGAAGGCAGACGAACTCGCACGACTCGGGGCAGGAACCGCCTATGTAGGACCGGAGCCACTTTTGGGCGTGACAAAAACACAAGTGCAAAGCGGACTCAACAAATGGGCCCAGGACGCGCTATTAAACTCCTGGGAAACAGGAACGGGTTGCAGACAGACCAGAGAATTCGTAGACCGTCCAAAAGCGACCAGAATTAGATGGATGCTGGGACGGACACGAAAAGACCTCGGACTGCTGATAGGTACTATAACCGGATATTACCGGTTGAGGAAGCACATGACACGTATAGGAGTCGAGAATGACCCTACCTGCCCAGCTTGTGGACAGGAAGAAGAGACATCAAGACACCTCGTGGCAGAATGCGAGGCCTACGCAAGGATGAGACAACAGGCACTCGGAGCGCCAACTCTGAGCGAGGAAGAACTGCACATGCTCAAATGGGTAGACTTACTGGACTTTGTAAAGAGAACAGGAAGGCCCAATGAGTTACCCGACCATCAAAGGGAAGTGCAGAGAGTAGGTTAAGGGACAGACTTGGGGCATGGCAAAAAGGGCCTACTCTGGCCTACTTGTCAGACCTGCAGGTCAACCCCCCCCCCCCACTACTACTACTACTGTAGTAGAGGCTTAATGTGTAGATTCCTGGAGATATAAAAATTTAACCATTTTTAATATGTTTATGCAAGATACACGGCTACAGTGAGGAGGGGAGTGATGTATATCGTTGAAAAGGAAATTTTTTCAGCTCACTTTATATAAGGCCAACTCGAAAAATTGACTTTCATGTTAATTCAAACCAGATACAGTTTTTTATTCACCGCAGTTTATTATTACAAAAATAAATGTTCAATTTTTGATTGATTTGAGGATTTCTAGAAACGTATTTATTTTTATTTTATGACAGCTTAAAATATGTGACTATATTTAATGGATTTTTGACTAAAAATACTTTTTTGAGAAAAGCAATGTGTTAAGAAGAAAAAACAAAAATTTTAATTTTGAAAATATTTCCCTATTTGGTACGCCTATGGCACGTACACGAAGACTTTCAGAGAAGACTAATGTACATATGTGGAGAGCGAATTTTGTCTGCTCAAAAAATGATTTCCAGAGTATTTTTAAAAAAGTAGACAGTTTTCGAGTTATTAGCAAAAAACTGTTAAAAAGTACGTTTAAGGGAGGGGGACCATTCCTCTGCCAGGAGGGGTAGTTCTCCTTCGTAAAATGTTTAAACGAGTCTTATTTCAATCCATACCAAGTAAGTTAACTATCTGATTAAACGCAGTATCTCAACCTGTAGGGCCTGAACTATAATTAGTGATACATTTTTGTTTAGAGTTTGTTGAAATAAATCATGGTTCTACTACGTTATACCTCGCTCGTCAAAACGCCCTATATAACGATTTTTTTGTATGGAAATGATTCTTTGGACTATTTTTAGTCGATTTAGATACGGGAAATTAAAAAAAAAAAGTATGGTTTTTTTTTTAAATAATTTTTTAAAAAACGTTAGATAGTGATTTTCTCTGACTTGTTTTGGTAGAAAAAAATCAATTTCTATCACTGCATCGTCAAATTTTCGACATAAATTTGTAAATTAGCTTAGGATTAATAATTTAACAATTTTAAATTAATTACATACCTAGATTTTCGTGTTTTTTCGCGATTTTTTCACATAATTTGAAAATTTGTACACTTGACCTTCCCACAGATGTTTTGACACATTGATAGAAATTTTTTGCTGGGCCAACTGTGTCCGGGTCATTCGGCCATATCAAATTTCCCAATTAGATTTGCTTACGCTGACTTACCCTCAGATGCACCGTAAGCACTTAAGCGCGATCATGGGTTTAATCGCGATTAAGTCCTTGTTGCTCACATACAAAACAACAAAGATTGAAAATGGATTAGCAAAGCCTTGTTACGGGGCATCTGAGGGTTAAAGGCCCAAATTATAGGAAATTATTTATTTAGAACTATTCACCAAGAATCGGCGCAGCCGATTTTTGCTTATTGCTTGTGCGGTACGGTTCGGTTCGGTTCCGTTCAGTCCGGTTCGGTTTGGTTCGGTTCCGTTCGTTTTGGTTTAGTTCGGTTCGGTTTGGTTCAGTTAAGTTGCGTTCGGTTTGGTTTTACGTTAGGTTTGTTGGGTCTTAAAGTAATTCAGCAGGAGTCGGCGCAGCCGCCTCCTGCTGAATTACTTTAAGACACAACCAACCTAATCTAAGATCGACCCGAACCAAACCGAACTGCTGAATTTCTGTAAATCATCATTCTCATAATTGTTTCTGCATCATTTTTTTCATTATAAATGCTCAATAGACGATTTTGGACGATTTTACGGAGTCAAAAATGCGCGACAAATTAAAATGTTGGAGCACGATGTCAGGTCGAACGTTAGATTTCAAAAATATGGTGTAACCATTTTTCTATGCGCAAATACATTTCTAAAAAACTTTTTATCGCCTCTTGCCAGGCAGTTGGTCACCTTATTTTTAGCTAAATTACCATCTATTTAAAGCTCCGTCGATTGTGAGCCGTCCCTCTCTTTCTCGAAATAACAAACGTCAAATAACTTCTTTCTATAGCTTTGTGATAGCAATTTGTATGAGTTTTTACTAACTTTTTAATTTTAAAATTTCTAAAAAAATGCGAAAAATCCGCATTTTTTTTTCTTGAAAACCGTATAAAACGACCTCAACTTATCACTAAAAAAAGAAACACCCATTTTCAAGCATCGAGGTAAAACGTAGTAGACCCGGAATTGCGAATTAAGTACAAAACAAAAACTAACCCGGAATTCCCAAAAAGTTAATATGGTTCTATTTATCTAGTTGTTCATTCTTACCATCTGAATTAGCTTCTCTAATATTTCGTACGTATTCGGGCTTTACTAAACCTGTATAATCAACGCTAGTCCTCATTACTTTTATACCTTGATTTTCGTGTTTGAGAAAAATCAAACAAAATAAAATTTTGCAAAAAAACAAATACATTTTTTAAAAATAACATAATATTATATGGTCATCTGTCAAAACAATGAGACATACATATTATTTTGAAGTTTTTTCAGTTTGAAAGTTATGAAAAAACAAGTCAGGGGGTCGATTTTTAACATAAACTCTTACGCATTTCTAAAAAAATCTCAAATAAAAAATTTGCAGAACTTAATTTGTGATTTGCAATGCCACACGGCATGCTAGGAGTCTAAAATTTGGTTAGCAAATTAATGCAAAATTTAGATTCCCACGGCATGTTTAATTTAATTAATTTAATTACTTTATTTATTTTAAATAATTTAATTAATTTTAAATAACATGTGTATTTTTTTAAATTATTAAAAAAATTTTATAATCATATTGCTTTCATTTACCGGTAATTAAAATAAATAATAAGTGTATTTCCACAGAAATGTACCTTATTTTCACAAAACTCAATCGTGTCGTGTCTTTATAAAATCTACCTCAATAAAGAGAGGAATACTTATAATGATAGGTTCACCCAAAACATTGCCTATATTTATGTAGTTTCTTTCAGCATTCTTCTCTAATCTTTTAAAAATGCTCTAAGGCTCATAATGCAGAAAATTTCAATTTTGTTTACAATAAATTCTAGCTTACACGTTAAGATATATCATATTGAAATATTTATTGAAATGAACTAGTGGTTAGTGCCTAAAATATAAAAATAAAATTGCAAGACGTCATTTAGGATCTGTAACTGTAAGAACTCATCATTATTTATATGTCATACCCGTTACAAAAAAATACAAAAAGTGTTTCTAACTAACCACGCAAATACAAAAATTATACGAACCTATATCATTACAAGAAGTATGAAATAGGCTTCGACAGTATGGAAAAAAAATGTTAGTCACCACAAACAAATTTGAAAAAATACATTATTTAAATACTGTTGCACCCGTTACAGGTAAATTTTAAAAAAAAACTGCTTGCAAAAATAAAGTAGTCATAGTAGGGTGTGTATATTCAGTGTTTGACATAATATAAAACAATTGCTTGAGTAACTAAAAAATTTGATTGACGTTTTGATAATTCTAAAAGTATTTCACAATTTCTTCAACAGTATTTTTTGGAGTATTTTTACAAAACTTCGCTTGATCCATAAATAACATACAATCCAAGCATTATTTTGAAAATGATGGACCCAATGTTATCTTGTCAGCAGTCACCTTCAAATCTGAACTTCAAAGGACCCAAATTAAAGTATTGTAACCATTTTTTAAGTACTATGTTAGTACATACTTTTTTTTTCTCGTTAATTAATACTAAATTACTAACATAAAAATGTATAAAAGTAGTTTTGGAGTATTATATAGAGCATACTGCAATTAATTTTTACCATTCTTGGCCAATATAAAAACAAATTAACTATATAATACCATCATAACACCCGTTATAAATTGAGAATAAAGAAAATAAAAGAAGTAAAAATTAATGAAACTCAAAACATATTAAACCACTTTGGTGGCCTTTTCTGCTATACACTAAGATCAAAAAATATATTAGTTGCTATGCTAACTTTTATGAAAACTAAACCTAACCATATCAATGTCTAAAAAACGTAAAAAACAAAATAACACCCGTTACATGTATTCGATTCCCTGAAATACATTGTTCTGGTGATTTCTAGTAAGTTTTTTTGCAAAAAGATTTTCATATGTGAGTTAATTCGAGTTTTGTTGTAATAACTTATCAACATCAAATATAAAATTGGATGTCAAAAATATAAAACGTTACAATGGAATTACCCATAAGTAGATTTATTATTTTTTATTTAGTTTTTTTCGTTAAATTACATGTACTGTAAGTTAAAAGTTTGTTTATTTAACACAGAAATCTGCTCAAAATCAAAATAAAACAAAAATAAATTTGAATTTCGAAGTGATTCGCTGGCGCTGCACTTTTTTCTGTTATTTGTGCCCTTAATTCATGTGCCTCTTCGGATTCTATAACTTGATTTATAAATTTTAAGAAATAATCGACTCGTACATGGACAGTTGGTATTGATTTATTGCCGCAACCACTTGCCCAGGAATCGATTCCTAAAGAAAAAATTTGCATAAAATGGAGGAAACATTTTCTAAAGAAAAAGTTTGAATAAAATCAAGGGAAACAATTCCTAAATAGTAGTAGGTAAATGATTGGACTATTCTCTACTTTCCTATTTGCACTTTCCCACAAAAAACCGGCGATCCACCGTCACCTTTGCATGTATCCTTGCCATCTTTTGTAAGCGTACAAAATGTTTGGTTGTAATATTGCATCACCATATCTATAAAAATAAAATAAAATGGACTTGAGTATGCAGTAGCACTAAAAAACTGGAAACGTAAAGTACACGGCATGGGAATACAACTTCCTTTTGGAACGGTTGTAAATCCGGCTCGAAGGACCAATTCGCAAGCTGTGCTTGACAATTACACTTGCTTAACTCGGCTTGGTTAAGCAGCGGGACTAAAGTAAAAGTTTACTGCCAGGGAGCAGCCTCACTCCCTGCAATGACCAAGAAGGCTTATGGTACAGTAAACTAAGTAGGTATAGTGAGAACAACTATCAAATGTTGTATCTGCTTTATTAATTAAAATCCTCTCTTTTTATATTAACAAATTGTTATAGTTCGTGATAAATTTTAAAATATAAAATTCCATATAATGTGTTGTTTTATAAACTAAATAATTTATATTATTTAAATAGGTAAACTTGAGAAGGTTAGTTTATGTTATTAAAACCTAATTTCTCAAGATCACCCGTGTTTAAATAATAAATTTAACTAAAAATGAAGATTTATGAAAAATGGTAAAAAAGAAAATCTGTTTAATTTTATAATTAAACAACGACCGATTAACCATATACACACTACAGTTTGCTGACGACCAAGTAATTGTAGCTAATGATAAAGAAGACATGGAGTATATGATGAGAAAGTTAACGGAAGAATAGCAAAAATGGGGATTAACAGTGAACATGGACAAGACACAGTACTTATGTATTGGAAACGAATCAAGTCAGTTGGAACTAGACAGTGGACAAACAATATCTCCATGCAATGAGTATGTATACTTGGGTGTCACATTTGATAAGACAGGAACAGACTGTAAAGAACTAGAAAAAAGAATAGTAAAAGCAAAAAAGGTAATTGGTTGTTTTAACAGTATTTTATGGAGCAGACAGATAAAAAAGAATGTAAAATTTAACATATATGAAACAATGGTGAAAAGCACGCTGTTGTATGGAATAGAGACTTGTCGCGTAACAGAAAAATACAAAGCAAAAATGAAAAGTGTCGAAATGGATGCAATAAGAAGATCAATGAGAATATCTAGAACAGATCATATAAGAAATGAGATCATAAAAGACAACTGATATGGTACGGCCACGTACAGCGTGTCTCATTTTCGATGGGATTAAATGGGAAACTCGGTTATTATTAAAGATATTGATTTTCTGATTGCACCTTACCGTGCTCTTTTTTTGAGCCCTTAAAAATGGCGTAATCAGATTTTTGCTATACCCCGTAGTTTCGCTAATACAGGGAGTTTTTGAAAAAATTGTATTTTTAATAAACCCTTGTATCTCGCTTATTTTGCGAGATACTTTTATTCTGTAAAAACATTTTTATGGCAACTTTTTTAGAAGAAAATAATGACGTTGTCAATTTTTTAAAATATTGTTTAGTTTTTGAGATATGGTATTTATCATAAAAAAATTAAATACGGACCTGGATTTTTTTTATTACTTTTTTGATTGGTTTCATGTTAGTATTATCATAAAATAATAAAAATTTTAAAAAATTTTGTTTTAAGGTAAAAAAAAATATTTAATATTTAAAAAAAAAAATTTGTCCGAACCTGGATATTTCCAACATAAATATAAACTAAAAATTGCTAGTTAAACAATTTTTAGTTTAACTGTTTTGATACTCAGCATATTAAAATTGTTTTACGTTAATTTACAGATTTATTTGAAACAAATTCTACGAAAAATATAAAAAAAAACAAATTATAAAAAATAACTAATCTTTCTGATTACCATTATGTGTAAGACATTGTTGGCATTTTTGAGAAATTTTTCTTAACGCATTTTGCATAAAAATATTTCTGCCATTTAAATATTGGGATTTTGTTGCTTGAATGAAGCAGTCAAACATATCACATTTTTCAAAATCTGGATATGGTTCATTCTAGCCAGTTTAAAATAATTGTAAGCCATTTACAAAAATGACAAGTAAAATGACAATGTCAATTCCACGCTTTTGTTTTGTAAATTTCACGACCTGCTGTTTGGTTATCAAATAATTAGTATGATATTATTTTTGTAACTTTTTAACGTTTTTTACTTTATTTATAAATCTTTTAATTATCATTTCAAAACAGATAAACTAAAAATCGTTCAACTAGTGTGTCTTGCAATTTTTAATTTATAATTACGTTGGAAATTTCCTGGTTCGGACTATAATTTTTTTTCTCAAATATTAAATAGCTTTTTTTAACCTTAAATCAAAAAAATATTAAAGTTTTATCATTTTAAGGTAATAATAGCATGGAACTAATCAAAGTAGTAATAAAAAAAATCCAGGTCCGTATTTAATTTTTTTATGATAAATACCATATCTCAAAAACTAAACAATATTTTTAAAAATTGACAACGTCATTATTTTGCTCTAAAAAAGTTGCCATAGAAAGGTTTTTACAGAATAAAAATATCTTGCAAAATAAGCGAGATACAAGGAATTAATTAAAATGCAATTTTTCAAAAACTCCCTGTATTAGCGAAACCACGGGGTATAGCAAAAATCTGATTACACCCTTTTTAAGGGCTCCAAAAAAGAGCACGATAAGGTGCAATCAGAAAATCGATATCTTTAATAATAACCGAGTTTCCCATTTAATCCCATCGAAAATGGGACACGCTGTACAACGGATGAACGACGAAAGATGACCGAAGCAGGTCCTAGAATGGCAACCAATAGGGCGCAGAAAAAGAGGGCGTCCTAAACTGGAATGGCAACAGTCAATCCAAAGATCAATGAGTCAAAAGAATCTGACAGATGATGATTGTCAGGATCGAAGGAGGTGGAGAATAGGCGTCGGACATGCAAAATATGAGGACCGCAGTTTGACAATAGATAGTTTAAGTTGTGCTACGTATTTTTACGTAAGCATGAGATTTGACAGTTACACAAGCGCACTTCGTCACACCGTCGTCAAGGTCACGTTAGGAGCTTACGTATTTACGTTAGCTTACGGCAGTCTGCGGGCACCTTAACGTTACCAAAGAATAGAATTGGTTGATTGACCGATCGAAAAATGAGGCCTAGACGATAATTTCCGCTTCTAGTACAAACGATTCTTTGCAAATATATTCCTACTGTAGTTGAAAAGACAAAAAACAAAATTTCTTTAAAATCCAGATAAAATTACAATAATTTAATTTATATTCACAAACTATAAACCACTACAGACTGCCTAATAAACTAAATATACCAAAAAATAAACCGAACTTGCATTGGCACATATTTTTGGGCGAAGCTTGTGAAAAAATATTTATTTTTTTCTAATATCACAAGTTTTATGTGAAATGTATATATTTATTTATTTGTAATTTGATTTTTACAAAATCAACTACATGGGGATTACGGAAACGGTAAAAGCTACGAGTTTGTTTAAATGAAAAAAAACGTTGCGCTATTCTAAGCCCAATCAGGTGCTGTATCAATATTAAAGATATCTACAGGGGTTACTAAAATATTGAGCAAAAATTATGTTTTTTGAAAAATTGAATTTAATGAAATTTGGTAGTTTTGAATAAGCATCATGGAAGTCTGCCGCAGTACAACCCATTCCAAAGAAAGGAAAAAAGACAGATCCGTTAAACTATAGACCAATTGCTCTACTTCCGGTGATATCAAAAGTAATGGAAATAGTTGTGAACAATCACCTAACCAAGTGGAAAAGTACAAAATTATCAACGACAAGCAATACGGATTTCGAAAATATAGGTCAACTGGCGATTTACTTACATACGTCACTCACTTATGGCAAAAAGCGATTGAGTTGCGAGGTGAAACAAGAACAACTGCCTTAGATATATCTAAAGCATTCGATAAAGTCTGGCATGAAAATCTGCTCAACAAGCTCAAAGCAACGGGATTGTCGCCGAGACTTTGCACTTGATTTGAAAGTTACCTTAAGGATAGATCCATTTATGTTGCACTGGATGGCCAGAACTCCAACTCTTACCAAAGAAATGCTGGTGTGCCACAGGGAGCAATCCTTTCGCCAACACTTTTTCTGATTTACATAAATGACCTCATAGATAAAACAGTAAATCCACTTTATTGCTTTGCAGATGATGGCAATGTAGTCTCCTCAGTCATACCACCCACATGTCTCTCCGCACGTGAATTCCATTACCTTAGACTAACTGAAATATCACAGATAAATAACGACTTGGAGATAATAGAGGACTGGGGCAACAAAAACCTTGTACAATTCAACGCGCAGAAAACCCAAGCAGCCTTGTTTTCAAAAAAGACCAGCACCGGTGAGCCAAACATCATGCTATCTGGAAGTGCTGTCGCATTGCAGAGCCAGTTGAACATCTTAGGAGTCACTGCAGAGACCAACATGTCT
Source organism: Aspidapion aeneum (assembly GCA_963576565.1). Lineage (NCBI taxonomy): Eukaryota > Metazoa > Arthropoda > Insecta > Coleoptera > Brentidae > Aspidapion > Aspidapion aeneum. The sequence goes on along the minus strand of OY755039.1, from coordinate 939,126 downwards.
TGGCACAGTCACGTGGCAGATATAGCTAAAAGGGCGTCCCAAAAGCTTGGGGTGCTATTTCGTACAAGACATCTGTATACACCAAGCCAACTGCTGACATTCTACAAAGCCCAGATTCGACCAACTTTGGAGTCCTGCTCACATATATGGAGTGCGGCATCCAAACATACCTTAATGCTTTTGAACACCGTGCAAAAACGAGCTATCAAGCTGATCAATGACCCCGCACTTACCCGTAGGGAAAACTGTCGCAGGGAGTTTATTCCACAGCGATGCTGTTCTCCAGAGATATGAATTCTGATATAATGAGGTTCTTGGTGCCTCTATTTTGACAGTAAATTGATAGTTACCGTCTGTTTGACGTGTTCGCCTAGTAGGTGCTACTCCCGGGGGATCATACGTGCCAACTCTTCAGAGCATTTTCCGTGATAATACCTGTAGAAGAAAGATAGATCGCCCACAGTTCTTCGATGTTCGAGACTATCCAAGCTACGGGTAAGTGCGGGGTCATTGATCAGCTTGATAGGTCGTTTTTGCACGGTGTTCAAAAGCATTAAGGTATGTTTGGGTGCCGCACTCCATATATGTGAGCAGTACTCCATAGTTGGTCGAATCTGGGCTTTGTAGAGTGTCAGCAGTTGGCTTGGTGTATACAGATGTCTTGTACGAAATAGCACCCCAAGCTTTTGGGACGCCCTTTTAGCTATATCTGCCACGTGATTGTGCCAAGACATGTTGGTCTCTGCAGTGACTCCTAAGATGTTCAACTGGCTCTGCAATGTGACAGCACTTCCAGATAGCATGATGTTTGGCTCACCGGTGCTGGTCTTTTTTGAAAGCAGGGCTGCTTGGGTTTTCTGCGCGTTGAACTGTATAAGGTTTCATAAAGGATACAGTTTATTCTACTACTCATAATACGATAGAAGAACTTGAGGCGGCCGTTGTTCAAGCCATAGAAGAAATTCTTAAACAAACGGTTAAAGATCCATGCATGTCTCTAGTTCATCGATGAAGGATTTGCATGAATCACAACGGTGGAATTTTCGAACATTTGCTTATTTAATTCAATGCTTTGTTATCGGTTTTTAGTTTAATAAAAGATAAATTTTAAGAAATTGTATTATTTCTTAGCCAGAGAAAAATTAAAAAATAAGGGCCTTAGAGATTTGCATATAAATCAAATAAATGAAAAAGTTTTGAAAGGCAGTTACGTAGGTATGACAACAAACACAACTACAGCATTCGTTTCACAGCCAACTAAGTAAAAAACTATTTTTTGAATAAATTCACATTTTTCGTCATCCAAAGATAGGCTTATTATACACGGTTAAAAAGCTCCTTTTATGCTTTATTTACTGAAGTATAAACCTAATATGGTGGTCATAAAAAATAACAAAGTTGGCTATGGTTTCAAAAAACTAAAAGACCCAGAAAAAAATTGTTTACTATCAAATTTCATTAAATTTGTTTGCAAGATTGCGGCGATATTGCAATTTTTCAAAAAACACAATTTTTAGTCTTTGCTCGATATTTTAAAAACCCCTGTAGATATTTGTAATTTTGATACGGCATCTGATTGGGCTTAGAAAAGCGCAACTTTTTTCTCATTTAAACAAACTCGTATCTCTTACCGTTTCTGAAATGTAGTGTAGCTTTTATTTGGGACACACTGTATACTTACTTCCACGAAGTCTTACACACTCATCCATGCTGATTATGGGTAGATTGACACACTGCATATTATCGGGATTTAAACTGAACTCCGTTTTTCCCCATCCGATTATCAGGACCTCCTGCTTGCATATCTGCGTCATATCTAGTTTAACATGTCTTTCTGGAAGCTTTGAAACAAATAGAATAGAATAGAATTTTATTTTTTTTTCAACCGACCAGAAAACATACACTTTCTGTACATTTTTTTGTACAGAAAGTTTCATTTTACAGTGCGGGTTTAGTTCAGATTCTTTCCGGTCTCCAAAGTGATCTTTATTTTTAATTTTCCGGTCTCTTGTTCTCTTTCCGGTCCCTATTTCAGTCAAATTAGCCATGACTTTGTGATGACAGCTTATAAAAATTGTTTTGTTTTGACAGCTTTGACATTTAAAATAAATCAATATGGCTGCCTTTTAAATAAAAAACTTGTGTTTAAAAAGAGATATTTAAAAAAATAATAAGTAAATTATGGACTTGGACATGAATGAAGAATTAAATCCGGAAGAAATAATTGAAGCAGCATCAAAGGTAACTTTCGACTTGCTACCAGAAAAATCCAAAGAGAGATATACTAGAAATTATGATGTATTCCTTAATTGGTGTCACACAAACAAAGTTAAATCAATTGATGAAAATGTCCTAGTGGCATATTTTGCCGAAAAATCAGCCACATTGAAGTCCAATAGTTTATGGAGTTTATTTTCAACAATAAAAACTTGCTTATCATTAAGGAGAAATATTGATATTAGTCGCTACTACAAGCTAATTGCATTTTTAAAGAAAAAGTCTGCAGGATATAAGCCTAAAAAGGCCAGAGTTTTCAGTGGAGAAGAAATTAATAAATTTTTGGAAGAAGCAAGGGATGAGGAATTTTTAATGCTCAAAGTAAGTAAAATACAAACAAACCTAATTATTCTCCTTGCTATTTTTGTTATAAAAACGTGTGTTTCAATCCCAACAACTGCACTGTAACTTTTAACCAAATTTTAAAATTTTATTAGCTTCAATTAACAATTTTTTCTGTAAAAACAAAAAACAATTCTATTTATTAATTTTCACTCAATAACCTAACTAAAATAATCATAACATAACACAAGGACTACCAAGCTAAGCAATGATGCCAATTTGTTTTATATAGATTCTTTGGAACGAAATAAAAAACTCAAATTGGAATTCAATTACAACTATTATTTATTACAAACAAAAGATTCATACAAATTTTGCCATTTAAATTACAAAAAAAAACATACAACACAGATTTTTTTGTTTTACCATCTTTATTTTTATCAAAAAATAATATAAAAAATGTATACTTTAACTAATTACTTAAATAATAGTGGAAAAAGTATTTTTAAAACTATCTAGGTTAGTACTAGCACAGCCTACCTAGGTAGGCTGTGGTACTAGGTATCCGATTGTTTAATAACTTAGCATTCTTAATGATAAAAATAATAAAATCCGGCACCGCTCGACTGCGGCTAGTGAAAAGAACAAGACGAGGAAAAATACCAGTTTTTATTACGGATCGGTTGCATATGGGACTGTTCACAAATTGTAAAGTTAGCAAAAATTTTAAATTTACTTTTTGATTTTAGGTTGTAACGATCATGGCCATTTCGGGAGCAATGAGGAGGGAAGAAATTACTAAATTAACCCTAAAAGACGTCACTGAGAAAGAAGACATGATAATAGTCAATATACCAAACACTAAAACAAATGTTTCAAGAACTTTCGTAATTCTTGGTGAAAGAAATTTGAAGTTATTTAAAAAATACAAAAATCTAAGGCCCCCAAATGTTCCGCATGAAAGATTCTTTTTATTTTACTCTCAAGGAAAATGTAGAAAGCAGCCAGTAGGTCTTCATGGCGTAGGAGGGGCACCTGCCAAAATCGCCAAATTTCTACAGCTTAAAAATCCACAAGAATTCACCGGACACACATTCAGGCGCACCGCTGCCACACTCCTAATAGAAGGCGGTGGAGACATATTAAACCTTAAAAATTTGGGCGGCTGGCATTCAAACTCTGTTGCTGAAGGATATATTGAGCACTCACTGAGACAAAAAGTTGATAATGCTAAAAAAATTGGAGCAGGTGCAGGCGGGAGCTTCCCAGTAGCAGCCAGCAATGGAAGTTCAACCAGAGATTTTACTACATCTAATGTGTCTGATGCTCAAAATAATATGTTGTCAAACATTTCAGAAACAATAAATATACAGCAGAGAAATTCACCAAAAATTGAAAATACTTCGGCTGCAAATATAAATATCCAAAATGTGCATAACTGCATTTTTAATATTTATACTCAAGAGAAAAAGTAATGATGCATTAAAATTGTTTGAATTTTATATTAGGTACATATAGGTAACTTACATATAAAATGGTTACTATAGTTATATAGGTAGTTGCGTATAAGAATTGTTCCTAATTGTAGCATAAATATTGTTTAAATATAAGTAGTCAAACATATACTTACTCTAGCTTTTGAGTAAGACAGACAGCTGTGCTTCATTATGTCGGTTAAAAAAAAATATACGTACGATACACGACCGGAAACTGACTTTACAGGTCTCCGCAGGTTTACAGGTCTCGCCTGCGGCTCGCCCTGTAAATTTCCTGTGTCGACCTGTAAAGTCCTTATTTCCGGTCTAGTAACGTAAATACCTATTTCGTTCTCATTTTACATAATATGTATACCTATAAGGTGTAGAACTCGTCATTTATAGATCTAAAAAATAGAATCAACTCAAAAGTTTTACAATATACAAGATTGCACGTCAACATTTTTACAATAGGTACATTTAAAAATTTTAAAAGTAATAAGTAGGTACTATCTTACAGCTCTAACACATTAAAAGGAAAACAGCTTAGGTATTTATCACAGTTCTATATCACAGATTTTCTACATTAATCTTTTGTCATCTCTAAAAAAAATCATCTAAGCTATAATAGGCCCTCAAAAAAAAATAGCAAAAATAAAAACACTATTTAAATCAGGAGACCAGGAGGATCTAAATCTCAATAAGACAGAATATATGTGTATCGGTGGAATGAAACAGGACCTAATCTTAAATACCGGGCAGCGAATTCAGTCATGTGATGAGTATAAATACTTAGGTCTAAAAATTACAGCTGACGGAACACTAGACAAAGCTATAAAAGATCGAAACGTACAAGGAAGAAAAGCAATAACTTTATTAAATGGAATAATTTGGGACCAAAGTATATCAAAACCTAACAAAAAGCTTATATATAACACTATTGTAAAAAGTATTATTACATACGGCTCAGAAGTATGGCCAATCAAAGATAGAACAGAAAAAATGATTTCCGCTACGGAGATGGACTATTGGAGAAGAGCAGCAGGGAAATCAAAAAGAGAAAGAATAAGAAAAATTATGACAGTGGGTGAACGTACTTTAGTGGATGATATAACAACGAAACAACTGGTGTGGTACGGACATGTACAAAGAATGAATGATGAAAGACAAATACTACAATGGAAACCAACTGGCCGATGAAAACGAGGACGGCCAAGGAGAAGCCAGAGGGAAGGAATAGACAGTGAAATAAGAATAAGAGGCCTAGATGATGAATTATGGGCAAACAGAAACGATTGGAGATTGGGTATCGGAAGACGTAGAACCACGGATCACCTAACAAACAGATAGGGAACTCAGGTGGTGGAGGGTGCTACGCGCATCTTTCACGCAGCCTGCCATGTTGGGGTCAACCACTCCAGAGACTCATTCTGTATTTCAATATTTTTTAAACTTTTAGTATGTGTTGAGCATTAGTGGTGTGTAGTGATTAGTTATTGGGGAGGGGGCAAACTTGGCCTTTTCGTTTCTGTAGGGTCGACAATATAATATAACATTTTGTAAACATTGCCGTCGTACATAGTATTTTAGGAAATATTTTGATGCTTATTCGACCACTTATACCTCGACTAACAGCTCGGAGTCAATTTTTTTTATTTTGGATCACTAAGTAATTAATTTTAAACATTCCTGGGCGTAGCTAGGGGGGGCCAGGGGGGCCTGGCCCCCCCTGAAGTCCCTCAGGCCCCCCTAAGCTATTTTAGGCCTCCCCTACCGACTACTAGTAAAAGAACATGACGCTGAAAATACATACTTTTCTTTTATTATTCGGGAAATATTCAAATAAAATAGGTGCATTAAAATTTAAAATAATTCAGATAATGTTTACATTTCAGGAAAAAGCCCTTGTCTTGCGGAATTAGGCTTTTTCTCTTTAAATTATCGGTAACTTTTCTGCACTTATGCAATTTCCCGAAAATATTTTTTAAATTTAAACATAATTATGCATATTGAATATTTCATACATATTGGCGACATCTTGTAAAATATTATAGATGTGTAAGTTAAATTTCGCATTTAATAAAGACAGCGACCTTTGCCCCTCTGTTTCCGAAATCGGGTTGTAGATGTCGTAAGGTTATAAAACACCTTTTTAAACTGATTTTCTAAAATAAATATAATAATCTTTTTAGTTTTTTTGAGGTTAGCGTTTAGTGTCTTATGGAAATTTTCCGATTTTAGTGACAATTTCATAACCATTTTCATATTAAGTTTTCCCACGTCGTTAAATGGAATAAATTCGTCGAGCAATACCGGGAAATTTTTAATATTAATACTTCTGCTCTAAGAGCAGAAATGACCGTTTTAAAGAATTGTATTTTTCGGTTAAATCAAACTGTTGGTCATGATTCTATCAAACAACATATAGCAGAAAACACCTATCCAAACCTCTACCAACTTTTTAAAGTTGCGAGTATTCTTCCAATTTCAAGTGCAACTTGCGAGAGGTCTTTCTCTGCCATCAGGAGAGTTTTTAATTGGTTAGAACAACTATGACTCAAGAGAGACACTCAGGTTTGTCATTGTTATTCATAGAAAAAGATGTTGAGGTCGACTTAGACAGTGTGGTAGACGCTTTCAGTCAGCGACGTAGAAAACTTTCTTTGTAGAATTGCTGAATTACATACTTCCTGTGTATACATATAAATAAATTGGTAAATGTATTATTAAATTTGTTATATTAAAATATTAGAACATTTAATGCGCGTATTTTTTTTTATTCATTGCACACTTTGCACGACTCTTTAAAACCTATGTTTGCTTTTTGTTCAAGATAGACCGGGGCCACGGCCCCCCCTGAAAAGCAAGGCTAGCTACGCCAATGTTCCTGACTACAAAGGAATACATCCATTGCACTGTGGGACTTTATCGCACCTTTTTGTGCTTCTTCCCCACTGTGCACCGGTCTATTTTATCCACCGTGCTGATAACTTACCTTTGCAAATTCAATCCACCCATCCTTCAACTGTCTTTCTAATATCACTATTGCAATATCATTCTTTGCTTTAGTAAGGGCACGGTTGAAATTGGGATGCTTATAGTAGGCGGTAGATTTCACAATTTTTTGATTTCTTGTGTTCATAAGCACCTACAAACAGTGGCGTGTATACAGGGTGTAAAAAATAACTTATACCCGGTTTCCACCTGTGCATGCCCACCCTGATTCAAAACACGCATCGGATAGTGGACAATTCGCCGCGGCCGATTCGCCGCGGGCCAATTCGCCGCGGTCCGATTCGCCGCGGGGACAATTTGCCGCCGGCCGATTCGTCGCGGAAACAATTTGCCGCGATATTTCTTGTTTTATTATATTACTATTGGCATTTTTTAAAACAGTTTGATTTGTTTGATCATAATTCTTTTTACATTTTTGCAACTAGGTATTTGGTGGTTAGAATACAATTTAACGTTTTTTTTTATTAGAAAAATAATTAAAATGGCGGATCCAAAATGGCGGATTTTCCTATTTATGAACCGATATGCCTCAAACTCGGAACTTTGCGACCTTTCAGGTCGCTGATAATTATTTTTAACTTACACTAAAAAAAATCAAAATGGCGGATCAAAAATGGCACACTTTTCCCTTCATGAACCAACTCACATAGCACAAAAATCACATCAACGTTAAATTAACGTGAACAAAAATAATAAAGTTCTTTTTACAAGCTTTTATTTAGCTTCAGATGTTCTGTCTAACTATCTAACTATCTAACTATCTATCAAATCATGTGAAGCGTTTTTGACACACTTCCCATTATCCGATTTGGATGAAATTTGGTATACATATAGTGGTCCCATGACAATACAACATTAAGAAAAAAAATTCCTTTAAAATTTGGTATATGGATAAAGATCCGATGCTAATACAGCCCAAACAAAAAATATATTTCTACCTCTACCCCCATCCTCTCCTTCCCCCAATAGAAAAATGAGTTTCCAAACAACTCACGACCAGCGAATTCATTATAATCTAGAATAAACTCTTCTGTTCTGTTATTGAACAAATATTTTCATTTAATAAAGTAGATAGCTGAGACTAAAAAGTTGAAAATAAATTGGTAAAAAAATTTTTTTAGTCACAAGCTTTTATAAAATGCACTAAAAATTAAAAAATTATTTTCTAACATTCTAATATTATCATAATAATAAAAACGATGGTCGCAAATCAAAGCATAAGTTAATCTAAATTTCTGATCTAAACACTTAAAGAATATTCAACATAGCAGGTCATCAAAGATATGTTTGATGTGCCGCAATGTTATGCCATTGCCATACCTATGTCAGAGAAATGCTGGAGTATCTTGGGTTGGGTTGGGTGGGTTTGGTACCTCTGCATTTTTCTGCTAGATTGATTCTTGCAAATAGTGATATTTAATTGATACGGATATCTTATCGTCAAAATTTCCATTAGTCGGCCATCGCTTTTATTATTATGATAATATTAGAATGTTAGAAAATTATTTTTTAATTTTTAGTGCATTTTATAAAGGCTTGTGACTTAAAAATTTTTTTTTATCAATTTATTTTACTTGGCTAATAAGAATGAATATAACAATAAAAGGAATGAGACTTACGATTTTTGGAATCTATGCGTATAATGACGATGCAAATGTAGCCGTGAAAGACAATTTTTTTGAAGAAATACACAATGAAATATCAGCAGTAAGTACATCTAGAGAAATTGTAATATTGGGAGATTTAAATAGTAGAACAGGTAACAGAGTAAATGATCTGTTTAATGACAATGGAAACCGGCTTATCACAGTATGTGAGCAATTAGACCTAAAAATCCAAAACGGTTTTTTGCACCATAAGAAAATACACAAATATACCTGGACCAAACCCTCACAAAACCTGAAATCCGTCATTGATTATCTTATCACTGAACAAAAGACAAAACTAAAAATTCAAGATGTCAGAACAAAGCGTGGATCAACATACGGAAGTGATCACTATTTTCTGGAGACCAAAATTCTCTTTCCTTATCAAGGCCGAAGCCTCCATCAACAAAATCTTGATGATACAGTGAATGAGGAAATTGATCACTGTCAATATAATCTACTAAGCCTAGAACATGACAGCGTAAAAAACTTATACAAAAAGAGACTGAACGAAAAACTTAATTCAAGTTCAGGGGAAACCCCAGATGAGGAATACGAATGTATCACATTAAGCATCCATCAAGCTGCAAAAGAAGCACTAGGATTAGTGGAAGAAACTCCTAAAAGAACAAAACCATACTGGTGGGATGCTGAGATTGAAAGTGAAATAGAGGAAAAAAGGAAATTATATCACACGTACTTATCCCAAAAGACAGATAGAAGCAGAGAAGAATACAAAATCGCGCAATCAAAGGTGAGAAGAATGATCAGTGATAAGAAGAATCAATCATGGATGCAAAAGTGTCAGAAAATAGATTCTTACTTAGGAGGTAGGAGAAGTACCGAAAGCTGGAAAACTATAAGATCGATCAAAAAAGAAACATGCAGAGATATTATTTCACCAATACCAGACAAAGAATGGGATGAGCATTTTAAAAAACTTTTAACTGAAGATAGAGCAGAATTCAAGGAAGACAAAAGAGACAATATCATTAGAACGAGGGGATCTCCAGTACCCCTCACAATATCTGAGGTCAAAAACGTGTGCAAAACCTTAAAAAGCGGTAAATCTGCCGGACCCGGAACCCAGCGGAACTTATTAAATATGGCACTGAAGAATTGTTTTGTAGATTACGGAATCTTTTCCAAAGATATTTAAATGGAGCTGTAGTACCAACTGAGTGGAAAACGTCATATATATCCACAATACACAAAAAAGGAAGGAAAGATATATGTGACAATTATAGAGGTATATCTGTAACTAGTACGCTAAGCAGAATATATGGCAAAATAATAAGAAATAAGGTGGAGAGCGAATATAAAGATATGGAGGCAGAAGAACAAGCTGGTTTCAGGGCGGGTAGATCGACTTCAGATCATCTCTTTTGTATAACCCAAGTTATTGAAAAGAAAATGGCATACGGACAAGAGCTCCATCTGCTTTACGTAGATTTGCAGAAGGCATATGATAGTATACCACTAAATCTACTTTGGAAAGCGTTGGAAAAGACAAACATAAGCGTACAACTAATTAAGGTCATCAAGGAGTTATACCGCAATAGTAAGGCAAAAGTTAAAATAAAAGCAAAACTAACCAAAGGCTTTCAAGTAAATAAAGGTCTTAAACAAGGTTGCTGTATCTCGCCTACGCTCTTCAAGATATATTTGGAACAGGTCCTTAAAGTCTGGAAGAGAAAATGCCAAAACATGGGAATTCCGTTGAATGAAACCACCTTGTATACTTTATGTTTCGCCGATGATCAGATAGTGGTGGCTCAGGATTATGACGACCTCGAATATATGACACGAAAACTAATAGACGAGTACAATAAGTGGGGACTAGAGGTTAATATCAATAAGACAGAGTATATGTGTATTGGTGGAACGAAACAGGATCTAATCTTAAATACTGGGCAGCGAATTCAGTCCTGTGATGAGTATAAATACTTGGGTCTAAAAATTACAGCTGACGGAACACTAGACAAAGCTATAAAAGATAGAAACGTACAAGGAAGAAAAGCAATAACTTTATTAAATGGAATAATTTGGGACCAAAGTATATCAAAACATAACAAAAAGCTTATATATAACACCATTGTAAAAAGTATTATTACATACGGCTCAGAAGTATGGCCAATCAAAGATAGAACAGAAAAAATGCTTTCCGCTACGGAGATGGACTATTGGAGAAGAGCAGCAGGGAAATCAAAAAGAGAAACAGTTACCAATCAAAGAATAAGAGAAATTATGACAGTGGGTGAACGTACTCTAGTGGATGATATAAGAACAAAACAACTGGTGTGGTACGGACATGTACAAAGAATGGATGATGGAAGACTACCTAAACAAATATTACAATGGAAACCAACTGGCCGAAGAAAACGAGGAAGACCAAGGAGAAGCTGGAGAGAAGGAATAGATAGTGAAATAAGAATAAGAGGTCTAGATGATGAATTATGGGCAAACAGAAACGAGTGGAGATTGGGTATCGGAAGACGTAGAACGTTGTGAAACCGATAAATATATATATATATATATATATATATATATATATATATATATTTTACTTGAAAACAACCTAATACCATGTAATATTTATTTTGTTAAATCTACATGCTTAAAGAAGAAAAAAAACGGACAAAAATATTATGTAATATAAAATATATATTACTGCACTCAAAATTAGTCGCTGCTGCAGCCCCGCAGCCCTTATTGAATAACCGCCACTGAGTATAATAGTAGCTAATTTTTGACTTGCTTAAAGTCATATAGGAGCCCAAATGAGTCATTTTTAGGGGGTTTTGAACCACTGTGCTACGCCAGGCTTCCAAGATGCAGTGACCCTCATTTCTATTACCCCTATATACATCATATCCTCTTTACAACAAGTAGCAGTAGTGAGAATCAGCTTCTTCGTGAGCAATGTACCTCCACAATATTTAAATAATCCGTAGGTGGACAAGGTCATGAGGACAACCGTAGATGGATGCTCTTTGACAGAACAATCATATCCTCCGTGAAGTCGATCTAAAATATACCAAGTTTGATTATAACGTTTGTCCCAAAGTAATTCTTAAAAGCGTCTCCCATTAAAGTACGAGAAAGAAATCGGAAATATAAATGTATTAAAAAAAGATAGCGTAACTTTTCTTTTTTTTCGTGACCCCGCCTTTTAGAGTGCCCTCTATTATCCCTACCAGATGTTGCCGAAATCAGTCTCCTTTACAACCGCACACAGGCGGGTTTTAAGGAAAAAAAAAGGCCATAACCTCTAAACATTAAAAAGCCCTGTTTAATTGTAAAATTGCTATTAGTGCAATCAGTGATGATCATGCTAGGCCGTGACACATTACACGCCTAATTTGGAAAACAATGCCATAGTAATGACAGATGAAACTTCCATTTAATTTGCGTTACTTAAATTTACAAAAGTTGATGATTAAAAAGCCCTTTTAAAACTTGCGCCTATTATCAAAAATATTTTTTTTAACATGGATTTTAAATCTGGAGGTCTCTAGCTATTTATTGTACGTATTTAACATTGTTTTGTATTTTGTTGGTTATATTTAAAACCGGTTTAAAGGAACCGTTGCAGAAATCTTTTTAAATTTTCATTTTCTGAAATAGAACTTGACTAAATGTTTCAACTTCATCCAACTTTATTGACATTTTTGGTCCTATTAAGTGCATGCACATGTTTTTTAAGTAACAAAGTCAGTTTCAGCTGCGGAGTTATGCGGATCGAGTAAAAAAGTTAAAATTTCTTTTTGTGTATATAAAAATTGTCCAGTGAAAAATACGTACATAATATGCAGAAATTAAGAAATAAGTTTTCTTAGCTTTAATAATAATGGTTTTTGTAAACCAAAAGTATACTTATTATGTCATATGTATTCTGATTTCATTTTTACCTTCCTAGCCCGCGCAGCAATGGCTAGAGGTGCAGTGCAGTTTGTCCCATTGAAATCGATGGTATAGTTAAAAAGTTATAATGAAAAAACATTGTTCGGTTTTTTTTGGGTCAACCGGTATATTGTTGAAAAGGACATTTTTTTAGCTTTGAAAATAAGTTATAAAAGAAGACATGTAGGACTATAAAATTCAGGAAAATACGAAAAAATGTCTTTTTTCACCCTTTACATTTTTTTAAGTGTTCTTAGAAGGTGCGCCACTGACGTAAAGGGGGCGTGTTATACATCGTTAAAGAGGACTTTTTGTTTTTGTCAGCCTTAATAACTATTCCTTAGTTTTAAAAGTTTGTAAATAATTACGAAAATACTGTTAGAGAGGATTTTTAATAGGCGCGAGGAGGGATTGCCCCCACCAACACTTTATTTAAGGCCAACACAAAAAATTAAGTTTCTCGATAATACTAACCCGAAATAGTTTTTTCGCCTTAGTTTATTATTACAAAAATAAATGTTCAATTGGGCCTGATCTTTAATTTTAGTAAAACATTTTTGTTCCGAAGGATTTGCGAATCAAGTACAAAACAAAAACTAACCAGGAATTCCCAAAAATTTAATATGGTTCTATTTTAATTAGTTGTTCATTCTTACCATCTGAATTAGCTTCTCTAATATTTCGTAAGTATTCGGGCTTGACAAAACCTGTATGATTAACGCTAGTCCTCACTACTTCTATACCTTGATTTTCGTTTTTAAAAAAAATCATACAAAATAAAATTTTGCATAAAAACAAATTCATTTTTTAAAAATAACATAATATTATATGGTCATCTGTCAAAACAATAAGACATACATATTATTTTGAAGTTTCTTTCAGTTTGAAAGTTATGTAAAAACAAGTCAGGGGGTCGATTCTTGACATAAACCCTTACGCAATTCTAATAAAATCTTAAATAAACATAAAAACATAAAACAATTATCCAATTCCATTAAAAAAGAAGTGAAATCATATAAAAAACATTTCATGTAAAAAAAGCCAAGTACGCGAAAATGGCATTCCGTAAAAAGAATTGAGATAAAAGTAAAGCCAAGTTCTCCAATACAAATATCAAAATGAAAGGTTCTTACTAGTTTGGAAATATTTTTCTAAACTTGGCTATTACAGCCAAACTTCTTTGTGTTCAATTTATTCTTATTTCACTGTCTATTCCTTCTCTCCAGCTTCTCCTTGGCCGTTCTCGTTTTCTTCGGCCAGTTGGTTTCCATTGTAGTATTTGTTTAGGTAGTCTTTCATCATTCATTCTTTGTACATGTCCGTACCATACCAGTTGTTTTGTTCTTATATCATCCACTAAAGTACGTTCACCCACTGTCATAATTTCTCTTATTCTTTGATTTGTAACTCTTTCTCTTTTTAATTTCCCTGCTGCTCTTCTCCAATAGTCCATCTCCGTAGCGGAAAGCATTTTTTCTGTTCTATCCTTGATTGGCCATACTTCTGAGCCATATGTAATAATACTTTTCACAATGGTGTTATATATAAGCTTTTTGTTATGTTTTGCTATACTTTGGTCCCAAATTATTCCATTTAATAAAGTTATTGCTTTTCTTCCTTGTACGTTTCGATCTTTTATAGCTTTGTCTAGTGTTCCGTCAGCTGTAATTTTTAGTATTTATACTCATCACAGGACTGAATTCGCTGCCCGGTATTTAAGAATAGATCCTGTTTCATTCCACCGATACACATATAGTCTGTCTTATTGAGATTAACCTCTAGTCCCCACTTATTGTACTCTTCTATTAGTTTTCGTGTCATATATTAGAGGTCGTCATAATCCTGAGCCACTACTATCTGATCATCGGCGAAACATTAAGTATACAAGGTGGTTTCGTCCAACGGAATTCCCATTTTTTGGGATTTTCTCTTCCATACTTCAAGGCCTTGTTCCAAGTAGGCGAGATACAGCAACCTTGTTTAAGACCTTTATTTACTTGAAAGCCTTTGGTTAGTTTTGCTGTTCAACTGACTTTGCAAAAACTATACCTGTAATTGAAATAAATGAAGACCCAAATGGATGAAGGTGCCATGTCGCATTTTTACCAAAATTGAGTTTTTTCCACCAAATCTAATAAAAAGCGCTATATTTTCATGCAAAGTTTTTTCTTTGAAACATACATTTAATAGAAAATCATTGATTGGCGGGACCTAACACATGATTAATCAAAAAAAATTCAAGTTTATTTAGACAAAAAAGTTTCAATAAAATACGCGAAAAAAAAATAATTTGCGACTTGGCACCTTCATCCACTTGGCTCTTCAAATAATAAGTAGATTTATCATTTTTTATTTAGTTTCTTTGTTAATTTACATATATACTGTACGTAAAAAATTAATTATTTAACAAAGAAATCGGTTCAAAATCAAAATAAAATAAAAATAAGTTTGAATTTCGACGTGATTCGCTGGCGCTGCACTTTTTTCTGCCATTTGTGCCCTTAATTCGTATTGCTTTTCAGATGTTTTAACTTTATTTATAAAGTTTAGGAAATAATCGATTCGGACATGGGCATTTGGTTTATTTTCTTCGCCGCAACCCTTTGACCACGAATGAACTCCTAAAAAAAAGTTTGCATAAAATCGAGGGAAACAATTCCAAAAAAAAATGCATAAAATCGAGGGAAACAATTCCTAAAGAAAGAGTTTATTTTTTTAAATTTCCTTAAGGTAAAAATATGTACACGTAAATCTGTTAATTAAAACTAAATTAAATTAAAATCTACGTCGTAGAAAATGGTAAAAAATATTAAAAACGAAAGTAATAGAAATATAAAAACCACCCTGAGGCGCTAAACGCACCCAAGATTGCTGACGGCTTAGTGGAAAAATGCGCAGAGGCGCTGGAGACCCGAAGCGAGGGCAAACGGGTGACGCTGGTTTGGGTTCCGGGACATACGGGGGTACCAGGCAACGAGAAGGCGGACGAACTCGCACGACTCGGGGCAGGAACCGCCTATGTAGGACCGGAGCCACTTTTGGGCGTGACAAAAAGACAAGTGCAAAGCGGACTCAACAAATGGGCCCAGGACGCGCTATTAAACTCCTGGGAAACAGGAACGGGTTGCAGACAGACCAGAGAATTCGTAGACCGTCCAAAAGCGACCAGAATTAGATGGATGCTGGGACGGACACGAAAAGACCTCGGACTGCTGATAGGTACTCTAACCGGACATAACCGGTTGAGGAGGTACATGACACGTATAGGAGTCGAGAATGACCCTACCTGCCCAGCCTGTGTACAGGAAGAAGAGACATCAAGACACCTCGTGGCAGAATGCGAGGCCTACGCAAGGATGAGACAACAGGCACTCGGAGCGCCAACTCTGAGCGAGGAAGAACTGCACATGCTCAAATGGGCAGACTTACTGGACTTTGTAAAGAGAACAGGAAGGCCCAATGAGTTACCCGACCACCACAGGGAAGTGCAGAGAGTGGGTTAAGGGACAGACTTGGGGCATGGCAAAAAGGGCCTACTCTGGCCTACTTGTCAGACCTGCGGGTCAACCCCCCCACTACTACTACTACTACTACTAATAGAAATATAAACAATAACGGTATTATAAAAAAAAACAATTAAATACATTAGATACAAAAAATTTCATTTAAACCTTGTTCAACAGGAATGGTCCCGAGCACCGACGCGACGTTGCGTTTCCCCTTTGTATGGCAAGACTTATCCTTTCGGTAATGAAACTACATGCTTTTGGACGTTTTATTTTGTAACTTATTTCATTAATTAATTGCTTAGCCTCATTACCCAAAGGACCAAATGTTTCGACACCAAAAGGAACAAAGAGAAAACCCCGGTCTTCCAATTCTTTATACTTATTTTTTTTGTTACTCTCTCTATATAAAATCAAGAAAAACAATTCATAAAAAAAAAGTTTCCATAAAATCAAGGGAAACAATTCCTAAAAAAAATTTGCATAAAATCGAGGAAGCATTTTCTAAAGAAAAAGTTTGCTTAAAATCAAAGGAAACAATTTCTAATTAAAAAGGTTTTTAAAATTCCCTTTTCAACAGTGTAAAACTCGATGGGATCTGACTTATAATGAACTCTCCAGCGACGTTGGTAAATGGGGGTGAATTAAAAAAAGCATTAAAAAAAACATTCATTCACATACTTTATTCAATTTTCTTTAAAAAATAATTATTAAAAAAATGTCTTTTAACTTTCGTTATAGACAAGTTATTCCATAGTTACCGCTCCAGTGGCGTCCTTAATTTAAAGTTATTATTTAAAATCACCAAACTAATCAATTTTTTAAAGGTTTTATCCAGTTTTGGTAAGAACTAAGCTTCTTACAACAATATAAGTTATTTACTTTAGGGTGAATAATGAACTTTTCTTTTAAACTATGTTTCACAAAATGTAAAATGTCTACAGTAAAAAACCCAACAAAAGAAAAGGTAAACCTCCAGATCATCAAACCAGAACAATGGACATGTCCTACTGCAAGGGACTGCTGCAGGAGACGAGACCCGAATATCTGGCAGCCTCACCGAGGAGAGACATAGAAGTTCATGGAAGGGAAGTAATCATCGAAAAAGAAATGATAAAGAATTATTAAAAAGCTTAAATCCGGAAAAGCTAGAGGACCTGGAGGAATATATGCTGAAATGCTCAAATATGGATCAGAGAAACTAATAAAAAATCTCATATATATTATCAATCAATGCATAAACGGAGATCCAGTAACTGATGATTGGAAAATTGCATTCATATCCTCAAAACATAAAAAAGGAAACAAGCTGGATTGCAACAATTACAGAGGAATTTCAGTAACCAGTACTCTAAGTAGATTGTACGGTAGGATTCTTAGAGATCTAATAGAGAATGATTTTCATGAACAAGAAGAAGAAGAGCAAAGTGGGTTTCGTGCAGGCAGATCTTGTAGTGATAATGTTTTTTGTCTTAAACAAGTAATTGAGAAAAAGAACACCAGAAATATACTTACCTTTGTGGACCTACAAAAAGCATATGTTACCGTTCCAGTAGAAAAACTATGGACAGTGTTAAAACAGACTGATATCAATCATACATACATAAAAACAATAAAAGAACTATACAAAAGGTCAAAATACCTACATATATGTAACTGCGTATTTGTATTATCATATTATGCGAGTATGTACATATTATGTATTATGCATTAATGTAGGTACAGGGTGTCCCAAATTGGGCACTTTTAGGGGGTTTAAGGTACTTCTAAGGGAGACAGAGAAAAACTGACCACGCATTGCGAGGCTCAAATTTTAAGGGAAGACTTATAGTGAAAACCGCATTTTAAAATATTGTCTTGTCTTTGAGCTACGGGGGCTTTTTGAAAAGTCTGCATTTTTGAAGGGGGTCTATAACTTCGTTATTAGTGGAAATTTTGATTTAGAGTAAACTGCAGTTTTATAGACTTTGTTACGAGGAATTCACGTGCTAAATTATATTTTAACTGTCACTTTTAGTTTTTGAGATATGACATAAAGTTGCATTTTTTCTTATGGAATGGCCTATATTTGATTTAATTTTCGAATTTGTCATTGAATTCTTTTCAAAATGATGTATCATATGTCATAGTTTCATTGAGCGGTTTACTCTAAATCAATATTTCCAATAATAACGAAGTTATAGACCCCCCCTCCAAAATGCAGACTTTTCAAAAAGCCCCCGTAGCTCAAAGACGAGACGATATTTCAAAATGCGGTTTTCACTATAAGTCTTCTCTTGAAATTTGAGCCTCGCAATGCGTGGTCAGTTTTTCTCTGTCTCCTCTAGAAGTACCTTAAACCCTGTAAAAGTGTCCAACTTGGGACACCCTGTACAACGTTGATCTGGAACGCAAAAAGGATTTTTCTTACAGTTTTATGACTGTCGAACGGCCAGATAGAATGTAGCTACTGTAGTAGTTAAATGATTGGGCTATTCTTTACTTTCCTATTTGCACTTTCCCACATAAAATCGGACTTCCAGAATCACCTTTGCATGCATCCCTGTTTTCTTGTGACAGCGAACAAAATGTTGTGTTATAGTAATATGTCTCCATTCTACCTATAAAAATAAAATAAATGGAGTTGAGTATGCAAAATATGAGAACCGCAGTATTACCAAAGAAGATATATCAACAAGAAGCGAAATACTGTCACTTAAAACATTGTTCATATGGGAAACCAAGGCCAACACAAAAATAGAGGCCACGACCCTGAAAAAATCAGCTGTTCTCCCGGGGCTGAATTTTACATTGGGTCTTATGGGAGGTCAGACGTTTTTTTATGATATTTTCAAAATGGCACTACAGATTTCCGCAAAATTTCAGTGAAATATTCTCAGACACCATCCCGATATTCCACCAAAGGTTTGTAAGGAAGCAACATGACTAAAAGGTTAAAATCTTCAAGATTTAGCATTCCTTATTTTGAATTCAAATTACCCGCCATGTACCACATGCCAACTGTTATATTTGACATGTATTTGACTTTGTCATATGTGATTGTCACATTCGCTTCTGCTTTAAACTTAATTTTTGTGTGAGCTAATGAAGCGGCAATGAAAAATTAGGGCTTACTATACATTTAACAACAATTGTTCTGCCAGAATAGAGTAAAAACAATCTCAAAAACGGCTTTATTTAACAAAAAATCAAATATCCATGAACCGTCATTCCAACTTCAAAATTTTAAAGACAATCAGCTGTGTCGTAACGTGACCATCAAAAAAAAATCAGCCCCGGATGTGACGTCAACAAAGTGGAGGATCGTGGCCCGTCCATTTTGATAGCCCTGGGGAAACAAATACGTGACGTCACGCTTGGACCAAATGACAGTAATGCAGTTATATTACACTGAGAAAAATTTTGTGTAACTGTGGTTTGTGGTGCATTTTTATTACACGAAGAAAAAAATCAAATTAAGAGGGACATTACACCTATATAATCATATAATTGTGGTCACAGAAAATCAAACCTTTTTAACTTTTTGTTTGATTGTTTGCAAAAACGGTTATATATTTTTATATATAATATATAAGTTATAAAGTCCACTTTTCCGCACGCATTTTAGTGTGGAAAGTGCCAATTTGTTACGATTTTGCGGTGTTCTATAACATTCAGACCGTTCAAAATACATTTGTATCTTTCCTAGCACACGAAATATCCTCAAAATATTCAAATTGACTAAAATTCTGCTATATTTTCAATATTTTCGATAAAATAAAGTTTTCAGTAAAATAGGTTCAAATTATAAGTTTTAAACCTCCCCGGTATAAATATCGTCATTGTCAATGTCAAACAACAATGAACACTAGTGGTTTTAGATTTGGCATCTTAAATCACCATAGCAACAAAGTACAAACAAACTGTCAAAACAAAGCCAATTTTGCAGATACAAGCGTCTTTTGAATTTTTCAAACAAAAAAATCAGATTTTCAATGGATTCTTCGGACGAAGATCTACCCCAGTCAGTTCTAGAAGCCGCTAGAATGTGAATAATAATAATTAATTTGATTAAAACGTTTTGAATATAAATAATTTTCTGATTAATTTTTAGTTTTTTCCTCACGCTTATAGAAAAAATAGTGTACCTGACTCATGCGTAAAGTGTCTTTTCCGCACTTGATTGCTGACCAAACTCCGCTATCGCGTCGTTTGGCCATCTGCAATCGCGTGCGGAAAAGAGGCACTTTCCGCCCTAGTTAGGTAAACTACTATTTATCGAGAAAAATCAGTTACGGAATTAAATAGAAAAAATAATAACTAAAAAATAAAGAATAATTATTGTAATATTTATAAAAATGAACCGAACCACCTAATTTATTTCTATATTAGTTAGAATTTGTTTTATAAACACAATTTTTTTTGCATATTTTAGCTGTAATTAATTTTTTTTAAACCGACTGGAAAACAAGTCCTTTGCGTATATTTTTTTCTTTTTGGAAAATTTTCTGTTTTCAAAAGGCACGAAAAATGAACAAAGAGACCGGAAAATCTATTTTTACGGTCCCTTTTTTAAAAATGATCTAAATTATAAAGTGACATTTAAAATTAAGCATGAATTAATTGAAATATAGTCAATTATAAATGCAACCTATGGGTTTTTTGATATTTAAAAATATAATAGCTTTTGAGTAAGTACTTTAATATCTACATGTAGATTAGCATGTTTGTAGTTTTTATTTCGTTTTAAAAAAATTATTATTTACATGTTGGTCGTGTTTGTGCTGTTTTATACCGGTTTAAAAAAATACATACGATACACGACCGGAAACTATCTTTACAGCTCTAGTAACGTAAATAGCTATTAATTGCATTTTCTCCCAATTGTGGTTGGATTCTTTCCTGTTTCCAAAACAATAAAAACATATAACTGAGATTCAAAACGTTTTATAAAAATCTCTACTTTAAAAAATTTGTTTTATTGTCAATCCTCTTTTTTTCCTTTTTCTCATAATTTTTAAATTTAAAATGGCCGGAAAGAATCTTTAAACAATATAATATTACTTAGATTTTTATAAATATTAAAATAATTATTGTTTATTTTTTAGTTATTATTATTTCATTCCGTAACCGCCCCCCCCTCCACGCTACGCCGCTGGCTTTAACTATACTTACGTCCAGTGGCGTATATAGAAAAAAGTTTCGGGGGGGGGGGCCGAGACAGTTTCGAGGGGGGCCCGAGATCCCATGAGGCCGTATTTTATGTTATTTTATGTTTGTATTCATGAAATGTGTGAAAAATATCTAAAAAAATCTTAGCTTCGGGGGGGGGGGCCCCCCCATATATACGCCACTGCTTACTTCCATAAAGTTTCACACACTCATCCATGGTGATTATGGGTATTTTGACACACTGCAGAATATCGGGTTTTAAATTAAACTCCATTCTTCCCCATCCGATTGCCAGGACCTCCTGCTTGCATATCTCCGTCATATCTAGTTTAACATATTTTTCTGGAAGCTTTGAAACAAAAAATAGCAAGAATAAAACCACTTTTTAAATAAGGAGACAAGGAACAGCTCAGTAATTGAGGAGTAGAAGTAACAAAGGGCTAAGTGCCACTTTTCTTAAAAACTAGATTTTTACATAGAAAGATTCTATGGGCCATCGTCTATTACAAAGTCGCAGGACTACTAATTTCGTTAACAATCGGGCAAATACCCAACTAACATTTATAGTAGCGGCTACATGTTCTAAAGGCTTTGCTACTTTCTTATAGTAGAAATGTGGTGATCCCAACCAAAATTTGTTACTTTTTAGTTCTAACTACTATTTAGTATCAGGAAATAGTAGATGTTTCGTAAAAACGACCCTCTAAACTACTTCATAGGATTGTTTCTTGATAGTCGATTCTGATAGTCTTCTCTACCACAATAGGACGTTGCTCAAGTTTTACTTTCTTTTTAGTCGTTATTTCGTAGTCGCCCTGACTTTTATATCCTACTTAATTACCACTAGAAAGTTAAGCTTCATTGGAGTCCCAAACAAGTGTATCCGACAACTACATTATAACTTTAATTTTTACCACAAAAATTGTGTCATCATAGTAACATCTGATGTAACAATGTAGACAAAATAACTTTTTGGATCAACTTTAAAGCCGCAACTACTTTCAAGTAACCTTTTCGACTATCAGGGAATATAGTTTGGGACGCCATGTTTTTATGTAAGAAAGAAAATTTAATATTTTTGTTGTCGTTTTATGAGCTCATATTAAAGAGCCATACTATTTTATAAACAAATTAGTTGAAGCTTACCAAAAATGCTCTTCTTAAGCACCATTTGTTGGAGTTAACTGTCGATTATGAAAACATAACCTCCAAAATCACAACACAAAAATTCCATCAGCTACCAGAAAACGGCTCAATTTTACGGGCGCACCGGTTTTTTGCAATATATATAATGCATGTTATACAAAAAACTTTGCGTCGCACTCGAATTTTGATCCTCTGCTCGTAAATTCTCACACTTTTGGATAACATAGTTCATATTATAACCATAACCAAACAAAAAAACTAAGCGAGTCTGTTTACTGTTGTGTCCACCATATTGTGTAACAATTCTACCAAAAAGAAACGATTATATTATTTGCAACTACATCGCAACTTTTATGCCATTACGGAAAAAAAACAGCCTCTACGACGTAGTAGATACCTGGCTACGACGTAGTAGTGTAGTTGTTACTACAGTGACTTTAAACACTTGGCCAAGTAGTTATAACCAGAAATTGGTTCCCCACTTAGGGAATTATAACGTCGCTGTATGGTATACTGAGACGTAGCGGGAGTACGTTGCGGTTACTTTTAAGAAATTCTTTCTAGTTGGGGTTTCGTCGTTACAACTTTAATTGTTTGTTGGGTAGACGGCACTTCCGGTAAGTGATCGGTCATTTTCATCATCAATTCTTTAAATATCTCCATTTAACAGTTTTGGCACCTAGTTGTTACTTCTGCTCCTCAATTATTGACCTATATATCAATACTTTCATTGCTTTCAAAGATCTTTGAAAACATATTTAAAAAAACGCATTGTTTTTGGCTTTCAAGAGGGTAAAACCATATAGAAGGCAATTAATAAAAGTAAACAAGTTATGTGTATCTGCGTTGATCTTGCCAAAGCATTTGATAAGGCGAATCATACCGAAATGATGTCAACACTAACACCAATATTTACTAAGGCGTAAGTTTTAGTCTAGGTTTTGGTTTAAGTTTAAGGTTTAGGTTTAAAATTTAAATGTGCACTGGTTTGGAAAAATTGATTTTTTGCCGAAACAGGCCGCAATTGATTTGGTATTTTTACCTGTATGGACGATAAAATGTCCTAAAAAATGAAATTTAAGACGATTTGTTCTTGAAATGGACCATATAGACCGGAAAAAAGAAGAAAACATGGAAAACTGATTTTTCTACAACTGTCTAATTTAGGCTACTACGTCACTTTAAACCCCTAGGTCATGGGATTCCAACTAAAAATCCTCCTAAATTTTAAACTACCTCCGGGGGGTGGTTTATCTCATTCTAACTTGAAAACAATCACGTTTTTGTTAATTTATTTGTTAAAAATGTAAAATTTGATCACATTTAGGAATGACAAAATTTTAGCTTCAATTAACTATTAGAGCGAGTTTTTTAGGGCAATATACACAAGGCTAGATAAACCGTTTAGTACTAAATTCTCATATCTCTTTTATATTTTAGCATGTAGCTTTTAAACGATATTTGCCTTGACGAGGAAAGTAAAAAAAAACGATCTTCAGATTAAAATCCAAATAAACTCACACGCGATTTATTTGCAAATAATATTTAAATTAATATAATAAAAAATGTTTTTATTTATTTATTTATTTATTTATTGTAGCAGTCATTTTCCATTAATAGTTTTAATACGCTCTAGCCATACAGATATATTTAAGATGTACGTGCACCGAGATGACAGCAGATGACAATCCCAGTACTTAGTCCAGCAAGTGTCAGTCAAGTCACTTTTACGTCATTTTAATAAATTTAAAAATTTATTTTTCTGTTTCGCTTTGTTTGTGCAAGTTATATAATAAAAATTACGAAATTAGAAGACATTTTCCGACAATGTCAAGTTTGGGAAGTAAATGTAAATTGAAAAATGTAAGTAATTCACTTAAATATCGCTGCATTTTCACTTAAACCTCGTTCCCTACAAACTTAAACCTATAGTTTAAACCATTTCTTTTCCGTTTTTTCCATTTTTTTTACGAAATCCTTGCGGATTCTTATTTAAACCGGGTTTTTCCATTGCGATATAACCTATGTAGTTATAATTGGTCCAAAATTACATTAACTTTTATTAAGTTTGAAAGAAATTCAGTTAAAACGTTTCACAAAAGATAAACTAAAAGTTTAACCTAAACCTAAACTTTAAACTTAAACCCTAAACCATTTTAGTAAATACTGGTGTAAAGAACTTGGAATTCACAGAAATACCTTTAATACCTTGTAAACTTATGCAAAGCTAGTTTAGTGACAGAGAGCTGTGCGTGGAAGTAGATGGCCACGTAACTGACTTTCAAAAAGTGACGTGTGGTGTTCCTCAGGGCACAGTCCTGGGCCCTCTTCTTTTTACATCATATATAAATTGCATCTTTGATATTCAGACAGATGGTGATTTGCTTGCCTTTGCAAATGATGTTGGCGTAGTTTGCCTGGGAGATAGCTGGTTAGAAATTAAAACAAAGACAAAAATTGATTTTAAAAAGTTTTCATATTTTTTTTCCCAGAAGAAATCAACAATAAATTGGAAAAAAAAAACAGTTTTTATACCATTTGCTGCAAATAAATCAACGATGCTTAACTTTAACAAAGTAAGAGTTGGCAATAAAGACATCAATATAACTTTTGAAACTAGATACTTGGGTGCAGTTTTCGATTCTCATTTAAAGTGCATGAAACACATTAGTAATATAAATAAAAAACTAAGAACTTTAGTTTTTAAATTTGAAACTTACAAGAAAATTATTAATCAAGAAAAACATAAGTCACTATATACTGCACTCGTAGAGCCACACATAAACTATGATTTGGTTGCTTGGGGACGAGTTCTAAAAAGTCATTTAAAAATGTTTTTTTTACCCAAGTGATCTACTATTTCAGGAAAGTGACATTTTGGATACCAGACAGCTCTATTAAGAACAAGTTGCAATTATTTGGTATAAAACTAATAAAGATATTCCACTAAATACGCATCAGATCAATACATAATCAAAAAATCACTTACCGGTGCGTAGAAAACAGAAAGGTATTGGTCAGCGTTGTCATACTTTCATTTTACCGAGAGTCTGCAATCATCTTCATGATTATTTAAGAAACATGCATAAATTGCAATTTTCCTTTATAAATTTAATAAAATGAGCTAGAGTTCATAACTATTGCTGCATGTACCTGATATAATAAAATCGCTACCTTTGCCAGTAGGGCTACTATCAAAAGATGTAATTGAGATGGGCCATAAAGAGTATAAGAAATGTCGACAATATTACTCTAGGAAAACCTGAAGAATTAACACTAATAGCGATATATTTAACTGGATGCTAGTATTCTATGACCCTATTGTGACCAATAAGACGAAAAACAAAAAATAATTAAATGGAGGGGTGTTCCCAATCTTCTATGGTAGAAATAAGAAAGGTAATTAAGATGGTAAAGATAAGGATGATGATGAAGATGATGATATGAATAATGAAGAAGATGCAGATACCGCAGATATTGATGATAATCTCAAATAAAATTAATTGTGCATGTTTGTGTAACTTAAGTATTAAATATAAGGGAAGATCAGGGAATTCCGTCATACGGGATAATACTGCCATCACAGGTATCTAGGCAACCAGAAACACCAAGGAGCTGCCAGTTACGACAAACAGAGCAGGAGTGCTAAAGCATTCCAGGTATAATGTGTTGCCGCCTTAGTTTGATTTCGGCTGCGGTATAAGTAGATTATGGCGTTTTGCTTCTAATTTTTACGTTGTTGTTAACTGGTGATTAGATTACCGTTTTTAAATTTTAGATTAGAAAAAAGTTCAGTTTTGTATTGGCCAATACATTTTTATAAAATATGTTGATGTGTTTTTTATTTGTCAATCTTTTTAAACCAGTAGAAAGTATCAGATATGAACAAACACTAATATGGCGCTATTAACCCAAGGATGTGGCGGTATTGCCCCGTACCATGTGGGAATTCCGCCAACTGCAACTTTTTTAAGAAATAAATATTTATTTTATATTTATGCAAAAAAATATACATTTTTTAATTGAAACTTGTAGTTATGTTAATAAGCTAACTGAACAAAAGAGATGTTGCAAACAAAATTTATTTTAAACGCCTTCATTTTGCTAGTTTCTTTAAGGTGGCGGAATTCCCCCGTCACCACCAAATATTATCATATAAAATCAAATTTTAGATTTTCGTCGCCGTAAATTGATATTCTGTCATGGTGTGCGTTGGTAGCCCTGATTACTTACCTTTACAAGTTCAATCCCCGAAAGTTTCAACGGTTTTTCTAATACCACTATTCCAATATCATTGTTTATACTAACGTCACGGTTGTAATTGGGATGCGTATAGTAGGCGGTGGTGCTCACAATATATTGTTGTTCTGTTTCCATAAGCAACTACAAACAGTGGCGTGTACACAAGGTGTAAAAAATACCTAATACCCGGTTTCCACCATATACGTAATATTCCAATACTCCCTGTTACCTATTTAGACAATGTTTGGCGTTTGATGCAAACATTCAGAAATAAAGGTACGAAAAATGCATAGATACCAAATTTACATAGATAGAGTTTTTGTCAACTGTACTAGGTCACGGACTATAGTTGTTTTCTTTTATTTGCATTCGATCTTTTCATTGATCGATATTGTATAGCAGTGTTTTCCCTGCTTTTGGTTTTTTGTTTCTCTCGTATCTCGGTAGATGGCGCCTCTTGCTATAGTTCGCTCACTAATTACATTTAATTAGAGACAAAACCGTCTGATTAACTTCGCAAGATTTGTCACATCGACCAGCAGTGTTCTGAGGAGTCCCATAAGGACGAAACGGTTAACTGTCAACACTTATTAGGTGTCCATTAGATCTTGGACCCCCGTGAGGTTAAGCTTTCAAGCTACCCACGGAAAAATATAAGGAAAACAAAAAACTCCTTTTTGCCCGATTAGCCATTAAACTTGTTTGATTTTTAAATTCACGGGTACGAAATTTCACGTTTGTTAGTATTATTTGACTTAAAAATTCCGTTGATTGACGCTCACTGTCTTGATGACGGGTAAAAATGCAAAATGCGTTGATCCGGCCTGAAAAGACAAAGAGCTGTCGTAGGTCACGGACTATAGTTGTTTTCTTTTATTTGCATTCGATCTTTTCATTGCTCGATATTGTATAGCAGTGTTTTTCCCTGCTTTTGGTTTTTTGTTTCTCTCGTATCTCGGTAGATGGCGCCTCTTGCTATAGTTCGCTCACTAATTACATTTAATTAGAGACAAAACCGTCTGATTAACTTCGCAAGATTTGTCACTTGACCAGCAGTGTTCTGAGGAGTCCCATAAGGACGAAACGGTTAACTGTCAACACTTATTAGGTGTCCATTAGATCTTGGACCCCCGTGAGGTTAAGCTTTCAAGCTACCCACGGAAAAATATAAGGGAAACAAAAAACTCCTTTTTGCCCGATTAGCCATTAAACTTGTTTGATTGTACGCCGATTATTTGACGTAACGAATATAGCACATATTTGGAAACCAGATATTGTTCATAAAACAATACATTTTTTAAGGGAGTACATCAAAAATAGAAATTTAGGTCTGGAAGGTTTTACTCCAGTTTTCATTGATGAGACGTGGATTTTTAGCAAGATGCATACAATATTTTTTCTACTACCGAATATTTTATATTATAAAGTAGTATTTAATTGTGTTTAGTACTAAGTACATAAAAAAAATTACAAACTAAGTACATAAAAAAATAATTAGAAAAATTTGTTTTTTATTTTTTTTTTATTTTGTTTACACAGTGCGTAAAGAAAATTTGCACTTACACGGTAAAAAAATTGTCTTGGATTAAAGCAAATTGCTTTGAAGTAAAATAATTTGTGCTTTCCTATTCCTATATTGCTTCTTTATTTTTATGTGAAACAGAAATTGTTTTAATATAAATTGTAACTGAAGTAATGTAAGGCACAATTTTCTCTGGAAGCAAAATATTATTTATACGAAGACAATTTGCTTTGTTATAAAACGGAGTATACTGAAACAAAACAATTAAAGAAATTGTGAAAGACT
This sequence comes from Aspidapion aeneum, assembly GCA_963576565.1. Lineage (NCBI taxonomy): Eukaryota > Metazoa > Arthropoda > Insecta > Coleoptera > Brentidae > Aspidapion > Aspidapion aeneum. The sequence goes on along the minus strand of OY755039.1, from coordinate 910,676 downwards.
TTCGCGGCCATCGTCCAATGATGGGTGTGCTTTCGGGTTGTTCGGCCGTCGTCGTTGGAAATTCGTTCTCGACGTTTCGCCATCTCGAGTGGATGGCATCTTCAGGAGATGTTGACTGTTTGTCGGCTTCTCGAAGACTGGTGGTTAGTCTGTCGCGGGCGCAGGTTATATACGCTATGGTGGGCGGGGCGTATATCAGAGCTGGTCGGTGATTGGTCACTTTCCCGAGATTCAGTTTTGTTATTGTAAGCGAGCCGTTTAGTGTTTTTAAGAACCGGTACCCATGTTCTGTTAATTTTAAGAGTTTCTTCAGATCTGTTGAAGTTCTGCTGATGTTTATGAATTTCGATTGCTTCTCTATAAAGTCTTGAATAGTAAGAAGAAGAGGCGCAGAGAACTTGTGTGTCTTCGAATTTTATTCGGTGGTCTTCATTATTTAGTGTGTGGTCTGCAACTGCGGATTTTTCCGTATGTCCGAGTCGACAGTTGGCTTTGTGTTCTTTGATTCTTGTGTTTACGGACCGTTTGGTTGTTCCGATGTAGAAACTTCCACAGGTACAAGGAATGCGGTATACCCCTGAAGAACTTAGTGGGTCCCTTATATCCTTCGCAGACAATTAAAGAAGAAAAATAAAGTCTCACTTCAAGATAAAACGCAGCGTTGAACTAAAAACTAATTCAAAACAAATTGTTTTAAGGTCAAACAATTTATTCAAATAAAAGGTACGTATTTTCTTGCGTAGAACCCGAAATCATTGCAAAATTATGCCCAAAACCGTACTCGATATGGCTACAATCATTTTTTAGAGCATTGAAAAAATCCATCCCCTACATTTTAAAAGGGGTGGACGGGTGGTCTGGGACACCCTGTATAAGCTTTAATGCTAAGTATTCCTTAAAGTGATATTTTTCCATGGGAATACGTCCTATCGTTAATTCTTTCTTAAAATAGTTGGTGCAAACACGGTGCAAACTGCCTTATATCAATATTTGTTAATTTCTGAGCGCGATAGTAAATTTTCTAACCAAATATTGCTTGGCAAAAATATCTACGCCATACGTTTTTTTCTCACTTTGTGACGTCATTACAAATGCGTATAAGTTAGACTATAGTTATATGGTCAAAACGGGTAATTTTCACGAATGGCAATGAACTTTCCGGGTAAAGTAACGTGGTGTTGTCGCTACCCCAGATGCTTTATTCTGTAAAGGTTCTCCCTGGAGTAAGTGTTCACATCAATCCACGGTTACCGCATTGGTCAATTTGTAATGCATGGGTAATTCATATTGAGGTACTTTTTCAAAAACCAAAAAAAAATTAAAAATTTCAATTTTATCGGGTAATGTTTATTATCATACAAAACAACTATATCTTACATTTATTTTTTAAAGAAAATGCCTTTCAAACGTGACTAATGTTGGCTTCCAGTGCCTCAGTCGTACCCTGCTTATCCTTGTAGACTTTGGACTCCACATAGCCCCAAAGAAAAAAGTCTAGAGGTGTGTATGTTAAATGACCTAGGCGACCAATTCCCAGGTCCGAGGCGTGAAATTAACTGGTCACCGAATTGTTCTCGCAGTAATTCCATAGTTTCACGGGCTGTGTCGTACGTAGCGCCCCCGTCTTGTTAAAACCAAATGTCATCGAGATCACGGACTTTAATTTCAGGCAGCAAATAGTCCGTTAAAATGGCACGATAAAGCACTTGCCTCGTAAACGCTCATTTTCATAATACAGCTAAACAATTTGTAGACGCTATGCCGGGCTATAGCTTTCCATGGTGAATTGTCAAACAATACTGAAAACGACTACCGTGGCAGTTTGGACGTTTGACAGTTTCAACTGTCAAAAAATCGCTACTCGAAACAGTACCTCTAAATGAATCACCCAATAATATCTGAATTTTAAACTGACACAGAGAGATCATTTTTGGGTGAATATTTGATACAACTGCTCTCCTGCTTTGTAATAGGATATTTCTGTTGAAAACATTTGCACAAACATATCATCACTATCAACTTAATGTCAGATGTCGGATTTTGACCAATGGTAACCGTGGATTGATGTAAAAATTCAATCCCGTGAGACAAGGTATGTAGAGGATAGGTTACCTGGTAACTTTCTGACCAATCAGAGCTAGTTGTTGAAGCGGGAAATGACGTCACCCGGAGTGACAATTTAAATAAAAGGCATTTAATATAGTAGGAAATCTTTAAGTTTTTTGTGTTCCTTTATTAATTTAAATGTAAATATGTTTTGTTATTTTTCTTAAAGCGTCTCTTATAACACTATTCATAAAATACATCAACTAACTCAAATATAAAACTTACCTTATACCAAATATTCCAAAGGCAAAATGTCTTGTGAAGCTTTTAGTCTGTTAAAATAACTACAAGTAGAGAGTATAAGTAAACTAGAACAGGTATTTACGGTTTTTAAACAACGTCTGCAGTAGAATGCAAATGGCTGTTCGCATCATACAAGACTGGTGCCAAGAAAATGGACTCTCTGTTAACCCAGGTAAAACAGAGATGATACTGTTCACCAGAAAGAGAAAAATCGAAGGTTTTAGAGCACCCGTGATGTACGGAAGACCCCTAGCTTTAGTACCAAAGCTGAAGTACCTGGGTGTCATTCTTGATAGCGGACTCACCTGGACGCCGCATGTTACCAATATGATCGTAAAGGTCCAGGCAACAATGTGGCAGCTACGACGGGTAGTCGGCAGGACCTGGGGACTATCCCCCAGGACCCTCCACTGGATGTACACGGCAATACTGAGACCGAGGATCCAATACGGATCCATAGTCTGGTGGCCGGCAGTGGAGAAAACGACCACATTCCTAAAACTCAGAAGCCTACAGGGGCTGATGTGTAGAGGGATAACCGGAGCTATGAGAACTACCCCGATCCTGGCCCTAGAGACAATTCTGGGACTACCATCGCTACCAACTTGGATCAAGAGGGAGGCGATGGGGACCTACCTACGTCTAAGGGACACGGGTCAGTGGAGAGGAAGAGGAGAAACAGCTGGTCATCTAGCTATAGAAGAGCTGACAATTAGAGAAATCCCCCTCACGTCAATGACGGTCAGCAGAGCACACGCACCTTGGAGGCTCGAGAAGAGGTACAAAATCCACATCCCAGACAGGGAAGCGTGGCAGAGAGACGAAATGATGTTTGAGGAGAGCGCTTTAGTTTGCTACACTGATGGATCCAAACTATCAGAGAGGCAAACCACAGGAGCGGGAGTATACGTGGAAAAACTAGAAGTTCAGAAGAGCTACTCGCTCGGTGAGCAGGCTACTGTTTTTCAAGCAGAAGTCTACGCCATAATAATGGCGGCAACCCTAGAAGAGGTTCGGAACAGCGAAGAGGAGCTTATATATATATGCTCTGACAGTCAAGCCACCCTGAAGGCGCTAAACGCACCCAAGATTGCTGACGGCTTGGTGGAAGAATGCGCAGAGGCGCTGGAGACCCTAAGCGATGGCAAACGGGTGACGCTGGTTTGGGTTCCGGGACATACGGGGGTACCAGGCAACGAGAAGGCGGACGAACTCGCACGACTCGGGGCAGGAACCGCCTATGTAGGACCGGAGCCACTTTTGGGCGTGACAAAAAGACAAGTGCAAAGCGGACTCAACAAATGGGCCCAGGACGCGCTATTAAACTCCTGGGAAACAGGAACGGGTTGCAGACAGACCAGAGAATTCGTAGACCGTCCAAAAGCGACCAGAATTAGATGGATGCTGGGACGGACACCTAAAGACCTCGGACTGCTGATAGGTACTCTAACCGGACATAACCGGTTGAGGAAGCACATGACACGTATAGGAGTCGAGAATGACCCTACCTGCCCAGCCTGTGGACAGGAAGAAGAGACATCAAGACACCAGATGGCAGAATGCGAGGCCTACGCAAGGATGTGACAACAGGCACTCGGAGCGCCAACTCTCAGCGAGGAAGAATTGCACATGCTCAAATGGGCAGACTTACTGGACTTTGTAAAGAGAACAGGAAGGCCCAGTGAGTTACCCGACCATCAAAGGGAAGTGCAGAGAGTGGGTTAAGGGACAGACTTGGGGAATGGCAAAAAGGGCCTACTCTGGCCTACTTGTCAGACTTGCGGGTCAACCCCCCCACTACTACTACTACTACTACGGTTTTTAAATAAATATGGTCTAAAAAAAACACTGCAAATGTAAAAAATAAACCATTGAAGATTAAAAATACTTAAAAACACATATAAACAAAGGGCTCTAATCAAATTGTGGCACTCCAAATGACTCGCTGTCACCCCTCACGCCGCTTCGACCATGAAACTACCAGGCAACCTCCCGGGAGATACTTTAGAGAATAAAGCACCTGGAGACGTCAGGCTTCCAGGATACAGTAGCCCTCATTTCTATTACCCCTGCATATGTTGTTTCCTTCTTACAGCAATGAGCAGCAGTGAGAATATACTTCTTCGTGATTAATGAACCTCCACAATATATATGTATTCTTGTTTTTGCCATTTTTATGAGGGAAACCATAAAGGGATACTGTTTGACAGAACAATCATATCCTCCGTGAATTCGGTTCTTATCTTCTTCTAAAATATATCAAGTTTGTTCATACCACCTGTTCCAAAGTAATTCTTAAAAGCTTCTCCTATTAAAGTGCGAGAAAGGCATCCGAAATATAAATGTATTCAACAAAAGATAGCCTGAATTTTCTTTTTTTATTTCGTGACTCCGCCTTTTAAAGTGGCCTTTATTATCCCTACAAAAAGTCGCCGAAGTCGGGGATGGCTTGCATCATCACGCGCATTGGCGTAGCTAGCCTTGCTTTTCAGGGGGGGCCGTGGCCCCGGTCTATCTTGAACAAAAAGCAAACATAGGTTTTAAAGAGTCGTGCAAAGTGTGCAATGAATAAAAAAAAAATACGCGCATTAAATGTTCTAATATTTTAATATAACAAATTTAATAATACATTTACCAACTTATTTATATGTATACACAGGAAGTATGTAATTCAGCAATTCTACAAAGAAAGTTTTCTACGTCGCTGACTGAAAGCGTCTACCACACTGTCTAAGTCGACCTCAACATCTTTTTCTATGAATAACAATGACAAACCTGAGTGTCTCTCTTGAGTCATAGTTGTTCTAAGCCAATTAAAAACTCTCCTCATGGCAGAGAAAGACCTCTCGCAAGTTGCACTTGAAATTGGAAGAATACTCGCAACTTTAAAAAGTTGGTAGAGGTTTGGATAGGTGTTTTCTGCTATATGTTGTTTGATAAAATCATGACCAACAGTTTGATTTAACCGAAAAATACAATTCTTTAAAACGGTCATTTCTGCTCTTAGAGTAGAAGTATTAATATTAAAAATTTCCCGGTATTGCTCGACGAATTTATTCCATTTAACGACGTGGGAAAACTTAATATGAAAATGGTTATGAAATTGTCACCAAAATCGGAAAATTTTCATAAGACACTAAACGCTAACCTCAAAAAAACTAAAAAGATTATTATATTTATTTTAGAAAAACAGTTTAAAAAGGTCTTTTATAACCTTACGACATTTACAACCCGATTTCGGAAACAGAGGGGCAAAAATCGCTGTCTTTATTAAAAGCGAAATTTAACTTACACTTCTATAATATTTTACAAGATGTCGCCAATATGTATGAAATATTCAATATGCATAATTATGTTTAAATTTAAAAAATATTTTCGGGAAATTGCATAATTGCAGAAAAGTTACCGATAATTTAAAGAGAAAAAGCCTAATTCCGCAAGACAAGGGCTTTTTCCTGAAATGTAAACATTATCTGAATGATTTTAAATTTTAATGCACCTATTTTATTTGAATATTTCCCGAATAATAATAGAAAAGTATGTATTTTCAGCGTCATGTTCTTTTACTAGTAGTCGGTAGGGGAGGCCTAAAATATCTTAGGGGGGCCTGAGGGACTTCAGGGGGGCCAGGCCCCCTAGCTACGCCAATGATCACGCGTCGCCGGTGGCGGATTTAGGATTTCCAGGGGGGAGAGGCCAAGGAGGAAGCAAAAACCAAAATATTTTTTGGTTGATATGCATTTTTAATAATTCTTGACATTTAAATTCAAAGTTGACAAAATGCGTCGCAAAAAAAATGTGGTGTTGCAGGTAAATTTTGTTCAAACTTGCAGTTGATGCATTGGCATTTTCTTCCCTTAAACTAAACCAAAATTTTATGCTTGGAAGGGGGAGGGGGTTGCCCGGGCCCCTCTGCCCCCCCTGGATCCACCACTGCGCGTCGCCCTTAAGAGGCTCGCGCCAGAAGAAATCGATACCAATTTCTCCTGCCTGAAAATGAAAATGAATAAAATTAGCGTCTTAAAAAACTCTTTTTGTGGTTTTTCGCTAGAGGAAAAGCTTAAAGAATTAGTCCGGTCACTCACTAACTAAATTAAAAAACAAACGTGAAAGTGGACAATAATCGCGTTGTCGTAAATTTAATAAAACTATTTGTGATAAAAATAATGTTTATTTTTCTAATTTTGTTGTAAATATCTATAACTATACTGCCCTCCTTATGAAAAACGCAGTAACTTACAGAACCCTAGTTCTGAGAAAAACGCAAAAAACGTTTTTTTGCTCTATTTCTATCCAAATGCATATTTTTGAAAAATTTTTTGCAGAATGGTGAGAAATCATAAAAAAAGTATGGTTTACCTAGGTTTCATTAAATTTTTTTTAAAGAGACTGTGTTCGGTTTCCATAAAAAACCTCTTTATTTTTCTTTTATTTTTGAATTTTACTTTTAATTTTCCTATTTTTTATGGACTAAAATTTTGTCTTGAACATAAAATTATTAGTCTTAAATTTATATTAATCCTAAGTAAATGGGTCAACTATTAGTTATTATAAAATTTACCTAAAGCAAAATTGCATTAAAATGCGAGAATTAAACGCAAAAAATGTAATTTCTATTCTAAATTTAAGAATTATCATTTTATTTCTTATTTCTTTATTTTTATATACTTTGGCACTACAAGCGTCCTCTATCGTGTTTTTCACATATCCATAAAATTTTAAATATAGTGATATGGTTTCCTATAGAGGGTGAAATGCTGTGCGCATGTGCGAAAAAACTGCAAGCGCAGGATAGAGTGACAGAAAGAGTGTGCTGCGCGTCGCCATGTCGAAACGACAACCTTAAAATTTAAATTTAAAAAATAGTGAAAATTCACTTTAAAATACCGCAAATAATTAAAATTATCGTGCCATCATCCTGTTGGAAATTCAAGTCACATAGCTCTTATGGAAAGGTGTACACCTTGCACTTTGGAACTTCAAAACAGCGGTAAGTCCCTCTCCATGAGGCTATATCACAATTTTATTTCTCTTTCAAATTTAACCTACAATTTTTAAATTAGTTACTTTCTCTAGTTAAATGAATTTTTTGCGCCAATGTTAATTATAGTCCACTGTATCTACCAAAACCCAATCTGAGCCATCGGAGTGCTACAGACTGCGTCCTTGACAAGTATTTCATGAAGCTTTGAATCAACATTTCTAGGCAGAAATATAGCGTGCCTCATTTACTAGTGGTAACACAGTTTTTGCTGCATTTATCGCTAGAAAACTAGAAGAATACCTGTGCTAGCTTTCTACTCAAGAGCGCAGTATTTGTTGACCGACTCGCAAATACTGCATTCTCGACTAATTTTACCCTTTTTGCTAGACAAGAACTCAGCGCATTATGTAGTTCCTGCGTTCCCGGCTAGACGACCGTGACGTTTTGCAATTACTGCATATTTGTTATGCGTTTTTTTTAATAAAAAATTTTGTTTTTGCCAATCGATGAGGAACAGCATTCTACACCATAATATATAAAAATCTCAAAATCGTCAAATTTGAAGTTACTGCGTTCTTCATATGGAGGACACTATAGTGTGGATCTATGGCCAACTAAGTGTAAGTTAAGTTATTTAAATTAATTCAGCAGAACTTTTGATAAATTTTGAGTTATTTCATGACGAGTCGTTAAATACCGAGATGAATTCCAAGAGGTGCGCAAGCGTTGTTCTGTCACTTCTGCCAACCAATCAACTGAGAGATATTTCAGTATGGTTTTATACAGCAAAACTTTAATAATTTCCAGTTCTTTTTTATGAAAATTCGTCGTTTTTGTGCTGTGAAAATGCCGATGACGTGCAAGTTGTGTGACAAATTATTTAGTGCCCAATTTAATTTGAATAAACACTGTCAAAGTAAACATGGCATACAAGAACAAAGGTATTCCTATGCAGAAAGTGTTTTTATGTTTAGATGCCTAGAATGTAAATGCTCCTTCCCAAAAAACTTGGATCTGTGTGATTATAGAATAAATGAAATACAAACACAATCAAGAAATACTTAAAGAAACATTGGAGTTGAGAGTCAATACTCCCATGGCAAAACAAAATAAACGTAAAATGCATAAGATCATATAAAAGAAATACTGCATATACCTCAAAAAATATTAATCGCAGCACGTAGATATTGTATGTTTTTGAAATCAGAAAGAAAAGACGAATCTTAAAATGCAAAAATATACAGGGTGTTCCCTCTCAAAAAAATCGACTTCATTGTCACACCCTGTACAGGGTGTCCCAAATTCGTTGTTTTTTTGTGGTGTCGGGTATTTCTAGGGGAGATAGAAAAAAACTGAAACCCCCCTTTGCGACGCTCAAATTTCAAGAGAAGCCTAAAAAACCACATTTAGATATAGCAAGCCGTTTTTAAGCTACGGAGTGTTTTTGCCTGCATTTTGGGAGGGGGTCTATAACTCTTTTGTTTATGATAATTTTGTTTTTGTGTAAATAGCTATGGATCTTTTCTTGAAGAATTGACAGATGTAAACGGTTTTTATTTATCTCTTTTGGTTTTTAAAATATTGCATAAAGTTGTTATTTTTCTTACAGAATAACTCTTTTTTTATTCGATTTTTCAAAACAGCTTAAAATGTCCTTTAAAATGATGAATCACACTCCATATTTTATTTTTTTATTATTTTCTTTATTTTTATTTTTTAATCACCTCTTTATTATTTTTTTATTTTTATAATTTTATATTAAAATATTTTAAACCCATTAAGCAAACTAAAATATGTGGTAAAAATAAAAAAAAAATACAAAAATATAAAGAAATAAAGGGATCCTATCATAAAGAAAAATTAATTTTATGTGATATCTCAAAAACTAAACGTGACAAATGAAATTTAATTTAACAGTTGAATTCCTCTTAAAAAAGTGTCTTAAGAATGTTTTCACAGAAATAAAAAATATTAATAAATAAACAAGTTATAGACCACTTCCCAAAATGCAGACTTTTTAAAAACACCCCGTAGTTTAAAAACGGCTTGCTATATCAAAGGGGGATCAGTTTTTTTAGCCCCTCTAGAAATATTCGAAACCCCCCAAAAACATTGAATTTGGGACACTATGTACATGGTGACAGATAGAAAAAAATTATGTTGGTTTTTAAAGTTGTCATAATTAACCAAAAAAATCTCAATTTATTTTCAATGATAGAGTTGCTGAGTGCTCCGGTTATAAAAAACCACCCGGTACCGACATAAAATCATACCTAAAAATTAGAATTGACCATTATTTTATACCTTGAATTTTTTATTATACGTTAAGCTCTTCGATCTCGCGCCAATCACGGTATTCGCGCCAATAATTTAAATTAGACATTTTGACGTTAATTTTGGCGCATGCTCCTTTGATGGAATTCATCTCGGTATTTAACGACTCGTATTTCATGGACGTCGTTTGGGTAGATCTGTTAGTTTCTTTAAAAACTAGGGTTAGAAACCTATAAGACAAAAGTAAGCTTGGTTTTGTGCCACCAAAAAAAAATTTCATGAATGCCACTGCTACAAGTTCTGTTTTATACTTTATTTTTAAAGCTGAAAAAAATTCCTTTCCAACAATATGTATTACTCCCTCCTCAAAGCATCCGTGCCCATTAGCTGATTTTAAGAACAGTGAAATTTTTCAGGTTCCAAACGTCATTATGGATCATTTAGATGATATCCGAGACATCGCAAGTATGGATAAAGAAACAGTTAAATAATTACAACAGCTTTATGAGATGAGCCCTCAGTATCTTAGAGACGACATTCAAACTTCTGGGCAAAATACAGAAACTTTAGACCTACCATTGATGAAATTATTGTCAAAGAAATTGACGTTTAAACTAGAAATGTCGTACCATAGTTGGTTCCAAGGGTTTCAAAATAAAATTCCCACAATCGAAGACTTTTTTCAGTTTTAAAGAAAAGAAATGTATACACTTGAGAACAAAGAAATAAGCAAAGAAGCAAAAACAAATTGCCACCAAAGCGAAAAGTTCTACAAGATACAATGACTCCAAAATCCAAACAACCGATGCCTGTTTTCATTGTCAGCAGTTTTAAGAAACAGACCCACCTTATAAATGAAGCAGCAGTACCGGTTTCGATACCTACCTACCACATCATCAGCATTTTTCAACCTGAGGTCCCTACAGTCACCCGTTCTGGAGAGAGCGGAAAATGCTTAATTTCAAAAATAAACAGATTTTCTTTTTTTTACCATTTTTCATAAATCTTCATTTTTAGTTAAATTTATTATTTAAACACAGGTGATCTTGAGAAATTAGGTTTTAATAACATAAACTAACCTTCTCATGTTTACCTATTTAAATTTTATAAATATTTTTAGGAGGGAGTAATAATGGTCGACTAAAACAATATTTATGCAATTAATTTTTTCTAGGTACGGTTAATTATGCGGTTAGCACAATTTTTCGTAACTAAACAATCATTTTTTTTTTAGGGGGGTAATTACCACGTTGCCCCCCCTCAAATCTACACTTGGCAGTATCTATAGTAATGATGCTAATATGTAGATTACTGAAGATATGGAAATTTAACCATTTTTGGCGTTTAAGCAAAGTACAAGGCAGTGGCGTATATAGAAGAAAGTTTCGGGGTGGGCCCGAGACAGTTTTGGGAAGGGGGGGCCGACACCCCATGAGACAGTATATACTTATATACGCCACTGGTACATACAAGGCTACGTTGAGCGGAAAGTGATGTGTATCCTTGAAAAGGACATTTTTTTAGCTTTGAAAATAAGTTATAAAAGAAGACAACATGTAAGTCTCTAAAAATCAGGAAAATTCGAAAAAAAAATTTATTTCTACACTTTACATTTATTTAAGTGCCAATAAAAGGTGCGCCACTGACGTAAGAGGACATGTTATACATCGTTAGAGAGGACTTTTTGTTTTTTTCAGCCTTAATAACAATTACTTAATTGTTTTCCGCCAAGTTAAAAGTTTGCAAATAATTAGGAAAATACTGTTAGAGAGGATTTTTAATGAGCGCGAGGGGGGACTGCCCCCCACCGTCACTTTATATAAGGCCAATTTAAAAAATTAAGTTTGATGTTAATCCTAACCAGAAATAGTTTTTTACTTACCTTAGTTTATTGTTACAAAAATAAATGTTCAATTTTTGATTGATGATTCCTAGAAATATATTTATTTTTATTTTAAGGTGGCTGTTTTCGAAAGATATATCTAACGTATAAAATATGTAACTGTATATACATAATGGATTTTTGACTAAACATATTTTTTTGTGCGTTCAGAAGAAAAAACAAAAATTTAAATTTTGAAAATTTTCCCTTATTTGGTACGCCTATGGCACGTGCACCAATGCTTTCAAAGGAGACTGATGTACATAGATGAAAAGGAAATTTTATCTGGTCAAAAAATGATTTTTAGTGGATTTTTAAAAAAGTAGACAGTTTTCGAGTTATTAGCAAAAACCAGTCAAAAAGTACATTTAAGGGCGGGGGACCATTCCTCTGCCAGGGGGGATAGTTCCCCTTCGTAAAATGTTCGAGCGAGTCTCATGTCTATCCATACCAAGTAAGTTGACTATTTGATTAAACGCAATATCTGAAACTGTAGGGCCTGAACTATAATTAGTGATACATTTTTGTTCCGAGTTTGTTGAACTAAATCATATTTTAAACAGAACATTCGAAGGAATTGCGAATCAAGTACAAAACAAAAACTAACCAGGAATTCCCAAAAATTTTAAATGGTTCTATTTTATCTAGTTGTTTATTCTTACCATCTGAATTAGCTTCTCTAATATTTCGTACGTATTCGGGCTTTACTAAAGCTGTATGATTAACGCTAGTCCTCACTACTTCTATACCTTGATTTTCGTGTTTGAAAAAAATCATACAAAATAAAATTTTGCAAAAAAACAAATACATTTTTTAGAAATAACATAATCTTATATGGTCATTTGTCAAAACAATAAGACATACATATTATTTTGAAGTTTTTTCAATTTGAAAGTTATGTAAAAACAAGTCAGTGGATCGATTCTTAACATAAACTCTTACTCAATTCTAATAAAATCTCAAATAAAAAATTTTCCGAACTTAATTTGTGATTTTCCATGTCACAGGGGATGCTAGGAATAAACAAATTAATGCAAACTTCAGATTCCCACGGCATCTGCATTAATTTAATGAATGTAATTAATTAAATGTTTTTTTAAATTATTTACAAACTTTTTATAATTATATTGCTTTTATTTACCTGTAATTGAAATAAATAATAATAAATTACATTAAAAGTTTAATTATTTAACACAGAAATCTGCTCAAAATCAAAATAAAACAAAAATAAATTTGAATTTCGAAGTGATTCGCTGGCGCTGCACTTCTTCTTTGTGCCCTTAATTCATGTGCCTTTTCAGATTTTATAACTTGATTTATAAAGTTTAAGTAATAATCGGTTCGGACGTTGATACTTGGTTTATTTTCTTCGGCGCATTCCCTTATTATAAACGAAACAATTCCTGAAAAAAATTTTACATAAAATCTAGTGATCAATTCCTAAAAAAAATTTCATTCAGGGGAACAATTTCATGCTAAATCAACCTTGATAACAGGTTTTTGTAAAAAACTCCGAAACGAAAGCTCCTACAAAATTTTTGGTTACAATACAAATTTTTGATAAAAATGTGCTTTACTATATCCCGAAAACCGCAAAAGTTAGCATTTTTTAAATATTTTGACTATCAATAAACTGTCATTAGCATTAATGCATTTTGACCAAAATCTAATCAATTCCTCACAGTATCGAACAATATTTTTTGAAAATTTCATGAAAATCGCTCCAGCGGTTTAGGCGCTATCGCTTTACAGATATACATACGCACACACACACACACACACACAGACAGACATCACGACAATACTGCTAGGATAGGTCAAAATACACCCAAATAACACATTTTAGGCGTTATCTCAAAAAAAACTTTTTTTCTCGAAACTAATACCTTCCGTAGCCATTGCTAACCTAATCGATCAATACATTGTTGGAAAGGGAATTTTGTTCTCCACAAAAAACTGTTGTTTGCAATTTTCGATAAAAAGGTTAGTTTTCGAGAAAATTGAATAAAACTGAAAAAAAAATAGGTTTTTTGGAGATTTGGGAAAATTTTCTCCGTCCCTGTTGATATTTCGAGTTGGCAACAGGGATATTCGGATTCAGCGGGGTCAAATTAGGGTATAATGGTCTGTTAGTAATATGATTTGCTTCTAAAAAACGAAGAGGCTTTTTAGAATTTTAGCTCTAACTAATAGTAGTAGTAAAATGAATGGCTATTCTCTACTTTCCTATTTGCACTTTCCCACAAAAAATCGGCCCTCCAGAATCACCATAGCATATACCCCTGCCCTCTTCTGACAGCAAACAAAAATTTGTGTCATAGTATTTCTTCATGAAACCTATAAAAATAAAATAAATGGAGTTGAGTATGCAAAATATGAGGACCGCAGTTGGAAAATGGATTCTATCAGATAATAGGTCCACAGATTAACGATCAGGATTTTGCCGGGACAGTTTTTGGTCTAATTTTTTTTATCCCTGGTCCTCTTATGGTCGTGTTTGACACAGAAATATATCAAAAATGTGTCAAATCTAAACTAAAAATTAAATTATATAAAGTTGATAAATTTTAGTTGCATAAACCCCCCAAAAATTCCACAGACCCCCCAAAACCTGAAATATTTAGTTTTATTGTTGAGAAAGAATTCACATGCCTCGCTGCACAGCCTAACAAGCATACGTATGTGTACCTGCCTTGAAGCCGCGGCCAACAGCTTTTGATTGCGCGATGCATGGACCCGCGGCATGCGACACCATCCGACTTGAATACGTCAAACGAACATTGAACATTTGAGTGTGGACGACATTTGTCTTTGAGGAAAAACTGTTGCTATTTGACAAATCAGGTATAAAAACTCACAAAAATTAAAAATAGGCAAATTATCGTACAAAATTCTATTATCGTAGACCTAGTATCGTACATTGTATATTGGTTCGGTTCGCTTATCGTACAAAATCGATAATTATCGTACATCTAGCAACGCTGCACTCCGCGAGTCGTGAATTTCAAAGCAACCGTCGGGCCCGCCCCACTTATTCGTCTTCTCCGATCTTTGCCGGCTTGCTGAAGTTACTTTCTGAATGGAAATATTAATGATTTGATGATAAATTGATTTTACAAGTTTGATTACTTCGGGTTGAACAAAAGAAAATGCACAAATATAAAAATTATCATATTAATAGATCTTGAAGAAAAAGAACTGCTCTACAATTTTGTTTTCATACATTTTTTTGCTGACGCTAATACTTTTCAAGATAATCGTCGCAAAACAGGACGCAAGGCTCATTTTTTGTTAGCGCTGAAAACTATGATTATTATCAGAGGTCATTTATGAGCGTTGGGTGCAAGGTACATGGATGTTTGTGATTGGATGGAAAGTCATATACTTACCTCCAGTAATTTTCGCACATTCATCCCTGCTGATTATGGGTAGATTGACACACTGCAGAATATCGGGTTTTAAATTGAACTCCATTCTTCCCCATCCGATTACCAGGGCCTCCTGCTTGCATATCTGCGTCATATCTACTTTAACATATTTTTCTGGAAGCTTTGAAACAAAAAATAGCAAGAATAAAACTACTCTTTAAATTAAGAGACAAGGAACAGCTCAGTAATTATCTCTCTCAAGCGGATACAATTTCCTTTTCAACGATGTACCTTAGTACCCTTTAACGGCAGTGGTGCATATTCCAATAGCATACGAAAAAAGGGGAAAATTAAAAAAAAAAATTATCTACTTTTTTTGGTATTATTATTATTATTATTATTATGTGGTATTATTTGCAAACTTTTAACTTGGCAAAAATAAATAAGTAACAATTATTGAGTCAGATGAAAAGTCCTCTCTAACGATGTATAACACGCCCCCCTTACATCAGTGGCGCACTTTTTATAGGCATTTAAATAAATGAGAGGTGTGGAAAAAACTAGTTTTTTTTTATTTTCCTAAATTTTACTGTACCACATGTCTGGTTTTAAAACTTATTTTTAAAACTGAAGAAATTTCCTTTCCAACGATTTATCGCTTCCTCCTCAAGGCAGCGGTAGATCTGGCATAGACGCACCAAAAATGGTCAAATTTGGTATACACTTGAATCTTCATTTAAGACAACCATGTTAGAACAGTTTTAATACAGACACTGCGTTGAATGAGAGAAGCAACACACTTGGTATGAATATACAGTATACTTCCCCGAAAATATAACGACGGGGAATCATTCGCCCACCATTGGTGGGAGGGGGCTATCCCTACCCTAAATGTTTTTTTGACAATTTTCGGTTTATTAGAAAAAATTTGAAAAAAATATTTAAGGGGGATCACCCCCCCGCCAAGAGTAGGCGGGTGTATCCCCCTCGTTATATTATAGGGGGGAGTATACTGTATATCCATACCACACCATTGGTATGGATATTCTCTCATTGAACGTAGTGTGTGTATTAATACTGTTCCAAAAAGATTGTCTTAAATGAAGATTCAAGTGTATACCAAATTTGACCATTTTTGGTGCGACTATGCTAGATCTACCATTGCCTTGAGGGGAGAGTGATATACATCGTTGGAAAGGAAATTTCTTCTGCTTTAAAAATAAGTTTTTAAACCAGATATGTGGGACAGTAAAATTTAGGAAAATTAAAAAAAAAACAAGTTTTTTCCACCCTCACTGATGTAGGGGGGGGGGGCGTGTTATACATCGTTAGAGAGGACTTTTCATCAGCCTTAATAGTTATTACTTGGTTGTTTTTTTCCAAGTTAAAAGTTTGCAAATAATTGGGAAAATATTGTAAGACAGCACTTTTGAGGGGGGTGAGAGGAGGGATCCCCACTTTGAAAAAGGTTAACTAGAAAAAGGCAGTTTTAAGTTATTACTAACCAAAAATAATTTTTAGTCTCTAGTTTTATTTACTCAGTTACAAAAATGAATGATCAAAATTTTTGTTTGATTTAAGGATTTGTACAAACACATTTATTTTTATTTCGAGGTGGCTATTTAAAAAAACATGAGATTTAAAACAAAAATATTTTTTTGAAAAAAGATAGTGTTAAGGATAAAAAAATATTTTAAAAATTTTTCCCTTTTTTCGTACGCTAATGGAATGTGCACCACTACCGTCAGAGGATACTAAGGTACATGGTTGGAAAGGAAATTGTGTCCGCTTGAAAAACGATCATCAGAAGATTTTTCAAAAAGTTGATTGTTTTTGAGTTATTAGCAAAAACTATCAAAAAACACGTTTAAGGGGGGGAACCACCCCCCTGTCAGGGGTGGGGGTAGTTACCTTTCGTAAAATGTTCGGGCGAGTCTTATGCCTATTCATACAAAGTGTGTTGCTTCTATCATTAAACGTAGTATCGGACACCGTAGAGCCTGAACTATTTTAGCAACTTGACTTCGTTAGCCGCCGCGAGCAGATCGAACGGCGCGAAGCGCCACTTTAATAAAAGAGCAAGGGCAATTATAAAAAAATTGAATTTTTCTCGATTTAATGTTTCCTGATTAAAGCTAAAATAACGAAATAAATAATAATGACTCTTTGTAGAGTAGCCGGGCTAAATGATCTAAGTGCCAAAATATACAAATTTTAGATTTTCCACCCAAAATGATGTATGTGTCAAGGCCAATACGGGGCTATAAAAACTAAGTGCAATTTCCCCACCTTATGCCCTAACAAACATGTTTAAAATCACGTCATCCGTAAGTCCGCGTGCATGTATTGTACAGTTCTTTTTAGTTTCCCACAAAAACGCTTTTTGGCACTTAGATCAATTAGCCTTTCCACTTTACATTTCTTCTTCTTTTAAAACTGGAAATCTTACTGTGCTTGCTCATCTTTAGTAATAAAAAACTATTCATGAATTTTGAGTCATAGCGGCAAACGCTCCTAAATATGCGCATCTTTGGTCCCTCACTGACTTCTGGTTTTCAATAAGTTCATCCTTTTTTATACGCTTTTCATAAAGTCTAAACGTTCGATGTCGAGCACTGTATATATATATATATATATATATATATATATATTTAATTTTGCTAGTTCCTAAGGTAGCGGAATTCCCCCGTCTTTCCCTACTCCTCATAAGCATGATCATATTATCCTACAAAACCAAATTTTAGATTTTTGTCGCCGTAAATTGATATTCTGTCCTTGTGTGCGTTGGTAGCCCTGATGCCCTGATTACTTACCTTTACAAGTTCAATCCCCGAAACTGTTAACGGTTTTTCTAATGTCACTATTCCAATATCATTGATTTTGCTAACGTTAGGGTTGTGATCGGGATGCTTATAGTAGGCGGTGGTGCTCACAATATATTGTTTTTCTGTGTTCATAAGCACCTACAAACAGTGTATACAGGGTGTAAAAAATACCTTATACCCGGTTTCCACCTATGCGTGCCCACCCTGATTCAAAAAAAGCATCGTGCTTTATTCTGTAAAGGTTCTCCCGGGGGTAAATGTTCACAAAATCCATGGTTAATAAATTGGTTAGTTTGTAATGCATGGGTTCATTTCGAGGTACTTTTGCAAAAACCAAAAATAAATAAAAAATTTCAATTTTATCGAGTAATGTTTATTATCATACAAAACAACTATATCTTACATTTATTTTTTAAAGAAAATGCCTTTCAAATGTTGGCCTTGACTGCGGCGAACATGGTCCATTCCCAGTTTCCAATTTTCTATGACGCGTTGGAGCATGTCGAGTGGTATTTGGCGAATAACGCGACTGATGTTGGCTTCCAGTGCCTCAGTCGTAGCCGGCTTGTAGACTTTGGACTTTACATAGCCCCAAAGAAAAAAGTCTAGAGGTGTATATGCTACATGACCTAGGCCACCAATTCACAGTTCCAAAGCGTGAAATTAACTGTTCACCGATTTATTCTCGCAGTAATGCCATAGTTTCACCGGCTGTGTGGCACGTAACGCCCCCGTCTTGTTGAAACCAAATGTCATCGGGATCACGGACTTCAATTTCACGCAGCAAATAGTCCGTTAACATGGTACGATAACGGGCGTCAGTCACAGTGACGTTTTGGCCAGCCTTGCTTTTGAAAAATATGGACCGATGATTGAAACAGGTGCAAAAATCAGGTCAAAATTCAAATTAAAAATTAAAACACTGAAATAGCAGACCAAGCAAAAAATTAATGATAATTCTAGACACGCAACTCAACTATGAACACCATGTATCTATGCTGATAAGGCGCGGATTTTCTAATCTTAAAATGATATACAGCAAAAAGAGGTTCTTAAACAAAGGTGCAAAAATTATGCTTTGTAACGCACTAATGACCAACGGCTTCGGTCATCAGATATCAAAAGATTACAATTACTACAAAACGCATGCGTAAGGTTAATATGTTGACTAAAAAGAAGAGATCACATTTCAGAACATTTACATAATTTGGGTTGGCTGAACATGAAAGAAAGGCGATTTCTTCATTCGTCTATTTTTTACCATAAAAATATGACATCAAAAAAGCTACCATACTTGTTTGAAAAAGTTCTATTCAGACATAACATTCATGTTCGCAACCCACGACATAATGGCCTTACAATCCCTCGTTCGAAAACAAGTTTATATCACGAATCTTTCCTTTACTCGATTGCAAAATTGTATAACAAAATTCCGTGTAACTACAAAAATGTGTCAAGTATTATTGATTTAAAAAAATTAATTACGCGAGATCTATTTTTAAATAGATTTGAGATTTAAAATAAAAAAATTATTACTTATATTATATATACAGGGTTCGTCAACGATCGTTTGGCCATTGAAAAATATGTGAACTGAAGTAAGATCGCTATTTAAATAAATGGCACTAAGAGAGATAAATAGTTTAGCGCTGTTGTCAAGTTAGCAATTCAAGAAAATGGTTTTCTTTTCGCGATCTAATGGCGTTACTCTTACCGGCTGAGTAGGTCAAAGACGGCGATGCATAAAATCCTTAAAACCCCTTAATTTTAATTGCTGTAGCGCCATCTCTTAGATATCATGTGAACTGTATGACTGACTAATAATCAATACTGCGAATCCGTAATTAAGTGTACAGGTAGAGCTTTCTAACATGGCAAAAATGTTAAAGGAGTTTACTACACGAACAAACAAAATATTCCACAAATTCAACTTTATGGATAACAAATTTCTTGGTCTTTATATGTACCGATTTATTCTCAACCAGAGTTAGAAACCAATACTTTGAAAAGCAACTATTACATTACAAATTACTTTACAGGAATGTACTTAGAAAACTGTGTAATTAATTACAACAAAAAAATAACTTAATTATAAATTTCCTACTTGCAAAATAAAAAAAAAATAGTTGACAATTACTTTTTTATTTACAAAATGTGAAAATGCTTAATTTAGAAGCCCTCTTCCTTCGTATACATTCCGAACTTACCCTTTATATTCAGTACGAAACGTGGATTGCTTTAAATAATAAAAGCAAAATAGCTTTTTACAAATAATAACAATCACTGTAGTCATTCAATTGCATTTTTGTGATTTCATTATAATTGTAAAATTATTTTTCAATTATTTTAAAAACTTAAATAGTTGCAATTACCATGACACCGCATTTCAACCTATTTTTTTTTTGTCAAGAGGAATGGCCCCTCCATTTTTTTCTGCAGACTGAAACCAGTAGAGGGGCAAGAGGTTTAGGGCTGTCGTACATCCTTACCCTCAAAAATGTTGTCCCCTATTCTGTTTCCTGGATAGTGTATGGGACTTCTAGCAACTTGACTTCGTCGGCGCCAGGAGATCGAACACTTGAGCGGCATTTAAGTGCGACTTTAATAAAAGACCAAGGTTATTGTGTAAGAAAAAATTATTAAAAAATTGAATTTTTCTCGATTTAATGTTTCCTGATTAAAGCTAAAATAACGAAATAAATAATAATGACTATTTCTCCGTCTTTTAAAAGTGGAAATCTTAGTTTGATTGTTCCTGTTTAGTAATAAAAAACTATTAATGAATTTTGAGTCACAGCCGCAAACACTCCTGAATATGTGCGTCTTTGGTCCCTCACTGACTTCTTGCTATCTAGGTTAATTTTTATTATAGGAACGCATTTTGATGAAATTGAGTTCATGTAAAATAGGTTAATTAATAATTTAAATGATACTTTTTTGGGTAGGGTATGTTTCACTTAGTACTAATTTTTTTTTCACTGAATTTCTAATTTAAATCGGATTATATACTATTTTTTATTTATGTATTGGGCCTGAGTGAAAGAGCGTGTTTCCTGCTAGGTAACTAGCAAGCAGCGCGAAGTCTGACCGTTGCCACTCATCCTAGTTTTAAATATACGAAGCATATGTAGCTATACATTTTTTTATGGCAATAAAAACATTACTTATTACTATTATTATTATTATACTTTACAGAATAAAGCACCTGGAGACGCCAGGCTTCCAGGATGCAGTAACCCTCATTCTATTACCCCGGCATACGTCGTTTCCTTTATACAGCAATGAGCAGCAGTGAGGATCAGCTTCTTCGTTATTAATGTACCTCCACAATATTTTAATTTTTTTTTGTTCTTCTCTATCATTAGGGCAACCATAGATGGATACTGTTTGACAGAACAATCATATCCTCCGTGAAGTCGGTTCTTATCTTCTTCTAAAATATATCAAGTTTGAGAAAGCAATCCGAAATATAGA
Source organism: Aspidapion aeneum (assembly GCA_963576565.1). Classification (NCBI taxonomy): domain Eukaryota; kingdom Metazoa; phylum Arthropoda; class Insecta; order Coleoptera; family Brentidae; genus Aspidapion; species Aspidapion aeneum. The sequence goes on along the minus strand of OY755039.1, from coordinate 889,520 downwards.
TGTATCCAACAAAGATAGCCTGAATTTTTTTTTTCGTGACTCCGCCTTTTAAACTGGCCTCTGTTATCCCTACAAAAAGTCGCCTAGGTCGAGGATGGCTTGAATCATCACGTCTTTAAGCAGCTCTGCGACGGAAAAAATCGATACCAACTTCTCCCCACACCCACTGCCATAAAAATTATTGATCTGGTATACAGACGGATCAAAGACTACCAAACGTAGTGGGCCAGGAATATCCCGGGAAAGGCCTAGGAGAAATTTGCATTACTGGGACATTACCCAACAGTATTTTTATTTATTTATTTATTTATTTATTTCAATCCTTACTCCATAAGATACATAAAATGCATATTGGATGTGTCAACAAGTATAAAATAGTGACCTAATAATATCTAACTAACAGTCTAATAGAATATTTATTTATCCTTTTATTCAAACAGAAAGGCAATGAAAAAGCTGACGAACTAGCCAGACAAGGATCGTCAGAAAAATATATTGGACCAGAGCCAGCCCTGAGGAACCAGGTCAAACTCTCAGTAAGGAGAAATCATGAAAGCCACTGGTTAGAAAAATAGAGGCTAGGATACAGCAAAGCCTTTATCAAAGACCTGGATGCCAAACTCACAAAAGACCTGCTCAGTGACAGTAGGATGCGAGAACCATAATAGGAATCATAAGCGGCCATATGGCGGTCAAAGTTCACCTAAACAGGGTGGGCCTGTATTAAGGAGACCTAAGCTGCAAATTATGTAATCAGGAACCGGAAACAGTAGAACATGTACTATGCCATTGCGAGACATTGTATCGCAAAAAAGTACCTTATATTTGAGGAAGTTAAACTGGACCCAAGAGCGACTGGGACTACTCCATTAAAGAGCTGTACAGTCGGGGACTTTTTAAATTGCCGCCCTGGAAAATCAAAAAAATTCCTATTTAAAATTTGGAAAAAATGTTTGAACCAAAACAAAAAAATTGTGAACCTTACCTCTGTCTGTATACACACATATTAATTTTTTTTTTTTTTGGTTTTTTTAATGGATTAATTTTGACAGAAAGAAAATAAAACGGCAATTTAAAAAGTCTCCGACTGTACAAACTCGATCAGGGAACGAAATGAATGGGGTGGTTAGCGTAGGAATCAAGAAGGTGCACAATAAGCCAGTAAGATCCGTTAAACTATAGACCAATTGCTCTACTTCCGGTGATATCAAAAGTAATGGAAAGAGTTGTGAACAATCACCTAACCAAGTACTTGGAAAAATACAAAATTATCAACGACAAGCAATACGGATTTCGAAAATATAGGTCAACTGGCGATTTACTTACATACGTCACTCACTTATGGCAAAAAGCGATTGAGTTGCGAGGTGAAACAAGAACAATTGCCTTAGATATATCTAAAGCATTCGATAAAGTCTGGCATGAAAATCTGCTCAACAAGCTCAAAGCAACGAGATTGTCGCCGAAACTTTGCACTTGATTTGAAAGTTACCTTAAGGATAGATCCATTTATGTTGCACTGGATGGCCGGAACTCCAACTCTTACCAAATAAATGCTGGTGTGCCACAGGGAGCAATCCTTTCGCCAACACTTTTTCTGATTTACATAAATGACCTCATAGATAAAACAGTAAATCCACTTTATTGCTTTGCAGATGATGGCAATGTAGTCTCCTCAGTCATACCACCCACATGTCTCTCCGCACGTGAATTCCATTACCTTAGACTAACTGAAATATCACAGATAAATAACGACCTGGAGATAATAGAGGACTGGGGCAACAAAAACCTTGTACAGTTCAACGCGCAGAAAACCCAAGCAGCCCTGTTTTCAAAAAAGACCAGCACCGGTGAGCCAAACATCATGCTATCTGGAAGTGCTGTCACATTGCAGAGCCAGTTGAACATCTTAGGAGTCACTGCAGAGACCAACATGTCTTGGCACAGTCACGTGGCAGATATAGCTAAAAGGGCGTCCCAAAAGCTTGGGGTGCTATTTCGTACAAGACATCTGTATACACCAAGCCAACTGCTGACACTATACAAAGCCCAGATTCGACCAACTATGGAGTACTGCTCACATATATGGAGTGCGGCACCCAAACATACCTTAATGCTTTTGAACACCGTGCAAAAGCGAGCTATCAAGCTGATCAATGACCCCGCACTTACCCGTAGCTTGGATAGTCTCGAACATCGAAGAACTGTGGGCGATCTCTCTCTCTTCTACAGGTATTATCACGGAAAATGCTCTAAAGAGTTGGCACGTATGATCCCCCCGGGAGTAACACCTACTAGGCGAACACGTCAAACAGACGGTAACCATCAATTTACTGTCAAAATAGAGGCACCAAGAACCTCATTATATCAGAATTCATATCTCTGGAGAACAGCATCGCTGTGGAATAAACTCCCTGCGACAGTTTTCCATGCAGGTTACAACCTGAACCGTTTCAAAACCAACAAACACCAACATTTCCGCGCACTTGCCGCTTGTCGAGCGTGATAGGGATCTCCTTGCGAGTGCGCATACCCGTAAAAAAAAAATCGCTGGATGTACCTTGAGCAATTCTAAGCAAAATTTGTTGTATGAATAGTGGGGGTTTTCTGATGGATTTAGGCGCAAAATGCAAAAAAAGTTATAAACTCGAGGAACTTTTTTTCTTAGTAATGCATTTATGTTTATTAGTAAAAGCTATACTTAAACTAAGTATAAACGGAGACATATGAAGATTCATCAGTTTTTGGTATAAGCAGTAGTATGAGTAATCTGTAAGTATAGGAAATATCTCCGGCAAAATTATCAAAAAAATGAAATTTTCAACTGTATAGAATCCATTAAAGGCGTAGTACAATTTTGGCTTTGAAGAATCACTTTGAAACACCCGGTTAACAGCATTGACAGATATTAGTTCAGGCCGTATATGTGAGATTTGAAGTATACTGAATTTAATGATAGAAGCACCACACTTGAGAATCCCCCGAAAATTTTATGAAGGGGAACCACCCAGGGTTGGATGGGCTCAAACAAACCGGCCCTGGCATTTTTTTTTTAATCGGCCCTCGCTTCGGCACAAAAATTTTACGGCAAAGAAAACGAAGCCATATTGTGTTATTTTTGTTTTTGATATTATGGAGGATTTGTTATTAAATAACTTGCTAATTTTAAAGGATGTAATTTCTGCAGTTAAAAGGCTGCAAGTAATTTTTTTTCGAATTTAGGTTTTTGGTCTCGACCGATTTTCCATCTTATCCTATGTAATAAAATTGAAAAAAAAACTTAAAAACAAAACAAATAGCAGTAACTGTAGTACTGCCTTATGAACAATTAAAACCTTGAAGTCGTTTTTTTCCGAACCACACTTTTGTCACTTGCGCCCTTTTAACTACCAGGGGCAGAGGAGGTATGCTTATTTTTCATATGGTAACGACTTGTTTAATAATGAACTTGATGCTGCAATTTTATCTAGGATCTCCTTAATTTGAATTGGACCCAATACCGATTTTTCAATCGGTTAATCGATTTCTTAGATTTTTTATGTATTTTAGCACCAAACATTATCTTTCGCAACTAAGATATGAGATATTGGCAAGGTCGTACCGAAGGGGTAGATCATGGGGATCAATCCCCACCAAAATATTCAACAAAGTGTGTTAAAAGAGATTTCACAAAAGCAACACAAATAAAAAAAAAAATTGGACATTATTTTTATTCAATTTTTTTAATCTCCCGATTTTTTCCTCTGGATATTGGTATTGTAAAAAGATATTAATAAGTTAGTACCATTATAACATTACCTCCTTAATACACTATACTAATTATATAAAAGTAACTGTAACTATCAAACGAGTAACGCAGGCCTGGAGTTACTACATACAGATTTTTTTAAATTTAAATGTTTAATGTTTTAATTAGTTCGTTTGTCAAATATACAAAAATAAATGTTAATAATTTGGAATAGGTACAACGGGTCGGCGGCCCAACCGGCCTTAAATTGTATCGGCCCACCGGGCATTTGCCCGGGTGCCCGCCTGTCCCTTCCAACCCCCATGAACCCATATGAACCCCTGACAGGGTGGTGATTCACTTTCTTTAAACATGCTTTTTGACAGGTTCTTGCTAATAACTCAAAATCTGTCAACTTGTCAAAAAATCCTCAAGACACCATTTTTCGAAAAGACGAAATTTTCTTTTCATTGATGTCCTCTATAAACGCAGTAATTCATGTGCCATAGGCGTACTAAAAAGGGGTAAACTTTTTAAATCAAAATTTTTGTTTTCTCTTGTAATATTTTTTATCCTTAACACATTCCGAGTTTTTTGAACATTTCCCAACAGTTTTTGCGTGTTTTCCGAAAATTTATCAAGTTTTTCCGAACATTTTTCGAGTTTATCCGTACATTTCTCGAGTTTTTCCGAAGATTTTTTGAGATTTCCGAACAGGTTCCTAGTTTTTTCAACATTTTGCGAGTTTTCCAAACATATCCCGTTTTTCCGAAGATTTTTCGAGTTTTTCGAACATATCTTAAGTTTTTCGAACATTTCCCGAGTTTTTCAGAACATTTCCCGAGTATTTCCGAAGATTTTTGTTAAATAAATCATGTTTTAAACAGAACATTCGAAGGAGTAGTAGTCGCAAATACGAAAACCAGGAAATCCCAAAAATTTAATATGGTTCTATTTTAATTAGTTGTTTATTCTTACCATCTGAATTAGCTCCTCTAATTTTTCGTACGTATTCGGGCTTTGCTAAACCTTTATGATTAACGCTAGTCCTCACTACTTCTATACCTTGATTTTCGTGTTTGAAAAAAATCATACAAAATAAAATTTTGCAAAAAAACAAATACATTTTTTAGAAATAACATAATATTATATGGTCATCTGTCAAAACAATAAGACATACATATTATTTTGAAGTTTTTTCAGTTTGAAAGTTATGTAAAAACAAGTCAGGGGGTTGATTCTTAACATAAACTCTTACGCAATTCTAATAAAATCTCAAATAAAAAATTTGCCGAACTTAATTTGTGATTTGCCATGCCACACGGCATGTTAGAAATAAACAAATTAATGCAAACTTCAGATTCCCACGGCATGTGCATTAATTTAATTAATTTAATTAATTTAATTAATTTAATTAATTTAATTAATTTAATTAATTTAATTAATTTAATTAATTTAATTAATTTAATTAATTTAATTAATTAAATTAATTAATTAAATTTAATTTAATTTAATTAATTAATTATTAATTAATTTTAATTAATTTAATTAAATTAATTTAATTTAATTAATTTAATTAATTTAATTAATTTAATTAATTTAATTAATTTAATTAATTTAATTAATTTAATTAATATAATTAAATTTATTTAATTAATTTAATTATTAATTTAATTAATTTAATTAATTTAATTAATTTAATTAATTTAATTAATTTAATTAATTTAATTAATTTAATTAATTTAATTAATTTAATTAATTTAATTAATTTAATTAATTTAATTAATTTAATTAATTTAATTAATTTAATTAATTTAATTAATTTAATTAATTTAATTAATTTAATTAATTTAATTAATTTAATTAATTTAATTAATTTAATTAATTTAATTAATTTAATTAATTTAATTAATTTAATTAATTTAATTAATTTAATTAATTTAATTAATTTAATTAATTTAATTAATTTAATTAATTTAATTAATACTCAAGCACATTTTAAGTAGGTGGTAATTTAAAAATAAAATGTGCATTTTTTTAAATTATTTACAAACTTTTTATAATTATATTGCTTTATTTACCTGTAACTGAAATAAATAATAAGTGGATTTATCATTTTTTATTTAGTTTTTTCTTTAAATTATATTAAAAGTTATTTAACACAGAAATCTGCTCAAAATCAAAATAAAACAAAAATAAATTTGAATTTCGAAGTGATTCGCTGGCGCTGCACTTTTTATTTGTGCCCTTAATTCATGTGCCTTTTCAGATTTTATAACTTGATTTATAAAGTTTAAGTAATAATCGATTCGGACTTGGACACTTGGTTTATTTTCTTCGGCGCATTCCGTTCCAAACGAAACAATTCCTAGAAAAAAATTTTGCATAAAATCGAGTGTAACAATTCGTAAAAAAATTTGCATAAAATCGAGGGGAAACAATTTCTAAATAAAAACTTGCATAAAAATGAGGAAAACAATTTCTAAAAAAAATTGCATAAAATCGAGGGAAACAATTTCTAAAAAAATAAATGGATCCATGCCAAATATGATACTCTACTAGCCCATTAGCACACTCCAAGTAAACTTCATGCTAAATCAACCTTGAAAACAGGTTTTTGTAAATAACTCCGAAACGAAAGCTCCTTCAAAGTTGTTGGTTATAATACAAATTTTTGATAAAAATGTGCTTTACTATATTCCGAAAACCGCAAAAGTTAGCATTTTTTAAATATTTTGACTGTCAAAAAACTGTCATTAGCATTAATGCATTTTGACCAAAATTTAATCAATTCGTCACAGTATCGAAGAATATTTTACCTGAAAATATTATGAAAATCGCTCCAGCGGTTTAGGAGCTATCGTGCTACGGACAGATATACACACACACACACACACACACACACACAGACAGACATCACGACAATACTGCTAGGATAGGTCAAAATACACCCAAATAATACATTTTAGGCGTTATCTCAAAAAAAAAATTTCGAAACTAATACCTTTCCTAGCCATTGCGAACCTAATCGATCAATATATTGTTGGAAAAGGATATTTGTTCTCCACAAAAAACTGTTGTTTGCAATTTTCGATATAAAGGTTAGTTTTCGAGAAAATTGAATAAAACTGAAAAAAAAAACAGGTTTTTGGAGATTTGGGGAAATTTTCTCCGTCCCTGTTGATATTTCGAGTTGGCAACAGGGATATTCGGATTCAGCGGAGTCAAATTAGGGGGAAATGGTCTGTTAGTAATATAATTTGCTTCTAAACGGAAAACGGAGAGCCTTTTCAGAGTTTTAGCTCTAACTAATAGTAGTCGTAAAATAAATGGCTATTCTTTACTTTCCTATTTGCACTTTCCCACAAAAAATCGGCCCTCCAGAATCACCAGAGCATGTACCCCTGCCCTCTTGTGACAGCAAACAAAAGTTTGTGTCATAGTATTTCTTCATGTAACCTATAAAAATAAAATAAAGGAGTTGAGTATGCAAAATATGAGGACCGCAGTTGGAAAATGGATTCTATCAGACAATAGGTCCACGGATTAACAATCCGGATTTTTCCGGGACAGTTTTTGGTCTAATTTTTTTTTATCACCGGTCCTCTTATGGTCGTGTTCGAATTTCTAAATATTTAACCAAGTTGACGCTTTAAAGCCACAATGACACAGGAATATATCAAAAATGTGTCAAATCTAAACTAAAAATTAAATTATATAAAGTTGATAAATTTTAGTTGCATAAACCCCCAAAAATTCCACAGACCCCCCAAAACCTGAAATATTTAGTTTTATTGTTGAGAAAGAATTCACATGCCTTGAAGCTGCGGCCAACAGCTTTTGATTGCGCGACGCATGAACCCACGGCATGCGACACCATCCGACTTCAATACGTCAAACGAACATTCAGTTGAATGTTGAAACTATTGCTATTTGACAAATCAGGCATAAAAACTTATAAAAATTGAAAATAGGCAAATTATCGTACAACATTCTATTATCGTAGAACTAGTATCGTACATTCTATATTGGTTCGGTTCGCTTATCGTACAAAATCGATAATTATCGTACATCTCGCAACGCTGCGCTCCGCGAGTCGTGAATTTCAAAGCAACTGTCGGCCCCGCCCCACATATTCGTCTTCTCCGAACTTTCCCGGCTTGCTGAAGTTACTTTCTGAATGGAAATATTGCCTTCTCAATGATTTGATTTTAAATTGATGTCTCAAGTTTGATTACTTCGGGTTGAACAAATATAAAAATTATTATATTATATAGATCTTGTAGAACAAGAACTGCTGTACAATTTTGTTTTCATACATTTTTTTGCTGACGCTAATACTTTTTGAGATAATCGAAGCCAAAAAAGACCCAAGGCTCATTTTTTGTTAGCGCTGAGAACTATGATTATTTTCAGAGGTCATTTATGAGCGTTGGGTGCAAGGTACGTGGATGTTTGTGATTGGATGGAAAGACAATTGTATATACTTACTTTCAGAAAGTTTCACACATTCGTCCATGGTGATTATGGGTAGATTGACACACTGCAGAATATCGGGTTTTAAATTGAACTCCATTCTTCCCCAACCGATTGCCTGGACCTCCTGCTTGCATATCTGCGTCATATCTTGTTTAACATATTTTTCTGGAAGCTTTAAAACAAAAAATAGCAAGAATAAAACTACTCTTTAAATTAGGAGACAAGGAACAGCTCAGTAATTATCGCTCCATATCAATACTTTAATTGCTTTCAAAGTTCTATAAAAAAATATTTTAAAAAACGCATTGTTTAATGGCTTTCAACAAGTTATGTGTACCTGCGTCACTAAAAAACTTGGGATTTAAAGAAATACCTCTTAAAATTAAGCAAAGCTAGTTTAGTGACAGAGAGAAGTGCGTAGAAGTAGAAAGCAACTTAACTGACTTTCAAAAAAGCACTTGTGGTGTTCCTCAGGGCCCAGGCCCTCTTCTTTTTACATCATATATAAATTGCATCTTTGATATTCAGTCAGATGGTGATTTGCTTGCATTTGCAAATGATGTTGGCGTAGTTTGCCTGGGAGATAGCTGGTTAGAAATTAAAACAAAGGCGAAAATTGATTTTAAAAACTTTTCATATTTTTTTTCCAGAATAAATCAACAATAAATTCGGAAAAAAACAGTTTTTATACCATTTGCTGCAAATAAATCAACGAGGCTTAACTTTAACAAAGTAAGAGTTGGCAATAAAGACATCAATGTAACTTTTGAAACTAGATACTTGGGTGCAGTTTTGGATTCTCATTTAAAGTGCATTAAACACATTAGTCATATAAATAAAAAACTAAGAACTTTAGTTTTTAAATTTAAAACTTACACTATAATTTGGTTGCTTGCTTTACCCAAGTGATCTACTATTTCAGGAAAGTGACATTTTGGATACCAGACAGCTCTATTAAGAACAAGTTGCAATTATTTGGTATAAAACTAATAAAGATATGCCACGAAATACGCATCAGATCAATACACGATCAAAAAATCACTTACCGGTGCCTAGAAAACAGAAAGGTATTGGTCAGCGTTTTCATACTTTCATTTTATCGAGAGTCTGCAATCATCTTCTTGATTATTTAAGAAACATGCATAAATTGCAATTTTCCTTTATAAATGGTATAAAATGCATGTACCTGATATAATAAAATCGCTACCTTTGCCAGTATGGCTACTATCAAAAGATGTAATTGAGATGGCTTATAAAGAGTATAAGAAATGTCGACAATATTACTCTAGGAAAACCTGAAGAATTAACACTAATATCGATATATTTAACTGGATGCTGGTATCTTCTGACTGTATTGTCACCAATGAGCAAAGAAAACGAGAAAAAAAATAAATGGAGTGGTGTTAAGTATGCTAAGGCTACCAATCTTCTATGGTGGAGATAAGAAAGGTAATAAAGATGGTAAAGATAAGGATGATTATGATGATGATATGAATAATGAAGAAGATGAAGTTACCGCAGATATTCATGTTTAATAGAGTTAAGGAATTAATTTTTCCAATTTTAAATACAGCAATAAATAAGTATGCAATTATTTTATTTTATTAAAATATTTAATCTCAAAAATAAAATTAACTGTGCATGTTTGTGCAACATAAGTATTAAATATAGGGGAAGATGAGGGAATTCCGCCATGCGGGGTAATACTGCCACCCCAGGTATCTAGGCAACAAGAAACACCAAGGAGCTGCCAGTTATGACAAACAGAGCAGCAGTGGTGCCAGAAGCTAAAGCATTTCAGTTACAACGTGTCGCCGCGTTAGTTTGATTTCGGCTGCGTATAAGTAGATTATGGCGTTTTACTTATAATTTTTACGTTGTCGTTAACTGGTGATTAGATTACCGTTTTTAAATTTTAGATTAGAAAAAAGTTCATTTTTGTATTGGCCAATACATTTTTATATAATATGTTGATGTGTTTTTAATTTGACAATCTTTTTAAACCAGTAGAAGGTATCAGATATGAACAAACACTAATATGGCAACAACTTTAAGAAATAAATATTTCTTTTATATTTATGCAAAAAAATATACATTTTTTTATTGAAACTTTTAGTTATGTTAATAAGCTAACTAAACAAAAGAGGTCTTGCAATTAAAATTAATTTTAAACGCTTTAATTTTGCTAGTTTCTGTAAGGTGGCGGAATCCCCCTGTCTTCTCCTACTCCTCATAAGCATTTCTGATCATATTATAATATAAAATCAAATTTTAGATTTTTGTCGCCGTAAATTGATATTCTGTCCTTTTGTGCGTTGGTAGTCCTGATTACTTACCTTTGCAAGTTCAATCCCCGAAACTGTTAACGGCTTTTCTAATATCACTATTCCAATATCATTGCTCTGGCTAACGTTAGAGTTGTAATTGGGATGCTTATAGTAGGCGGTGGTAAGCACAATATATTGTTTTTCTGTGTTCATAAGCACCTACACACAGTGAATACAAGGTGTAAAAAATACCTTATACCCGGTTTCCACCTATGCGTGCCCACCCTGATTCAAAAAAACGCATCGTGCTTTATTCTGTAAAGGTTCAAAAAACCTCTATAAACTTAGCATTACCACTTAAGAATTGGATATTCGCAATATATGTATTAATTGTCGTAAATTTGTCGTAAATTTGTCGTGAAAAGGGTATGAAATGCTAAGTTGAGTCTCAACTTAGCATTACCACCCCAGAATTTTTTTTTTCAAAAACGAGAAAGTTTACTTTTTTTCATAATTTCCAAAACAACGCAAAATCCTGGCGATCAATGAATATTTACACAAACACCACAAAAGGTTATATTGAAAAGTAAAAGCGGAACGTAATATAATGATTGTTTCACCAAAAATTTACAATTGCGCGAAAAGGTTAAATATGATCACCTACATCTTTGTAAGTTTTGTGAAAAAGCTTAAAGATCACTAAGATTTGGCTGAGAAATCTCAAAATTGCTCACTGCCTGTTTCCGGGAAAACGGATGACGCGACAATTGTTTTTCTTTTACGACAAATTTACGACAAATTCACGACAATTAATGCATTTATTATTTTTTGAAAATTTTAATTTTTTCTGGGGTGGTAGTGCTAAGTTGAGACTCAACTTAGAATTACATACCCTTTTCAGGAAAACGGGTGGCGCGACAAATTTTTTTATTTCACGACAAATTTACGACAATTAATGCATATATTGCGAATATCCAAATCTTAAATGGTAATGCTAAGTTTATAGAGGTAGATGTTTTTATATAAATAATATATTTTATTTTTCATCTACACATTTTATCAAAAAAAAATTTTTAGTCCGTCGCCGAGTTAGCCTGGCGCCGAGTTGGCCCGGCGCCCAATTGGCCCGGCGCCCAGTTGTCCCATTCCGTCCTAGTTTTAGATATACGAAGCATACGTATTTATATATTTTTTTTGTGGCAATAAAAACATTAATTATTACTATTATTATTATTATACTTTACAGAATAAGGCACCTGGAGACGCCAGGCTTCCAGGATGCAGTAACCCTCATTCTATTACCCCGGCATACGTCGTTTCCTCTTCACAGCAATGAGCAGCAGTGAGGATCAGCTTCTTCGTTATTAATGTACCTGCACAATATTTGAATTGTTGGTTGTACTTCTCTATTATTAGGGCAACCATAGATGGATACTGTTTGACAGAACAATCATATCCTCCGTGAATTCGGTTCTTATCTTCTTCTAAAATATATCAAGTTTGATCATACCACCTGTTCCAAAGTAATTCTTAAAAGCTTCTCCTATACAAAGATAGCCTTAATTTTTCTTTTTTCGTAACTCCGTCTTTTAAACTGGTTAGACTAGGTTATCCCTACAAAAAGTCGCCGAGGTCGAGGATGGCTTGAATCATCACGCCTTTAAGCGGCTCTGTGACGAAAAAAATCGATACCAACTTCTCCTCAATACCTAATAATATCTAACTAACAGTCCAATAGAATACTTATTTATTCTTTTATTCAAACAGAAAGGCAATGAAAAAGCTGACGAACTAGCCAGACAAGGATCGTCAGAAAAATATATTGGACCAGAGCCAGCCCTGGGGAATCAGGTCAAACTCTCAGTAAGGAGAAATCATGAAAGCCACTGGTTAGAAAAATAGAGGCTAGGACACAGCAAAGCCTTTATCAAAGACCTGGATTCCAAACTCACAAAAGACCTGCTCAGTTACAATAGAATGCAAGTGAGAACCAGAATAGGAATCATTACCGGCCATATGGCGGTCAAAGTTCACCTAAACAGGATGTATCAAGGAGACCTAAGCTGCAGATTATGTAATCAGGAACCGGAAACAGTAGAACATGTACTATGCCATTGCGAGACACTGTATCGCAAAAAAGCACCTTATATTTGGGAAAGACAATTTTTTTGAAGAAATCCACAATGAAATATCAGCAGTAAGTACATCTAGAGAAATTGTAATATTGGGAGATTTAAATAGTAGAACAGGTAACAGAGTAAATGATCTGACAGTTGGCCAATATGGAGAAGATGTTGTTAATGACAATGGAAACCGGCTTATCACAATATGTGAGCAATTAGACCTAAAAATCCAAAACGGTTTTTTCCAACATAAGAAAATACACAAATATACCTGGACCAACCCCTCACAAAACCTAAAATCCGTCATTGATTATCTTATCACTAAACAAAAGACAAAACTAAAAATTCAAGATGTCAGAACAAAGCGTGGATCAACATGCGGAAGTGATCACTATTTTCTGGAGACCAAAATTCTCTTTCCTTATCAAGGCCGAAGCCTCCATCAACAAAATCTTGATGATACAGTGAATGAGGAAATTGATCACTGTCAATATAATCTACTAAGCCTAGAACATGACAGCGTAAAAAACTTATACAAAAAGAGACTGAACGAAAAACTTAATTCAAGTTCAGGTGAAACCCCAGATGAGGAATACGAATGTATCACATTAAGCATCCATCAAGATCCAAAAGAAGCACTAGGATTAGTGGAAGAAACTCCTAAAAGAACAAAACCATACTGGTGGGATGCTGAGATTGAAAGTGAAATAGAGGAAAAAAGGAAATTATATCACACATACTTATCCCAAAAGACAGATAGAAGCAGAGAAAAATACAAAATCGCGCAATCAAAGGTGACAAGAATGATCAGTGATAAGAAAAATCAATCATGGATGCAAAAGTGCCAGAAAATAGATTCTTACTTAGGAGGTAGGAGAAGTACTGAAAGCTGGAAAACTATAAGATCGATCAAAAAAGAAACATGCAGAGATATTATTTCACCAATTCCAGACAAAGAATGGGATGAGCATTTTAAAAAACTTTTAACTGAAGATAGAGCAGAATTCAAGGAAGACGAAAGAGACAATATCATTAGAACGATGGGATCTCCAGTACCCCTCACAATATCTGAGGTCAAAAATGTGTGCAAAACCTTAAAAAGCGGTAAATCTGCCGGACCCGGAAATATCCAAGCTGAACTTATTAAATATGGCACTGAAGAATTGTTTTGGAGATTACGGAATCTTTTCCAAAGATATTTAAATGGAGCTGTAGTACCAACTGAGTCGAAAACGTCATATATATCCACAATACACAAAAAAGGAAGGAAAGATATATGTGACAATTATAGAGGTATATCTGTAACTAGTACGCTAAGCAGAATATATGGCAAAATAATAAGAAATAAAGTGGAGAGCGAATATAAAGATATGGAGGCAGAAGAACAAGCTGGTTTCAGGGCGGGTAGATCGACTTCAGATCATCTCTTTTGTATAACCCAAGTTATTGAAAAGAAAATGGCATACGGACAAGAGCTCCATCTGCTTTACGTAGATTTGCAGAAGGCATATGATAGTATAACACTAAATCAACTTTGGAAAGCGTTGGAAAAGACAAACATAAGCGTACAACTAATTAAGGCCATCAAAGAGTTATACCGCAATAGTAAGGCAAAAGTTAAAATAAAAGCAAAACTAACCAAAGGCTTTCAAGTAAATAAAGGTCTTAAACAAGGTTGATGTATCTCGCCTACGCTCTTCAAGATATATTTGGAACAGGTCCTTAAAGTCTGGAAGAGAAAATGCCAAAACATGGGAATTTCGTTGGATGAAACCACCTTGTATACTTTATGTTTCGCCGATGATCAGATAGTGGTGGCTCAGGATTATGACAACCTCGAATATATGACACGAAAACTAATAGAAGAGTACAATAAGTGGGGACTAGAGGTTAATATCAATAAGACAGAGTATATGTGTATTGGTGGAACGAAACAGGATCTAATCTTAAATACTGGGCAGCGAATTCTGTCCTGTGATGAGTATAAATACTTGGGTCTAAAAATTACAGCTGACGGAACACTAGACAAAGCTATAAAAGATAGAAACGTACAAGGAAGAAAAGCAATAACTTTATTAAATGGAATAATTTGGGACCAGAGTATATCAAAACATAACAAAAAGCTTATATATAATACCATTGTTAAAAGTATTATTACATACGGCTCAGAAGTATGGCCAATCAAGATAGAACAGAAAAAATGCTTTCCGCTACGGAGATGGACTATTGGAGAAGAGCAACAGGGAAATCAAAAAGAGAAATAGTTACCAATCAAAGAATAAGAGAAATTATGACAGTGGGTGAACGTACTCTAGTGGATGATATAAAAACAAAACAACTGATGATGGAAGACTACCTAAACAAATATTACAATGGAAACAGGTGTTAAGTCATCTAGGCGCTTATATATTTAAAATTTAATATTAATCAAATAAGTATTATACTATCTGTAATATAAAGTATGTGAAATAAATAAACTTGAAACTTGAAACTTGAAACCAACTGGCCGAAGAAAACGAGGAAGGCCGAGGAGAAGCTGGAGAGAAGGAATAGATAGTGAAATAAGAATAAGAGGCCTAGATGATGAATTATGGGCAAACAGAAACGAGTGGAGATTGGGTATCGGAAGACGTAGAACGTTGTGAAACCGATAAATATATATATATATATATATATATATATATATATATATATATATTTGGGAAAGTTAAAGTAAACAAAAGAACGACTGGGACTACTCCATTAAAAAGGGGGGGACTTTTTAAATTGCCGCCCTGGAAAGTCAAAAAAATTCCTATTTGAAATTTGGAAAAAATGTTTGTACCAAAACAAAAAAATTGTGAACCTTACCTCTGTCTGTATACATACATATCAAATTTTTTTTTTGTTTTTTTAATGGATTAATTTTGACAGAAAGAAAATAAAACGGCAATTTAAAAAGTCTCCGACTGTACACACTCGGTCAGGGAACGAAATTAATGGGGTGGTTAGCGTAGGAATCAAGAAGGTAAACAATAAGCCAGGAATCGCTGGATGTTCCTTGAGCAATTCTAAGCAAAATTTGTTATATGAATAGGGGGGGGGGGGGGGGTTCCTAATGGATTTAGGCGCAAAATGCAAAAAAAATTATAAACTCGAAGAACTTTTTTTCTTAGTAATGCATTTATGTTTATTAGTAAAAGCTATACTTAAACTAAGTATAAACGGAGACATATGAAGATTCATCAGTTTTTGGTATAAGCAGTAGTATAAGTAATCTGTAAGTATAGGAAATATCTCTGGCAAAATTATCAAAAAAATGAAATTTTCAACTGTATAGAATCCATTAAAGGCGTAGTACAATTTTGGCTTTGAAGAATCACTTTGAAACACCCGGTAAACAGCATTGACAGATAATAGTTATGGCAGTACATGTGAGATTTGAGGTATACTGAATTTAATGATAGAAGCACCACACTTGAGAATCCCCCGAAAATTTTATGAAGGGGAACCACCCAGGGTTGGATGGGCTCAAACAAACCGGCCCTGGCAATTTTTAGCTCACACTACTACTATAAGTAGTGTGAGCTATGGTGATCCTAATTTTTTCGAAAAAAAAAAAGTTGCTCCGATTTCAAAATTTTTTATATATCTTTGCGTTTCAGATGATTTTGAAACTTTTTTGTTTTGCTGTCTGTCTGTCTGTCTGTCTGTCGGTCTGTATGTCTGTCTGTAACGACCAACCCGCATAACTCAAAAACCGCTTGTCCGATTTTAATGAAATTTGGTACCTAAGTTGGGTCTTGGGCCGTGATGGTCCCATTTAAAAATGAACAAAATCCAATGAACGCAAGCCAAATAAAAGGGTGGGGGTAGATTCCAAAAATTAGAGTTTATGTGAAAATCTGGCGTGTGTGATATCAAACGAAAGGTAATTAAGTCTGGAGTTAAAAAAAATGAATTTTAGTTTATTTTTAAAAAAAGGGTGGGGGTAGATGTCAAAAATTAGAGTTTAAGTGAAAATATGGCGTGTGTGATATCAAACGAAAGGTAATTGAGTCTGGAGTTAAACAAAATACATTTTAGTTTTTTAGCTCACACTACTACTATACTATAGTAGTGTGAGCTATGGTGATCCTAATTTTTTCGAGAAAAAAAAAGTTGCTCCGATTTCAAAAATTTTTATATAATTTTGCGTTTCAGATGATTTTGAAACTTTTTTGTCTTGCTGTCTGTCTGTCTGTCTGTCTGTCTGTCTGTCTGTCTGTATGTCTGTCTGTAACGACCAACCCGCATAACTCAAAAACTGCTTGTCAGATTTAAATGAAATTTGGTACCTAGGCTGAGTCGGCCGTGGTTGTCCCATTAAAAAATGAACGAAATCCACCGAACGCAAGTCACTTAAAAGGGTAGGGGTAGATTTCAAAAATGAGAGTTTATGTGAAAATATGGCGTGTATGATATCAAACAAAAGGTAAATGAGTCTGGAGTTAAACAAAATACATCAACGGATTGCTGAGGATGAAGATTGCCGGACATATATTAAGTTTTGCAGATGATACTGTGATTTTATTTGAGGGTGAGAGTTGGGAAAATGTCAAGTTGCGAGCAGAGCAGGAGTTTTTAAAAATTAAAAATTGGTTTGATAAAAATTTGCTTACAGTAAATTTTTCAAAGACTAAGTGTATGTTGTTCTCTAGCCAAGATCAGCCCATAGAAAATATTCACGGTCTTAGCGTCGACAATATAGTGACTCCTACAACAAAAACCATAAAATATTTAGGAATAGTAATAGATAATGGCTTTCGTTGGGATGCTCACGTCAATTTTGTTGTTAAAAAAATTAGAGGAATATTATTAAAATTTAAGTATCTTAAAGACTTTCTTACAATGAGTCAATTAAAAATTCTTTATTGTTCATTTGTACAAACTCATATTACATATGGCATTGTAGGCTGGGGCGGTGTTCTAGATACCCATATTAAAAGTTTACAAATTGTACAAAAATGGACTTTAAAAATAATATATGGTAAACACAGATTATTCCCAACAGACTCTCTGTATTCCATGAGTCAAATTATGGATATCAGACAGCTTTTTTGTTTTCGCATGCTCTCAAGATCTTTTAAAAATCCTAGCGAAAGTCTAACAAACGCAACAAAAAACCATAATACAAGATCGACTAATAATGTTGCTGTAGCTAGAGCTAAAAAAGCATGTGGTCAAAAGAGCTGTCGCTATCTGACACCACGCCTTTTTAATATATTGCCAAAACAATTAAAATCTTTAAGTGTATTTCGTAGTTTTAAAAAACAACTTAGTGAATGGTTTTTAAACAGTGTTTCAAGATCCTATGTTAGTGATTTTGTTAATCAAAAAATGAACAAATATTGAACATTATAGTGTAAGAAACTGCCACACAAATGGACACACTTTTGTGCTTGTTTCGGCAGTAAACTCGAACGTTTATTTAGTGATAATATAAAGTTATCGTATTTTTTTTCTTTGTTAAAAATTATATTTCTTTAATAAACGTCTTATTTATTATTATTATTATTATTTATTATAGTTTTTAATAAAAGGGGTGGGGGTAGATTTTAAAAATTAGAGTTTAAGGCAAAACATGGCTTGTGTGGTATCAAACGAAAGGTAATTGAGTCTGGAGTTGAATAAAATATATTTCAGTTTTTAGTTATATTAGCTCACACGTACACTATAACTATAGTACTTAGTGTGAGCTTAGGTGCCCATAGATTGGCAGAGTATTTTTTAATCGGCCCTCGCTTCGGCACAAAAATTTTACGGCAAAGAAAACGTTATTTGTGTTATTTTTGTTTTTAATATTATGGAGGATTTGTTATTAAATAACTTGCTAGTTTTAAAGGATGTAATTTCCATTTTGAGAAAAAGGCTACATATAAACATATGTATGCATGTCCTAAACATCCTAACTTGTGAGATACAAGGTGTTTAAAGACTTTCAGGAAATCTCCTTTTTTATTAATATCTATGATACTGCTCTAGATATGTTTGTATGCCTGTATTAAACACTAAGTCCCTATTAACATAACTAATATCTAATTTTTTCACAAAATGGAAACTCAAAAGAAAATGTCAACATACAACAGCACTGTCCATCATGTCCTATGTAATAAAATTTAAGTAGTACTGCCTCATGAACAATTAAAACTTTAAAGTCGGTTTTTTCCGAACCACACTTTCGTCACTTGCGCCGTTTTAACTACCAGGGGCAGAGGAGGTATGCTTATTTTTCATATGGTAACGACTTGTTTAATAATGAACTTGATGCTGCAATTTTATCTAGGATCTCCTTAATTTGAATTGGACCCAATACCGATTTTTCAATCGGTTAATCGATTTCTGAGATTTTTTATGTATTTTAGCACCAAACATTATCTTTCGCAACTAAGATATGAGATATTGGCAAGGTCGTACCGAAGGGGTAGATCATGGGGATCAATCCCCACCAAAATATTCAACAAAGTGTGTTAAAAGAGATTTCACAAAAGCAACACAAATAAAAAAAAAAATTGGACATTATTTTTATTCAATTTTTTTAATCTCCCGATTTTTTCCTCTGGATATTGGTATTGTAAAAAGATATTAATAAGTTAGTACCATTATAACATTACCTCCTTAATACACTATACTAATTATATAAAAGTAACTGTAACTATCAAACGAGTAACGCAGGCCTGGAGTTACTACATACAGATTTTTTTAAATTTAAATGTTTAATGTTTTAATTAGTTCGTTTGTCAAATATACAAAAATAAATGTTAATAATTTGGAATAGGTACAACGGGTCGGCGGCCCAACCGGCCTTAAATTGTATCGGCCCACCGGGCATTTGCCCGGGTGCCCGCCTGTCCCTTCCAACCCCCATGAACCCATATGAACCCCTGACAGGGTGGTGATTCACTTTCTTTAAACATGCTTTTTGACAGGTTCTTGCTAATAACTCAAAATCTGTCAACTTGTCAAAAAATCCTCAAGACACCATTTTTCGAAAAGACGAAATTTTCTTTTCATTGATGTCCTCTATAAACGCAGTAATTCATGTGCCATAGGCGTACCAAAAAGAGGTAAACTTTTTAAATCAAAATTTTTGTTTTCTCTTGTGATATTTTTTATCCTTAACACATTCCGAGTTTTTCGAACATTTCCTGAGATTTTCCTAAGTTTTTGCGTGTTTTCCGAAAATTCATCAAGTTTTTCCGAACATTTTTCGAGTTTATCCGTACATTTCTCGAGTTTTTCCGAAGATTTTTTGAGATTTCCGAACAGGTTCCTAGTTTTTTTAATATTTTGCGAGTTTTCCAAACATATCCCGTTTTTCCGAAGATTTTTCGAGTTTTTCGAACATATCTTAAGTTTTTCAGAACATTTCCCGTGTATTTCCGAAGATTTTTGTTAAATAAATCATGTTTTAAACAGAACATTCGAAGGAGTAGTAGTCGCAAATACGAAAACCAGGAAATCCCAAATATTTAATATGGTTCTATTTTAATTAGTTGTTTATTCTTACCATCTGAATTAGCTCCTCTAATTTTTCGTACGTATTCGGGCTTTGCTAAACCTTTATGATTAACGCTAGTCCTCACTACTTCTATACCTTGATTTTCGTGTTTGAAAAAAATCATACAAAATAAAATTTTGCAAAAAAACAAATACATTTTTTAGAAATAACATAATATTATATGGTCATCTGTCAAAACAATAAGACATACATATTATTTTGAAGTTTTTTCAGTTTGAAAGTTATGTAAAAACAAGTCAGGGGGTTGATTCTTAACACAAACTCTTACGCAATTCTAATAAAATCTCAAATAAAAAATTTGCCGAACTTAATTTGTGATTTGCCATGCCACACGGCATGTTAGAAATAAACAAATTAATGCAAACTTTCGATTCCCACGGCATGTGCATTAATTTAATTAATTTAATTAATTTAATTAATTTAATTAATTTAATTAATTTAATTAATTTAATTAATTTAATTAATTTAATTAATTTAATTAATTTAATTAATTTAATTAATTTAATTAATTTAATTAATTTAATTAATTTAATTAATTTAATTAATTTAATTAATTTCATTAATTTAATTAATTTAATTAATTTAATTAATTTAATTAATTTAATTAATTTAATTAATTTAATTAATTTAATTAATTTAATTAATTTAATTAATTTAATTAATTTAATTAATTTAATTAATTTAATTAATTTAATTAATTTAATTAATTTAATTAATTTAATTAATTTAATTAATTTAATTAATTTAATTAATTTAATTAATGTAATTAATTTAATTAATTTAATTAATTTAATTAATTTAATTAATTTAATTAATTTAATTAATTTAATTATTTTAATTAATTTAATTAATTTAATTAATTTTATTAATTTAATTAATTTAATTAAATTTTTCTTTGTATTTTAATTTATTTAATTAATTTAAGTAATTTAATAATTTAATTAATTTAATTAATTACATTAATTACATTCATTCATTACATTAATTACATTAAATTTATTTAATTAATTAATTTTATTCAAGCACATGTTAAGTAAGTGGTAATTTAAAAATAAAATGTGCATTTTTTAAATTATTTACAAACTGTTTATAATTATATTGCTTTTATTTACCTGTAAATGAAATAAATAATAAGTGGATTTATCATTTTTTATTTAGTTTTTTCTTTAAATTACATTAAATGTTTAATTATTTAATACAGAAATCTGCTCAAAATCAAAATAAAACAAAAATAAATTTGAATTTCGAAGTGATTCGCTGGCGCTGCACTTCTTCTTTGTGCCCTTAATTCATGTGCCATTTCAGATTTTATAACTTGATTTATAAAGTTTAAGTAATAATCGATTCGGACTTGGGCACTTGGGCGATTTTCTTCGCCGCATTCCCCCGTTATAAACGAAGCAATTCCTAAAAAAAAAATTTGCATAAAATCGATTGATCAATTCCTAAAAAAAATTTTCATTGAGGGGAACAATTTCTAAATAAAAAATTTTCATGAAATCGCGGAAAACAACTTCTAAAAACACACACACACACACACACACACACACATTTCGAGAAAATTGAATAAAACTGAAAAAAAAACAGGTTTCTGGAGATTTGGGGAAATTTTCTCCGTCCCCCGAGTCGATATTTCGAGTTTGGAACAGGGATATTTGGATTCAGCGGTGTCAAATTAGGGGGAAATGGTCTGTTATTAATATGATTTGGTTCTAGACGGAAAACCGAGAGCCTTTTCAGGTTTTAAGCTCTAACTAATAGTATCTAGTAGTAAAATAAATTGGGCTATTCTCTACTTTCCTATTTGCACTTTCCCACAAAAAATTGGCCCTCCAGAATCACCATGGCATGTACCCCTGCCCTCTTGTGACAGCAAACAAAATGTTTTGTCATAGTATGTCTTCATGAAACCTATAAAAATAAAATGAATGGAGTTGAGTATGCAAAATATGAGGACCGCAGTTGGAAAATGGATTCAGATAATATGTCCACGGATTAACGATCCAGATTTTGCCGGGACAGTTTTTGGTCTAATTTTTTTTTGTTCCCCGGTCCTCTTTTGGTCGTGTTCGAATTTCTAAATATTTAACCAAGTTGACGCTCTAAAGCCAAAAATGTGGCAAATCTAAACTAAAAATTAAATTATATAAAGTTGATAAATTTTAGTTGCATAAAGCCCCAAAAATTCCACAGACCCCCCAAAACCTGAAATATTTAGTTTTGCTGTTAAGAAAGAATTCACATGCCTCGCTGCACAGCCCAACAAGCATACTTATGTGTACGTGCCTTGAAGCCGCGGCCAAACATTTGAGTGTGGACGACATTTGTTCGTCTCTTGGAGGAAAAACTGTTGCTATTTGAGAAATCAGGCATAAAAACTCACAAAAAGTAAAAATAGGCAAATTATCGTACAAAATTATATTATCGTAGACCTAGTATCGTACATTGTATATTGGTTCGGTTCGCTTATCGTACAAAATCGATAATTATCGTACATCTAGCAACGCTGCGCTCCGCAAGTCGTGAATTTCAAAGCAACCGTCGGGCCCGCCCCACTTATTCATCTTCTCCGATCTTTGCCGGCTTGCTGAAGTTACTTTCTGAATGGAAATATTGCCTTCTCAATGATTTCATGATAAATTGATTTCTCAAGTTTGATTACTTCGGGTTAAACAAAAGAAAATTCACAAATATAAAAATTATCATATTATATAGATCTTGTAGAAAAAGAACTGCTCTACAATTTTGTTTTCATACATTTTTTTGCTGACGCTAATACTTTTCGAGATAATCGACGCAAAAAACGACGCAAGGTTCATTTTCTGTTAGCGCTGAAAACTATGATTATTTTCATTTATGAGCGTTGGGTGAAAGGTACATGGATGTTTGTGATTGGATGGAAAGTCAAGTGTGTATACTTACCTCCAGTAATTTTCACACATTCATCCATGCTGATTATGGGTAGATTGACACACTGCAGAATATCGGTATTTAAATTGAACTCCATTCTTCCCCATCCGATTACCCGGACCTCCTGCTTGCATATCTGCGTCATATCTAGTTTAACATATTTTTCTGGAAGCTTTGAAACAAAAAATAGCAAGAGTAAAACTACTCTTTAAATTAGTAGACAAGGAACAGCTCAGTAATTATCGTTCTATATCAATACTTTGATTGCTTTCAAAGATCGTTAAAAAAATATTTTAAAAAACGCATTGTTTCATATTTTAACAAACATGATATAATAAGTAATAAACAATATGGCTTTCAACAAGTTATGTGTACCTGCGTCACTAAAAAACTTGGGATTTAAAGAAATACCTGTTAAACTTAAGCAAAGCTAGTTTAGTGACACAGAGAAGTGGGTAGAAGTAGATGGCAACTTAACTGACTTTCAAAAACGGACGTGTGGTGTTCCTCAGGGCACAGTCCAGGGCCCTCTTCCTTTTACATCATATATAATTTGCATCTTTGATATTCAGACAGATGGTGATTTGCTTGCCTTTGCAAATGATGTTGGCGTAGTTTGCCTGGGAGATAGCTGGTTAGAAATTAAAACAAAGGCGAAAATTGATTTTAAAAAGTTTTCATATTTTTTTCCAGAATAAATCAACAATAAATTTGGAAAAAAACAGTTTTTATACCATTTGCTGCAAATAAATCAACGATGCTTAACTTTAACAAAGTAAGAGTTGGCAATAAAGACATCAATATAACTTTTGAAACTAGATACTTGGGTGTAGTTTTGGATTCTCATTTAAAGTGCATTAAACACATATGAAGTCTCAAGTGATCTACTTTAACTTTAAAATTTTATTTAGCAAGAATATGCTACAATTTTAACAATAGTAAAGTAAATTACATTAAAATCTAATTGTTAGCTATATAAATATTAATAGACTAAGTAATATTTTCAACTGTAACACAATTATTTATTCTACCTGCACCCAAATGAATAATACTATAATTAAACAAACTGCATTGAAAATAAATATTTTTTGAACTTTTTTTAAATGTGTTTAATTTTTTTTCATTTTTTATTGAGTTTTTTAATTTATTGAATTCTGATAAACCTTTACAAAAAATTGATTTTTGGACAATTAATTTTTGGGAATTATTTAAATGAAAATCGTCTTTGTATCATGTATAATGTGAATGGAAATTTGAATTTTGGAGGACAAAATCTTTAAGTTGTTCTGGTAGTAGATTGTTTTGAATTTTGTAAATAAATATACAAACATTATAGAAAATGAAATTTTTTACATTAAGCCAATTTAATTTTTTTAACATTAGTATAATTTTTGTGTATTTATCTGCTTTAAGAATTATTCTCATTGCTCTATTCTGTAATATTTGAAGTTTATCTAAAATATTTTCATTCGCTGTGTATAATATAGTTAAGCAGTAGGAAAAATGTGGTAATATTGTTGGATTGTAAACACATTTTTCAGAAAAAATGATAAATAATAACTAATCCTTCCTAAATACCCAATTTTTGAAGAAATTTTTGATACAATATATTTGTAGTATTTATCAAACTTTAATTTTGAATCTATAATGATACCAAGATATTTGAATGAATTTGTAATTTCTAATTTCTCATTATTTATTGTGATTGCAAAATTTGTTAAGTTGCTTTTTGAATTTAAAATCATACATTTTGTTTTGTTTACATTCAATTTTAATTTGCTTGCGTTTAGCCAATGTACTACATTTTTTAATTCTGAATTTATCTATATATATATATATATATATATATATATTTATATTAATATATATACTATTTCATGAAAGTGACATTTTGGATACCAGACAGCTCTATTAAGAACAAGTTGCAATTATTTGGTATAAAACTAATAAAGATATGCCACGAAATAAGCACCAGATCAATACACGATCAATAAATCACTTACCGGTTCCTAGAAAACAGAAAGGTATTGGTCAGCGTTGTCATACTTTCATTTTATCGAGAGTCTGCAATCATCTTCTTGATTATTTAAGAAACATGCATAATTTCCTTAATAAATGGTATAAAATGAGCTAGAGTTCAACTATTGCTGCATGTACCTGATATAATAAAATCGCTACCTTTGCGAGAAGGGCTACTATCAAAAGATGTAATTGAGATGGCTTATAAAGAGTATAAAAAATGTCGACAATATTACTCCACGAAAACCTGAAGAATTAAGAGTAATAACGATATATTTAACTGGATGCTGGTAGCTTCTGCCCGTATTGTCACCAATGAGCAAAGAAAACGAGAAAAAAAATAAATGGAGTGGTGTTAAGTATGCTAAGGCTACCAATCTTCTATGATGGAGATAAGAAAGGTAATAAAGATGGTAAAGATGGTAAAGATGGTAAAGATAAGGATGATTATGATGATGATGACATGAATAATGAAGAAGATGAAGTTACCGCAGATATTCATGTTTAATAGCGTTAAGGAATTAATTTTTCCAATTTTAAATACAGCAATAAATAAGTATGCAATTATTTCATTTTATTAAAATATTTAATCTCAAATAAAACTAATTGTGCATGTTTGTGCAACATAAGTATTAAATGTAGGGGAAGATGAGGGAATTCCGCCATGCGGGGTAATACCCCAGGTACCTAGGCAACAAGAAACACCAAGGAGCTGCCAGTTATGACAGAGCAGCAGTGGTGCCAGAAGCTAAAACATTCCAGTTACAACGTGTCGCCGCGTTAGTTTGATTTCGGCTGCGGTATAAGTAGATTATGACGTTTTGCTTCTAATTTTTACGTTGTCGTTAATTGGTGATTAGATTACCGTTTTTAAATTTTAGATTACAAAAAAGTTCATTTTTGTATTGGCCAATACATTTTTATAAAATATGTTAATGTGTTTTTAATTTGACAATCTTTTTAAACCAGTAGAAGGTATCAGATATGAACAAACACTAATATGGCGGTATTGCCCCGTACCATGTGGGAATTCCGCCAACTGCAACTTTTTTAAGAAATAAATATTTCTTTTATATTTATGCAAAAAAATATACATTTTTTAATTAAAAGTTGTAGTTATGTTAATAAGCTAACTAACCAAAAGAGATCTTGTAATTAAAATTAATTTTAAACGCTTTAATTTTGCTAGTTTCTTTAAGGTGGCGGAATCACCCTGTCTTCTCCTACTCCTCATAAGCATTTCTGATCATATTATCATATAAAATCAAATTTTAGATTTTTGTCGGCGTAAATTGATATTCTGTCCTTTTGTGCGTTGGTAGTCCTGATTACTTACCTTTACAAGTTCAATCCCCGAAACTGTTAACGGTTTTTCTAATATCACTATTCCAATATCATTGCAGAGGCTAACGTTATGGTTGTAATTGGGATGCTTATAGTAGGCGGCGGTTCTCACAACATATTGTTTTTCTGTGTTCCTAAGCACCTACAAACAGTGTATACAGGGTGTAAAAAATACCTTATACCCGGTTTCCACCTATGCGTGCACACCCTGATTCAAAAAAAGCATCGTGCTTTATTCTGTAAAGGTTCTCCCTGGGGTAAATGTTCACATCAATCCACGGTTAATGAATTGGTCAGTTTGTAATGCATGGGGTAATTCATTTCCAGGTACTTTTGCAAAAACCAAAAATAAATTGAAAATTTCAATTTTATCGAGTAATGTTTATTATCATACAAAACAACCATATCTTACATTTATTTTTGAAAGAAAATGCCTTTCAAATGTTGGCCTTGACTGCGGCGAACATGGTCCATTCCCAGTTTCCAATTTTCTATGACGCGTTGGAGCATTTCGAGTGGTATTTGGCGAATAACGCGACTGCTGTTGGCTTCCAGTGCCTCAGTCGTAGCCGGCTTATCCTTGTAGACTTTGGACTTCACATGGCTCGCATGCTCGCTCGGTCTATTTTGCTCTATTTGAGTCTCGCTTAAGTCGCCTTTTGGGATCGACCAATAAATATTTATTAAACTCAATTTTTTTGTTGCAGAAAAAAGCACTTCGCTTTGTTACTAATACTCGCCAACGAGAAAGCTGCAAACCATTCTTTATAGCGCAAAACATTTTAACAATGACATCATTGTACATTTTAGAAATTTGCACATTAATATATAAAAACAAAGCTGGAGGCTCTGGAGCATCGGGTCGCACCCGCCGGGCTTGTGATTTGCCACTACCAATTCCAAAGTCAAATCTAGCAAAAACTTCTCTTATATACGAAGGTAGAAAAATTTTCTCAATCATTTACCGGGTAGTATAAAATCCCAAAAAACCATTAAATCTTTTAAAATTAATCTAAAAAAAAGTCTTTCAAAGAAGGCTTATTATAATTTAAGTGAATTTTATGACAATCCTCTAGTCTAGTCATCAAGTACCTGAACTACATTGATTTTTCCTTTTTTTTTTACTTTTTTATCTTTGTGCTTCCTATCTATATTTGTCTGTTTTTTTTGTCCTGACAGATTTTTCTTTTATATTAGAATTTTAATGACTTTTAAATTATAATTTTTAAACATTTTAGCTTTAAATTAACGATGATGTGACCTATTTTGTACATTTTTTTGACTGTCTTTTTAACGCAGTTTGTTTGTATGTTTTTACCTTTTATATATTGTATTTTGTTTTACCTTTATTTCAGTTTTTTATTCTTTTAACTTAAAAAATATTTATATGAATGTAACTTGTTCAAGTATAAGCCTAGACACCTACACCATTATTTACTAAGACCTTAAGACTTAGCATTTTAGACCGGGTTTAAGTATCAAGTCTATCGACCGGTTTAGTAGTAGTAGTAGTAGTGGGGGGGTTGACCCGCAGGTCTGACAAGTAGGCCAGAGTAGGCCCTTTTTGCCATGCCCCAAGTCTGTCCCTTAACCCACTCTCTGCACTTCCCTTTGATGGTCGGGTAACTCATTGGGCCTTCCTGTTCTCTTTACAAAGTCCAGTAAGTCTGCCCATTTGAGCATGTGCAGTTCTTCCTCGCTCAGAGTTGGCGCTCCGAGTGCCTGTTGTCTCATTCTTGCGTAGGCCTCGCATTCTGCCACGAGGTGTCTTGATGTCTCTTCTTCCTGTCCACAGGCTGGGCAGGTAGGGTCATTCTCGACTCCTATACGTGTCATGTGCTTTCTCAACCGGTTATGTCCGGTTAGAGTACCTATCAGCAGTCCGAGGTCTTTTCGTGTCCGTCCCACCATCCATCTAATTCTGGTCGCTTTTGGATGGTCTACGAATTCTCTGGTCTGTCTGCAACCCGTTCCTGTTTCCCAGGAGTTTAATAGCGCGTCCTGGGCCAATTTGTTGAGTCCGCTTTGCACTTGTCTTTTTGTCACGCCCAAAAGTGGCTCCGGTCCTACATAGGCGATTCCTGCCCCGAGTCGTGCGAATTTGTCCGCCTTCTCGTTGCCTGGTACCCCCGTATGTCCCGGAACTCAAACCAGCGTCACCCGTTTGCCATCGCTTAGGGTCTCCAGCGCCTCTGCGCATTCTTCCACCAAGCCGTCAGCAATCTTGGGTACGTTTAGCGCCTTCAGGTTGGCTTGACTGTCAGAGCATATACATATAAGCTCCTCTTCGCTGTTCCGAACCTCTTCTAGGGTTGCCGCCATTATTATGGCGTAGACACTTCTGCTTGAAAAACAGTAGCCTGCTCACCGAGCGAGTAGCTCTTCTGAACTTCTAGTTTTTCCACGTATACTCCCGCTCCTGCGGTTTGCCTCTCTGATAGTTTGGATCCATCAGTGTAGCAAACTAAAGCGCTCTCCTCAAACATCATTTCGTCTCTCTGCCACGCTTCCCTGTCTGAGATGTGGATTCTGTACCTCTTCTCGAGCCTCCAAGGAGCGTGTGGTCTGCTGACCGTCATTGACGTGAGGGGGATTTCTCTCATTGTCAGCTCTTCTATAGCTAGATGACCAGCTGTTTCCCCTCTTCCTCTCCACTGACCCGTGTCCCTTAGACGTAGGTAGGTCCCCATCGCCTCCCTCTTGATCCAAGTTGGTAGCGATGGTAGTCCCAGAATTGTCTCTAGGGCTAGGATCGGGGTAGTTCTCATAGCTCCGGTTATCCCTCTACACATCAGCCCCTGCAGGCTTCTGAGTTTTAGGGATGTGGTCGTTTTCTCCACTGCCGGCCACCAGACTATGGATCCGTATTGGATCCTCGGTCTCAGTACTGCCGTGTACATCCAGTGGAGGGTCCTGGGGGATAGTCCCCAGGTCCTGCCGACTACCCGTCGTACCTGCCACATTGTTGCCTGGACCTTTACGATCATATTGGTAACATGTGGCGTCCAGGTGAGTCCGCTATCAACCGGTTTAAGTCAGTGGCGGTTTCTCCATAAGTGCACATGTGCACGTGCACTCCCAAATTTTAATTTGATCCTTCCATAATTTAATTCATAATTATCCCAAAAGAAATTCACTAAAGACTGGAATATAATCTAGGAATTAATACCTGATGTATGTGTTTGTATTCGTGTCCAAACTCTCCATCAAACAGCCATATACGGAATACTACGTATATGCAAACAACGCTTTTATTTACTGGAACCAAATTCTATGCACCCTAGATGTTATGTCGCATGCTAATTCCGAAATATAGAAAGAGAGGACGACATGTCTCAATAGAATTTTACAGTACATAGAATCTGAACCTTCCTTCTGCACGGCGCGTATACAAAGACCAGCCTCAATGCCGCCCCCACCCCCGTGATGACCACTACGTCGTCGGTTGGCATTGCATGTTAGAACACATCACCGGCACTTTTAATTCGTGCACTTAGTAGTTGTGTGTGCAACGATTACTTTTCCAAGTATCGAGTAGATACTGATACTTCCTATTGCAGTATCAGATATTTTGTATTCGGTATTAAGTAATCATTATATTATCGGTAAATCCAATAAATACTGAGTAGAGTTGAAATTTTAAGTACTAAGTATGCAAAAAATAAAAATATTGATGTTTTACATGTTTGTAGTTTTTGAAGTGTAAACTTCTTTAGGCGCGTTTAGCAGTTTTTGTGGGTAGTGAATTCAACTGAGCCGTCAGGCTCGGCTATGTAACGCTCATTCGGGTGAAATCGGCTCGAGTCGACTAACTGTGAGAAACATTCAGCGAGCGATATGATGATGCAGATGAAGGCCAGTACACAGAAAAGTTCGGTTCGGTCCGCTTTGCAGAATATGTTATGGGCCAGTATTATTAATTTCGCCTTGTTAAAGTTTACACTTCTGCCGTGTGGTCTTAAGCACACACAATTTATTTTTTTATTACGAAAAACCAAAAACATTCAACTAAACGCATTTTGATGAAAGTGAGTTCATGTAAAATAGGTTAATTAATAATTTAAATAATACTTTTTTGGGTAGGATATGTTTTACTTAGTACTCATAATAACTTTTCACTGAATTTCTAATTCAAATCGGATTATATACTATTTTTTATTTATGTATTAGGACTGAGTGGAAGAGCGTGTTTCCTGCTAGGTAACTAGCAGGCAGCGCGAAGTCTGACCGTTGCCACTCATCCTAGTTTTAAATATACGAAGCATATGTATTTATTTTTTTTTTGTGGCAATAAAAACATTAATTATTACTATTATTATTATTATACTTTACAGAATAAAGCACTTGGAGAAGCCAGGTAGTCTAAGAGCCCAGTAGGATTCTGGGCTTGAATTGCAAACCGATACTCATATATTTTAATCGATTCGTCATAAGAGCTTGTCTCAAAAAAAATGGAGATACCTGCGAAAATCCTGCATAAACAACCCGCCATCTTTGTTTAAAGATGGCGAAAAGGAGTTTGAATCAAATGTACGTAACTTTTTTATTATGACATCGATTTTACCCAAACAAATTGTGATTAGCTTCTACTATAATGGCCTCTCAAAATCACTATCAATACTTTGTTTGTTATTTGTCTCTATACTATAAATTCTGTAAATTCCTCAAATACGCTATTTTTTTTTTTTAGGTTTTTTGATTTTTTCGAGAAAACTACTAGTTTTAGAAAAAAAACATGAAATATAAAAAATATGCAGATTGTTAAGATGTATTTATGGTGGGTCTAATATTTGCTATACATTAAGTGGTTCTCGAGTTACACTTAAAAAACCACTAAATTGGCCTATACCTACCCCCAGATACAAAATATTCATATTTTCACCAAAGTCATGAAAGTTACTAAAGAACTATACAGATCGAAAAAGGATATCAAGCTTAATAAGAAACGGCTATTAGTTTCAAACAGAAACTGATACTGAGGTAGATATGGCGGCTTAAACATGGCCGAAGCGTAATTTACAATTTTATTTTTGAGGGTAATTTTTTTATGTAAAACGAACCCCTATGGGGTCAAAATGTATCCCCGCTAAAAGACAATTTAATTATCTTTAAAAAAGGATAGCACAGTTTTTGTCGTAAAGTTAATATTTTTCCTGAAAAAAAAAAAAATATGCGGCATACATGATTCGATGTTTTCGTTCCATAGAAGTACGACAATGGCATGGGTCCATTAAAGCGAATCCCAGTTACATATTTAAACTCAGCGTCTAAAATCTTACAAAAAACATATTTGATACTTTTCTCTTAAATTGACAGGTGGTCACGTGATTTTGGCAACTTCTTAACGGTGTGTGCTAGAGACTTGGTTCTTTTTTTGCTTTGTAGACAAAAATGTCCGATCAAAATTAATCATGGCATGTTTTTAAATTTGTAAAAATATATACAGGGTGTCCCAAAAATCCGGGTCTACCCAAATATCTGCTGAACTATTGCAGATAACTGAACCATAGGTAGTGATCGATGACATCGAGAGATTTATTTTATGCATACATTAACAAAAAAGTTTAAAAAATACATTAAGAAAAAAGTTATATTTATATTTTAGCTATTTATTCGATTTTTATTTTCTAAAAAACACCCTGTATTTCGAAAACGGAGCAATGTCGGACTAAAGTAGGTGGCTTTTACTGTACTGACCTTTCATAGACACAGACTGTATAAGTAATTTTATCCATATTTCCGTGCTTTTCCATGTTTTTCCCGGGTATGCTGTAATTGACCAGAGGCAAACAACCAAAACATTAAACTACATGGCAATACCAACATAAAAATATGTGTCAAAAATTCCCACGTATGGGGGATGGCGGATACAGCTATATTTAAAAATTTGTAAAAAAATTTTCATTTGATCTCCAGTTTGTCGCCGCACAATTAGTGCCTGGCACTATCTTAGTAACCAGCTCAGGAAAGGAAAGACCTCGGGCAAGACTGCATTCCCGGCCGTTTTAACAAACAGTGAAAATAAAGAGCTCTTAAAAAGTTGGCGGCAAATTCAGTTGAAAAGGGTACTCTAGAAGATTGGATATTCAATAAACCAAAACATATTAACAAGACTTATTTTATAATAAATTTTAATCGGTTCAAAAATACGTCATATAGAAATAGCGGTATTTGATACCGGTAACAGCGTTAGTATAAGTTTTTGTGTTTGCCTCTCTGAATGGGTACATGAAAAATACTCTGCCAATATATGGGCCCCTAAGCTCACACTAGGTACTATGGTTAAAGTTTACGTGTGAGCTAATATAACTAAAAACTGAAATATATTTTATTCAACTCCAGACTAAATTACCTTTTGTTTGATACCACACAAGCCATGTTTTGACTTAAACCCAAATTTTTAAAATCTACCCCCACCCTTAAAAAAAGCAAAAACTAAAATGTTATTTGTTAAACTCCGGACTCAATTACCTTTCGTTTGATATCACACACGCCATATTTTCACTTAAACTCTAATTTTTAAAATATACCCCCACCCCTTTTTTAAAATAAATTAAAATGTATTTTGTTTAACTCCAGAGTCAATTACCTTTCGTTTGATATCACACACGCCATATTTTCACATAAACTCTAATTTTTGAAATCTACCCCCAACCTTTTATTTGATTTGTGTGCGGTGGATTTTGTTCATTTTTAAATGGGACCATCTCGACCCAAGACCCAGAGTACCAAATTTCATTAAAATCGGCCAAGCGGTTTTTGAGTTATGCGCTTTGGTCGTTACAGACAGACATACAGACAGACAGACAGACAGACAGACCGACAGACTGATATACAGACAGACAGACAGACAGACAGACGGCGCAACAAAAAAGTTTCAAAATCATCTGAAACACAAAGATATATAAAAAATTTTGAAATCGGAGCAACTTTTTTTTCTCGAAAAAATTAGGATCACCATAGCTTACACTACTATAGTATAGTATATGTGTGAGCTAAAAACCTTTTAAACTGATGTAACTCGTAAACGAAATGATCGATGGCTATTTCGTTTTATCCATTTACCAGGGAAAATACTACGAATTTACTTTTTTAGGTGAAATAAAGCAAATATTTACCTGTAGATAAGCAGGTACTGAAACTAAAAGATACATTTACCTACTTATTTTATGGAGATTTATGTAAAATATACAACTTTGGATAAATGTAAAAAAAGCAAAAACTAAAAATTGTCTTTATTATTATATATTTATTTATTGCTCGACATTACAAAAACCCCTGTAAATATTTTGAACTCCTATAGAGCATCTGTAGCATTTTAACCAAAATTGTATTTCTTATACAGTTTTCGAAATCGAACTTTATTTGGGACACCCTGTATATTATCTCAGTGTTAAAAATTCATGGATAACGAAGTTAGAAATAGTGCCATTTGAAATGGAGAAGAAAAGTGACAATCAGGGATAAAAAGTGGCAGATCGGGCCTAAATAGAAGTACGAAAAGTAGCGTATAAAGCATATTTTATTCTTGGCGAATTGTAGAGGGTGACACCAGTTTTAAGTATAAGTTTCACTTCAGAAATACTACCGCAAGAACAAAGGGAACTATACCAATATCAACATTTTTATCAGAAAATTTCAAAAAATTAATTTGGAAAAGTATAAAATTTTAATTATGCAACAGTTAAAATATCGAAATGCGGATTCGACTAGTTATAAAATTTTGGGCGCCAGGCGGCACCGTATTCAAAATTTTTAAAAATATGTTTTGTCGTCAAAATTGGATAATTTTGTCTACAAATCAAATAAAGAACCAAGTCTCTAGCTCAAACCATTAAGAAGTTGTCAAAATCACGTGACCACCTGTCAATTTAACAGAAAAGTATCAAATATGTTTTTTGTAAGATTTTTGACGCTAAGTTTAAATATGTAACTGCGGGTTCGCTTATCTGTGCATAAATTATTTTTTCCCTTAATGGACCCATGCCATTGTCGTACTTCTTT
This sequence comes from Aspidapion aeneum, assembly GCA_963576565.1. Taxonomy (NCBI): domain Eukaryota; kingdom Metazoa; phylum Arthropoda; class Insecta; order Coleoptera; family Brentidae; genus Aspidapion; species Aspidapion aeneum. Next base: position 855,107 of record OY755039.1, on the reverse strand, counting down.
GGAACGAAAACATCGAATTATGTATGCCGCATATTTTTTGTTTTTTTCAGGAAAACTATTAACTTTACGAGAAAAATTGTACTATCCTTTTTTAAAGATAATAAAATTGTCTTTTAGCTGAGGTACATTTTAACCCCGTGAGTGTTCGTTTTACATAAAAAAAATTACCCTCAAAAATAAAATTGTAAATTACGCTTCGGCCATGTTTAAGCCGCCATATCTACCTTAGTATCAGTTTCTGTTTGAAACTAATAGCCGTTTCTTATTTAGCTTGACATCCTTTTTCGTTCTGTATAGTTTTTTAGTAACTTTCATGACTTTGGTGAAAATATGAAAATTTTGTAACTGGGGGTAGGTATAGGCCAATTTAGTGGTTTCTTGAGTGTAACTCGAGAACCGCTTAATCTACAGCAAATATTAAACCCACCATGAATACATCTTAACAATCTGCATATTTTTTATATTTCATGTTTTTTTTCTAAAACTAGTAGTTTTCTCGAAAAAATCAAAAAACCTAAAAAAAAAATAGCGTATTTGAGGAATTTACAGAATTTATAGTATAGAGACAAATAAAAAACAAAGTATTGAGAGAGATTTTGAGAGGCCATTATAGTAGAAGCTAATCACAATTTGTTTGGGTAAAATCGATGTCATAATAAAAAAGTTACGTACATTTGATTCAAACTCCTTTTCGCCATCTTTAAACAAAGATGGCGGGTTATTTATGCAGGATTTTCGCAGGTATCTCCATTTTTTTTGGGACATGCTCTTGATGAATCGATTAAAATATATGAGTATCGGTTTGCAATTCAAGCCCAAAATCCTACTGGGCTCTTAGACTAAGGCTTCCAGAATGCAGTAACCCTCAGTCTATTACCACGGCATACATCGTGTTCTCGAAACAGCAATGAGCAGCAGTGAGGATCAGCTTCTTCGTTATTAGTGTACCTCCACATGATTCAAATTTTTTTTCTTCCACCTCTGCCATTAGGGCAACCATAGATGGATACTGTTTGACAGAACAATCATATCCTCCGTGAATTCGGTTCTTATCTTCTTCTAAAATATATCAAGTTTGATCATACCACCGACCGGTTCCAAAATAATTCTTAAAAGCTTCTTCTATTGAAGTGCGAGGAAGGCATCTGAAATATAGATGTATCCAACAAAGATACCCTAAATTTTCTTTTTTTTCGCGACTCCGCCTTTTAAAGTGGCCTCTGTTATCCCTACAAAAAGTCGCCGAAGTCGGGGATGGCTTGCATCATCACGCGTCGCCCATAAGAGGCTCGTGCCAGAAGAACATTATGAAAGTACTTCAAGTACCAGTACCAAAGTTAAGATGCAATTTAAAAGTAAAAATTTCGCGAATTTGAACACAATTTCTTCTATATTCCTATATCAATTATTAATGGTCTAAAAGGGTGGGAAAAAATAGAATGAGACACCCTGTACATTAAGAATTGTAAAAGTATTTGAAGTACTAAGTACATTTTCTTTTCAAATGTATTTCAAGTACCAAGCAGTGCCGGCGCGTGAGATGATTCAAAAGTGGCGGTTCTGCAAAGTGGAGAACAGAGACAATTTAAAAAAAAAGTTAAGAATAATAAAAACTATTACCCAATTTTTAGATTTTGTAAAGTTACATTAATCGAGCGTAAAACACAGATTTTAGGTTTTATTTTTAAAATGGTAGAATAATTTATTTATTAGTACACTTTTAATAATTGATGTTTATTATATTAACACTTTGACAGCGTTCGTCAACGATCGTTTGGCCATTGAAAATATGTGAATTGAAGTAAGATCGCTATTTAAATAAATGGCGGTAAGAGAGATAAGTTGTTTAGCGCTGTTGTCAAGTTACCAATTCAAGAAAATGGTTTTCTTTTCGCGATATAACGGCATTACTCCTACCGGCTGAGTAAGCCAAAGTCGGCCATTAATAAAATCCAAAAAACACCTTGATTTTAATTGCTGTTGCGCCATCTCTTAGATATTATTTGATCTGTATGACCAATACTCAATACTGCGAATCCTTATTTCTGCTTTTAGTTCAGGCCCTACATCCGAGGTTACAGCCATGTGCTGCGTTTAATGATAGAAGCAACACACTTGGCATGGATAGACATAAGACTCGCCCGAACATTTTACGAAATGGAACCACCCCCTCCCTGGCAGGGGGTGGCTCCCCCCCCTTAAACGTGCTTTTGGATAGTTTTTTGCTAGTAACTCGAAAACAGTCAACTTTTTCAAAAATATATTCCGGAAATTGTATCCGCTTGAAAAATGATCTTTGGAAGATTCTTGAAAAAGTTGATTGTTTTCGAGTTATTAACAAAAAACTATCAAAAAATACGTTTAAGGGGGGGAAATCACCCCCTGTCAGGGGTGGGGGGTGGTTCCCTTTCGTAAAATGTTCGGGCGAGTCTTATGCCTATTCATACCAAATGTGTTGCTTTTACTCTTTGTTTGAAACTCGTAGACAATGATTGTGTAGGAATAAAATTTCGGAATTTCCATTGTCTTTATTTATTTTAAAACAAGACGTTTCGGTTAGTAAGTATCTCTAACCGTTATCAAGTGTAAACTAAACAATCTAGTCTTTAGGCTACTACTTATACTACTTGGTGTGCAGTCAGGTGTGACGGCCCGCCCCCTTTTTTAATCCTAAGACGCCTGTTTTCCTTAAGAAGTGGTTTCCATATGTTTGGTATGTCCGTGCTTGGTAGACTGAAAACTTCTTTATTCTGCATTATATCTATTGAAGCTGCATTTATATATATTAAATTATATATATTTTTTTTTTCTAGGGGGTAATTCTCCTGTTTTCCTTTATTTTATTAGGAAAAAGTGCATATTTTTTTTTCCGCGCTTGGTTGTCCTGGTGCAAAATCCATGAGTTGTTCTTCCACAACCGAACCGAAACGAACTCGTTCTCGCAGTGTTGCTAAAACTGACAAATAGTAAGTCTGGTTGACAGTCTGACCCTCTGGAACCCATTCAGTCATCTGCACGCACAATTTGGTTGATTTTGGTCACTGTTTCCAGAGTTGAAACAGTCACAGGGCGATCTGGGCGCTGGTCATCTTCAGTGGTCTCTCGGCCGTCACTAAAGCGCTTACACCACTCAAAAACACGCGCACGAGGTAGAAAATTGTCCCCATAGGCCTCTTGCAGGAATTTATAGCACTCAGTTGGAGTTTTTTTCACTTTAACAAGAAATTTGAGATTGATAAGTTGCTCCTGTTTTTCGTCACACATGGTTTTCGGCACGAGAAAAAAACACGTTTATTTCAAACCGCTTCTGCAAAAATACTATAATAGTGACGGAAACGTGTTTTGGGACGTGCATAGACAAGATATCTAGATACCCAACGCACTATTCGTTTTTTACCCCACCCGTCTAGGGCGGCATCTAGGCGCTCAGTCTCGTTATTTAATAGCCAGTAACCTCGTATAGTATATAAAATTTTGCTTAATAATTTGTGTTGTAACCAAAAACTTCGTAGGAGCTTTAGTTTCTGAGATATTTACAAAAAACTGTTTTCAAGGCTGATATTTCATGGCTTCACTTAAAGTGTGCAAATAGGCTAGTTAGGAAGGTATCAGATCCGTCATGGATCCATTTAATTTTTAACGTTTTTCGAGTTTTCTGAACATTTCCTGAGTTTTTCCGAATATTTTTCGAGTTTTTCTAACATATCTCAAGTTTTCCGAACATTGCCCGAATGTTTCCGATTATTTTCCGAGATTTTTGTGAAATAAATCATGTTTTTAATAGAACATTAGAAGAAGTAGTAGTAGCAAATACGAAAACGAAATAGAATTCCCAAAAATGTATTAAGGTTCTATTTTACGAAATTAGTTATTCATTCTTACCATCTGAATTAGCTTCTCTAATACTTCGTACGTATTCGGGCTTTGCTGAACCTTTATGATTAACGCTAGTCCTCACTACTTCTATACCTTGATTTTCGTGTTTGAGAAAAATCAAACAAAATAAAATTTTGCAAAAAAACAAATACATTTTTTTAAAAATAACATAATATTATATGGTCATCTGTCCAAACAATAAGACAAACCAGGGCTATGACAAACATATTATTTTGAAGTTTTTTCAGAAAAATAAGGACTGCTATGGTGGAGATCTGGCAAATGGAGCAGAACCACTTTGCATCAGAGAAATGAGCTCTGCACCTCCTCCAAAGGCGTTGGGGGAAGGACACTCATCGTAAAGGGCCAAACTAACCAGCTTACAACGACAAGCCAGTCTTGCCATATGTGATGCAATGAGCTCTAGCCCATCGACTGCGCTTGAATGCTTACTAAACTTACCTCCGCTTCACATTTTCTTAGAGGCGGAGGCACGAAGAGCAACATACAGAATAAGAGCTAACCACCAGGATGGCAGGGCAAACAAACTGATATCAACAGCCCTAATAAGGAAACAAGAGTTGGATGCAACTCTAGGAATGATATCCGACGTCATGCCCAACACGGTGTACAGCAGAAAGCTATACAACATTATCCTCCCGGAGAGGGAGGACTGGTTAAAGAACAGGACCAATTTTTCAAATAACGATAGCTTCTGGTATACCGACGGATCCAAAATGCCTTCGGGCGTTGGATCTGGAGTTGTTAGTATTCAAGAAAAAGTCGAGATTAAACATAGTCTCGGCCAATTGGCTACTATATTTCAGGCCGAACTCGTAGCCATTAAACTGTGTGCCCGGTGGATTACTGACCACGAATGGACCAACAGGACAATAAAAATCTTCTCCGACAGTCAAGCAGCCTTAAGAGCGCTTGATTCCTATACGGTCTCATCGAGAACCGTGAGGAGCTGTAAAAATTCGCTGAATGCGCTTGGTAGCGCTAACAATGTATCATTAGTATGGATATCAGGGCATTCTGGGCACGAGGGAAATGAGGCCGCAGACCTAGCAGCGAGGGAAGCGGCATCTGCCGAGTTTTTCGGCCCCGAGCCAGCCCTGGGGATATCATACAATGCTGCTAAATCAACCATATTAAAATGGATGGAGAATAGCTTCCAACAATACTGGATAAATATACCAGAACTGGCTCACTTTAAAGAGTTCATTAAAGGACCTTGTAGAAACAGAGCCAGGAACATTATTGGACTTACCAGACAGGAGATACGTATAGTGACTGGTCTTTATACGGGTCACTGTCGACTGAGAGTGCCCATGCACAGAATGGGACTAACAGAAGAGACCGAATGTAGACTCTGTATGGAGGATGACGAAACAGTCAGACATGTACTGTGCGAATGTCCGGCTATTGCACGTTTACGTCAGAATACTTTCGGTAAACCTCAGATCGAATCAGAAGATCTGAACAGTGTCTCACCCAAACTGATAGCCGGCCTATTTGGAGGATTAGGCATACAGTGGTGAGAAACTACTCAAAAGTGAGCCACAATAGACCCACTGGTGGTCGCAGTGGAAGGGCTGCAAGGCCCACTCACATATGAATCATCATCATCATCGTAAAGGTAAGCTTTATAGGAAGCAAAGCTAACGTCAGGCTTTCTATTTTTTCGCTACCTGTAAAGCTTGCTTGACGATGAGCGACCTTAGTTGGGGGGGGGGGTATTTAGACCAAATTTGGGGGTTGCTGACCCTCCCTATGGGTGGTATATGGTTAAAATAAATTCAAAATGCTGAAAAATAGTGTATTAAAAAAAAGAAAGTCAAACTAACCCGAGTTTTTATTTTTTGAAAAAACGCTACACCCCACCCCCTTGGAATTGGTACAGAGCGGTTCTGCACATTTTGCGAGATATATCCATCATTCAAATTCGTATTCTACAATTTTTTAATAAAAATTTTGACGTATCACACAATACTGTATCACAATAGGCAGGCAGGAACTAAAAATCTGAATATTACCTGCAAAAGAAATTTAGGGACTTATTGAAATAAAACATGACTTTATTTTAAAGTCGACTTTATTCTGACACATTTACATAGAAAACTATCAGCTGACCTCGCAAAATTGACATACCAAAGCCAAATTTAATAATAAAGCCGCTAATTTTCATTTAATAAATACCGACACTAATAAATCCGGTTCTTAAATACAGAAAGGCCGAATTTTGAAGGAAATCAGCTGCTTTTTTTTATTACAAGCTTTTATTTAGCTTCAGATGTTCTGTCTAACTATCTATCAAATCTTGTGAAGCGTTTTTGACACAGTTCCCATTTGGATGAAATTTGGTACACACATAGTGGTCCCATGACAATACAACATTAAGAAAAAAATATCCTCCCACCCCTACCCCCACCCCTTCTATAGAAAAATGTGATTTTGACACACTTCCCGTTATCCGATTTGGATAAAATTTGGTATACAAATAGTGGTCCGATGATAATACAACAATAAGAAAAAAATATCCTCCCACCCCTACCCCCACCCCTTTCATAGAAAAATGAGTTTTTGACACACTTCCCATTATCCGATTTGGATAAAATTTGGTATTCACATAGTAATCCGATGACAATACAATATTAAGGAAAAAATATCCTCCCACTCCTACCCCCACCCCCATCTATAGAAAAATGAGTTTTTGACACACTTCCCATTATCCGATTTGGATGAAATTTGGTATACATATATTGGTCCGATAACAATACAACAATAAAGAAAAGATGTGGATATCTTATCGTGCTAACAACGTCAAAATTTCCATCAATCGGACATCGCTTTTATTATTATGATAATATTAGAATGTTAATTTTTAGTGCATTTTATAAAAGCTTGTGGCTTAAAAAAATTTTTTTACCAATTTTTATATGTAAATCTGTCACCATATGGTCGATTTTATTCCAATAAGTGTCTAATAAGTGGATTTATCAAGTTTTATTTACTTTCTTCCTTAAGTTACATATACTAATAGTTAAAAATTAATACAGGAAACTACTCAAAAGCCAAATAAAATATAAATAACAAAAATAAGTATTGGAATTGATTCGCTGACGCTGTACTTTTCATTCGTGCCCTTAATTGAAATTGCTTTTCAGATTCTTTAACTTTATTTATAAATTTTAGAAAATAATCGACTCGGACATACACTCCTGGTTTAGTTGGTTTGCCGCAACCCTTTCCCCATGAAACAATTCCTAAAAAAAAAGTTTGCATAAACAATTCCTAAAGGAAAAGTTTACATAAAATCCAGGGAAACAGTGCCTAAAGGAAAAGTTTGCACAAAATCAAGGGACACTTTTCCTAAAAAAAAGTTTGCACAAAATCGATCAAAACAATTCCTAAAAGACAAGTTTGCATAAAATCGAGGGAAACAATTCAAAAAGGAAAAGTTGGCATAAAATCGAGGGAAACAATTCCTAAAGGAAAAGTTTGCACAAAATCGAAGGAAACAATTCCTAAAGAAAAAGTTTGCATAAAATCGAGGGAAACAATTCGGAAAGGAAAAGTTTGCATAAAATCGAGGGAAACAATTCCTAAATAAAAAGTTTGCATAAAATCGAGTGAAACAATTCCTAAAGGCAAAGTTTGCATAAAATCGAGGGAAACAATTCCTAAAGAAAAAGTTGGCATAAAATCGAGGAAAATAATTACTAAAGAAAAGTTTGCATAAAATCAAGGGAAACAATTCCTAAAGGCAAAGGTTGCACAAAATCGAAGGAAACAATTCCTAAAAAAAAAGTTTGCACAAAATCAAGGAAAATAATTACTATTGGAAAAGTTTGCATAAAATCGAGGGAAATAATTCCTAAAGGAAAAATTTGCATAAAATCGAAGGAAACAATTCCTAAAGGAAAACTTTGCACAAAATCAAGGGAAACAATTCCTTAAAGAAGTTTGCATAAAATCGAGGGAAACAATTCGGAAAAGAAAAGTTGGCATAAAATCGAGGGAAACAAATCCTAAAGAAAAAGTTTGCATAAAATCGAGGAAAATAATTACTAAAGGAAAAGTTTGCATAAAATCCAGGGAAAAAATTCCGAAAAAAATATTTGCACAAAATGGAGGGAAACAATTCCTAAAGGAAAAGTTTGCACAAAATCGAGGAAAACAATTCCTAAAGGAACAGTTTGCATAAAATCGAGGGAAACAATTCCTAAAGGCAAAGGTTGCACAAAATCGAAGGAAACAATTTCTAAAGAAAAAGTTTGCACAAGAACAAGGAAACTAATTAATAATGGAAAAGTTTGCATAAAATCGAGGGAAATAATTCCTAAAGGAAAAGTTTGCATAAAATCAAGGGAAACAATTCCTAAAGAAAAAGTTTGCATAAGATCGAGGGAAACAATTCCTTAAAGAAAAGTTTGCAAAAAATCGAGGGAAACAATTCGGAAAAGAAAAGTTGGCATAAAATCGAGGGAAACAAATCCTAAAGAAAAAGTGTGCAGAAAATCGGGGAATACAATTCATAAAGGACAAGTTTGCATAAAATCGAGGGAAACAATTCAGAAATGACAAGTATGCATTCAATCGAAGGAAACAATTCCTAAAGAAAAAGTTTGCATAAAATCGAGGAAAATAATTACTAAAGGAAAAGTTTGCATAAAATCCAGGGAAAAAATTCCGAAAAAAATATTTGCACAAAATGGAGGGAAACAATTCCTAAAGGAAAAGTTTGCACAAAATCGAGGAAAACAATTCCTAAAGGAACAGTTTGCATAAAATCGAGGGAAACAATTCCTAAAGGCAAAGGTTGCACAAAATCGAAGGAAACAATTTCTAAAGAAAAAGTTTGCACAAGAACAAGGAAACTAATTAATAATGGAAAAGTTTGCATAAAATCGAGGGAAATAATTCCTAAAGGAAAAGTTTGCATAAAATCAAGGGAAACAATTCCTAAAGAAAAAGTTTGCATAAGATCGAGGGAAACAATTCCTTAAAGAAAAGTTTGCATAAAATCGAGGGAAACAATTCGGAAAAGAAAAGTTGGCATAAAATCGAGGGAAACAAATCCTAAAGAAAAAGTGTGCAGAAAATCGGGGAATACAATTCATAAAGGACAAGTTTGCATAAAATCGAGGGAAACAATTCAGAAATGACAAGTATGCATTCAATCGAAGGAAACAATTCCTAAAGAAAAAGTTTGCATAAAATCGAGGAAAATAATTACTAAAGGAAAAGTTTGCATAAAATCCAGGGAAAAAATTCCGAAAAAAATATTTGCACAAAATGGAGGGAAACAATTCCTAAAGGAAAAGTTTGCACAAAATCGAGGAAAACAATTCCTAAAGGAACAGTTTGCATAAAATCGAGGGAAACAATTCCTAAAGGCAAAGGTTGCACAAAATCTAAGGAAACAATTTCTAAAGAAAAAGTTTGCACAAGAACAAGGAAACTAATTACTAATGGAAAACGTTGCTAAAATCGAGGGAAATAATTCCTAAAGGAAAAGTTTGCATAAAATCAAGGGAAACAATTCCTAAAGAAAAAGTTTGCATAAGATCGAGGGAAACAATTCCTAAAGGCAAAGTTTGCACAAAATCAAAGGAAACAATTCCTTAAGAAAAATTTTGCACAAAATCAAGGAAAATAATTACTAATGGAAAACTTTGCTAAAATCGAGGGAAATAATTCCTAAAGGAAAAGTTTGCATAAAATCAAGGGAAACAATTCCTAAAGAAAAAGTTTGCATAAGATCGAGGGAAACAATTCCTAAAGGCAAAGTTTGCACAAAATCAAAGGAAACAATTCCTTAAGAAAAATTTTGCACAAAATCAAGGAAAATAATTACTAATGGAAAACTTTGCTAAAATCGAGGGAAATAATTCCTAAAGGAAAAGTTTGCATAAAATCAAGGGAAACAATTCCTAAAGAAAAAGTTTGCATAAGATCGAGGGAAACAATACCTAAAGGCAAAGTTTGCATAAAATCAAAGGAAACAATTCCTTAAGAAAAATTTTGCACAAAATCAAGGAAAATAATTACTAATGGAAAACTTTGCATAAAATCGAGGGAAATAATTCCTAAAGGAACAGTTTGCATAAAATCAAGGGAAACAATTCCTAAAGAAAAAGTTTGCATAAGATCGAGGGAAACAATACCTAAAGGCAAAGTTTGCATAAAATCAAAGGAAACAATTCCTTAAGAAAAATTTTGCACAAAATCAAGGAAAATAATTACTAATGGAAAACTTTGCTAAAATCGAGGGAAATAATTCCTAAAGGAAAAGTTTGCATAAAATCAAGGGAAACAATTCCTAAAGAAAAAGTTTGCATAAGATCGAGGGAAACAATACCTAAAGGCAAAGTTTGCATAAAATCAAAGGAAACAATTCCTTAAGAAAAATTTTGCACAAAATCAAGGAAAATAATTACTAATGGAAAACTTTGCATAAAATCGAGGGAAATAATTCCTAAAGGAAAAGTTTGCATAAAATCAAGGGAAACAATTCCCAAAGAAAAAGTTTGCAAAAAAACGAGGAAAATAATTCCTAAAGGAAAAGTTTGCATAAAATCGAAGAAAGCAATTTTTAAAGAAAAAAATTGCACAAAAGCGAGGAAAACAATTACTAAAGGAATAGTTTGCATAAAATTGAGGGACACAATTCCTAAAGGAAAACTTTGTATAAAATCGAGGGAAGAAATTCCTAAAGAAAAAGTTTGCACAAAATCCAGGGAAACAGTGCCTAAAGTAAGTTTGCATAAAATCGAGAGAAACAAGTCCTAAAGGGAATGTGTGCATAAAATCGAAAAAAACAATTTCCAAAGAAAAAGTTTGCATAAAATCGAGGTAAACAATTGCTAAAGGAAAAGTTTGTATAAAATCGAGGGAAACAATTCCTAAAGGAAAAGTTTGCATAAAATAGAGGGAAACAATTTCTAAAGGAAAAGCTTGCATCAAATCAAGGGAAACAATTCCTAAAGAAAAACTTTGGACAAAATCAAGGAAAACAATTCCTAAAGGAAAATTTCTAAACTAAAAGTTTGCATAAAATCGAGGGAAACAATTTCTAAAAAAAAAGTTTGCATAAAATCGAGGGAAACAATTTCTAAAAAAAAAGAGAAACAATTACTAAAGGAAAAGCTTGCATCAAATCAAGGAAAACAATTCCTAAAGAAAAAGTTTGGACAAAATCAAGGAAAACAATTCCTAAAGGAAAAGTTTGCACAAAATCCAGGAAAACAAGTTTGCATAAAATCGAGGAAAACAAGTTTGCATAAAATCGAGGAAAACAATTTCTTAAGGAAAAGTTTGCATAAAATAAAGAAAAACAATTTCTAAATAAAAATGTTGCATAAAATCGAGGGAAACAATTGCTAAAGGAAAAGTTTGGATAAAATTGAGGCAAACAATACCTAAAAGAAAAGTTTGCAAAAAATCGAGGAAAACAATTCCTATAGAAAAAGTTTGCACAAAATCAAGAAACACAATTCCTTAAAAGAAGTTTGCATAAAATCGAGGGATGCAATTCCAGCAAATGTTTTAGTAAAATCGTGAAAAATTTTTACATCATTGTTTTTTTAAATACCTAAAATAATTGGACTATTCTCTACTTTCCTATTTGCAATTGCCCTCCACAAAACACGGGTCCTCCAGAATCACCTTGGCATGCATCTTTGCCTTCCTTTGACAGGGTACAAAATGACTGGTTAACGTATGTTTTCATACGATCTAGAAAAATAAAATAAATGGACCCATCAGTACAATAAATCTAACGTACTTCAGTACCCGTAAATTAAAATTCAAACAAGTTCTTGTGGCTAATCGGGTAAAAAGAAAAATTAAGGGATTTTTTGTTTCTTTAGTAATTTTCAGAGCATAGCTCGAAAGCTTAACCTCACGGGGGTCCAAGATCTAATGGACACCTAATAAGTGTTGACAGTTAACTGTTTCGTCCTTATGGGACTCCTCAGAACACTGCTGGTCGATGTGACACCCTTCATAAATTAAGTATACGGCTTTATCTCTCACCTTACATTGCTAGTGAGAAAACAAAGTCATGTACCCAACAAGAAGCGCCATCTACCGAAATACGAGAGAAACTAAAACAGTAGCAGGCGAGTAAAACTGCTATGTTTTAATTTTTTCCTATAGTTTTATTATACTTCCTTTCAGTCTGCCAAAGCTCAACTCTCTAGCATTTCTGTAAGTGGGCAATGCTCCTTTTACATAACTTTAAATGTATAGGGGAGGGGAGTAAATTAAAATTTTGGGGTTTTTTCATAATTTCTATCAGTCTGCCAAATTTCAGCTTTGTTGCATGTCTGGAAGTACATACAGTAGAGTATTGATGATCTATACATGAGTGAGTGAGTGAGTGAGTGAGTGAGTCAGTGAGTGGCAATTTCGACGTTTTTTGAAATTTCGTAACTACTTTACTACTTTATGGAATTACATGAAACTTGGAGGGCTTGTTAACTCCATGGAGATCTACGACTGTGCAAAGTTTGAGATTCGTAGCGCATTCCGAAGTAGAGTTTTAGGTAGGTCAAATATCGGCTGAAATGTTTCAAGAAAAGATGGTTACGGCGCGCGAACTTGGCGAGGCACTGCCGTGCCCTCAGATAATCTTGTGGAGTTTTTTTAACTTACTATGTCCATAATGTCCCACACACTCATCCATAGTGATTAGGGATAGACTGACACACTGCAAAGTAGAGGCTGTTTTATTGTGCTCGTTTAGTCCCCATCCCATTACCAGTACAGGCTGATTGCATATCTGCGTCATATCCTGGTTAATATGTTCTTTTGGAAGCTTTAAAACCATAAAAATAAAATGTCTTTAAAAAATTTTGTTTTACAATTTATATTTTTTGATTACTACTATTACTGGTCAAGTAATTGAGAAAAAGAGTGCCAGAAATATTAAGGCTCATGTGACCTTTGTGGACCTACAAAAAGCATATGATACCGTTCCATTAGGAAAATTATGGACAGTGTTAGAGCAAACTAATATCAATCATACATACACAGGAGCGATAAAAGCACTGTACAAAGGGTCAAAATGTAAAATTAAAATTGGAAATCAATTTTCAAAAGAATTCCTGGTAACAAAAGGCTGAAGACAGGGATGTTGTATCTCTCCAACTCTTTTTAAAATATATATCGCAGTAGCTCTAAAAAACTGGAAGAGCAAAGTACACGGCATGGGAATAGAACTTAACGACCGATTTACCATATACACACTACAGTTTGCTGACGACCAAATAATTGTAGCCAATGATAAAGAGTAGTTGATGAGATACTTAATCGAAGAATACCAAAAGTGGGGGTTAACAGTGAACATGGACAAGTGAATTAGAACTAGAAAATGGACAAGCAATATCTCCATGTAATGAGTATGTATACTTGGGTGTCACATTTGATAAGACGGGAACAGACTGTAAAGAACTGGAAAAAAGAATAGTAAAAGCAAAAAAGGTTATTGGTTGTCTTAACAGTATTTTATGGATCCTATAATTGAAATTGAAATTGAAATTTATTTATTCACCAATATGATACATCATAGAAGGTTTTGTCATAAAGAGAACACTGACTTATAAAATCATGTAAATGTTTTAAAAATGTTAAATCCTAATATTTAAATCTAAGGTCAGTCTTAAAATATGATTTTTAGTAAAAAGGTACATACATAGTTTTAAAAAAAAAACGACAAAAAATATAAAGAAGTACAAAAACAAATACACAAAAAACACTACTCTAATTTCCCTAGCAGTTATTATTACACAGACAGATGTAACTTGGAGATCAAAATTAAATTTTGAATTCTTCAAATCAAGAAATTCTTGTATATAGTAAAAGGCATTTTTACATAACAGTTTTTTTACATACAATAGGACCCATTGGCGTAGCTAGCCTTGCTTTTCAGGGGGGGCCGTGGCTCCGGTCTATCTTGAACAAAAGCAAACATAGGTTTTAAAGAGTCGTGCAAAGTGAGCAATGAATAAAAAAAAAATTATTATTATTAAATGTTCTAATATTTTAATATAACAAATTTAATAATACATTTACCAACTTATTTATATGTATACACAGCATATATGTAATTCAGCAATTCTACAAAGAAAGTTTTCGACGTCGCTGACTGAAAGCGTCTACCACACTGTCTAAGTCGGCCTCAACATCTTTTTCTATGAATAACAATGACAAACCTGAGTGTCTCTCTTGAGTCATAGTTGTTCTAAGCCAATTAAAAACTCTCCTCATGGCAGAGAGGACCTCTCGCAAGTTGCACTTGAAATTGGAAGAATACTCGCAACTTTAAAAAGTTGGTAGAGGTTTGGATAGGTGTTTTCTGCTATATGTTGTTTGATAGAATCATGACCAACAGTTTGATTTAACCGAAAAATACAATTCTTTAAAACGGTCATTTCTGCTCTTAGAGCAGAATTATTAATATTAAAAATTTCCCGGTATTGCTCGACGAATTTATTCCATTTAACGACGTGGGAAAACTTAATATGAAAATGGTTATGAAATTGTCACCAAAATCGGAAAATTTTCATAAGACACTAAACGCTAACCTCAAAAAAACTAAAAAGATTATTATATTTATTTTAGAAAAACAGTTTAAAAAGGTCTTTTATAACCTTACGACATCTACAACCCGATTTCGGAAACAGAGGGGCAAAGGTCGCTGTCTTTATTAAATGCGAAATTTAACTTACACATCTATAATATTTTACAAGATGTCGCCAATATGTATGAAATATTCAATATGCATAATTATGTTAAAATTTAAAAAATATTTTCGGGAAATTGCATAAGTGCAGAAAAGTTACCGATAATTTAAAGAGAAAAAGCCTAATTCCGCAAGACAAGGGCTTTTTCTTGAAATGTAAACATTATCTGAATGATTTTAAATTTTAATGCACCTATTTTATTTGAATATTTCCCGAATAATAATAGAAAAGAGTGTATTTTCAGCGTCATGTTCTTTTACTAGTAGTCGGTAGGGGAGGCCCAAAATATCTTAGGGGGGGCCTGAGAGACTTCAGGGGGGGGTCAGGCCCCCCCTGCCCCCCCCTAGCTACGCCAATGCAATAGGAACTGTTTTTCACTTAAATTTATAACTTTTTCTGGCAACTTGTTATAGAATAAGGGGCCAAAATAATTTTTTGAGTACCTGCTGTGGTTTAATCTTGTGTAGTCCAGATAAATTTTTTTGTTATGCCTGGTATTGTGCTCATGAATATCATTATGTGTTTGATAATTCTGTATATTTACTCTGACATATTTTAAACATTCGAAAATGTACAAGGACGGAAGAGTAAAAAGATTATTGCTTATAAATATGTCCCTGACATCTGCTTGATACCCCAATCCAAACGCCACTCTCAAGGACTTTCTCTGCATGCCAAAAGCACGTTCTGCGTGTGAAGAATGTCCCCATGCTAATATCCCATAACTGATATGAGACACAATCAACGAGTGGTAGGCTGTTAAAATTATGTTTCTTGAGACAACATTTATTAAATTTCTTAAAACAAACACGTTCTTTAATAATTTGTTGCATATTTTATCGACCTGATATTCCCATGTTAACTTTTGATCTAAATCAAAAACTGGATGTGTGTGTTTTCGTTTTCCACTGGTAGCTCTTTAAAAGTAAAAAAGTATGTTTTTGTTTTAGTTTCATTAAGTTTTAGTTTATTTGTTCTGAACCAGACCTCCGCTTCGTCGGATGCACCATCCATTAGGTGCTTCAAACATTGGCGTAGCTAGGGGGGGCAGGGGGGGCCTGGCCCCCCCCTGAAGTCCCTCAGGCCCCCCCTAAGATATTTTAGGCCTCCCCTACAGACTAGTAGTAAAAGAACATGACGCTGAAAATACATACTTTTCTATTATTATTCGGGAAATATTCAAATAAAATAGGTGCATTAAAATTTAAAATCATTCAGATAATGTTTACATTTCAGGAAAAATCCCTTGTCTTGCGGAATTAGGCTTTTTCTCTTTAAATTATCGGTAACTTTTCTGCACTTATGCAATTTCCCGAAAATATTTTTTAAATTTAAACATAATTATGCATATTGAATATTTCATACATATTGGCGACATCTTGTAAAATATTATAGAAAAGTAAGTTAAATTTCGCATTTAATAAAGACAGCGACCTTTGCCCGTCTGTTTCCGAAATCGGGTTGTAGATGTCGTAAGGTTATAAAAGACCTTTTTAAACTGTTTTTCTAAAATAAATATAATAATCTTTTTAGTTTTTTTGAGGTTAGCGTTTAGTGTCTTATGAAAATGTTCCGATTTTGGTGACAATTTCATAACCATTTTCATATTAAATTTTCCCACGTCGTTAAATGGAATAAATTCGTCGAGCAATACCGGGAAATTTTTAATATTAATACTTCTACTCTAAGAGCAGAAATGACCGTTTTAAAGAATTGTATTTTTCGGTTAAATCAAACTGTTGGTCATGATTCTATCAAACAACATATAGCAGAAAACACCTATCCAAACCTCTACCAACTTTTTAAAGTTGCGAGTATTCTTCCAATTTCAAGTGCAACTTGCGAGAGGTCTTTCTCTGCCATGAGGAGAGTTTTTAATTGGCTTAGAACAACTATGATTCAAGAGAGACACTCAGGTTTGTCATTGTTATTCATAGAAAAAGATGTTGAGGTCGACTTAGACAGTGTGGTAGACGCTTTCAGTCAGCGACGTAGAAAACTTTCTTTGTAGAATTGCTGAATTACATACTTCCTGTGTATACATATAAATAAGTTGGTAAATGTATTATTAAATTTGTTATATTAAAATATTAGAACATTTAATGCGCGTATTTTGTTTTTATTCATTGCACACTTTGCACGACTCTTTAAAACCTATGTTTGCTTTTTGTTCAAGATAGACAGGGGCCACGGCCCCCCTGAAAAGCAAGGCTAGCTACGCCAATGGCTTTAAATCATTTAACGTTCTTCTTCTTATTGAAAAGGACGTATCATCAGCAAACAAGATAAGCAGCAGGTCGATGCCCAGTCCTACCCTCAGGTCATTGATGTAAATCAAAAAGAGTACAAGACCAAGCACAGACCCCCTCTCATAAGCGGACACTCACGGTTTGGTCGATTTTGTCCGCTTATTGGAGGTGTCCGCTTATTGGAGGTGTCCGCTTATTGGAGGTGTCCGCTTATGAGAGGGAACTGCGGCTAAAGGGAGTGTTCGCTTAATAGAGGTATGCGCAAGGAGAGGTTTCACTGTAATGTAATTTAACATATATGAAACAATGGTAAAAAGCATGCTGTTGTACGAAATAGAAACTTTTAGCGTAACAGAAAAATACAAAACAAAAATGGAAAGTGTCGAAAACAGATCATATAAGAAATGAAACTATAAAACACAGAATGGGAATCAAGGGAAGCATAACGGATGACATCACTAAAAGACAACTGATATCGTAAGGCCATGTACAACGGATTACCAAAGCAGGTCCCAGAATGGCAACCAATAGGGGGCAAGAATTTTTTCTACTTTTCTATACATCCCCCTCCTCTGTTAATACACTTTTCCCAACGGTTTAACAGTTTCTTAATCCCGTTTTCATAAAAGGAAGCTGGGCGGGTATCTAACCAGTTGCGCACGAATGCCTCCACCTCTTCATTGGTCTAAAATTGCTCGCCTCCCAGTGAATCTTTGAGTGGGCCAAACATATGAAAATCGCAAGGTGACAAATCTGGACTGTATGGAGGGTATTCCAGTACAGTCCAGTGCATTTCATTGATTTTGGCCTGTGTTAAAGCTGCCGTATCAGGTCTAGCGTTGTCATGCAGGAGCAACACGTCTTGGATGGGGTGTGCTCTCCTCTTTTGGCGATAATCAAGCTTTACCTGGTTGAGTAAGTTGTAGTAGTAAGCCGCGTTTATTTTTATTCGCTCTTGCAAAAAATCGACCAACAAAACTCCTCTCCAGTCCCAGAAAACGGTCGCTAAAACTTTGCCTGCAGAAATGATGGTACGCGAGTAATATCCCTGGAATAATAACATCTCATCTTGTTTGTAATAACAAATATATTGCTGACGCCGTACATTGAAGTTTATATATGCACCCAAATGGTCTAATTAGGCATCATTATACTTTTACAAGTTGTATTGGTCATTTTAGTTATAAGTATTTTTTGTAGTCTTTTCAAATAAAAAGTTTTTTAAAAGCTACGTCACCGGACTTCGTATTTAATTGGCGCTGCGAACAGGATAGTGCGATTTCGTCCTTTATCGGTTTTCCGTTGTACGAAAGTGACTTTTAAGTCTTAGTGCGCTATTCAAACCGAACTTTACGTCCCGTACGAATTGTGAACTTTTTCTTAAAAGAAAATACCTTTTACGACGTCGAACGTAAAGAAGTGTTGTGGAATAAAGCCTGGAGTTGAAGCTAGTGACGTCTACCGTGTTGTATGAGTCCCGCCGAAGCCAAAAGCCTAACCAACGACACATCCCTACTGAGCCCGGTGTCATAGGCAGAAAAGCTAAAGTCAACCCCCATTTATAGGATTCCTTTTGGTGGCGTAACCTCTACAGAACAAGCCTTATGGATTTATCCTCGATTGTTATGTAAGTTTTTTTGACTTTCTTGATGCCTAGGCGATTAAAGAATATTTTAGAAAAGAACAAAACAAAACTAGGATTAGGAGCAGAAAATAAGAAAGAAAACGTTAAAACTGAAATTGAAAACTATCTAGCAAGTTTGAAGAAACCGTCTTTAAATTTAAATTTTGAGCAAATAAGTAGTTTGCAAAGTAGTTTAAGAAATTTAAGTGGTCAGTCGACATCGAGACTAGACACTCAACAGCAATTAGAAAGTATAGAAGAAAGTTTAGAAGAAAATACTGAAAATAATTTAGAAAATAGATTTTTAGAAAATTTTGATTCTTTAAATTTTGCAAATTTAAACACTAGTTTTAACAGTAGTTTAAGTAGCGTTAGTAGTAACCAATTAGATAACACTTTACAAAACGAAGAACTTTCTAACACAATGGAAAATCTTAAATTTTACACGTCATTGTTGCCCACATTTGATGGCAGTCAATCCCATTTAGAAAGTTTTTTGATTTCTGTACAAGAATTTTATGAACTTTATTTTGGTAATTCTATTGAGCAACAAAAATTGGTCCTGTCTGCCATAAAATCGAAACTGGTAGGCAAAGCTCAAAATTTTCTATTAGAAAGGCCAGATTTAAATACTTTTGAAAAAATTAAGTTAGCTTTAAGACAAAAATTTGGTGATCCAATTAATCACGAAATTTTGATGCAAGAACTTCAGTACATTAAAATTGACGCAAACGAAGACATTTTGCAGTTTATCGATAGACTTAAGGCCTTTTGCCAAAGAATTTTTGGAAAAATTCAATGTGAAGTAGCAGATAACGCACAAAAGTTACTGCTTATATCTCAAGTAGAAAAAGTATCTGTTTTAATTTTGACCGCAAACTCCCCAGACTCTTTAAAAACGCTTCTTATGCTTAAAACTCCTGCAACTTTAGACGAAGCCTACAAGGACGTCATGAGTAATAACATAGTAGAAGCGCAAGTCAATTTTACAAGTAATAACTCGAACTTGCACAAAGGAAATAATTCATTTTTAAAACCCAACAATAACTTTAGACAAAACCAAAATTTTAATCGCAACCCCCAAACTAATCAAATAAGACCAAAACCACCCCAACAACGTTTTAACCCGTTTATGCAACCTTTTTCGAACCCTCAGTTTACCAGACAATTTAATTTTAATCCACCTTTTAACTCTCAATTTAGACAACCTAACTTTAATTTTAATCAACCTAGACCTTTTCAAAATCAACCTCAAAATTTTCAAAATTTTGGAAGACCAACTAACGCCTTCGCCCCACAAAATAAACCCATTTTAGACAAGCCAACCCCTATGTCGACATCAACAATTGGTCCGTCAAGGCAACACTATCAAAGACCCCCATACAATCGACCTTCAGGAATTTTTAAACCCTCAGGATTTTTGACAAATGTAGAAACATACCCAGAACAAACTTACGAACAAAACTACGAACAAACCTACGAACAAACCTGTGAAAATCAAACTTACAATAATTATAGTGAAGAAAACCCTGACTATTTTTACGATCCTCATTTTTATAACGAAGAACCCACTAGCCAACAAGAAAACTGCTCTTACGAACATAATTTACAAACAAACGCCGCAAGCGAAAATTTTCAGGAAACAGCCTTGGATCCCCCGTCGACTTAAATAACGTTGCCCGACAAATCGAACTACCATATTTTTATTTACCAAAAACGCAAATAACAATTCTTATCGATTCAGGAGCCTCAGACTCTATAATCTCCCCAAAAATAGCCAAAATGTACCCCGATAATATATTTTTTGAACCTTTTGAAGTAACTGCCTGCAGAAAGACATACAAAGAAAATCAAAATTTAAAATTAAATTTATTACAAGAACTAGGAATAAACGAAAATTTTAAAATGCGTGTTTTAGACTGGCATAAGGACTTTGATGCATTAATAGGCTCAAGAGACCTTAAAAATTTAAACGGTATAGTCGACTTTGAAAATAGAATATTAACTTTAAACAAAATTAACATTCCTTTTTCGTTAGCCTATAACGAACCTTTAAAGCAGCCGATTCAAAATTTTCATGTCAATTCCTTGATAGTCCCTGTCAATTACAAAAAAGGCACTGCACTTTTGCCCTCTTTTTCTATAAATGATCACATTATTCCCGACAGTCTCGTAAAAATCGAAAACGGTTTTTGCAAAATCCCCAATCCAAACCCAAACGTCAATATTAACTTTCACGATCGAGTCAAGGTCATACCTCAAGAACAATTCGATATAATTGACCCCCCTAATCAATACAACACAGCCTTCGACCCTGACACACAATTAAGACTAGATCATCTCACGCCTCTTGAAAAATCTAAAATTTTGCCTCTTTGTAAGGAATTCAAAGACATTATGTATAACGAAAATTGTGACCTTTCTTTTACAAGTCAAACTAAACATTTTATCCGCACGACAAACGACCGTCCTATCTATGTTAAATCTTTTCGACATCCTCCAGCAATGAATGCTGAAATTCAAAGTCAAATTCAAAAGCTTCTTGACAATAAAATCATTCGTCCCTCCATTTCTCCCTATTCTGCACCTGTTTGGATAGTTCCAAAAAAAGCAGATGCTTCTGGAAAGAAGAAATTTAGGTTAGTCATCGACTACCGCCGCTTGAACGATGAAACTATTGAGGACAAGTGGCCTCTTCCAAGAATAGACGAGATCCTGGATAATCTAGGAAAATGTACCTACTTCACGACCCTTGACCTTGCCCAAGGTTTTCACCAAATAGAAATGGATCCTAAATCCATCGAGAAAACTGCTTTCACAGTTAATAACGGCCATTTTGAATACTTGCGCATGCCTTTTGGCTTAAAAAACGCCCCCGCCACATTCCAAAGAATGATGGACGAAGTCCTTAGGGACTACCTGTACAAATTCTGCTTTGTCTACATGGATGACGTAGTCATATTTTCAAAATCTTTATCAGAACACATTGATCATATTAGAATCATATTTAAAAAATTAAAAGAAGTAAACCTAAAAATACAGCCAGACAAATCAGAGTTTCTACAAAAAGAAGTTGCATTTTTAGGGCATATCATAACGCCGGAAGGTATTAAACCGAATCCAATGAAAATCGACGCGATCATACGTTACCCTATACCTAGAACACAAAAAGAAATAAAATCTTTCTTAGGTCTCGTAGGATACTACCGCAGATTCATAAAGAACTTTTCTAAAATTACATTTCCTCTCACGCGATGTCTACGAAAAGGGAGCGAAATTAATATTAAAAATCAGGAATATCAAAATGCTTTTCAAAAATGTAAGGAACTTATAACAAACTCTCCCGTTCTTCAATATCCCGACTTTACAAAACCCTTTATACTTACGACAGACGCCTCAAACATAGCTCTAGGCTCTGTCCTTTCGCAAAATAATAAACCGATCGCATATTACTCCAGAACTTTAAATTCAGCCGAGAAAAACTACTCTACTATAGAAAAAGAACTCCTTGCTATTCTAGAATCAACAAAACACTTTAGACCTTATCTTTACGGACAAAAATTCACCATAGAAACCGATCACAATCCATTAGTTTGGCTGTCAAAAATTCAAGAGCCAAACTCCCGTTTAATTCGTTGGAAACTTAAACTAGAGGAGTACAACTTCGAAATAAAATACAAAAAAGGCAAAGAAAATGTCGTTGCTGACGCACTCTCAAGAATAGACATCAACACCCACGAAACAAATGACGTCATGTCTATATCCCCTAACGTCGATCACTCAGTTGCGGACCTAACCGATTTTAATCTCTCCGATTACGTCATTAACGAAATTTACCAAGAAACACAAACCAACCTAACTCGCCTTAATGAAATGACAAAACCATCTACATCAAACTTAAATCCTTCTCAACCAATTGAAACTGACAAAGTTCAGAATGATAACGACTCTGACGTCACCGTTCACTCGAACAACGACCCAGACGGAAAATACCTACCGATTTCAGAATTACCCCTAAATTACGCAACTAATCGATTAATAATCGATTACGGTAAAGAATACAAACATTTCCATACAAACCCGTTTAAGAAAAATCATAACTTTGTGCGAATAAACAAAGATCAGCAACAAGGATGCATTCTTAAAATCTTAAAAGAAATAGTAAAACCCGATTCACTTTTCACGGTTTATATCCCAAATAATGAACTCAAACTCGAATTTCAAAGAATAGTTAGCTCAATTTTAAACCCTCATGCAAAACTTATTTTTTCAAACATTTATGTAACAGATGTCATTAATACCGAACAGCAAACAGAAATAATAGCAAATTACCACAAATCTAATCATAACGGCATAACTGAAACCTACAATCATTTAAAACAAAAATATTATTGGCCTAAACTAAGAGACTCTATTACCAACTTTATAAACACCTGCGAAATATGCCTACAGAATAAGTACGAAAGACACCCTTACAAAATAGCATATGAAGGACCCTTATTGGCCGAAAAACCTTTTAAAACTCTTCATATGGACGTTTTTCGATTTTCAAATTGTCAGTTTTTAACTATCATTGATTCATTTTCAAAATATGCACAAGCTTATTTTATCTCCGATCGAAACGCCGTTACTATTCTTAGCAAATTAAGACATTATTTTTCCCACCATAACACCTGTCAAAAAATTGTGACAGATAAAGGAACTGAGTTTGACAACAATCTCCTTAAAGAGTTCTGTCAACTATTTTGTATCGATTTACATTATACAACACCCGCTAACTCCTCTTCTAATAGCCCCATCGAAAGGTTACATTCAACTTTGTTAGAAAAATTACGTATCTTGAAAATGCAAAATCCCGATGAGACACCTCAAAACATAATGACGTCAGCCATCTTAATATATAACCAAAGTATTCACTCTACTACCGGTTGTTCCCCCTTTTCAATTTTATATGGCCCTTATGTGAACGAACCAAACATAAATAACGACCTCACTCTTTTTGAACAATATAATGAACAACGAAAGAAAGAACTAATACCTTTTCACGATCAAGTTTTCAA
Source organism: Aspidapion aeneum (assembly GCA_963576565.1). NCBI lineage: Eukaryota > Metazoa > Arthropoda > Insecta > Coleoptera > Brentidae > Aspidapion > Aspidapion aeneum. Next base: position 831,544 of record OY755039.1, on the reverse strand, counting down.
AAAAGCATATCAAAAACAGTTACACACCACACAAAAACAAAATAAAAACACCGAAGAGCCCCCTCAAATTCAAAAAGATCAAACTATCTTTAGAAAAAACACCCTTCGAAATAAAATGAACCCCCAATTTATCCCTACCAAAGTAACTAACGTCAATAAAAATGTTATAACTGGTATCTCAAAAACTAAACCAATTAACACACATGTCAGAAAAATAAAAAGACTCAGGAAAAAACCTAAATCATTCCAGGTTCCTGATCCTGTCCCTCCTGACATTGACGAACCTCAACCAGGCCCTTCAGGTCAATAGATTGGACAATAATGGATTCTACACCGAAGAAATCTCTCCTTCTTTAGTTGTAAGCCATTATCATACTATGTACATACCTTTTAATATGACAAAAATTAAAACGTCTCTAAGCCAACTTTTTACTACTAATTCCCTATTTTTATCCCCTTTAGTCAATCAAGTTAATAATACTTTATTAAAAATACAATTTCAATTCCTTGAATCATGCTTAAACGATACGTACAATACTTATGAAAAACTAAATTCTTTAGAAAACAATGAACTTAGAAAGAAACGTGGTTTATTCAACCTACTGGGAAGCGGTATTAAATTTGTCACAGGAAACCTAGATAATACCGACCTAGACACAATAACGCAGAACTTACAAATACTGAAACAAAATCAAATTAACACGATGCACAAGATAAATGACCTTAGTTCATTTGCCGGGAATATTATAAACAAATTCCAGGAAAATGTAAACATTATAAATAAAAACGCAAAATGCATTCGCTTCGAAATTTTAAAATTGAATAATGAAATCACGTTATTACTCAGTATGCAAAACCAAATTTTACAAATCTCAAAACTAAACAAATTTTTGGAAAAAATGCTGAGAATGATATCTTTTGCGCATCTGCAAACTTTAGATTTAGAAATTTTGAATGTCAATGAAATTAGGGAAATTTGGCAATATTTGACAGCTCATTATCCAAAAAATTCTCTATGGCCACTAAAACACCTGTCAGAATTAACTCTTATATGTAAAACTGGCCTTATTCTGTTAAAAGATATGTCAATCATTGTAGTGAAAATACCAATCTTTGAAAAATATTCTTGTAGTCTTAAGATAGTTTATCCAATACCTAATAATGAATCAAAAATATTAATTAGCCCCAGTAAATACTATTGTAACAATTTATGGTATCAGCAATGCTCTGAAATTAACTCAAATTGGATTTGTTTCAACCCCATTGCACATAGTTGCCTTTTACCAAAAAATTGCCCTTTCGCCACAGTAAAAAATAATTTTCAAATTCACACTTTAACTTATAAAAGTGGTCTACTTTTCTGTACAAAAAACTCCGAAACAATTTACGAAAATTGCTTCCAGTTTCAGAAAACCACACTTCAAAACTGTTATCTTATTAACAGCCAGTGTGACATAATAATTAATCAAAATAAATATTCATTATCAATAAATAACATTTCTGTTTCATTGCCAGATATAATAAAGCTTCCTGAAACAAACTTGTCTATCAATTTGCAGATAAGACATTTAGAAAACCCGCAAAAAATGCAGGAAGACCTTTTGGATCCTTTAGTCCTACAGGAACTTAATTTTGAAAGCCAAAATTACATTATCTTAACTTTATGTTTGGCAGTAATCTTGATATTTATTTTTATTTTCTATTTTTGGCGAAAACAAAAAACCTCAAAGACAAAAAATATTCCCTTAAGGGTTCTCCAAAAACTCATCAACGAGGACGTTGACGAAACTAAGGGTGGAGGAGTAATATCCCTGGAATAATAACATCTCATCTTGTTTGTAATAACAAATATATTGCTGACGCCGTACATTGAAGTTTATATATGCACCCAAATGGTCTAATTAGGCATCATTATACTTTTACAAGTTGTATTGGTCATTTTAGTTATAAGTATTTTTTGTAGTCTTTTCAAATAAAAAGTTTTTTAAAAGCTACGTCACCGGACTTCGTATTTAATTCGCGGGACGTGGTTGACTAACGTTGTCGACACGCTCACGGCCGTCGTTAATTTCCTTGCACCAAGTTTTTACAGGTACACACGAAAGCGTTTTATTTCCGAACTGTGCTCGCAATTTGCATCGAATTTCGGCAGGTTTAACGTTTTTGCATGTAAGAAATTTAATGATTATTCCTTGCGCAACACTGCTGTTCTTCTCGCTAATAGGGAACTTGCCCAAAAAATCCTATAAAAACAACTAAAATCGTAAGATATTATCATAAGAAACTTCCTAGAAAAAGAAAAAATCCAATAACAATTAAATTATCTGAGAAATAAAGGTTTGAAATTTGAATAACTGTTCTTAAAACGCGCTGCCATTGGTTGTGACGTCACGCCTTTGGAACCGACATTGAAACAACACGTAAATAATTGATATTGTACTTAATGGAGCTTTGAACGTGGTGTTCAGTTATTTCCGGACGTAGTTTTGTCTAAATTTTCTAAATTTAGTATTTTGTGATTCTGTTAAAGACTGAAAATGGTTGATGCGGGGTTTATAAAAGGACAATCAGACAATTTAGCAGAGTTGATATGTTTATGACTGCATTATACATTAAAAATTCGGAGGATTTTTCTCAAGCTGAAGTTCGTGGTGTAAAAGCTCGCAAGTAAGTATAAATACCTAAGTACTGTAAGTACTATAATATAATAATTATATATATATATATATATATATATATATATATATATATATATATATATATATATATAACCATACTAATAAGTCTTATTAAAAATAAGTATATTAATTAAGTAGGTACCCACCTATTTAAAACACTGTTTAGAATGAGCTCTATAAACACTAGTGCTGATTTATTTTTATTTATACCTACCCACATAGGTACAGAGTGGTCCAAATTGGACACTTTTGATAGGAAACGCCCATTTCTAGAGGAGATAGAAAAAAACTAACCAACATGTTACGAGCTCGATTTTTGTTAAAACATTAATGCCGAAAACCGCACATCGATATCTTAAACTACTTTCAAGATATATATTTTCAATTTGGTGCATTTTGGACCCACCCCCGTAACTTTTTTATTTATGAATATTTTTTATTACTGTAAAAAGATGCCTGAGGCATTTTTTTAAGAGCAATTCAACTGTCAAATTAAATTTTATCTGTCACTTTTAGTATTTGAGATATTACATAAGGTTTGTATTTTTCTTTTGGAATGACCTTTTTTTTATTCGATTTTTGAAATCAGCGTAATTTTTTTTTTAAAGTAACACTTAATATTTTATTTTTTATTGTTTTTTATATTTTTAGTTTTTAGTTACCTCTTAACTTTTTTTTTTAGTTTGCTGAATAAGAATTGGTTTAAATTATTTAAAAAAAATAAAAAAAATAAGAAGTAATAAAAAAATAAAAAAATATAAAAAAATTAAATATTAAGTGTGAAACATCGAATTTTAAAGGAAATTTTACGCTAATTTTAAAAATCGAATAAAATAAGGATCAATCCATAAGTAAAATATAAACTTTATGTAATATCTCAAAAACTAAAAGTGACAAATAAACTTTAATTTGATAGTTGAATTGCTCTTAAAAAAGTGCCTTAAGAATGTTTTTACAGAAATAAAAAATTTCATAAATAAAAAAGTTATGAACCGAATGGCCGTTATACTCATAAGGGGCCCGGGATTTTTCTAAGGAGTGACGTCACAGCGGCTGCCGCGCATTTTGCTGTGTTTGAATATACCAGTCAGCGATTCCAACTTTAATTATTAATTGTAAAATAAGTATTGCGATTTAAGGGCTGATATTTGGTATAATGCGTTTTCATACAGAAATACACATTTTAGTAAAATAAAAAAAAATAGGCAAGTTCCCTATTGCGATTGCTCCTGGCCAAATGAGCATCGCGGCACTACCAGCCGCCTACATGCTGCTGAATATCCCTACTCCAAAATTATAACGGCCACGTTCATCTTGAATGACTTTTCCGTTACTAAATTTAAAAGGCTTGTTTATATGCTGTACAGAAAAAACACAGAGCATATAACCTTTGGAAACGACAACAAACCGCTCAAAACCACACAGAATTTATAGAAGCCCGAAATAGTTCGGTTATTACTATTGACGCCGCCAAAGAAACATACAATCAAAGAATAAAAAACAGGTTGCTGAATTGTCCAAGTAGTTCTAGGTCCTTTTGGTCTCTTGCAAAAGCCGTTGGATCAAACTTCACCAAGTCATCCATACCACCACTTACAGATAAAAATACTCACTTAGCCACAACATCAGAGGAAAAAGCCAATATGCTGGCCAAAATCTTTTCCTCCAACTCAAACCTAACAGTGCCAAATGGAAAAACTCCACCGTTCATTGAAAGGGTTTCCCACAGTATGCCAGAGGTACCCTTTTGTCACAGAGAAATACGAAAATCCCTTAAAAAGTTGGATACAAACAAAGCAATGGGTCCAGATGGCATTCCCGCGATAGTACTCAAAAATTGTGCTAGCGAACTCACCCCAACTTTCGCAAAATTACTCAATTTATCTTATAGGCAAGGAGTATATCCATCATCATGGAAGTCTGCCGCAGTACAACCCATTCCAAAGAAAGGAAAAAAGACAGATCCGTTAAACTATAGACCAATTGCTTTACTTCCGGTGATATCAAAAGTAATGGAAGAGTTGTGAACAATCACCTAACCAAGTACTTGGAAAAGTACAAAATTATCAACGACAAGCAATACGGATTTCGAAAATATAGGTCAACTGGCGATTTACTTACATACGTCACTCACTTATGGCAAAAAGCGATTGAGTTGCGAGGTGAAACAAGAACAATTGCCTTAGATATATCTAAAGCATTCGATAAAGTCTGGCATGAAAATCAGCTCAACAAGCTCAAAGCAACGGGATTGTCGCCGAGACTTTGCACTTGGTTTGAAAGTTACCTTAAAGATCGATCCATTTATGTTGCACTGGATGGCCGGAACTCCAACTCTTACCAAATAAATGCTGGTGTGCCACAGGGAGCAATCCTTTCGCCAACACTTTTTCTGATTTACATAAATGACCTCATAGATAAAACAGTAAATCCACTTTATTGCTTTGCAGATGATGGCAATGTAGTCTCCTCAGTCATACCACCCACATGTCTCTCCGCACGTGAATTCCATTACCTTAGACTAACTGAAATATCACAGATAAATAACGACTTGGAGATAATAGAGGACTGGGGCAACAAAAACCTTATACAGTTCAACGCGCAGAAAACCCAAGCAGCCTTGTTTTCAAAAAAGACCAGCACCGGTGAGCCAAACATCATGCTATCTGGAAGTGCTGTCCCATTGCAGAGCCAGTTGAACATCTTAGGAGTCACTGCAGAGACCAACATGTCTTGGCACAGTCACGTGGCAGATATAGCTAAAAGGGCGTCCCAAAAGCTTGGGGTGCTATTTCGTACAAGACATCTGTATACACCAAGCCAACTGCTGACACTCTACAAAGCCCAGATTCGACCAACTATGGAGTACTGCTCACATATATGGAGTGCGGCACCCAAACATACCTTAATACTTTTGAACACCGTGCAAAAACGAGCTATCAAGCTGATCAATGACCCCGCACTTACCCGTAGCTTGGATAGTCTCGAACATCGAAGAACTGTGGGCGATCTATCTCTCTTCTACAGGTATTATCACGGAAAATGCTCTGAAGAGTTGGCACGTATGATCCCCCCGGGAGTAGCACCCACTAGGCGAACACGTCAAACAGACGGTAACCATCAATTTATTGTCAAAATAGAGGCACCAAGAACCTCATTATATCAGAATTCATATCTCTGGAGAACAGCATCGCTGTGGAATAAACTCCCTGCGACAGTTTTCCCTGCAGGTTACAACCTGAACCGTTTCAAAACCAACACACACCAACATTTCCGCGCACTTGCCGCTTCTCGAGCGTGATAGGGATCTCCTTGCGAGTGCGCATACCCGTAAAAAAAAATATATTTGATCCACCCTCGTATGTTAAAATGTATTATGATAATTCTGGATAAAGAATGTTTGCTTTGGTGGCCCCTACCACCCCTTAGAGTTTGTCGGAATATTTCTGGAACACCCTGTATACACAATTTATTAATCGGTCTCTTCTAGGGACATTAACCTACCTGTACAAAGTCAATTCCCGCAATTTTTAACGATTTCTCTAATACCATTATACCAATATCATTATCAAAATTAATGTCACGGTTGAATCCAGGATGTTTATAGTAGGCATAAATAGTCGTAATATATTCGTTTTTTGTGTCCGTTAGCACCTACAAACGACATACCGTTAGAGTAAAAGCTATACTGACCATGAAGATTCTGCGAAAAGAAAAACTAATTTAGCAGGTGTTTAGATAAGAATGGAAACAACTTTCCCTTTTTATCCCACTCGAGTCATGCTCCGTCTTCCGTAAGCTGCATCGAATGCATTGTATTGCATTGTTTTTGGTGGAAGGGCGAAAAAATATCGAAACACAAAATATCGAATTAAAATATCGAAACTACAATTATCGAATAACAAAATATCGAAACTACAAAATATCGAAAATACAAAATATCGAAACAACAAACTATTCAAACAACAAAATATCGAAAATACAAAATATCGAAAATACAAAATATCGAAATAACAAAATATCGAAGCAACAAAATATCGAAAATACAAAATATCGAAAACAAAAAATATCGAATAACAAAATATCGAAAATACAAAATATCGAAAACACAAAATTTTGAATAACAAAATATCGAAAATACAATATATCGAAACAACAAAATATCGAAAATCAAAAACAGAAAATTTCGGAACCTTCACCTAACCTGACCCTGACCTAATCTAACGTAACCTAATCTGATATAACCACACGAAAATAGATACATTCAAAAAACTAACCTAACGAAACCTAATGAAATCTAACCGAACCGAACCGAATCAAACCTAACCAAAGCAAACTAAACCAAAAATTTTTTTCAAAAAAAAAACTTTCCTGACTTCTTTCCCGGGATCCTAAAAGGTGTGAATTCGAACCGAACCGAACCGGACCAAATTGAACCGAACCGAACCGAACCTATCCAAACCTAACCATACCCAACCAAACCTAATTAGCAGTGTTGTAGTTTAGTTTGATTAGGTTAGGTTTGATTCGGTTCAGTTACGATCGGTTTGGTTTGGTTCGGTTCGGTACGGTTCGATTCGGTTCGTATTCACACCCTCTAGGATCCCGGGAAAGAAGTCAGGAGAGTTTTTTTTTTTGAAAAAAATTGTTGGTTCAGTTTGCTTTGGTTCGGTTCGGTACTTTTCGGCCAGATTTGCTTAGGTTTTGTCAGGTTAGATTTTTGAAACTTTCTATTTTTATGAGGTTAGGTCAGATTAAGTTTAGTTAGATTAGGTTAGGGTCGCTAAGGTTTTGAAATTTTCTATTTTTGATTTTCGATATTTGTTAATTTTGATATTTTGTATGTTCGATATTTTGTGATTCGATATTTTGTATTTTCGATATTTTGTATTTTCGATATTCTGTATTTTCGATATTTTGTGTTTTCGATATTTTGTATTTTTGATATTTTGTATTTTCGATATTTTGTGTTTTCGATATTCTGTATTTTCGATATTTTGTGATTCGATATTTGGTAGTTTCGATATTTTGTAGTTTCGATATTTTGTGGTTTCGATATTTTGTAGTTTCGATATTTTGTAATTCGATAAAATGTAGTTTCGATATTTTGTTGTTTCGATATTTTGTGGTTTCGATATTTTGTAGTTTCGATATTTTGTGGTTTCGATATTTTGTAGTTTCGATATTTTGTAATTCGATAAAATGTAGTTTCGATATTTTGTGGTTTCGATATTTTGTATGTTTTCGATATTTTGTATTTTCGATATTTTGTGTTTTCGATATTTTGTGTTTCAATATATTTTCGCCCTTTCGTTTTTGGTAGGGCTAAAGATTTTTAATTACCTAGTTTAGGTGTGGTCTCTAATTTAATGTACCCATTTTTCGTTTAATATTGGTTCTGTTCCATCAGTCATAAAACCGTTCGAAAAATCACAAAGCCTGCGCAATACAGTATAAGGACTGTTTTAAAACGGTTTTGGTTAGACGCAAACTATTTAATGTCAATCTTCAAGAACATTGTAGGCCAATGGTGGGTGTGCTTTCGGGCTGTTCGGCCGTCGTCGTTGGAACTTCGTTCTCGACGTTTCGCCATCTCGAGTTGATGGCATCTTCAGGAGATGTTGACTGTTTGTCGGCTTCTCGAAGACAGTCTTAATGATTAGTAACGAAAATCAACTGACTTTTTGCGTCTTTTTTGGTCACGTTTTTTTAAAAACATTTTTTTAACTTAAAAGAGACGCGAAAGTAGTTATAAAAGTTCACTAGTTTAAGACTACAACACTTCAAGACAATTATAAAGATGGCGCTCAAGGCAAGACAAAATATCTATGTATCTATCTATATACATTATCTTTTTTTTTAAAGCTAAACAAGATTTATGAACAGTAAGCACTTTCACAGAATATTAATGTGTATTTATCAGGTTAATAACAGATGCGTCGTGATCGTGGATCAGGGATCAGTCCCTTAACAGGTTTTTCGAGTTTAGAGGCCAAAGCACTGCCTGATAGATTTCGTCAAAGTGCAAACTCCCCACTTTAGGTGACGATGCTGCTAGAAAAATCTCAAAAATATTCGGTAGAAAAGCCATGCAAGTCGCGTTTTAAAATTAGTGTAGAAAAGGCGTGAATCTAATGTGATTTTAACGTTGATAAAAATCACTTGAAACTAACGTAAAAACATTACTGTTTTTTTCTAGCAGCTTTTAAAATCAACGAAACTATTATTACCCTTGCGAAGACTGTCTCTCCTTTAATTTTGGGTATGCAATGAGCAGCAGTAAGGATCAGTGTTTTCGTTAGTAATGAACCTCCACAAAACGTTAAGAGCTTATTAGTTTTTTCTACTTCCTTCATGAGAGAAACCATTGCCGGATACTTTTTGACAGAACAATCGTATCCATGATGAATTCGGTTCGAAACTGCTTCTAAAATTTGCCTGAATTGATTATAAACCGCATTAGCAGAGTCGAAGGTAAGGTGATGGAAGGGTAAGGCGATATTGATGACGTCATTGAAAAGTAGGGTTACCAGATGAAAACGTCTCTAACCAGGACCAGCCGTCAAGAAAATCCGGACAAAATCCGGACGTCAAAATTTTTTCGATGCCACACACAAAAAAATCAACATTTTTTTTATTGAAACAATAACTAATAAATAACATAATATACCTACTATTTTATAGGTACTTTTCACTGCTTTGTATTTTATTCAACAGCGTTGAATTTTTAGGCAGAAGTACAAAATCGTAAAATTCTGAGCAGCTCATATTTCTTAAATTGTATGAAGTCATGAGTATTCCTTTTACAGAAGGTAAAAGCAGCCTATTTCTTTCTTTGGTCCACTGGGTAGAAATACTTGCATTAAAATATTTTGCCCATTTTTCGTGGGTAGGCAGATTGTGGTCATCAGAAGTAAAATTGTCTGATATGTACTTTTTTAGATTACAAACTTCATCAAAAATATTGTGTGTGCTTAAGACCACACGGCAGAAGTGTAATTCAACAAGGCGAAATTAATAATCCTACTTTAAGCGGGGTCTTAGCATAACGTTTTACCTTCGTCTTGCCTGTCAGTCAAAAGGGTCAAGTATGACGGTTGAAAGACTAGCGTAGACACTTGATAGTTTTAACGTACGTTTTTAGATCAGTTTTTGATACAAAACGATGGTTTTATTGGAAAACAATGCGTGATCCGGTCATTTCTCTAGGCGGTCTTCCATCTTAAATCAGTTCAAGTAAAACGTCCGTTTTTCCGTCTACACACAAAGTTTTACTTGATGCGTTTTGACTGAACAGGCAAGATGTAAGGTAAAACGTTATGTGAAGACCCCGCTTAAAGGTGAATTCACACTGCTAAATTTATCGACGATTATTGTTTAATTACATTTTTTGAAACTAGTTTATTTTGCATATTTGATGTTTATAAAGGCGGCTACTTTAAAATCCGGACGATTATGAAAAATCCGCCCGGACCCACCCGGACGTAGTAAAAATCCGGATTAATCCGGACGTCTGGTAACCCTATTGAAAAGGCAAAGGTTCCCTAGGAAATATCACGGTACCTCAAATAGACCGGTGTTCGGATCTTATACAGTGTCCACCATAATGTTCGCAACATATGGGAAAAATTTTTATTTGTGAGATATGGGAAAAAATTTTATATACGATCAATCCTGCTTATTAAATATCCTAAAAAGACATTTTGACATTTGTCACATGCTCACTGTCATGGCGGCATGACATAAAAACCCAAAAAGTGAGGTTAAATCGCAAAATATCGAAAAAAGTTATTTGAAAAAAGTGTTTAGAATGTCATTTTAGGGTCCTCTATGAAATTTGGAGCAATAATAATACAAAATAAGAAATACCCTATTTTTGGCCCTAGCTTTATGATTTTTTTTTTATTTGTCAAACCACTGTGTTTTTTTATTACAATCTAGTCAGTAAGACTAATTAGCAATTTTGTTTTAACTTAATTTACTAGAAAAGTCAGATTTAAACTTAGGGTTCACTCAACAGTTCTCCCCGCTTTGTTTAGTCTGTAACTCACAATTGTGTTGTGTTTATAGCATTATTTTGTTTTATGTGTAATTCACTTAGTTTACTAGCTCAAACGGCTTCACTCTTTTTAGTCTTCGAACTAGCATAGTATTGTGTAGAAGCTGAATTGCTTCCACATTCACATGCCGATGGAGTCTATCTTCATGGCTTTTTGCGTACTTTTTTATAGTCTCTGCTACAGTTTCGATTTTTAGATCTCGATGAAGGTCACTATTTCGAACGTACCAAGGTGCATTCACAATGTTTCTTAATACTTTATTTTTTTATTTTAAAATCTCTGTAAAACTAGAATGTTACTCTCTTTAGCACAACCCCATAGTTGAATACCATATGTCCATACTGGTTTCAGTATTTGTCTATAAAGCAGTAACTTATTATGAATTGTTAAATTGGACTTCCTTCCAATTAGCCAGCCCATTTTTCTATACCTTATCTCAAGTTCTTCTTTTTTTTCTTAACATGTGCTTTCCAGCGCTAAGCTTTATGATGAAATAATTTTATACAGATTTTATTATTGAAATAGTTTAAGTAACGCAATATTTAATGGATAAAGGTAAAATGATTCCAAATTCTTAATTGAATTCGTTCATAAAAAATTAAATAAAAATATCCGATTAGCACATGTGGCTCTGGAACGAAATAGCGATGTACAAAATAGCGAGTATTAAAATAGCGGTATCGAAATAGCGACAATCAAAATAGCGATGTAATGAAAGGGCGACTATCAAAATAGCGATGTAACAAAATAGCGATGTAACAAAATAGCGATTGTAACGAAATAGCGATGTAACAAAATAGCGATGTAACAAAATAGCGACTATCAAAATAGCGATGTAACAAAATAGCGACTATCAAAATAGCGATGTAACAAAATAGCGACTATCAAAATAGCGATGTAACAAAATAGCGACTTTCAAAATAGCGATATTTCTTGGCATATAGCTCGACTAAAGGGTTTCTTTCTAAGAAATTTTTTCAAAAAAAAAACTTTCCTGACTTCTTTCCCGGGATCCTAGAGAGTATGAATCCGAACGGAACCGAATTCGGTTCAGATCGGTTCGGTTCGGATTCACACCCTCTAGGATCCCGGAAAAGAATCAGGGAAGTTTTTTTTTTGAAAAAATAAGCTAGTATAGTCAAAATACCGCAGGAAATAATAGCGCATTTCGGTTCGTTTCGGTTTGGATTGGTTTGATTAGATTCGGTTTGGTTTGATTCGGTATTTTGATACATCGCCATTTTGATACATCGCTATTTTGATACATCGCTATTTTGATACATCGCTATTTTGATACATCGCTATTTTAATACATCGCTATTTTGATTGTCGCTATTTTGGTTGTCGCTATTTTGATATATCGCTATTTTGATTGTCGCTATTTTGATACATCGCTATTTTGATATGTCGCTGTTTTGTTACAAACGCTATTTTGATACATCGCTATTTTGATAGTCGCTCTTTCATTACATCGCTATTTTGATAGTCGCTATTTCATTACTCGCTATTTCGTACGTCGCTATTTTGAACATCGCTATTTCGTTCCAGAGCCAGCACATGTACCTTTCTTGTTGCAATGGCCCTTTTTTGACAGTTTGTAAGCCTCATCATTGATATTATTTAATAAATAATATCAATGACGTTGTTCTTTTCCATTGTGGTATTAATACTAAATTTACGGAAACCTTACAATCTTTCAAAACAAAAGGCATTGCGACAAGAAACGTACATGTGCCAATCGGATATTTTTATTAAATTTTTTATGAATAACTTTAATAAAGAATTTGGAATTATTTTACCTTGGCCCATTAAATATTGCGTTACTTGAACTATTTCAATAATAAAATCTGTATAAAATTAATTCATAATAAGACTAGGGCCAAAAATAGGGTATTTCTTATTTTTTATTATTATTGCTCCAAATTTCACAGAAGACCCTAAAATGACATTCTAAACACTTTTTTCAAATAACTTTTTTCGATATTTTGCCATCTAACCTCACTTTGTGGGTTTTCATGACTAATTTTTTGAATTTGCCACCATGACAGTGATCACGTGACTAATGTCAAAATATCTTTCTAGGTTATTCAACAAGCAGGATTGAAATTTAAAATCAAAAAAGTATCGACAATTGAGAACTTCATTTTCTTTTAAAAACTTCTTTAGTTGATTACCTTTCTAACGGTGTGCTACACATTGATAAAAAAAAACATTTCTGCTTTAAAATACGGATATTCTGTCAGAAGGGCGAGACTTGTTCGGAATTGGTAAGAAAAACAATTTGATGTTTATGATCGTTTACCTACTTAAACAAAAGTTAAACTTTTAACAATAATGTATCGTGTTCTTTATTTATAAATTTTGTTCGAAACGATCATAAACCTCAAATTGTTTTTCTTTAAGTCCGATCGATTATTGCCCGTCTCACGGAATATCCGTATTTTAATGCAGAATTGTTTTTTTAAATCAATGTGTAGCATACAGTTAGAAAAATAATCACGTTCACGCTGTTATAAAGTCAAAAGTGACACTGTAAAGGAACACAAGACGCGAGCGCTACCAAGTCCACTTTCAATCTCTGACTTCGCATGCGCAGATCTACCAATATTATTTACCTCATGTCTTAGAATAGATGAATACAGGGTGATTTTCACTTGAATGATTCTAACCACATGAAAATAGAAAGTTTTAAAAACCTAACCTAACAAAACCTAATCAAATCTAACCGAACCGAACCAAAGGAAACTGAACCAATAATTTTTTTCAAATAAAAAACTTTCCTGACTTCCTGCTCGGGATCCTAGAGGATGTGAGTCCGAACCGAACCAAACTAAACTGAACCAAACCTAACCTAACCAAACTAAACTACAACACGTACTGCTAATTAGGTTTAATTGGGTAGGGTTAGGTTTGGATAGGTTCGGTTCAGTACGGTCCGGTTCAGATTCACATCCTCTAGGATCCCAGGTAGGAAGTCAGGAAAGTTTTTTTTTGAAAAAAAATATTGGTTTAGTTTGCTTTGGTTCGGTTCGATTAGATCTGATTAGGTTTCGTTAGGTTAGGTTTTTGAAACTTTCTATTTTCATGTGGTTAGAATCATTCAAGTGAAAATCACCCTGTACATCGATTCTAATACCAGGGCTATCAAAACGGACGGGCCACGATCCTCCACTTTGTTGACGTCACATCCGGGGCTGATTTTTTTTTGATGGTCACGTTACGACACAGCTGATTGTCTTTAAAATATTGAGGTTAGAATGACGGTTCATGAATATTTTTTTTTTTAAATAACGCCGTTTTTGAGATTGTTTTTACTTTATTCTTGCAGAACAATTTTTTTTTAATGTATAGTAATCCTTAATTTTTCATAGCCGCTTCATTAGCTCACACAATAATTCAGTTTAAAGCAGAAGCAAATGTGACAATCACAGATGACAAAGTCAAATACATGTCAAATATAACAGTTGGCATGTGGTACATGGCGGGTAATTTGAATTCAAAATAAGAAATGCTAAATCTTGAAGATTTTAACCTTTTAATCATGTTGCTTCCTTACAAACCTTTGGTGGAATATCGGGATGGTGTCTGAGAATATTTCACTGAAATTTTGCGAAAATCTGTAGTGCCATTTTGAAAATATCATAAAAAAACGTCTGACCTCCCATAAGACCCAATGTAAAATTCAGCCCCGGGAGAACAGCTGATTTTTTTAGGGTCGTGGCCTCTATTTTTGTGTTGGCCTTGCTAATACATGAGGTAAATAATATTGGTAGATCTAGCATCTTGTTAAAGGAACGCATCCTCAGCTAAACTGGACAAAATAAAAGAGTCACATCGCCATTTCGCGGTGAATTGTCGAAACATAAATGTGACGCTTTTATGGAAGAAACTACAAGTTATTTCGAAGATGGCGGCAGGTTTATCTCGATGATGGCGGCAGGTTTATCTCAATAACGGCGATTTTTGAGTTGTGACTCTTTTTCAGCGGGTGTGCGATATGGTTTTATTTTATCTACTTGGTTGTTCTTCCTTTTCCTTACCACTATTTTCTCTAATATTTCGAACGTATTCAGGCTTTACGAAAACTGTACAATTAATGCTAGTCCTTACTACTTCGATACATTGAATTTCGTGTTTAAGAAAAATCAAACAAAATAAAATTTTGCAAAAAAACAAACACATTTTATAAAAATAACAAATTATCCGTCAAAACAATAGAAAATAAATATAATTTTGACGATTTTTTGAGTTTAAAAGTTTGACCATGGTTTGAGCCCAGGTTACCTAAGGTCACTATATCACCACTTCGTGATATAGTGACCTTAAGGTTACCTGCATTGGCGTAGCTAGGGGGGGGGGGGGGGGGGGGGCAGGGGGGGCCTGCCCCCCCCCCCTGAAGTCCCTCAGGCCCCCCCTAAGATATTTTAGGCCTCCCCTACCGACTACTAGTAAAAGAACATGACGCTGAAAATACATACTTTTCTATTATTATTCGGGAAATATTCAAATAAAATAGGTGAATTAAAATTTAAAATCATTCAGATAATGTTTACATTTCAGGAAAAAGCCCTTGTCTTGCGGAATTAGGCTTTTTCTCTTTAAATTATCGGTAACTTTTCTGCACTTATGCAATTTCCCGAAAACATTTTTTAAATCTAAACATAATTATGCATATTGAATATTTCATACATATTGGCGACATCTTGTAAAATATTATAGATGTGTAAGTTAAATTTCGCATTTAATAAAGACAGCGACCTTTGCCCCTCTGTTTCCGAAATCGGGTTGTAGATGTCATAAGGTTATAAAAGACCTTTTTAAACTGTTTTTGTAAAATAAATATAATAATCTTTTTAGTTTTTTTGAGGTTAGCGTTTAGTGTCTTATGAACATTTTCCGATTTTGGTGACAATTTCATAACCATTTTCATATTAAGTTTTCCCACGTCGTTAAATGGAATAAATTCGTCGAGCAATACCGGGAAATTTTTAATATTAATACTTCTGCTCTAAGAGCAGAAATGACCGTTTTCAAGAATTTTATTTTTCGGTTAAATCAAACTGTTGGTCATGATTCTATCAAACAACATATAGCAGAAAACACCTATCCAAACCTCTACCAACTTTTTAAAGTTGCGAGTATTCTTCCAATTTCAAGTGCAACTTGCGAGAGGTCTTTCTCTGCCATGAGGAGAGTTTTTAATTGGCTTAGAACAACTATGACTCAAGAGAGACACTCAGGTTTGTCATTGTTATTCATAGAAAAAGATGTTGAGGTCGACTTAGACAGTGTGGTAGACGCTTTCAGTCAGCGACGTAGAAAACTTTCTTTGTAGAATTGCTGAATTACATAATTGCTTTTACTATGTTTGCTTTTTGTTCAAGATAGACCGGGGCCACGGCCCCCCCTGAAAAGCAAGGTTAGCTACGCCAATGGTTACCTGGTAACTTTCCGACCAATCAGAGTTAGTTGTTTAACGCGGGAAATGACGTCACCCGGAGTGCCCATTTAAATAAAAAGTATTTTATCTAGTAGGAAATTTTCAAGTTTCTTGTGTTTATTTCTTTTAACTATGTTTTGTTATTTTTCCTAAAGTGTCTCTAACAACAATATTCATAAAAAAACATCAACTAACTCACATATAAAACTTACCTTATACCAAATATACCAAAAGTCCAATGGTGGGTGTGCTTTCGGGCTGTTCGGCCGTCGTCGTTGGAAATTCGTTCTCGACGTTTCGTTCGTGGTAGAGAGGGCGAAAAGAATCTGCGAACCAGAACATCTAGACAAAGAATTAAACCATCTTAAAAACGCCCTCGTAGCACATGGATACACTCAAAGCGACATAGATCAATGTATACGACCAAAGCCGAGCACTAGAAGTAACAGTAGCGGTGGACTGAGCAGCCGCGATGTTACTTCAAGAGCCTTTCTGCCCTACATCCCTAGAGTGACAGATAGGATCGGACGTATTCTGGGAAAACACAACATAAAAACGATCTTCAAGCCATCTAAGAAGATCGAGAACCACCTCAGATCTGCGAAGGATATAAGGAACCCACTAAGTTCTTCGGGGGTATACCGCATTCCCTGTACCTGTGGAAGTGTCTACATCGGAACAACCAAACGGTCCGTAAACACAAGAATCAAAGAACACAAAGCCAACTGTCGACTCGGACATACGGAAAAATCCGCAGTTGCAGACCACACACTAAACAATAAAGACCACCGAATAAAATTCGAAGACACACAAGTTCTCTGCGCCTCCTCTTCATACTATCCAAGACTATAGAGAAGCAATCGAAATTCATAAACACCAGCAGAACTTCAACAGATCTGAAGAAACTCTTAAAATTAACAGAACATGGGTACCGGTTCTTAAAAACACTAAACGGCTCGCTTACAAGAACAAAACTGAATCTCGGGAAAGTGACCAATCACCGACCAGCCCACGCCCACCATAGCGTATATAACCTGCGCCCGCGACAGACTAACCACCTGTCTTCGAGAAGCCGACAAACAGTCAACATCTCCTGAAGATGCCATCCACTCGAGATGGCGAAACGTCGAGAACGAATTTCCAACGACGACGGCCGAACAGCCCGAAAGCACACCCACCACAAGTATTTACAGTTTTTAAATAAAGATAGTCCGAAAAAACACCACAAATGTAACAAATAAACCATTGAAGATGAAAAATACTTATAAACATAGCGTTCTAATCAAATCGTGGCTAGGGTCACTGTATCCTGGAAGCCTAGCACTAAATCTTCGTGATGCAGTGACCCTAATCATGACACTCCAAATGACGCGACGCACTGTCACCTCTCACGCCGCTTCGACCATAGAGTTACCAGGCAACCCATCCTCTACAGACCTTGGCTTGAGCCTATGAATGGGGGTCACTGGATCACGAAAAGTGACGCCAGGGTTTCAGGATGTACTGACCCTAACGAAAAACAACCCACATAGCACAATCACGTGTTTAACACGTAAAAAAGGCGTGAGAAAAAAAAACGTTGAGTTTAAAAGCTGCTAGAAAAAAACGTTTATTACATATACAGTGTGTCCCAACGAAAACGAAACAGAGGCGTTTTTGGGTATTTAGAATATTTTTTCGAAAAATTCCTCGGATGCGTCGATTTAGTTTTTGAAGGGGACACTTTTTGGCTATCTTGAAATTTTTGTAGCACGAATCCTCTTCGAGGGGTATACTCTATATTTTGAATAGGGAAAGTGGGTCTAGTGATACCTTATTTTGAAGCTCTCTTGAATATCTTTACAACAGTGTAAAAATTTCGAAAATCCATCGATTAGTTTTTGAGATATTTGCCTTCAAATTTTCAAATTTAACATGGAATGATAAAATAAAAATTAAATCCGAACAATAATAAATTTCTAATTCTATTTCCTAAAATTAATAATAAAAAAGTTTTCCATATGATTTCAACTAAGGGGGACATACTGTATAAATTTTAGAATTATTCTATCCCCACCTTTCAATTTTCATTTAATTTTTTCAAAAACAACAAAAGAGGTATTTTTGTATTCTTTTTATTTTAAAATATAGCTTAATAATAATCACAGTTTAGTCTTTTTGCGTTGTTCTCAAAAAAGGTGTTTCTGAAAATTCAAAATAAACATTTTACAAATTTTTAAGTTTTACTTTTGGTCAAATTTTAAATATAAGACTTTTTATAGGTATCTATTTTACATGACTGTATGTATGTACATACAAGGTATCCTATTTTTTATGGTATTAAATGTGACACTGTATTATTATAAAAGATCTCGGGATTTCACATTATACTCCTCAAATTTTAAGACGAGAAAAAATACTCTGCCAATATATGGGCCCCTAAGCTCAAACTAGGTACTATAGTTATAGTGTACGTGTAAGCTAATATAACTAAAAACGTAAATAAATTTTATTCAACTCCAGACTTCGTTTGATACCACACAAGCCATGTTTTAAATTAAACTCAAATTTTTGAAATTTACCTTAAAACTTAACTTCGGACTCAATTACCTTTCGTTTGATATCACACACGCCAAATTTTAACGTAAACTCTAATTTTTGAAATCTACCCCCACCCTTTTTGAAGAAAAAAAAACTAAAATGTAATTTGTTTAACTCCACACTCAATTACCTTTCGTTTGATATCACACACGCCATATTTTCACATAAACTTTAATTTTTGAAATCTTTCCCCACCCTTTTATTTGACTTGTGTTCGGTGGATTCTGTTCATTTTTAAATGGGAGCATCTCGATCCAAGACCCAGCCTAGGTACCAAATTTCATTGAAATCAAGCAAGCCGTTTTTAAGTTATGCGCGTTGGTCGTTACAGACAGACATACAGACACCTATACGGACATAAGAGGCGCTGTGGGGACTCCTATTACTCACATGCGTTGCGCGGATCACTAAATAGAATTGAGATAAAAAAATGTTTAAAAACAAGTGTTTTATGCGGTGCTCCATTAAGGTGGAAACCTACTTAAAATTTTCAAAAATGTCAAAATAGAGAAAATCTGTCAAACAGGTTTCACATGCGATGTGAGGTCCATAAACGATTTGAGGTCCTTAGTGACGTCACCTCGAAAAGTATAAAAATCGAAATTTCGCGTCGTTGCGCGGTCCGCTAGAACATTAAATTTAAATTTAAATTTATAAGGACGATAGGGATTTATTTCCCAGACGGACCGATATTTTGTGTATGATGTGTGGACATTTTATAAAAATCGGTTCAGCGGTTTAGGAGCTATCGTGTTACGGACAGAAAAACACACACACACACATACAGACAGACAGACCATACAGACAGTCAGACGGCGCAACAAGAAAGTTTCAAAATCATCTGAAACGCAAAGATATATAAAAAAATTTGAAATCGGAGCAACTTTTTTTTTCTTAAAAAAATTAGGATCACCATAGCTCACACTACTATAGTATAGTATATGTGTGAGCTAATATGTTATTTTTTTTACTTAAATCGATGAAAAATATCCAGCTCCGTATTTAGCTTATTAATTTTTTTTCTGAAATCTCGAATCCGACTCGAAGGACCAAAAATTAACAGCCTTATTTTATTGACAGGATAAAGTTTATCTGGAGAAATTTTAACAAAATTATTATTATATTATTTTTCATTTTCCCCCAAAATTACAAGAACTGAAAAAAATTTTTTAGGCCTTGAAATTTAAAAACAGTATTGTGAAATCCTCTATCTTTCATTTTTTTAATATCAAAAATGGGATACTCTGTAGGCATAGTTTTTGCAAAGTCAGTTGAACAAAGATAAAAGCCGACCATCGGTATATCCTTTATAGAAAGTGACATGGGCGACGGTAGATATACTCACGAAAATTATTTCATTTAATTATGGCGTAAACTAAAGAAATAAAAATAGATAATAAAACTTTTTATTCCTGCACCTACAGGCACGACACTGATTTATATTCTAACTCTGCATACTGCCGACTAAAGGGGTTCCGAAAAGCACACCGGAAGCAATTAAAAGCGCATCTCAAAAAAATCTGCCAATCAGGTGTCGTCCATCCACCTGGGCTCGGTCGGTCGGAAAACAAATACTTTGTGGTCGGACCGCAAAGAGCTGTGCCTCTTCTCTGTCGGTAAGGTTTAAATTATACCAGGAATTTGCAAAAACTATATACTTGATTTTATTAGCACTATTTAAATAAAGTTCTTGCCTTAATACTGCTAGCCGTATTTTCGAAAGTCCAAGAAGTCTCTAATGCCTCACCTAAGGAATGATCATATACGTTAAGGTTTACGTGCCGAAAACTAAGTCTAATTCGTTACAAAGTTGAGACTCGCTCATTGATTTTCCACTTTTTAAACTGCACAAAATTTTCGATTTGCATTTCTTATCGCACATTGGTCTGGTGGAGCTGTCCCTGTAGTAGTATCTAAAAGAAAATAATTTTTATAAATTAGGATGTTGTGCTACACGGTCCGTGAATAAACCGGTTGTCTGGTAACTCCCAGCCAATAAGAACTCGGCAGCCTATAACGCGGCAATATGCCTGCTCCACTATGAATAAAGAGAGACCTATACTTTATATTATGAGAGAAATAAAGATAGATGCCGTAAAAATACCAAAATTTATTAAACAATCAAATTTTTTTATGGATAGAAGGTAATTAAAATGAGTTTTTTTTTGAAGTATTATCAAAAAAATTAAAAGAAAGGAAAGTGAAATGACTTTAAGTTATAAATTACATA
Source organism: Aspidapion aeneum (assembly GCA_963576565.1). Taxonomy (NCBI): domain Eukaryota; kingdom Metazoa; phylum Arthropoda; class Insecta; order Coleoptera; family Brentidae; genus Aspidapion; species Aspidapion aeneum. Next base: position 810,556 of record OY755039.1, on the reverse strand, counting down.
ACGCAACGATTCAGATCCCCCCTTGTTAAGGCATTTCAAGAAAAATTATAATAAAAATACATTGACTGTAACGCTAATCCTTCTCTCCTACTTGAGCATTATACAGGGTGTTCCAAGTTGAGTGTCCACCATTGCTAACTTTTTTATTATTAAAGATAGAAAAAAGTTTAAATTGGCAAACTAGTAGAATTTTTTTGATGCTCTTTAAGATGCTCAAATAAAAAAAAATCGAACATTGAGTTATCGAGTTTTTTCAAAAAATAATTTTATTATATTATATTGTCACGAATAGGGAGGCCGGGGCTGGTTACTGGTATTGCCCGGTCGTTAATTACCAGCCACTACCTTACAACCCCAATACTATTCGTTATTAACAATTTGTTTAAATGATACCGCGCCGGTCGAATTGATCTAACGGAGTTATTTCGATTCGAGCCGACAGAGATCTTTGTTTAAAACTAAGGGATGCAGATTAAATAACACCTGTAGGGGGTTAAAAGATGTATTATAAAACTAAGAACCGATAACTGATACAACAAAGGTTGGTGAGTTGGCTATGGGGGCGACACCCGGACTTACCTGGAAACAACAGGATTTGCGGCCGGCTGGTTATCTAGGAACCCCAGTTCACGCCCAAATTATCGTCAGTCGATTACGTCACTCGATGTGGCCGCCCGCACTCACTCGGTCTTAACGTTCGTTATAGAGAAAAAAGCCGAAACTTTAGTTCCGCGAGGCGACGCTTCGCCCCGCGGTATTTAGTTCTCTTATTTTTTTATAATTTTCAAAAATTCTACCAGTTTGCCAATTTTATTTTTTTTTATTTTTTAATAATAACAAAGTTAGCAATTGTGGACTTTTAACTTGAAACACCCAGTAAATAATTTAAGAATGGTCCTCATCAATCCTCAAATAATTTTCTTTAACTTTTTTACTGTTTTTCGACTCTCATCAGTCTCTGTATCATCAAGCTTTCGTTTCATTGTGGATTCATTTTGCTTTTTGGTATTTATAAATTTGATTCTTATCATCACTCTTTGTTTTACAAATAAATTTACCAATTTATACGGAATAGAAATTTTTTGAAATATAAATTTAGTGGATCGCTTCACAATATTTGTTTTAATAAATTTAAAATTGGCACCATGCAATTTTATGAACCATTTCTCCATTTTATTAACATTTTCTTTCCATGATGGTGAAGGCTCAGTTAAGCCTCCAAAAGAAAGGCTTTGCTCTCAAGATGGCATGGCATATGAATGCATGTTGATTTGTTCATTTTCGTATGTATAGCAACCAAGTTCAGGGAACTCATTTTGATGCTTTCGTGCTAAAATCCTGCATTATAAACTAAATCATCTTTTTCCAAAATTTCTTTCAGTTAGTCTTTGCATGCATTTTCACCAATGCATGCCCACCCCGATTCAAAAAACGCATCAGGTGACGCTGCATTTAAAACTGGTGCAAATCAATGGCGTTTTTTTAATCGGGGTGGGCATGCATTGGTGCAAACAGGGTATAATACATTTATAGCAAGCACGGAACAGATATAAACACTAGGTACAAGACGACAAGACCCAAAATGTACAAAATTTCCTGGAAAAAGACGAAATTACGCTATAAACAGCGTTTGAATGTGTTTCCTAGGAAAACTGTGACGTAGCTCTGACGCCACGGCCGTCATAACACCGAGTTACCAGACAACCGGTTTATTTAATGACCGTGAGATGCGTCGACTTTTAGAGGCCTCTTCCCTGTTCAGATATTCAGGGTGTCGCAGAAGTCCGAGTCCACCCAAATATCTTCTGAACCCTTAAAGATAAATCCATAATTGGCAGTGATCAATAGTATCAAGAGATCTGTTTTATGAAGTGGTGAGTAATGTTATTGATCAATGTCAAATTGTTTCAGAAGATATTTGAGTGGACTCGGACTTTTGGGACACCCTGTATATATAAGAACTTGAGATCAGTGGCGTGTATAAGCCCCCCCCCGAAGCTAATATTTTTTTAGATATTTTCAACATATTTCATGATACAAACATAAAATAGCATAAAATACGGCTTTATTGGGTCTCGGGCCCCACAAGAATGTCTCGGGTTAATGTCAGAAGGAGAGGGAAGAGTTGACTTTGGTTATTTTCCTACCTACACAAGGTTGCATCTCTAGACGTACGTTTCTGTGTGTTTCACGTCATCAGTAGAGAACAGCAAACCCAGGTAAGCCAATTTTAACCAAAACCAACTCCTACATATGAAATACTCGCGGCGGTGCAATACGAGTAAACTACAAGGTGTAGCGCCATCTAGCGGACTGACTCGAGCACTCGAAAGTTTAAGCACACTGGCATCGTCTTGACTGAGACGCCGAAGCGCCATCTATGACAAGTTTCGTCCATTAATGTGGTATTAAAACCACGTAATCACGTAGCAACTAAAAGGCTGTACTGCCCGAAGCATATGCAAAGAAGAAAGATGGAAAACGTGCTGTGTGTGGATCGATAAAAATCAAAACGAATTTTATACTTCACACAAAGGTATGTGTGCCTAACTTGCGAGTGTCAGAAGGAGAGGGAAGAGTTGATTTTGGTTGTTTTCCTACTTACACAAGGTTGTATCTTTAGACGTACGTTTCTGTGTGTTTCACGTCGTCAGTAGAGAACAGCAAACCCAGGTAAGGCAATTTTAAACAAAACCAACTCCTATATATGAAATACTCGCGGCGGTGCAATGCGAGTAAACTACAAGGTGTAGCGCAATCTAGCGGACTAGCTCGAGCACTTGGAAGTTTAAGCACACTGGCATCGTCTTGTCTGAGACGCCGAAGCGCCATCTATGACAAGTTTCGTCCATTAATGTGCTATTAAAACCACGTAATCACGTAGCAACTAAAAAGCCGTACTGCCCGAAGCATATGCAAAGAAGAAAGTTAGGCACACATACCTTTGTATGAAGTATAAAATTCGTTTTGAGTTTTATCGATCCACACACAGCACGTTTTCCATCTTTCTTCTTTGCAATCTTCGCCAGCTTCATTTGCTTACCTATGAAATTCTTCGAACAGCTGTTCATCTCCAATCATTTTCTCTAGCAAATGATTCCATTCACTGGGGTCCAAGCTTTTTAACTGGTAAGCTTCTTTGGCAGAATACAGTTTCACCCATATCGGTTTATCCCTTTGATTCGCTTGATCCAAGTCTGTTGTCCATGTCTCGTGATCGAGGACTTTCTAAATGAATGAAAGTGTTAATTTAAAAATTTTCAACCTTTAGCGTCTATTTTTATTTTACCCTTGATAAAATCCCAAACACCTTTTTTTTATATCATCATATTTTCACATAACATATTCAACAAAAATATACATAATAAACGATTTTTTATTGATTTTTATTCTAAAAATTGCGTAAAGACATATTTTGATTAATTGCATACACTGCATTATCGCTAATTTCTCATCTAATATTTAGTCAGTGGCGGCTCGTGAAGTATAAGAATGGGTGTGCGCTATAATAAGTGAGTCGAAATAAATTTAAAATAAATGTAGCCAAATAAAGATTGTCAAAGTAAAAAAAGCAGTTCTCCAATAAATAAAAATATGCCTACACAAAAAAAAATACTCTGCCAATATATGGGCCCCTAAGCTCACACTAGGTACTATAGTTATAGTTTACGTGTGAGCTAATATAACTAAAAACTGAAATATATTTTATTCCACTCCAGACTAAATTACCTTTTGTTTGATACCACATAAGCCATGTTTTGACTTAAACTCAAATTTTTAAAATCTACCCCCACCCTTAAAAAAAGCAAAAACTAAAATGTATTTTGTTAAACTCCGGACTCAATTACCTTTCGTTTGATATCACACACGCCATATTTTCACATAAACTCTAATTTTTGAAATCTACCCCCACCCTTTTATTTGGTTTGTGTTCAATGGATTTTGTTCATTTTTAAATGGGACCATCTCGACCCAAGACCCAGCCTAGGTACCAAATTTCATTAAAATCGGCCAAGCGGTTTTTGAGTTATGCGCGTTGGTCGTTACAGACATACAGACAGACAGACAGACAGACAGACAGACAGACATACAGACAGACAGACAGACAGACAGACGGCGCAACAAAAAAGTTTCAAAATCATCTGAAACGCAAAGATATATAAAAATTTTTGAAATCGGAGCAACTTTATTTTTCTCGAAAAAATTAGGATCACCATAGCTCACACTACTATAGTATAGTATATGTGTGAGCTAATTACCTACAGTATACATACATATTAGTTTTTAGCCAACGATGGATAACATTAATTCAATGTACAAAACCGTTTTATCTTAGCTTTTGATTCAAATACCATTTCATATTGTAATGTTCGTATACGTTGATTCAAAAATTCATGCTTTTTAATTTTTGCCTGTAGATGATTTAAGTCAGTTACCCCTATGCGGCTCCAGCTTTTATCCATGCTTGCATTGAAAAATAATAAGCATGGAAAACAAAATAACGAGTTTGTAACATCACATCCACAAATCCAGTTGTTTTTTTGGTATCTATATCTTTTCTAAAGTATCTTTTAAAATTTCTACCTTCTTTTCTTTTAGAGCAAGTTTGCGATAATTCTAGTTCTGGAGTCGGCCTTCCTAATCTTTTAATTTCAATTTTTTGATTTAAATTAAAGGAGGAAAAGCTTGCTATAATGTTTTGTACACAATTAAGTCTTGAATTACTTCCAGGATTACCCGAACCCGAACTTATAACTGCCTCAGACATATTCGACACTTGTAGATAATAATTAACCCAAAAATTACAAACAAGAAGCCGAAAACAGCATAAAATTCACTTAAAAACTGCGTAAATAAATTTTAATTACGCCCAATACACGCATACTAACGATAATATAAACAGTAATCAGCTGAGAACTATAAAAAAACGATGCAAGTGTGTATTGATTTAGCGCACCACCTCGCCGTTTTCTCGGCCAATATCCCGAGCATTTCCGATCCAATTGCGTGGCAAAAATTGGATTAAAGAGGAACGCCGAATCCACGCGCACCTCCAGATTCGAGCCCGCCCTCTCATATCTCTAGATTCAAGCGAGGCGAGGCGATCGAAGGCCACCGTATGCGGCAGCAAGGGTCAAGTCGAAAAGATATTAATTACTTCCGTTAATGGCCGATAGATGCCACTAGCGGGATCGGGATCATTAAAAAGTAAATAAAAAACAACAGGAATTATTTAATAATAGTTTGTATTTATTTTTTTTTTGTTTTTGCTGGGGGTGCGCGCGCACCAGCGCTCCTATGGACGAGCCGCCCCTGTATTTAGTGCAGGCGCTGTAGGTAGTTGAGTATGCAAAATATAAGAAGCGCAATTTGACAATGGATTGTAGCTGAGAACAGACCACAGATTAATGATCTGGATGTTGCCAAGCCGGGTTTTGGTCTAGTTTTTTCTATCCCTCCTCCTCTTATAGTCGTGTTCGAATTTGTGAAAATTTAACTAAGCTGACGCCCTAAAGCCACAATGACAGAGAAAATAAAAAAATAAACATGTTTATTACAGGTTTTACCCGATTTTCCTAAAAACTAAGCTCTCTATCAAAAATTATGTCCTACAGTCGATTATAGACAATGACATTTTCTATTAAATGATGTATAACAAGGCGAAATTAGTTTTATTTATAACAATTTAAAAGCATGAGAAAATTGGATTTAACTTTTTTTAAAAATTGGTAAAATTACTGATTTTTTCAAAATTGATGTAATTTTTGGGCGCCCTTAAATTGTTATAAATAAAACTAATTTTGTCTTATTCCAGACTGTAAAGAACTGGAAAAAAAATAGTAAAAGCAAAATAGATTATTGGATGTCTTAACAGTATTTTATGGAGCAGCGAGATAAAAAAGAATGTAAAATTTAACATATATGAAACAATGGTGAAAAGCACGCTGTTGTATGGAATAGAGACATGTCGCGTAACAGAAAAATTAAAAACAAAAATGGAAAGTGTCGAAATGGATGCAATAAGATCAATGAGAATATCTAGAACAGATCACATAAGAAATGAGATCATAAAAGAAAGAATGGGAATCGAGGAAAGCATAACGGATGACATCACTAAAAGACAACTGATACGGTACGGCTATGTACAGCGGATAAACGAAGAAAGATTACCAAACCATAGGGCGCAGAAAAAGAGAGCGTCCTAAATTAGAATGGGACGTAGAGAATAGGCGTCGAACAACGTAGAAAAACGTTCTAAACCGACAGAGTAGTAGTATAAATCTTGCCATTTTCACCACTAACAAAATAATTCTAAACGTACCTACCCTTGTGGTATCTTCATGGTCCCCGTCAACATAATATATTCTGTAGGATGGATTATATCCATCATATGGGGTTACCGAAGGACCCAAATATGCTACGTTTGTTGGACGTCCTAAAAATTAATAGTAGTATATTACGAGAACGAAGAACCTTCTCTTAAAACACAGAAGGTTTCCTATTTTAACCAAAACATACACACAGATCCCAAAAAATTTTTTAAAAAATTATTTCGTAGATCTGAGCATTTTTACTTTATGTTTTTAGGGTCACTGAAACCAAATCACCCAATTTTAAAAATATATTATTATAATGTTTGCTATAATATACAAATTCTTGGACATAGCGACTGCACTTGGCAAAAAAGCATTGAGATATAAATAAACTTTAGTCAGGAATATATGAGGTCCTAATGAATGATCAGCGCGTTTTATCTTAAAAAACATTAGAAACTAAAGCTCCTACGGTTTTTGGTTGTAACACAAATTATTGAGCAAAATGTAATCTACTAAGAACGTTACAATTTTTTAAATGTTTTAATTGCAAAAAAAACTGTCATTAGCATTAATGGATTTTGACCAAAATCTAATTAGCTCGATAGAGTTTCGAACACTATTTTACCTGAATTTTATGAAAATCGGTTGATCGGTTTAGGAGCTATCGTGTTATGGACAGAAATAAACACACACAAACACATACACCTACAATACACTGACGCAGACGCAAACGCTACGTAAATATAAGCATGGTTAGTTCCTAAAAACACGCTCAAATTTTTGCTTGCACTGTCCGTGTACATCAACTGTGAATAGCCCCACGTTGGGCGCCAAAATTGTGTAGCCTATTTTTTATACTGATTCTTAATAATTAAAAAACATCTGTTTAGGCTTCAGCGAAAGGACACTCAGTTTTTTCTTAGGAGAGCTGGGTCCTAGGTTTTTTATAACTGAGTTGAAGTACCTCTGCACCACTGCCCGTGTACATCAACTGTGAATAGCCCCACGTTGGGCGCCAAAATTGTGTAGCCTATTTTTTATACTGATTGTTAATAATTAAAAAAACATCTGTTTAGGCTTCAGCGAACGGACACTCAGTTTTTTCTGAGGAGAACTGGGTCCTAGGTTTTTTATAACAGTTGAAGTACCTCTGCACCACTGCCCGTGTACATCAACTGTGAATAGCCCCACGTTGGGCGCCAAAATTGTGTAGCCTATTTTTTTATACTGATTGTTAATAATTAAAAAACATCTGTTTAGGCTTCAGCGAACGGACACTCAGTTTTTTCTTAGGAGAGCTGGGTCCTAGGTTTTTTATAACTGAGTTGAAGTACCTGTATATAGTAACAGTTTTTGGACGCTACTAATGTTTTTATCATGTGTAAAATGAGAAACACAAAATAAATACCTTAAATAGTGAATTATTATTAAAGACACATTATTACAAATTAATAAAGAAGACCTTATTGATTTTCTTTGATGAAAATAAAAACCGGAAACCTAAAAGGCAAATCGCAATCTCACCAGAGAACAGGATATTCTCCGACCAAAATATTAAGTGGGGCTATTCACAGTTGATGTACACGGACAGTGCAAGCAAAAACTGGAGCGTTTTTTTACGAGCTAACCATGCTAATGTTTACGTAGCGTTTTATTGTTCCATAAAATAAAAATGCTATTATATGGAGGAACCACCAGTGCTCACCATCATACCTGTAAATTTCAAAACTTGTAAATTCTCTTCCAACATCCTTTCATGCCTACTAACCCTCCACCAATTAAGTTTCTTTTTTATAGCGAGTTGCTTACTGTATTGGGACGTTTCGTAAAACATTTGAAACTCGTCAGCATGGCTGTGACCATAGAACTGGCCTACTATTGTGTTTTCGTATCGTTCTACGATTTCGTAGAAGTTTTGTGACCAAACTTTTAGGCAATCAGATGAGCCGGGTGCAATGTGACCTGCCAAATAAAAAAAAATAAGGAGTGAATCTAGAGATTTATGATATGATACTTCCGTTTTCATACGATCGAGACTCGTTACTGTTACTTATACTACTGGATATATAATGTATTAATCTTCACTGTTCACACTACTGGGAGGTTCACACAAGCGTGTGTTCACACCAGCGCGAGTCTACTGTACTTCTTCAATGTTTTGTAGATGCTTCCTTCTATAATAGTTGTGGTTGAATCTTTTGGTAGTGTTTTGTAGTCTTTTTTCTCCAGAACTTCTATGATCTTTCTCCCGTATGTCTCGACATCCATAATAACCGTCGCGTTTCCTTTCTCAACAGGTAGAATCTAGATTTATTTGTCAGGTTCTTGATTGCCCGTTGTTTTTGACTGGTGATATGTGCCTTTTGTTGCTTCTTTGTCCAAGGTTGTTCTTACTTTACGACAAAATTCATCAGCTTCTGATTGAGGTAGACTAATGGTCTCTATTGCCGCAATAATATCCAGTGCCGGTATCTGTGACGGTGCAATGGCAAAGTTTTACGTTACTGACATTGGCGTAGCTAGGGAGGAGCAGGGGGGGCCTGGCCTCCCCTGAAGTCCCTCAGGCCCCCTTTAAGATATTTTAGGCCTCCCCTACCGACTAGTAGTAAAAGAACATGACGCTGAAAATACGTACTTTTCTATTATTATTCGGGAAATATTCAAATAAAATAGGTGCATTAAAATTTAAAATCATTCAGATAATGTTTACATTTCAGGAAAAAGCCCTTGTCTTGCGGAATTAGGTTTTTTCTCTTTAAATTATCTGTAACTTTTCTGCACTTATGCAATTTTCCGAAAATATTTTTTAAATTTAAACATAATTATGCATATTGAATATTTCATACATATTGGCGACATCTTGTAAAATATTATAGAAGTGTAAGTTAAATTTCGCATTTAATAAAGACAGCGACCTTTGCCCCTCTGTTTCCGAAATCGGGTTGTAGATGTCGTAAGGTTATAAAAGATCTTTTTAAACTGTTTTTCTAAAATAAATATAATAATCTTTTTAGTTTTTTTGAGGTTAGCGTTTAGTGTTTTATGAAAATTTTCCGATTTTGGTGACAATTTCATAACCATTTTCATATTAAGTTTTCCCACGTCGTTAAATGGAATAAATTCGTCGAGCAATACCGGGAAATTTTTAATATTAATACTTCTACTCTAAGAGCAGAAATGACCGTTTTAAAGAATTGTATTTTTCGGTTAAATTAAACTGTTGGTCATGATTCTATCAAACAACATATAGCAGAAAACACCTATCCAAACCTCTACCAACTTTTTAAAGTTGCGAGTATTCGTCCAATTTCAAGTGCAACTTGCGAGAGGTCTTTCTCTGCCATAAGGAGAGTTTTTAATTGGCTTAGAACAACTATGATTCAAGAGAGACACTCAGGTTTGTCATTGTTATTCATAGAAAAAGATGTTGAGGTCGACTTAGACAGTGTGGTAGACGCTTTCAGTCAGCGACGTAGAAAACTTTCTTTGTAGAATTGCTGAATTACATACTTCCTGTGTATACATATAAATAAGTTGGTAAATGTATTATTAAATTTGTTATATTAAAATATTAGAACATTTAAAGCGCGTATTTTTTTTTTATTCATTGCACACTTTGCACGACTCTTTAAAACCTATGTTTGCTTTTTGTTCAAGATAGACCGGGGCCACGGCCCTCCCTGAAAAGCAAGGCTAGCTACGCCAATGGTTACTGAGTACCAATTCTTGGTTGTTGCTTTTTGAGATGTTCACTATACTGGTTGGTGTTGTTGAGTTTGGTCTATCTTGAGTACGTGTCTGTTAGTTTTTTTAGTTTTTTCGGTGAATTGATCTTTTGAAAACGGTTAAATTCACATACTAACCGAAACGTCGCCGTCCTGTTTAAAATATACGAAGACAATAGAATCCCGAAATTATATTTCTGTAAAGTAATTTGTTATAACAGGCGTTACCTATCCACTATGAGGACCCAGGAGAAGGCGGGTGCAAAAATCGAAGCCGTTATCGGGGAGTTTTGAAGTTAAATGACTTTTCGGAAGTTATACAAGATTTGAGTGCGGCACTTGCACGACACCTCGAAGATAGTAAGCTTGTCCAAGGCCAACACAAAAATAGAGGCCACGACCCTGAACAAATCAGCTGTTCTCCCGGGGCTGAATTTTACATTGGGTCTTATGGGAGGTCAGACGTTTTTTTATGATATTTTCAAAATGGCACTACAGATTTTCGCAAAATTTCAGTGAAATATTCTCAGACACCATCCCGATATTCCACCAAAGGTTTGTAAGGAAGCAACATGATTAAAAGGTTAAAATCTTCAAGATTTAGCATTTCTTATTTTGAATTCAAATTACCCGCCATGTACCACATGCCAACTGTTATATTTGACATGTATTTGACTTTGTCATCTGTGATTGTCGCATTTGCTTCTGCTTTAAACTGAATTATTGTGTGAGCTAATGAAGCGGCTATGAAAAATTATGGATTACTATACATTTAAAAAAAATTGTTCTGCAAGAATAAAGTAAAAACAATCTCAAAAACGGCGTTATTTAAAAAAAAAAAAATATTCATGAACCGTCATTCTAACTTCAATATTTTAAAGACAATCAGCTGTGTCGTAACGTGACCATCAAAAAAAAATCAGCCCCGGATGTGACGTCAACAAAGTGAAGGATCGTGGCCCGTCCGTTTTGATAGCCCTGGCTTGTCAAATACCCGATACTGTCAGAATACTAAGTATTGGGCCGTGTGTAAACTAGTGATAAACTAAGATCAGCACTTATTGCAAATTTACTTGACTCAACTCGTTATTTCGCTAGCGATGATTTAAAAATAAATAACAATACGTTTTACACCCGACTAGAAGTCAAATCCAAAATATCCCATTTTAAAGCTTTAAGAAATGACCAAAACATTTTTTTTAATTTAATTGAAATTTTCTTGTTTTGCTAAAATGAATGCGAATTTTTCTGAAATTTTCTTAAACTTACCAATAATGTGAACTTTTTCATTTTTATTTTCTGCTTGTTGCAACTGGTTTACAAGCCATTTTAGTTCACTGGCAGGATCAGTGCTATTTATTGCTAACCACCTAAAATTATTTTAAAAAAATTAATAAAAAGAACCCCAACTGCTAAATTTACTTGTACCTACTAGTCGCAGTTGAGTACAAAATTGAAAGGTATACTTATAATGTATGACATACTTCAACTTTTAGTTTTGGTGCCCAAAGCGCACTTACGAAACTATACAGTTTTGTATTTTTATGAATCAGGTTATTGGGTAATTTTGTAACCAACTGCGACTAGTAGTTACAAGTAAATTTAGCAGTTGGGTGTTTTTTTTTCCTATCATACAAACAGGAACAAAACATAGATGGGTATTCCTCAGCGCTTTAAAAGGTGGTTCTTAAAATAATTGATTGCTTACCAACTCAGAGTATGGCAATAATTTGTGTTTAAAGAAATCAGTCTGAACCCAGGCCGTAGGAGCACAGAATAGAATGCGCCATGAAGGATCGAGGAATCTGCACTCTTCGGCAACCATTTTTTCCAATGGGCGGATATTTCTTCGTAAAGCCAAGATATCGAGTGACTCTTGTCTTTGACCCAAGGTGGCGGGAAGCTAAAAAAGTAGTTTAACAAAATAATTCAAATCATTTTAACCCATTAGTGCTCAGTGTTGCGATTTCGCAACAGGTTTAAGTAGTTCACTTTATGAAATCTAGCGGCCAAACAACAAACTAAACAGCAAACCCTCTTTCTTAACAGTATCCCCCATCGACTTCGACACATAGGACATGCGCATTACATGAGTTTTGTTACCAAACATGTGCTTCCTTTAGGCGGAAGAAATACAGATGTTTTTAGTTACATAAATGCCAAAATATCGCCACTTTTGTAAATAATATAGTTTTTTTTGTGCAATTAATGTCTGAAAGATACTAGTTATGCTCTGTGTACGAGGTAAGCTTAAATTTTTTTTATTTGTAGCGTCTGCGTAAGTTTGTTTTTAGGTGTTGCGCTTTCGCAACTCCGGGCACATACGGTGCCTAGTAGATCGTTCTTGATTTTTATTACGGTGAGTGCAAAAAATCATAATACTACAGAAGTGCCTAGCTCTTCAAGCTCTTACGGAAGCTCTACCTAAGACAAAAAAAAGGGCAATATATTCTTCCAGAACCCACAAACTTATGTCAATCCTTGAGGAATCCAATATTATGGAATCTGTCAGATATGCTCAAGTTTCTCTAGCTCCTCCTGATCCTAATGATTTAATCGATGAAGACAGTGCTGATGAAGATTATGGTGGCACTGTGTACAACTTGAGTAGTGCCCAGCTACAATCGGAAGCCGAAGCAGTTCTTGATGTCATCGGTGAAGTAAATGAAATTAGAGTCGACAAAAGCAACATAAACATTTTTGAGGAAAACACACAAGCCTCACAGGATCCAGAGCCAGTGATTTTACAGGAATTAACGGAAGAATTACACATACATACAAAGTAAAAGAAATTGCTGTATTGACCTCCTATATGCCCAGTGTTGCGTTTTCGCAACAGCCGTTTTCTATATGCTCAAGTTTCTCTAGCTCCTCCTGATCCTAATGATTTAACCGATAAAGACAGTGCTGATGAAGATTATGGTGGCACTGTGTATAACTTGAGTAGCGCCCAGCTACAATCGGAAGCCGAAGCAGTTCTTGATGTCATCGGTGAAGTAGATGAAATTAGAGTCGACAAAAGCAACATAAACATTTTTGAGGAAAACACACAAGCCTCACAGGATCCAGAGCCAGTGATTTTACAGGAATTAACGGAAGAATGACACATACATACAAAGTAAAACAAAGTGCTGTATTGACCTCCTATATGCCCAGTGTTGCGTTTTCGCAACAGCCGTTTTCTCAAAAACTACATAACTTGTTTACATAAAACTGATTAATATCTTCATTTTAGAGTATTGATATGTGATTTTTTTTTTAGTTTTTGAAAAATTTCTTTTTAAAAAAGAATTTTGTTATTTATATAAATTAGTTTTTTGAAAAACTACTTGTTGAAAAAGCAAAAGATTTTTATTACCTAAAAAAAGGTCCATATTTTTTTTCTAGAGTTGGAGGGGGTAATTACCCCGTTACCCCCTTCAAATCCGCGCTCGGCGTCACTGTCTTTATATAAGAGACCTAAAAAGAAAAAATCAAAATGTTCTTACTTCCCTGCCGGACTGGATTCGTGGTTTCCGATGGCTGGGAATATTGGTTTCTCAGGAAATATCTCCATAACCATCTCGACAGTGTCCCGTATGATATCCAGGTTATTTTGTTTGGTCTGATTCCAAATGTCGTGGGGGGGCAAGTCTCCAGTCCACATGATATAGTCAATATCCTACACAAAATTATAACATAGCCTTAAAAAATGTTTGTTTGCCTTTGTTTGCCAGAACCTGTCCACTATATGATCCTGAAAACTAGAAGTCAGATTCAAAAAAAAAAAAAAAAGATGTGTAAAGGCATCTCAAAGACCTCTTAAACAAGATACCACTCGACCCAATTTCCCTATTCAAGTTTTGAGGGTGAAATGAGTTTCACCCCCGGGAAGGGGGTACAATCTAGGAAAATTTTGAAATGGATAAAAGCAAACAAAATTGACGTGTTTCAGGAATTTAAATTTTTTCTTGTAGAAATGAACGAAGAATTCGTTTTTTTTTGTCCCATGATAACTTCTGAGGTGAATATCTTAGAAACTAAAGGTCAGATTTCGAAACAAATGGTCGAGTTAATACCCTGAGAGTCTCTCGTCCTTGTATTGAGACACCGCAGCCTCCATAGATGAAATTTTTCCGAAAAATGTATGTATGGCTTCGGTAGTTCAATGTTTAGAATGTTTGCGTACAAAGCAAGAGATCCCGTGTTCGAGTACCGGCCGAAACAAAAAACTTTTTTCCTATTTTTACAAAAAACCGAGGATCTGAAGAGGCTACATTAAATTTTCTATATTTTAAAGATATACTTATTTTACAAAAACTTACTGGATGTTCCACTGCGATATGTTTAAACATGTCTTCAATTAGGGCTCTTGGAGCATCACAAGTTTCATAGGTTCCCCACCTAAACAGAAACTCAATTAAAGCTATATTTATTGCCAATTACTTTGATGGATTGTTACTTCTGATTTTGACATAATAATTATTTCATTCGATTCGATTTGCAGAAGGCATATGATAGTATACCACTAAATCTACTTTGGAAACGTTGAAAAACACAAACATAAGCGACAACTAATTAAGGCTATCAAAGAGTTATACCGCAATAGTAAGGCAAAAGTTAAATTAAAAGCAAAACTAACCAAAGGCTTTCAAGTAAATAAAGGTCTTAAACAAGGTTGCTGTATCTCGCCTACGCTCTTCAAGATATACTTGGAACAAGTCCTTAAAGTATGGAAGCCAAAATATGGGAATTCCGTTGGACGAAACCACCTTGTAAGTATATTTTATATATAATATTATTATTATAATAGTTATTTAAACAACAAGGTTTGAAAACGACTCTTTGCACACGATCGAGACAGTTTGGTAGACAAGTCGACGGAGTGTGCAAAGAGGTTTTCAAACGAGTTTTTTACAATATATACGACTGCTAATAAAAAAAGAAAAATCAAATTTTAATTTAACTTGTTTTTATTTCCGACAAAACTTTAAAAATTCAACAATTTTTTGACGTATCTAATCAACAAAACATACGAGCAGTGACGGTTGCTACGGAACTAAGCCAACTTATATTGATGGGTGACAACAACAAAAATCACAATGACGGGAGACCCGTATGCAGAAATGACATAGGGGTGCGCAAAAATGACATAAGCGTGTGCAAAACGTTTTGCACACAGCGTGCGAATTTTCAGATCGTGTTCTCCGTGCGCCCTTTTACAAGACAGTCGTATAATAGTTATTTAAACAACAAGATTTGAATACGACTCTTTGCACACGATCGAGACAGTTTGGTAGTCAAGGGAGTGTGCAAAGAGGTTTTCAAACGAGTTTTTTACAATATTTTTTATACGACTGCTAATAAAGAAAGAAAAATCAAATTTTAATTTAACTTGTTTTTATTTCCGACATTTTTACAACAAAACTTTAAAAAATCAACAATTTTTTGACGTATCTAATCAACAAAACATACGAGCAGTGACGGTTGCTACGGAACTAAGCCAACTTATATTGATAGGTGACAACAACAAAAATCACAATGACGGGAGACCCGTATGCAGAAATGACATAGGCGTGCGCAAAAATGACATAAGCGTGTGCAAAACGTTTTGCACACTGCGTGCGCAAAATGCCATTTTCAGATCGTGTTCTCCGTGCGCAAAACACCCTTTTACAAGACAGTCGTATAAAAAAAAATATTAAAAATACTTTTTTTTGCTTGGCTCTTAGGCCGTGATGCCAGCTCTCATGTTTTTTAAACAAATCTCATGCTATCATTATTTTACCGCAAAATCTAATGCTTTTCAGCTTACAGAGACAAAAATAAATTATAGTTGAAAATTAATTATACAGGTAATAACTATGAACTAAAAATAACAAAGTAACCATAAGAGAATTCGGCTTACGTCCCGGCATTTGGCATCGTTGGATCGTGTTTCATAAACGCAAATTGCAACTTTGCGCCTGGTTGAGAGTATGACGTACAAATGAGCGGTTCGCTTATTCGGGTATTCCCCAAAATACGACAATCGATTATTCTGTTATGTGCCACACCTTTATGAACATGAATGAATTTGGCTAATTAAAAAAAAAACATGCGTACTGCAACATAGAATATATAGCTAAATATATACGTATATTATGCAATATGTGCCTACAATAATAGGGACTTATTGCAATAAAGCCAAGCAGTAATTGTATCGGGCACTATTCTGACAGTTTTGTATTATAAGAACTCTTCTTTCAAAATTAGGCCTTTGTGTATTGTAAGAGCCTTAATTAATAGTGCGGTCACTAATAATAGTGGAAAATAAACGACAGGATTTATAAATTCGACTTTGGTATGTCAATTTTGAAAGATCAACTGTCAGTTTTCAATGAGAAACTGTCAGAATAGTGCCCGGCAGAATTACTGCCTGGCTTTATTGCAATAAGTCCCTAATTAATGAGCAGCATGCCAGAGGCAACAGCGACAATTCCGCCATCACATGCTTTTTTTTTGAGATCTCATGCTTTCTCGAAATATTTCTCATGCAATATTTCTGTGGGACCTGGCAACACTGCTTCTAGGTACTTACTTTTTGGCAAGAACAACGGGTTGACCTTCGATGGGACTGCTATAGCTTCGGCAACACAGCGGTTCTGCGCAGTTTGCAACAGAACCTTCGACATATTCTGGGTCGTAATGGGTGTCGGATATCTGCAGGACTTTGAAATATGGCGCATCTGGCTAAGTAAATATACAAAAAAATTATATCTGTGCTGCCTAAGGCAAAGCCAACAAACAAATACAGGCCACGACTCTGAAAAAATCAGCTGTTGTTGTGAGCTGAATTTTGCATTGGGTCTTGGAATTCGTGATATTTTCACTAGTAATACCACTAGAGGTTAAATTATTTCGGAAATTTTTCGAGCTAATGAATATTTTGAAAATTAGGAAGACTAATCATCGATGCAGGATTTGCATAAATAACAACGGTGGAATTTTCGAACATTTGCTTATTTAATTCAATGATTTGTTATCGGTTTTTAGTTTTATTTTAAATTAAATAGTAAATGCAAATTTTTGTTTCAGAAATAAAAGATAGATTTTAAAAAATTATATTATTTCTTAGCCAGAGAAAAATTAAAAAATAAGGGCTTTATAGATTTGCACATAAATCAAATAAATGGAAAATTTTTGAGAGGTAGTTACGTAGGTATGACAACAAACACAACTACGGTATTTGTTTCACAGCCAACTAAGTGAAAAACTATTTTTTTAATAAATTCACATTTTCCGTCATCCAACGATTGGGTTATTATACACGGTTGAAAAGCTCCTTTTAAGCTCTATTTCAGTGGCGTATATAGAAAAAAGTGTCGGGGTGGGCCCGAGACAGGTTTGGGGGGGCCCGAGACCCCATAAGGCTGTATTTTATGCTATTTTATGTTTGTATTCATGAAATATGTGGAAAATATCCAAAAAAATCTTAGCTTCGGGGGGGGGGGGCGAGCCCCCCAGCCCCCCAGTATATACGCCACTGCCTATTTATTGAAGTATAAATTCAAAATTTGTTAACGTCATTCAATTAGCCATAGTTGCTTATACAAAACAACCAAATTTCATTAAATTTGTTTGCAAGATGGCGACGATATTTCAATTTTTCAAAAAACACAATTTTTAGTTTTTTCTCGATATTTTAAAAACCCCTGTAGATATTTTTAATTTTGATACGGCATCTGATTGGGTTTGGAATAGCGCAACTTTTTTCTCGTTTAAACAAACTCGTATCTCTTATCGTTTCCGAAATCCCCATGTAGTTGCTTTTATTTGGGACACCCTGTATATAGTTTGTACTTAAACAAAACAGGTAAAAACAATAATCTGCAATAGAAAAGGTCAACATTTCGATGCTGGTTGTAGCTCTCCTGTAACCTTCAAAAGGCGATTTTGTTAAAATTATAATTATTGATGTTTACACGCTTGCAGCATTAATAATTACATACGATGGGATGTATCAACATAAATCTGTAATTTAAAAACTATCCATTTTTTTTGTTGAAAATTTAAAATTCTGTGTTCATCATTAGACAAAATGATAAAGTACAAATCGTTAGTGCGTGTTTCCCAGCAGGCTCAGCGGTGCGGCGTTGAGGGAACTGTATAGTTATTAAAATAAAACAAAAACTTAATTATAAAAACATTATTTTAAAAATAATTTTTTCGAAAAAATTTTTTATATTTTTTTATTTGTCAAACACACTGTGTTTTTTTTTATTACAATCTAGTCAGTAAGACTAATTAGCAATTTTGTTTTAACTTAATTTACTAGAAAAGTCAGATTTAAACTTAGGGTTCACTCAACAGTTCTCCCCGCTTTGTTTAGTCTGTAACTCACAATTGTGTTGTGTTTATAGCATTATTTTGTTTTATGTGTAATTCACTTAGTTTACTAGCTCAAACGGCTTCACTCTTTTTAGTCTTCGAACTAGCATAGTATTGTCTAGAAGCTGAATTGCTTCCACATTCACATGCCGATGAAGTTTGTCTTCATGGCTTTTTGCGTACTTTTTTATAGTCTCTGCTACAGTTTCGATTTTTATCTCGATGAAGGTCACTATTTCGAACGTACCAAGGTGCATTCACAATGTTTCTTAATACTTTATTTTAAAATCTCTGTACAACTAGAATGTTACTCTCTTTAGCACAACCACATAGTTGAATACCATATGTCCATACTGGTTTCAGTATTTGTCTATAAAGCAGTAACTTATTATGAATTGTTAAATTGGACTTCCTTCCAATTAGCCAGTTCATTTTTCTATACCTTATCTCAAGTTCTTCTTTTTTTTTCTTAATATGTGCTTTCCAGCGCAATTTGGCATCAAGTGTTATGCCGAGATATTTTGCCTGATTTGAATATTTTTTTATTTTTTTTTTATTTGTCAAACACATTGTGTTTATTGTATTACAACCTAGTCAGTAAGACTAATTAGCAATTTTGTTTTAACTTAATTTACTAGAAAAGTCAGATTTAAACTTAGGGTTCACTCAACAGTTCTCCCCGCTTTGTTTAGTCTGTAACTCACAATTGTGTTGTGTTTATAGCATTATTTTGTTTTATGTGTAATTCACTTAGTTTACTAGCTCAAACGGCTTCACTCTTTTTAGTCTTCGAACTAGCATAGTATTGTCTAGAAGCTGAATTGCTTCCACATTCACATGCCGATGAAGTTTGTCTTCATGGCTTTTTGCGTACTTTTTTATAGTCTCTGCTACAGTTTCGATTTTTAGATCTCGATGAAGGTCACTATTTCGAACGTACCAAGGTGCATTCACAATGTTTCTTAATACTTTATTTTGAAATCTCTGTACAACTAGAATGTTACTCTCTTTAGCACAACCCCATAGTTGAATACCATATGTCCATACTGGTTTCAGTATTTGTCTATTAAGCAGTAACTGATTATGAATTGTTAAATTGGACTTCCTTCCAATTAGCCAGTTCATTTTTCTATACCTTATCTCAAGTTCTTCTTTTTTTTTCTTAACATGTGCTTTCCAGCGCAATTTGGCATCAAGTGTCATACCTAGATATTTTGCCTGATTCGAATATGGTACTGGAATGTTGTTAATTGTTATTTGTATGTGATTTATATTTTTGTTTCTAAAATCAACATGAATTGATTTGGTTTCATTTAATTTTATTCGCCACTTTTCGAAAAAAATATGCTCGTTTTAAAAGCAACGTTTCTTTAAAGAAAGAGTTAAAACAGTAAATTCAGCTATTTGAAGACAACCAAGATTGCATTTCGCTGAATATTCTGATAAATAAACTCAAATATAAGTACAAGATGCTTAAAAATTAATTTCATCCTCATCCCTCATTCTCATTAACATCAAAAGCGTTTAATAGACAATAAACAATAGACAACTTTATTAATCTTTTCAGCTACAATAATCTAGATAAGATACGTCAAATACAAAAAATATAACATTAAGTGTAAATAATAATAGTGTAAATATTTAAAAAAATAATAACGAAAACACATTTACAAGATTTGTATATATATGTATATAAATATTGAGAACAAAAATTTACCTTCTGCCCAACATGTATTTTTCAAATTCAATTAAACTATAAAAAGTTTCTTTTAATAAAAGATTTTTGATATCTTTTTTGAATCTTGGCAGCGACGTAGTTTGTTTGATTTGGTTTGGCAACAAGTTAAAGAATTTGCATCCAAGATAATGAGTACTTTTTTTTATATACTCATGGTTGTGTTTATGGATGCTGAAGTGGTTACGACTTCTAGTTGGATAGTTGTGATAAGAACTATTTAAAGTAAAAATATTTTGGTGTTGAAAAATGAAAATGAGTAGTTTATATATGTAAATACTTGTTATTGTCATAATTTTATTATCCTTAAATGCAGAGCGACAAGTACCGGTGTAAGGTATATTGAAAATTAATCTTATAAGTCTCTTTTGACCTACCAATACTCTTTCCACATCCTGAGCACTACCCCATACTGCCACACCATAGGCTAGAGCCGAGTATGCATTAGCATAATACACAGTAATGAGATTTTTTATACTGAGAGAGTTTTTAAGTGACTTGATCATGAAGTAGCATGTATAAAGTTTTGAGCATACACTACTTATGTGTAAACTCCACTCGAAATGTGTATCGACAATGGTCCTCAAAAATTTTGAGCTATCGCTAACTGGCAAAGGGATGTCATTAAAGATTATATTGAGGTCGGTAGGTTTACGGGACTTTGTTTTAAATTCCATAAATACAGTTTTAGAGACATTTATAATCAGATTGGTTTGCTTGCACCAGTTCGAAAATTCATCATTTAATATAAAATTTGCTTAAATTTTTGTGATCTTACAATAATTATTATAGTAATAAAAATAGTATTAAAAAGCTGAAATCCGGAAAAGCTAGAGGACCTGGAGGCATATATGCTGAAATCCTCAAATATGGATCAGAGAAACTACTCGAAAATCTCACATATACACCAGTAACTGATGATTGGAAAATTGCACTCTTATCCTCAATACATAAAAAAGGAAACAAGCTGGATTGCAACAATTACAGAGGAATTTCAGTAACCAGTACTCTCAGTAGATTGTACGGTAGGATTCTTAGAGATCTAATTGAGAATAATTTTCATAAACAATAAGAAGAAGGGCAAAGTGGATTTCGTGCAGGCAGATCTTGTAGTGATAATGTTTTTTGTCTTAAACAAGTAATTGAGAAAAGGAGCGCCAGAAATATAGAGACTCATGTTACCTTTGTGGACCTACAAAAAGCATATGATACCGTTTCAGTAGAAAAATTATGGAAATGTTAGAGCAGACTAATATCAATCGTGCATACATAAAAGCGATAAAAGAACTATAAAAAGGGTCAAAATCTAAAATACAAAGCAAAAATGGAAAGTATCGAAATGGATGCAATAAGAAGATCGATGAGAATATCCAGAACAGATCATATAAGAAATGAGATCATAGAAGAAAGAATGGGAATCGAGGAAAGCATAACGGATGACATCACTAAAAGGCAACTGATATTGTACGGCCATGGACAACGGATGAACGACGAAAGATTACCAAAGCAAGTCCTAGAATGGCAACCAGTAGGGCGCAGAAAAAGAGGGCGTCCAAAACTAGAATGGCAACAGTCAATCCAAAGATTAGATGACCCTGTATAATAAAATTTATTTGTCACGATTCGTTAAGATTACGTGCCCTGGCCCCCATGGTGCGACGCCCCTGTTTTTCAGTAGAATGTAGTAAATAAACAATTACCTTTTGTTCCTACATACAAACAAAGTCCGGGTGCAGCCCTACAGTTTGTTTACATTTTATAATTTGATTATTTATACGGTTAATTCATTTGTGCCGGAAAAAAGAATTTGCGCTTGAAAAAATAAATCAAGTCATCATCATAAATTTACCAGGTTTAGACATTTTTCATGATATAATACATAAACTTTTCCATAACATTTCCAAACTAGCAGATGGTCTTTACATTCTTTGCAGTTTAAATCCAAAAGAAAAATAAAAAAAAATAAACAAAAAAACGATTTAAAAAAATATATATTAAATTTTTATAGAAATTATTTGTTGAAAACGCTTTTTTGAAAACTTTAAAAACTATATCCTTAAACTAGCATTCCTGTCCTCCTTTTAAAAGCACTTATATTAAATTACAGCGCTCCTGAAAATCATGCCCAAAAACAAGTCGCTGAGTTGCCATAAATTTTACTTGTTCTTAACCTAGTGTCGCATGTAACTAATGCTCTATGATGTAAAAAACATTTAATTAAAAATATTTAAAAACTTATAAATGTCAAAAACACCATCTATATTCAAATCCCCTCACTGACTTTTTCCTCCAAAAAAAAAATATCCCAAATGAACAGATTAATATAAAGTAAATTTTTTGGGGGGAAAAGACAAGAGGGTTCGGAAAGTAAGGCAAGTTTAGGGAAATCATTTTCCGACAAAAAAATTCACCCGAAAACAATTTTTAAAAAAACATCGAAAAAATTTTCGTTCGGAAACAAATGTGTGTGTACAAAAAAATGTTTTTTAAAAACTTGTTTTTTGAATCAATGGATAGCTTACCCTTGGAAAATCCCTGGGTTTCCTGCTTACAGGTTTGTTATCGTCTGGGAATTCAATTGTCCATTCGTGACTGGATACTTCCAAATTTCCGCAGCCGAAAAGCAAACTGCAAATTTGATTCACGCCTACAATAAATTGTAAAATTTATTTCGTTAAATAATTATGGGACATTATGGACACTTAATTTGGAACAGCCTGTACAGTCGGGGACTCAATAAATGGCTGCTGCCGTTTTCAGAAGAGCTTGGATAAGAATCCCAATACCGGCCGAGGTTATTGACCGGATTTCGTGGCGCGTCGTTCAACACATATAATTTCTTCGCATTCCTGGGTTAAATTTAATCATGAAAAATTTCGCTTAGGTCTGTATTCCGTTTGAATGTTCGGTTAAAAAAATACACATAATTGCAGAAAAAATTAGCTTTGGTCTGTAGTCCGTTTGAATGCTCGGTTAAAAAACTTAACTTTGCAAAAATATGTTTTATAATACATCAAATTAAACTTCTCGGTGCCCTCTATATCACCAATATAAAAGGTAGAGGACAAGTGTTTATAATATTGCCGCGAGAGGCCGCCAAAGTCACTTCAGTTTTGAGTTTTGGCAATTTAAACTTTTATTTATTTCTTACAAGCACAAACCTTTAGACCAACTTTTGGGGTCCTTTTTATTACTTTGTGAGGCAAGCAATAAAAAGATAACAATTGTTTTGACGTATATCCAATAGCAAAAAAGTTGATTTTTTTTTACAAAATTATTAATTTTTGGAAAATTTTCAACTTTTGATTCTATTTTTCTCGATAACCATTACATCTACACCTGTAATATTTTCAGGTTAGTATAAGGGACTCGGTAGCTTCTTCGTGGCACAGTATCAACAAAAATTTTTTTTTTTAATTTTTGGTGAAAATTTTCCTGACCAAAGGGGTACCCAAAAAGTGCAGTTTTTTAATTTTTTTAAATTGCTAACTTTGTTAAAATATATATTATATTACATTAAATTAAACTTCTCCGGGTCCTCTATATCACCATATGAAAGGTTAAGGACAAGTGGTTATAATATTGCCGCGAGAGGCCGCCAAAGTCACTTCAGTTTTGAGTTTTGGCAATTTAAACTTTTATTTATTTCTTACAAACATAAACCTTTAGACCAACTTTTGGGGTCTTTTTTATTACTTTGTAAGGCAAGCAATAAAAATATAACAATTGTTTTGACCTAGCAATAGCAAAAAAATTTACTTTTTTTTTGACAAAATTTTTAATTTTTTCGAAAAGTAATACCTTACGTTTCCGGTGGGCCATCCTTTATGTTAAAAAGTCTGTATTAATCCCGCCACAATACACACATCCAGTGCTAATAAACAAGAAATCAGCTAAAAAAAGAAATGTGTGTATCCAAAAAACGTGTATGGCTTAGCGCATTTATCGGCCAATATTCCAAATAGTTATTAATTTCAATAGCAAAAATTGCATTGCACAAAAGTGCACAGCGACAGCCGATCGACGTGGAGTCGAAGGAATGAAAGTGCACGATACGATGTTCAATTCATAAACCTCGACCGGTATTGGGATTCTCATTCAAGCTCTTCTGAAAACGGCAGCGGCCATTTATTAAGTCCCCGACAGTTTTATTCTACCGCGAGAACAAATTCACATCTAGGTGTATAAATTTTTATAAGAGGATAAAAAACAGATAGAGTATAACATTTATTAAAAAGAGGACGCGATACGCCCGAGTCCTGCAGAAAGATTTGCAGCGTTGTCGAAGGTAACCTTGATAAATTACAACAGGCGCACGCGGTCGCACTCGTCAAGGGGCGGATATTCTGATACATTTTTGTAGGGTTAGAATTATTACTTGACTACCATACAAGAAGTGGACTACTAATAACGTGAACATTTTATTTTTTAAATTTTATTAAATGTGTCATATATATATATATATATATATATATATATATATATATATATATATGTATATATACATATATATATATTTATCGGTTTCACAACGTTCTACGTCTTCCGATACCCAATCTCCACGCGTTTCTGTTTGCCCATAATTCATCATCTAGGCCTCTTATTCTTCTTTCACTGTCTATTCCTTCTCTCCAGCTTCTCCTTGGCCGTCCTCGTTTTCTTCGGCCAGTTGGTTTCCATTGTAGTATTTGTTTAGGTAGTCTTTCATCATTCATTCTTTGTACATGTCCGTACCACACCAGTTGCTTTGTTCTTATATCATCCACTAAAGTACGTTCCCCCACTGTCATAATTTCTCTTATTCTTTGATTTGTAACTCTTTCTCTTTTGGATTTCGCTGCTGTTCTTCTCCAATAGTCCATCTCCGTAGCGGAAAGCATTTTTTCTGTTCTATCCTTGATTGGCCATACTTCTGAGCCGTATGTAATAATACTTTTGCCAATGGTGCCATATATAAGCTTTTTGTTATGTTTTGATATACTTTGGTCCCAAATTATTCCATTTAATAAAGTTATTGCTTTTCTTCCTTGTACATATCGTTCTTTTATAGCTTTGTCTAGTGTTCCGTCAGCTGTAATTTTTAGACCTAAGTATTTATACTCATCACAAGACTGAATTCGCTGCCCGGTATTTAAGATTAGATCCTGTTTCATTCCACCAATACACATATACTCTGTCTTATTGAGATTAACCTCTAGTCCCCACTTATTGTACTCTTCTATTAGTTTTCGTGTCATATATTCGAGGTCGTCATAATCCTGAGCCACTACTATCTGACCATCGGCGAAACATAAAGTATACAAGGTGGTTTCGTCCAACGGAATTCCCATGTTTTGGCATTTTCTCTTCCATACTTTAAGGACTTGTTCCAAGTATATCTTGAAGAGAGTAGGCGAGATACAGCAACCTTGTTTAAGACCTTTATTTACTTGAAAGCCTTTGGTTAGTTTTGCTTTTATTTTAACTTTTGCCTTACTATTGCGGTATAACTTTTTGATGGCCTTAATTAGTTGTACGCTTATGTTTGTGTTTTCCAACGCTTTCCAAGGTATATTTAGTGGTATACTATCATATGCCTTCTGCAAATCGACGTAAAGCAGATGCAGCTCTTGTCCGTATGCCATTTTCTTTTCAATAACTTGGGTTATACAAAAGAGATGATCTGAAGTCGATCTACCCGCCCTGAAACCAGCTTGTTCTTCTGCCTCCATGTCTTTATATTCGCTCTCCACTTTATTTCTTATTATTTTACCGTATATTCTGCTTAGCGTACTAGTCACAGATATACCTCTATAATTGTCACATATATCTTTCCTTCCTTTTTTGTGTATTGTGGATATATATGACAACAACTGAGTGGAAAACGTCATAAATGTGAGTTATTTTGTTCCTAAAACACCTAGATCGGCTAATAAAATACTCTGCCAATATATGGGCCCCTAAGCTCACACTAGGTACTATCGTTATAGTGTACGTGTGAGCTAATATAACTAAAAACTGAAATATATTTTATTCAACTCCAGACTAAATTACCTTTTGTTTGATACCACACAAGCCATGTTTTGACTTAAACTCAAATTTTTGAAATCTACCCCCACCCTTACAAAAAAACAAAAATTAAAATGTATTTTGTTAAAGTCCGGACTCAATTACCTTTCGTTTGATATCACACACGCCATATTTTCACTTAAACTCTAATTTTTAAAATATACCGCCACCCTTTTTTTTTAAATAAATTAAAATGTATTTTGTTTAACTGCAGACTCAATTACCTTTCGTTTA
Source organism: Aspidapion aeneum (assembly GCA_963576565.1). Lineage (NCBI taxonomy): Eukaryota > Metazoa > Arthropoda > Insecta > Coleoptera > Brentidae > Aspidapion > Aspidapion aeneum. The sequence continues at coordinate 784,148 of OY755039.1, read as the reverse complement.
ATATCACACACGCCATATTTTCACATAAACTCTAATTTTTGAAATCTACCCCCACCCTTTTATTTGGTTTGTGTTCGGTGGATTTTGTTCATTTTTAAATGGGACCATCTCGAGCCAAGACCCAGCCTAGGTACCAAATTTCATTAAAATCGGCCAAGCGGTTTTTGAGTTATGCGCGTTGGTCGTTACAGACAGACATACAGACACACAGACAGACAGACAGACAGACAGACAGACAGACAGACAGACAGACAGACAGACAGACAGACAGACAGACAGACATACAGACAGACAGACAGACAGACGGCGCAACAAAAAAGTTTCAAAATCATCTGAAACGCAAAGATATATAAAAATTTTTGAAATCGGAGCAACTTTTTTTTTCTCGAAAAAATTAGGATCACCATAGCTCACACTACTATAGTATAGTATATGTGTTAGCTAATAAATTGTCTGTCCCAATACACGATAACTCAAGAACACCTTAAACGATTTTAACCCAATACGATACACAAGTTTTATGTCGACATTGGATTTTGGTTAAAAAAAAGGTTTAGTTAAAAGTATTATTTAACCCATTTAACTTTAAAACTATCAAAAAAAAAACCTAAAATTAAATAATAATTAGCTTTCCAATAGATTGCTAAATTGTGTTGTAAAAAAATCGTCTTTAGTGAATGTGAAACAAAAACCAATAACAAGAATAACACTAAAATTCTGTTTGTTTGTAAAAGTAAGTGAATTATTTACATTTAGGAACAAGCAGAATTTACGCGCATGCACCTGGGCAAAATTTCATGCATTTGCCTGCAAATTTTATGTCAAGCCGCCTTTTTTATGGATGCAGTCACCCAAATTCACAGTTGGACCACAACGTGGCGAATAAAATTAAATGAAACCAAATCAATTCATGTTGATTTTACAAACAAAAATATAAATCACATACAAATAACAATTAACAACATTCCAGTACCATATTCGAATCAGGCAAAATATCTAGGTATGACACTTGATGCCAAATTGCGCTGGAAAGCACATGTTAAGAAAAAAAAAGAAGAACTTGAGATAAGGTATAGAAAAATGAACTGGCTAATTGGAAGGAAGTCCAATTTAACAATTCATAATAAGTTACTGCTTTATAGACAAATACTGAAACCAGTATGGACATATGGTATTCAACTATGGGGTTGTGCTAAAGAGAGTAACATTCTAGTTGTACAGAGATTTCAAAATAAAGTATTAAGAAACATTGTGAATGCACCTTGGTACGTTCGAAATAGTGACCTTCATCGAGATCTAAAAATCGAAACTGTAGCAGAGACTATAAAAAAGTACGCAAAAAGCCATAAAGATAGACTCCATCGGCATGTGAATGTGGAAGCAATTCAGCTTCTAGACAATACTATGCTAGTTCGACGACTAAAAAGAGTGAAGCGGTTTGAGCTAGTAAACTAAGTGAATTACACATAAAACAAAATAATGCTATAAACACAACACAATTGTGAGTTACAGACTAAACAAAGCGGGGAGAACTGTTGAGTGAACCCTAAGTTTAAATCTGACTTTTCTAGTAAATTAAGTTAAAACAAAATTGCTAATTAGTCTTACTGACTAGATTGTAATAAAAAAAAACACAGTGTGTTTGACAAATAAAAAAATAAAAAAACCGCCATTAACTGTTTAGATACTTGCCTAGTTTCGTCGCCTTTAATGGTGGAAGGACTTCCGGTCCGTATGTGTCAAATATCCCAGAGCACACTTTTAGCGTTTCAAGATTGAATCCCACGCAAACAGAAACAAATTTCTCCTTAATCTCGTCAAAGTCGCCTCCAAGTGTGACTTCTCGATGCAGTAGTCCAACACCTAAATCAGATTTCATTCTATAATAATAATAATGTGACAGTAAAGTTTGTGAGTTCTGCCGATAGGGTATAAAAAATGCTATTTTTTTACAGTCTCCAGATCGCGTGTCTATTATAAAAAGTAAAAAATTGCCAAGTTTGGTTTGGCAAAAATTACAATGCCTAGGAAAAAATAGCGTTTTTACAAAAGATTTAAATAATAATAATTAAAAGAGAATTATTTTTTTGGCATAAATTTCTCTTGTAAAAATCCTTTTATATGATTTTCCCCGGCTTGAACCACACTTTTCTATTAAAATATCGGGCAATGGCCGTCCTTTTTCTTTCAGTTTTACTCTTTCTTCATAAGTAAAGAGAGAGAATTTTTTTACATTAATTAAATTATCCACCACATTCATTGTGACACAATTATACAAAAACAAACAACAAACACGACCATAACCTCCCGCTCATGCGTTTGGCGTCTTTTAAATAAATAAATGCGCCCGCAAACACGCAACGCTGAGCCCGCCAGCCCGGAATTGTACTGGAACTGCAAGTTTTACAGCTCTATTTTTGTCTAGATTACGCTATCTAAACCCATGAGCAAGTGCGGTGCGGGGCGAAGGAAGGGGTTCCTAGCCGAGCACAGATCTCGTTAGGCGCCCAGCTACGTTGTGTTGCAATTTAGCAGCGCAACAATGCCAATAACTTCATTTGACCGACTGTGAAATGCGGCCTTCGGCGACGGCGCGCGGCGTCATACTCAACACACGTACGCGAGTTGAAGGCCTACTATACCAACACCGGACCGAAAATATACTGCTATTCCAATAGTTTTAGAAATAAAATAATTATATTAGAAAAAATAGCAGCGGCTAAAAAATAGTCAAATAATGTGAAAATTTTGGGGGTTCTGCAGCTCTGCAGCCCTTATGCACTAGACGCCCCTGATTAATAATAATAATAAATTGTATTTATTGAAAAAAATGCCATGTACAATATTGCTGGAAATTTAATAAGTATTTAGTATAAATAAAAAAAAGCACTTTTCAAAGGGCGAAGTCTAGCTGACAGTCCAGCTACTCAACATTAACCCTATATATATCATTTGAGAAAATTATATACAGGGTGTCAGTCAGCCTCTCCGAGAAGATACATAGAAGTACATGGAGAAGAAGTAATTATCTAAAAAGAAATGATAAAGAATAGTATTAAAAAGCTTAAATCCGGCAAAGCTAGCGGACTTGGGTGAATATACCCTGAAATGCTCAAATATGGATCAGAAAAACTACTAGAAAATCTCACATATATTATCACTTAATGCATAAACGGACATCCAGTACCTGATGATTGGAAAATAGCATTCATATCCTCAATAAATAAAAAAGGAAACAAGCTGGATTGCAACAACTACAGAGGAATTTCAGTAACCAGTACTCTAAGTAGATTGTACGGTAGGATTCTTAGAGACCTAATAGAGAATGATTTTCATGACGAAGAAGAAGAAGAGCAAAGTGGGTTTGGTGCAGGCAGATCTTGTAGTGATAATGTTTTTTATCTTAAGCAAGTAATTGAGAAAAGGAGCGCCTGAAATATAGAGACTCATGTTACCTTTGTGGACCTACAAAAAGCATATGATACCGTTCCAGTAGAAAAATTATGGACAGTGTTAGAGCAGACTAATATCAATCATACATACATAAAAGCAATAAAAGAACTATAAAAAGGGTCAAAATCTAAAATGAAAATTGGAAATCGACTTTCAAAAGAATTCCTGGTAACAAAAGGCTTAGGACAAAGATGTTGTATCTCCCCAACTCTTTTTAAAATATATATCCCAGTAGCTCTAAAAAACTGGAAACATATAAACACTACAGTTTTCTGAGGACCAAGTAATTGTAGCTAATGATAAAGAAGACATGATGAGAAAGATAATGGAAGAATATCAAAAGTGGGGATTAACAGTGAACGTGGACAAGACACAGTACTTTATTGGAAACGAATCCAATGAGTTAGAACTAGACAATGGACAAGTAATATCTCCATGCAATGAGTATGTATACTTGAGTGTCATATTTGATAAGACAGGAACAGACTGTAAAGAACTGGAAAAAAGAATAGTAAAAGCAAAAAAGGTTATAGGATGTCTTAACAGTTATTTACGGAGCAGAGAGATAAAAAAGAATGTAAAATTTAACATATATGAAACAATGGTGAAATGTACGCTGTTGTATGGAATAGAGACTTATCGCGTAACAGAAAAATACAAAACAAAAACGGAAAGTGTCGAAATGGATGCATTAAGAAGATCAATTTGAATATCTAGAACAGATCACATAAGAAATTAGATCATAAAAGAAACAATGGGAATCGAGGGAAGCATAACGGATGACATCACTAAAAGTCAACTGATATGGTACGGCCATGTACAACGGATAAATGACGAAAGATTACCAAAGCAGGTCCTAGCAGGGCAACCAATAGGGCGCAGAAAAAGAGGGCGTCCTAAACTAAAATGGCAACAGTCAATCCAAAGATCAATGAGTCAAAAAATTCTGACAGATGATTGTCAGGATCTAAGAAGATGAAGAATAGGCGTCGAACAACGTAGAAAAATGTTCTAAACCAACATAATAAAAACTTAAAGAGCATCAAAAATTAAATAATTAATAATTAAAAAGTTAGCAATGGTGGATACTTAACTTGAAACACCCTGTATTAGATGCGCCAAAAAACACAACATTTTTGTTTGCCTGTAGTTTTCTTAACCTTTGTTTGATTTACTATACAATAGAAAACTATCTTTCAACTAATTTCGATACTTTGAATAAGAAAGTAAAAATCATATACGTCATATTCCAATAATCCCTGTTACCTATTTACACAATGGTTGGCGTTTGATGCAAACATTCAGAAATAAAGGTACAAAAAATGCACAGATACCAAATTTACATAAATAGAGTTTTTGTTAACTGTGAGCCGATGATTTGACATGACGAATACACGAATCAAATAATATGCATGTGTAAAGTATAAACAATCAGGACATTTTAACTTAATGATCGCAAAAAAGATAGACTTAGTGTCCATTGATATTGCTATTTCAAATATGTTTGCATTCTGCATCGTAAGGTACCGTAGGTATTGCAATAATACGTTCTATATGGAAATAATATGCATATGTCTTTGAAAGCAACCAATCAGGTCTTTTTTGCCTAAAGACCCCAAGGACCTCATGTTTGCATCATGCATGGGCAGTTACCGTGGGTATTGGAATATTATGGATATGGTAAAAATAAAGTGCTACACAGTGGCGTATGTACTGGGGTCCGGGCCCCCCCCCCAAAGCTTAGATTCTTTTGAATATTTTTCACATATTTCATGAATACAAACATAAAATAGCATAAAATACAGGTCTCGCCCCCCCCCCCCAAAACTGTCTCGGGCCTACCCCGAAACTTTTTTCTATATACGCCACTGGTGCTACACTTACCTATTAGGCACACCCCGCATGACATTTTGGAGGAAAATGGATCACTTTTCACTTTTCTCGCAGACCTGTTTAAAACTTGCTCATCAGTGACGTTTTTGTTCGGCAATCCTTCTACCTCGAGGTTCTGTAGAGAAGAAAAATTGATTGTAATAAAAAATAAAACTAAAATTAAATTTTTAAAAATTCATCGAATAAAAGATACAAAAAATAGACGTCTTAAAGACATAAGGCACATTTTTTGTGGATCCAAACCAAACATTTTTTATTGGAAATTATTTAAGCTTTTTAAATTTTATTATAAAGAACACGAATCAGTTAATGTCTGAAAATACCAGGCGCGGATCTACGGGAGGGGAAAAAGGGGAAATTCCCCCCCCCCCGAATCTCAAACTATATTTAGTTTTGCCACACAGAATACACGTCCCGGTACTATCTGTTTAATGCTGCCAGTTATTCTTACAAGCTTTTATTTAGCTTCAGATGTTCTGTCTAACTATCTAACTATCAAACTATCTAACTATCTAACTATCTAACTATCTAACTATCTAACTATCTAACTATCTAACTATCTAACTATCCAACTATCTAACTATCTAACTATCTAACTATCTAACTATCTAACTATCTAACTATCTAACTATCTAACTATCTAACTATCTAACTATCTAACTATCTAACTATCTAACTATCTAACTATCTAACTATCTAACTATCTAACTATCTAACTATCTAACTATCTAACTATCTAACTATACAACTATCTAACTATCTAACTATCTAACTATCTAACTATCTATCTAACTATCTAACTATCTAACTATCTAACTATCTAACTATTTAACTATCTAACTATCTAACTATCCATCAAATCTTGTGAAGCGTTTTTGACACACTTTCCATTATCCGATTTGGATGAAATTTGGTACACACATAGTGGTCCTATGACAATACAACATTAAGAAAAAAATATCTTCCCACCCCTACCCCCACCCCTTCTATAGAAAAATGTGTTTTTGACACACTTCCCGTTATCCGATTTGGATAAAATTTGGTATACACATAGTGGTCCGATGATAATACAATAAGAAAAAAATATCCTCCCACCCCTGCCCCCACCCCTCCTATAGAAAAATGTGTTTTTGACACACTTCCCATTATCCGATTTGGATAAAATTTGGTATACACATAGTGGTTCGATAACAATACAACATTTAAAAAAATATCCTCCCAACCCTATCCCCACCCTCTTCCATAGAAAATGCGTTTTTGACACCCTTCCCATTATCCAATTTGGATGAAATCTGGTATACATATAGTGGTCCGATGACAATACAACATTGAAAAGAAATCCTACCACTCCTACCCCCACCCCCATCTATAGAAAAATGCGTTTTTGACACACTTCACTTCAAATGACTTTTATAAAATTTGGTATATGCATAAAGGTCCGATGGCAATACAGTCCAAACAAAAAATGTATTTCTACTTCTACCCCCACCCTCTCTTTCCCCCAATAGAAAAATGAGTTTCCAAACAACTCACGATCAGCGATTTCATTATAATCTAGAATAAACTCTTCTGTTCTGTTATTGAACAAATATTTTCATTTAATAGAGTAGATAGCTGAGACTTAAAAGTAGAAAATAAATTGGTAAATTTTTTTTTTAAGTCACAAGCTTTTATAAAATGTGTTATAGCATAAGTTAATCTAAATTTGTGATCTAAACACTTAAAGAATATTCAACATAGCAGGTCATCAAAGATATGTTTGATGTGCCGCAATGCTATGCCATTGCCATACCTATGTCAAAGAAATGCTGGGGTATCTTGGGTCGGGTTGGGTGGCTTTGGTACCTCTGCATTTTTCTGCTAGATTGATCCTTGCAAATAGTGATATTTAATTGATACGGATATCTTATCGTGCTAACATCGTCAAAATTTCCATCAGTTAGCCATCGCTTTTATTATTATGAGAATATTAGAATGTTAGAAAATTATTTTTTAATTTTTAGTGCATTTTATAAAAGCTTGTGACTTAAATTTTTTTTTTACCAATTTATTTGTTTTTGTGTTTATTTGAATTTTTGGGAAAACCTAACCTTAAATTTTCTTTTGATATTTTTGGGCTCTTTAGCCAAACCTTTAAAAAAGAAACTCCTTGTTTGGGAAAATTCCGATCAGGTGATAATTTTTCTCTTTACTGAAAGTTATTTCCTACTCGCTCGGTGAGCAGGCTACTGTTTTTCAAGCAGAAGTCTACGCCATAATAATGGCGGCAACCCTAGAAGAGGTTCGGAACAGCGAAGAGGAGCTTATATTTATATGCTCTGACAGTCAAGCCACCCTGAAGGCGCTAAACGCACCCAAGATTGCTGACGGCTTGGTGGAAGAATGCGCAGAGGCGCTGGAGACCCTAAGCGATGGCAAACGGGTGACGCTGGTTTGGGTTCCGGGACATACGGGGGTACCAGGCAACGAGAAGGCGGACGAACTCGCACGACTCAGGGCAGGAACCGCCTATGTAGGACCGGAGCCACTTTTGGGCGTGACAAAAAGACAAGTGCAAAGCGGACTCAACAAATGGGCCCAGGACGCGCTATTAAACTCCTGGAAAACAGGAACGGGTTGCAGACAGACCAGAGAATTCGTAGACCGTCTAAAAGCGACCAGAATTAGATGGATGCTGGGACGGACACGAAAAGACCTCGGACTGCTGATAGGTACTCTAACCGGACATAACCGGTTGAGGAAGCACATGACACGTATAGGAGTCGAGAATGACCCTACCTGCCCAGCCTGTGGACAGGAACAAGAGACATCAAGACACCTCGTGGCAGAATGCGAGGCCTACGCAAGGATGAGACAACAGGCACTCGGAACGCCAACTCTGAGCGAGGAAGAACTGCACATGCTCAAATGGGCAGACTTACTGGACTTTGTAAAGAGAACAGGAAGACCCAATGAGTTACCCGACCATCAAAGGGAAGTGCAGAGAGTGGGTTAAGGGACATGGCAAAAAGGGCCTACTCTGGCCTACTTGTCAGACCTGCGGGTCAACCCCCCCACTACTACTACTATTTCCTTTTTTGAACATCTAATCATTTTGCTAAATTCATGCGCGCTTTGCACACGCTGGGAGTTTGAAGCGCCCCCCTGTATTTGACAGAGGAATGAAGAACCACTTCCGAAAAGACACTGAAAGAAGTCACACGTGCTTTTAAGATTAAGACCAAAATTCCATCCATAAGAAAGTCCGCGGCGCCGCGAGTGAACTGTGGAACTGCTGTTAAATGAAAGAAGTTAAGCTTCTAGCGTGTTGCCGATTTTTTTCCTTTATTTTAGTTCAATAAACGTCTGTTTTCCCAGACGGGGTGAATTTAACTTTGGAGTAATTTTTTGTGAAATCTCTAGTCTTCTCTCTTTCAGGCACTCAGCCGTCTACTATCCAAAATATTTTTCTGCCATATTTATTAAGATTTCCCCCCAATTGAAATTCCTAGATCCGCCCCTGGCCAAGAATTACACCAGTATTTACTAAAAGGTCTAAAATACTAAAGTCCTTTGAACTCGGTCTAGATCACAGTATACCAATTAAACTAGATTTAGGTTAAAGGTTAAACTTATTTTCTTGCCTTGAATGTAATAGTTTTTAATATATATATAATTGTTTATAAATACCTTACAATATAGGCCAACTTTTTTCGTTGTTACAAGTCATTATGTCCGGAAAAAACTTAAAAATTAATAAAAAAAATTAATATTATGGGTTAAAAATAGCAGTCATATATAAACCTCCAAACGTCACTCAGGGTACGGAAATAGCACCAACTTCATAAAAGTTTTATATACTTCATTTCATAATTTTTGAGATAACTTTTTGATAGTTATCAGCTGTTACCATAACAAATAGCATAGGCCAACAAAAAAAAGTTGTAAAAAGTTGTCTCAAAAATAATGATATGAACTTTATTTACGCGCAATGTTATTAAATATACCGAGTGTGCGTCTAAAAACATGACAATACAAGTAATAATTAAAATGGAATACACTAGACGAAATAGGGAGAGTTTATAGTTACTATGACATTTACCGATTTACCATATACACACTACAGTTTGCTGACGACCAACTAATTGTAGCTAATGATAAAGAAGACATGGAGTATATGATGAGAAAGTTAATGAAAGAATACCAAAAGTGGGGATTAACAGTGAACGTGGACAAGACACAGTACTTACTTACTACTTATGTATTTAGAACTAGACAATGGACAAGTTATATCTTTATGCAATCATTGGCGTAGCTAGCCTTGCTTTTCAGGGGGGCCGTGGCCCCGGTCTATCTTGAACAAAAAGCAAACATAGGTTTTAAAGAGTCGTGCAAAGTGTGCAATGAATAAAAAAAAATACGCGCATTAAATGTTCTAATATTTTCATATAACAAATTTAATAATACATTTACCAACTTATTTATATGTATACACAGGAAGTATGTGATTCAGCAATTCTACAAAGAAAGTTTTCTACGTCGCTGACTGAAAGCGTCTAAGTCGACCTCAACATCTTTTTCTATGAATAACAATGACAAACCTGAGTGTCTCTCTTGAGTCATAGTTGTTCTAAGCCAATTAAAAACTCTCCTCATGGCAAAGAAAGACCTCTCGCAAGTTGCACTTGAAATTGGAAGAATACTCGCAACTTTAAAAAGTTGGTAGAGGTTTGGATAGGTGTTTTCTGCTATATGTTGTTTGATAGAATCATGACCAACAGTTTGATTTAACCGAAAAATACAATTCTTTAAAACGGTCATTTCTGCTCTTAGAGTAGAAGTATTAATATTAAAAATTTCCCGGTATTGCTCGACGAATTTATTCCATTTAACGACGTGGGAAAACTTAATATGAAAATGGTTATGAAATTGTCACCAAAATCGGAAAATTTTCATAAGACACTAAACGCTAACCTCAAAAAAACTAAAAAGATAATTATATTTATTTTAGAAAATCAGTTTAAAAAGATCTTTTATAACCTTACGACATCTACAACCCGATTTCGGAAACAGAGGGGCAAAGGTCGCTGTCTTTATTAAATGCGAAATTTAACTTACACTTCTATAATATTTTACAAGATGTCGCCAATATGTATGAAATATTCAATATGCATAATTATGTTTAAATTTAAAAAATATTTTCGGGAAATTGCATAAGTGCAGAAAAGTTACCGATAATTTAAAGAGAAAAAGCCTAATTCCGCAAGACAAGGGCTTTTTCCTGAAATGTAAACATTATCTGAATGATTTTAAATTTTAATGCACCTATTTTATTTGAATATTTCCCGAATAATAATAGAAAAGTATGTATTTTCAGCGTCATGTTCTTTTACTAGTAGTCGGTAGGGGAGGCCTAAAATATCTTAGGGGGGGCCTGAAGGACTTCAGGGGGGGCAGGCCCCCCTGCCCCCCCTAGCTACGCCAATGATGCAATGAGTATGTATACTTGGGTGTCACATTTGATAAGACAGGAACAGACTGTAAAGAACTGGAAAAAAGAATAGTAAAAGCAAAAAAGGTTATTAGATGTCTTAACAGTATTTTTTGAAGCAGAGAGATAAAAAAGAATGTAAAATTTAACATATATAAAACAATGGTGAAAAGCACGCTGTTGTATGGAATAGAGACTTGTCGCGTAACAGAAAAATACAAAATAAAAATGGAAAGTGTCGAAATGGATGCAACAAGAAGATCAATAAGAATATCTAGAACAGATCACATAAGAAATGAGATCATAAAAGAAAGAATGGGCATCGAGGTAAGCATAACGGATGACATCACTAAAAGGCAACTGATATGGTACGGCCATGTACAACGGATGAACGACGAAAGATTACCAAAGCAGGTCCTAGAGTGGCTATCAATAGGGCGCAGAAAAAGAGGGCGTCCTAAACTAGAATGGCAACAGTCAATCCAAAGAACAATGAGTCAAAAAAATCTGACAGTAGGTGATTGTCAGGATCGAAGAAGGTGGAGAATAGGCGTCGGACAACGTAGAAAAACGTTCTAAACCGACATAATATTTTTTTTTTAAATTATAATTTTTTTTAATCCACACTCGACGCCACGCCATATGAGATTTCGTCAGGGCAAGAAAGATACGAACCAACACGAAGGCTACCGAAAATCTCTGCCGATTACCGATAAAAAACGACTGTACATAGTCTACCCGTGTCCAAACTTACCCCAACTTCCCCTAGTGTACAACGGGCGCAAAATAAATTTGTGGGTACCTATAAATAATTGGTATACTGTGGTACCTATTTTTTCACGAACTCGTCACTTGTTTTTTAAATATGTTTTTCCAAGTAAAAAATTTAATTCAAAATATCACATCTTGCTTACCTTCGAAAACGAATAAACCGGTAATGATAAATGTTTGAAGGTTTTGTTGAGAAACGGTACTGGGTCTGCTTCTCTGCTGTAGTTCCATTCATCTTCAAACGCAAAAGTTTCTTCTAAAACTGGTGCTGAATCTATGAAAATTTTCTTGCGTTTATAATGCTGCAAGTTCTTTGCCTTTGTCGACAAAAAACATACACTGCCAGATGTGTCCGCACCCGGAAATGCTTGTACACAGCGGACAGATTGCTCTGCCGTATATTCATGTAGTTCCAATGATGAGACGGCAGAGCCATCTGTAGGCTGCTGTTATAAAGTTTGTTGGGTTGCCTAACTGGGTACAAGTTGTGCAATCATTATTAATTTTTACCAATGATTACACACTAATCATTATTTTTACCTTCCTAGCGCGAGCAGCAATGGCTAGAGAAGGTATTGCTTTAAACGCAAAAAAAAATTTGAGATAACGCCGAAAATGCATTAATTGCTCTTTGTCTGTCTGTAACACGAGAGCTCCTAAACCGCTCAACCGATTTTCATGAAATTTTCAGGAAAAATAGTGTTCGACACTCTAACGAGCTGATTAGATTTTAGGCAAAACCCATTAATGCTAATGACAGTTTTTTGGCAGTTAAACATTTTTAAAATGCTAACTTTTTATAGTAGACTACATTTTGCTTAATAATGTGTCTAATAACCAAAAACCTTGTAAGAGCTTTAGTTTCTGAGATATTTACAAAAAACTGTTTTTCGAGGCTGATATATCATGGCTTTATGTAAAGTGTGCTAATAGACTAGTCAGGAAGGTATCAGATCCATCATGGATCCATTTATTTTTTCTAATAATTAAAGATTTTTAAAAAAAGTAGATCACCATTTTTTTTAAATTAACTTTCAAACAGCGTCTCACAAATCATTAAAAAAAAAGTTATATATTAGTGGACTTCTTTCAGGGGGTTATAAAAAATTTAGTTAATGTGTTTATGGATTTTCCAAAACGTTTATATTTAAGCCACTAGTGAATTTATTCCAACCGACTCATTTTCACTGTATGTAAATAAAAACATTCAAAAAATTAGGTAGGTATCTAAATGTTAAATATATTTCATACAGTAAATGTGACAGATTATTAAATCCAATCCAAAAAGAAATTTTCACAAACAAAAACTTATTAGGCTTTTTCAAAACTCAATAATTTTGTTTTTTTAGAATATCTCAAAAACAAAAAAATAAAAACCTCACATACCTAATTATAATTTGCATATAATATTGTTACAAATTTAAGTTATTTAAATTTTATAATTGGAATTTATTTAGGTTTAGTGTAGTATTAGGTCGATTTATCTTAAGGTTGTATTCTTAGTCTAGGTTTTAGTTGCGTTGTCTGTGGTTTGCGGTCGCGGTAGTGCGGGAACTTTCCGGACGTCGAAGGCTGCCGGAAAGTTCGAGAGAGATGGACGATCCTATATATAGGGCCGGGGTCGCGCACCAGGCAGTCAGTCACAGATAACGTGCTGTAGGGTCGTGAGGTTAACACGAAGTTAATAGACCGATTATAGTAGTGAATTATTAGCAAGTTATTACTAAGTTTAAGTGCGTGTTTTTATACATAAATTGTCGAAATAAATTGACGTATCGTTTTCAACAATTGCGAGTTTTAATTTGTCGTTGTGAACCCGTAACAATTGGTGTCAGAAGTGAGATTACAAAAAAATAAATAGTGCAAAGACTATCCTACACAGTACCACCGGCTAGGACAATTAAAAAGAAGAACAGTAAGTGATTTTGCCAGAATATTCGGAACTGAATAGTGCAAAGACTACCCTTACATATTACCACCGGATAGGACAATTGGACAGAAAAACAGTAAGTGATTTTTCTAGAATATTCGAAGAAGTTCGATACTGTTTTATTCAAAAACTAAAAGAGATATTTAAGAACCGACTTCGACATTAACTTTACAGTTCAAAAATTGATAATTAGAGAGATTTTCTAGAATATTCTATAACATTCTACGACGTTCTATTCAAAAACTAGAAGAGATATACAAATACCGACTTCGACATTAGATTAGTAATTTTAAAAGTAAGAATCAGAAAGAATTTCTAGAACATTCCATCACTTTCTACGACGATCTATTCGAAAACCAGAAGAAATATCCAAAAAGAGACTTCGACATTAGCTTAGTAATTTCAAAAGTAAGAACTAAAAAGAATTTCTAGAAGATTCCATAATATTCTACGACGTTCTATTCAAAAACTAGAAGAGATATACAAATACCGGTTTCGACATTAGTTTAGTTATTTCAAAAGTAAGAATTAGAAAGAATTTCTAGAAGATTCCATAACATTCTACGACGTTCTATTCAAAAACTAGAAGAGATATACAAATACCGACTTCGACAGTAGCTTAGTTATTTTAAAAGTAAGAATTAGAAATTATTTCTAGAATATTCCATAACATTCTACGACGGTCTATTCGAGAACCAAAAGAGATAATCAAAAAGTGACTTCTACATTTGCCTAGTAGCAGAAAGAGTAGCATTTACCAGTATATTCCAGAACATTCCATTAGGTTCTATTTAAGAATTGGAAGAGATATTGAAAAACCGACTTCGACATTCGCTTTATAGCCCTAAAATAGACGTTTTAAGTGATTTATCAGGAAGTTGATGCTTACTAGACAAGGATCGGCAAAGATGGAAGATCTAACTAAAATGATGCAGGCTCTAGCAGCTCAAATGGCTCAAAACCAGAACGATATAAGACAGACCATTGAGTAAAATCAGGACAATATGAGACAGACCATTGAACAAAACCAGGGCGATATGAAACGGACCATGGACGACATGAAGCAGACCATGGAACAAAACCAGAACGACATGAAACAGACATTTCAGCAAAGATTAGATGGCATTCAAGAAAACTTCGATCAAATAAAGAGCAACTCTGAACAGCTGAGAGAGGAGTTCAAGATAGCAACCGAAGACCTTAAGGAAGACATAACTCATAGAATGCAGAATGTAGAAGAAAAAGTGGAGACCAAACTACAGAATGTTAGAGAAGAAGTTTTTCAAACCATGGAAGAAAAATTCCAGGACGTGTCAAAACAGCTTATACAGCTCCAAAAAGAACACAACAAAATGAAAGCTCAGGGATGTGTTGGGAATTCCAACCAAAACATTAAGCCTCCAAATTTTGATGGTACGTCTTCCTGGTCTACCTACAAACAACAGTTTGAAGTTGCCGCCGCTGCAAATGGTTGGGATGATGAGGAAAAAGCTAGAGCATTGTTAGTAGCTCTACGAGAACCTGCTCTGGGACTTTTACGGTCCATTCCAGTCGAACAAAAACAGAATTATAACGCTTTAGTGGCAGCGTTAGAAAGAAGATATGGAGATGAACATTTACGAAATTTGCATTGGTCAGAATTAAATATTCGCCAACAAAGAGCAGGGGAGTCATTACAAGAGTATGAAGCGGATATCAGGAGGCTGATGTACTTGGCTTACCCAGAAATGCCAGAAAATTACAGAGATCCCTTCACGGTAGATCACTTTATTAACGGCTTGCGAGACACGGACTTAGCAAAATTACTACGTCGAGAACGCTTCCATAACAGCAGTGAAGTGTTGATTCGAGCCCTTGAAATTGAATCATCAAATAATATGTCCAGGCCAAAAGTAAGAGGTGTTTCAATTCAGGAGGGAGAAGAAATGAGCACTGGAGATGAGGTCAACTTAAAAACGCTAAACCAACTGTTTCAATCACTGATAGAGAAGATTGATTCTTTGAAAGAAAGTAGACGATCCCCTCCAAATGTAAAGTGTTTCAGATGCGGACGTACAGGGCATATTCAACGCGATTCTCGTGTCCAAATGAGGTCTCGCTCACCATGTAGTGGGACAGAATACCGAAGAAGAGATCAGGAAAAACTAAAACTAGTCAACGCAGAGGGGCGGGTGTTGGCTAATGGGAATTTAGCCCCCAAAATTTACTCTATCAAGAGCTTAAAACATACTGCTGACAGTCTTAACATCGACGGACTTATTAATGGAAGAAAAGTTAATATAACAGTAGACACTGGTGCTGCCATATCATTGCTTAAGTTCAAAATTGCAACGAGATATAAAATCGTCCAACAGAAAAGAAAATAACACTTAAGACTATGACTGGAGAATCCGCCGACGTGTTGGGGCAGACAGACATAGACCTACAGCTGGGGAGGTTGAAGATTCGTCACTCGGTATTAGTTGCAGACATAGAAGACGAATTTATTTTGGGAATGGACCTGATAAGTAAACATGGATTTGCGTTTGATAATAAACTTAATACCCTAAGATTTGGGAACGAAGAGTTCATTTTGTCAAATAGTCACATCAATAAAGAACCAATAAAGGTGGTGGCAGTATGCACAACAAGACTAGTCGGTAACAGTGAGACCATAATTTTTGGGAGGCTAGAAAGTAAAACATCAAGCTGCGTCGGACTCATAAGCCAACAAAACACACCCAACACCTACCTCGTTGCAAAATCACTAGTTAAAACCGATAAAGACATCCCGATTAGAGTCGCCAATATTTTCCCAAATAGTGTCAAAATTAATAAGGGGGAGGTGGTAGCATTATTTGAACCAGTACAGAAAGTAACAAGATGTGAAGAGCCAACTTCCGAGGATACAAGCAAGTCACCAATGGAGGTACTTCAGCAATTTGAGTCAACTTGGCAACATCTCACTCCAGAAGAATATAGTAAAGCGAGAGAGTTCATAGAAGAACAAAGTAATATCTTCGAAACCAGTAGTTCGGGACGCACAAACCTTATTCAACATGCTATCAACACTGGCGATGCCCAACCGATAAGACAACCCCCAAGAAGACTACCAATGGCCAAGCAAGAAGAAGTTCACAATCTCATTAATAAAATGCTCAGCGACGGTGTTATTGAAGAGTCATCAAGTCCTTGGTCATCTCCTGTGGTGTTGGTCACTAAAAAGGATGGAAGTACTAGATTTTGTGTCGACTACAGGAAACTTACCGATGTGACCAAGAAAGATAGTTACCCACTGCCAAGAATAGACGACACATTAACAACGTTGGCAGGATCATATTGGTTTTCTACTCTTGACCTGAAAAGTGGGTATTGGCAAGTAGGAATCTTTGAAAGAGATAAAGAGAAGACTGCATTCTCTGCTGGAAGTGGACTTTATCAGTTTAATGTGATGCCATTTGGCCTGTGCAATGCCCCAGCTACATTTGAAAGACTAATGGAAGTCGTTCTACGAGGCCTTACTTGGAAAACCTGCCTGGTCTATTTGGATGATGTCATAGTAATGGGGAAATCATTTCAAGAACATCTAGATAATTTACGAGAAGTATTCTCAAGAATCAGGAACGCAAATCTTAAATTAAACTCATAGAAATGTTTTCTGTTCCAAGAAAAAGTTGAGTTCCTGGGTCACGTCGTTTCCCGAGAAGGCATCCATACCGAAGAAAAGAAGCTACAAGCAATAAAAGAATGGCCTCAACCTCGTGACAAACATGAATTGAGAAGCTTTTTGGGTCTGTGTACATACTACAGACGATTTGTAGAAGGATTCGCCAAAATAGCGTCTCCGTTACATAGACTTACAGAAGATAAAGCTTCTTACAAATGGAATACCGAATGTGACCAGGCATTTAGAAGACTAAAAGCAGCATTATGTTCTAGTCCGATTCTTGCATATCCCATTCCAAAAGGAAAATTCATATTAGATACTGATGCGAGCAACGATGGCATAGGAGCAGTACTCTCCCAAGTACAAGATGGAGAAGAACGGGTCATCGAATTTTTCAGCAAGAAGCTATCCAAACCAGAGAGAAATTATTGTGTTACTAGAAAGGAGCTCCTAGCCATAGTTAAATCCGTAGATCACTTTCACAAATATCTCTACGGACAAGAGTTTCTGATTAGAACGGATCATGCTGCGTTACAGTGGCTCATGAAAATGAAACAACCTGAGGGGCAAGTCGCGAGATGGATAGAAAAGCTACAACAATACCATTATCAAATTAAGCACCGAGCAGGAAGGGTGCATAATAATGCAGATGCATTGTCCAGAAGACCTTGCCCCGAGGATTGTAAACATTGCAGGAAAATTGACCAGAAAGAAGGAATTACCTACGTGCGCCAGATAAAGTTAGAACCAGATGAAGAATGGATGTCGGCTTCGATTAGAACCACACAACTTAACGACAAAGATGTAGGACCTATCTTGCGATTGAAAGAAGAGAACAAGCCACGACCATCATGGCAAGATATCGCAAACCAAGGGGTGATATTCAAATCACTGTGGGCACAATGGGATTCACTGATAGTAGAAGAAAACATCCTTAAACGTGCCTGGGAAAGTGCCGATGGCCTTACTGTGATTAATCAAGTAGTGGTTACTAGGAGCATGGTAGACAATATAATGGCCGAATGCCATGGTGGAAAATCAGGCGCGCACCTAGGCATAAATAAAACCATGGACAAAATTCGAAACCGATTTTATTGGGTCAATTACGTTCAAGATGTGAAAAACTGGTGCCGCCGATGTTCGACTTGTGCAGCCAGCCAAGGTCCCAAAACAAGGTCCAGAGGTCAAATGAAACAATATAACGTAGGTCTGCCATTCGAACGCATTGCTATTGTTGTGGCCGGACCATTTCCAGAAACTAAAAAGGGCAACAAATACATCCTTGTTTTCATGGATTATTTTAGCAAATGGCCAGAAGTTTTTGCTTTGCCTAACCAAGAGGCCGCTACAGTTGCAGAAGTTCTGGTAAATGATGTTTTCAGCCGATTTGGCATTCCTTTGGAACTACATTCAGATCAAGGAAGAAACTTTGAATCAAAGCTCTTCCAGAATCTCTGTGACCTTTTAGGAATACATAAAACACGGACTACTGCTTTGCATCCGCAGTCAGATGGCATGGTTGAAAGATTTAATAAAACAATAGAAGAACATCTTTGCAAAGTTGTTGATGAGCACCAAACAGATTGGGACCAATATATTCCATTGTTTTTGATGGCCTATAGAACCGCCATTCATAATACGACAGGAGCTACTCCATCTAGTATCCTGTTTGGTAGAGAACTGCGTTTACCATGTGATATCATGTTTGGTTCACCTGAAGAAGCACACTTAGAGGTTAATGACTATGTCGAACGTTTAAGGCAAAAGCTGCATGATATCCATGAAGTGGTTAGAGAGCGAATAGAAATAGCCAGTGACCGCATGAAAGCGAGATATGACCTGAAAGCAAACTCTTCAGGGTTCAAAGAGAATGATCAAGTCTGGCTATACAATCCTCAACGCAAGAAAGGAAGATCACCTAAGTTGACACCACCATGGGAAGGGCCTTATAAAGTTGTTAAGAGAATTAATGATGTAGTCTACCGAATCCAGAGAAGCCCGAAGTCCAAGATGAAAGTTGTTCATCTAGACAGACTAAAACCTTACCTGGGAAATGTTGATCGAGACGATCAAACCTGAAGAGGAGGATAGTGTTACAAATTTAAGTTATTTAAATTTTATAATTGGAATTTATTTAGGTTTAGTGTAGTATTAGGTCGATTTATCTTAAGGTTGTATTCTTAGTCTAGGTTTTAGTTGCGTTGTCTGTGGTTTGCGGTCGCGGTAGTGCGGGAACTTTCCGAACGTCGAAGGCTGCCGGAAAGTTCGAGAGAGATGGACGATCCTATATATAGGGCCGGGGTCGCGCACCAGGCAGTCAGTCACAGATAACGTGCTGTAGGGTCGTGAGGTTAACACGAAGTTAATAGACCGATTATAGTAGTGAATTATTAGCAAGTTATTACTAAGTTTAAGTGCGTGTTTTTGTACATAAATTGTCGAAATAAATTGACGTATCGTTTTCAACAATTGCGAGTTTTAATTTGTCGTTGTGAACCCGTAACAATATAAAGGCAATTTTTCGAACAATACGTGCGCAAAAATTTTCGAGCCAAAGTTCAAATTTTTGCAGGAAAATACGTGTGAACTTTGCACAAGTGCATAAAATACTCTGCCAATATATGGGCACCTAAGCTCACACTAGGTACTATAGTTATAGTGTGAGCTAATATAATCAAAAACTGAAATATATTTTATTCAACTCCAGACTCAATGACCTTTCGTTTGATACCACACAAGCCATGTTTTGACTTAAACTCAAATTTTTTTAATCTACCCCCCACCTTTTTAAAAAAAAACTAAAATGTATTTTGTTTAATTCCAGACTCAATTACCTTTCGTTTGATATCACACACGCCATATTTTCACTTAAACTCTAATTTTTGACATCTACCCCCACCCTTTTTTTAAAAATAAACTTAAATTCATTTTTTTTCACTCCAGTACTTAATAACCTTTCGTTTGATATCACACGCGCCATATTTTCACATAAACTCTAATTTTTGGAATCTACCCCCACCCTTTTATTTGGCTTGCGTTCAGTGGATTTTGTTCATTTTTAAATGGGACCATCACGGCCCAAGACCCAACTTAGGTACCAAATTTCATTAAAATCAGACAAGCGGTTTTTGAGTTATGCGGGTTGTTCGTTACAGACAGACAGACAGCAAAACAAAAAAGTTTCAAAATCATCTGAAACGCAAAGATATATAAAAATTTTTGAAATCAGAGCAACTTTATTTTTCTCGAAAAAATTAGGATCACCATAGCTCACACTACTTATAGTAGTAGTGTGAGCTAATAAATAAAGACAATGGAAGTCCGAAATTTTGTTTTCTTGTTATATAGGTAGGTATATAAGTAGGTATATAAATAATTTTTTTTACTTCTTAAAATAAAATGGATGCATTTCTTAATTGATTTTCAGTCAAATCAGCTCAAAAGTATCTTATTTAATTAGATCCGTGGGTTTTATTTTCAGCTTGATAAACCAATTAAGCAAAAAATATTGTTTTTTAAGTATTTGCTGACTTACCAATAAATTTTATGTTAACTATTACACAAGATAACACTAAACAAAAACTATTTTTATTTTTACCACTTATACACCACATTGCATACTTTCATTCAACAAATTTCTTAGGTAATTTTTAAAACACAAAACTGAAGTTTTAAAAAGTTATCGAATTTTGCGAAAACCTTATCAAACAACAGTATTAATTTTTTTAACACTTATCAATCATCCTCAAGAACCCGAACAATTAAAAAACGCGGTATTGCAAAAATAGCTAAATTTAAATACCTACAAGGTACTTACTAACCGAAACGTCGCGTTTAAAATAAATAAAGACAATGGAAGTCCGAAATTTCGTTTTCTTGTTAATTAGGTAGGTATATAAATAAGTAGGTATATAAATAATTTTTATTTTTTACTTCTTAAAATAAAATGGATGCATTTCTTAATTGATTTTCAGTCAAATCAATTCAAAAGTATCTTATTTAATTAGATCCGTGGGTTTTATTTTCAGCTTGATAAACTAATTAAGCAAAAAAATTGTTTTTTAAGTATTTGTTGACTTACCAATAAATTTTATGTTAACTATTACACAAGATAACACTAAACAAAAACTATTTTTATTTTTACCACTTATACACCACATTGCATACTTTAATTCAACAAATTTCTTAGGTAATTTTTGAAACACAAAACTGGCAAAACTGAAGTTTTAAAGTCATCGAATTTTGCGAAAACCTTATCAAACAATAGTATTAATTTTTTTAACACTTATCAATCATCCTCAAGAACCCGAACAATTAAAAAACGCGGTAGGTATTGCAAAAAAAGCTAAATTTAAATACCTACAAGGTATTTAATCATTAGGTAGGTATATAAGTATATAGATATATTTTTTATTTTAAGTTGTTCAGCGGGTACGACATCCAAGGCTGCCCACATGGGTACCTATCTACTTATGTAGTGTTTATGTTTCAAAACGTACCTACGAATATATAAAACAAAATATTGGTAAAATATCAGTGTTCACTAGACATAATTAAAGATTATTAAACGCATCTAAAAATGCAAAATCTGCGTTTTAACGAACAGAATTTTTTTGATATTTTATGGTTTATCTCTTGTAGGAGAAATGTGCAGTCTAGCGCCATCTTTTGGAAAAACATATATATTATAAAAAAGCGTATTTAATTTTACAGTTTTTAAAATATTTTATTTCTTAATATAATAAAATATTTATTTTAATTTGATTAGTTAGGTACTTATTTTCTGTTCGCACAAACAATCTTGTTTGAACCACTGTCTTGAAGAACAATTTTTCCCTAACAGTTCTCGTTTTTCAAACAAGCATTTTTCGTGAGCCTTTTTTTCTGAATCGGATTCAAAAACTTAAAAACTGCTAGAAAAAAACGTTTATTTCATATATAAAAACAAGCTTAATAGGTCATTCATTAACGTTATAAAAAATAACGTTGCTAAAAACTGCGTTTTAATAACGCCATTATCAAATTAAAACAGCAATGTTTTTACATTAGTTTCAAGTGATTTTTATCAACGTTAAGATCACATTAGATTCACGCCTTTTCTACACGAATTTTAAAACGCGCCCTGCATGGGTTTTCTACCAAATATTTTTGAGATTTTACTAGCAGCAGCGCCACCTATTGTCGGGATTTTTCACTTTGACGAAATCTATCAGGTGCAGTTCTTTGGCCTTTAAACTCCAAAAACCTGTTAATGAACTGATCCTTGATCCACGATCACGACGCATCTTGTTTAGCTTTTAAAAAAAACATAATGTATATAGATAGATATATAGATATTTTGTCTTGCCTTGAGCGCCATCTTTTAAATTTTCTTGAAGTGTTGTAGTCTTAAATTAGTGAACTTTTATAACTTCTTTTCGCGCCTCTTTTAAGTTAAAAAATGTTATTAAAAAAACGTGACCAAAAAAGACGCAGAAAGTTAGTAAGTTTGAGAAGTCTTAATCTAGTGGTGTTTAAGAACATGTTGTTCAAGTGTGAATTTGGTACATGAAAATAACGAGGGTAAAAAACAAGTTAAATAAACATCACCAGAAACTTCAGCAAAAAGTACATTTTTATAGCTTGATTTCTCCTTGTTTTTAAGTTATCTTTAAGCATGTAGATTTAACAAAATAAATACTACATAGTATGAGGTTGTTTTCAAGTAAAAAAAAACGTTGTTATTTTTGTTCACGTTAATTTAACGTTGATGTGTGAAGCAACTCACAAACCAAGCGCGGATTTATGGGGAGTAACGGGGTAATTACCTCCCCCCCCCCTAGAAAATAAAATATGCACTTTTTACTAATAATTAAAGAAAAAAAATTTATGTTACAAATAATTTTTTCGTCGATTATTACCCCCTCCCCTAGATTTTGACCCAGATCCGCGCTTGTCACAAACTCAGTGTTGAATTGCACTTTTTTTGGTTCTGCGTGGTCGTGTTTTATTAGTGCACATTCGTATTTTTCTAAAACCGCACTGGGGCAATTTTTTGACACATTATTTAGCATAAACAATGACCTTAGAGTAAAAAGCACTAATCTATATATTAAAAAATTATTGGTTTACTCAGAAGGCTCACACAAAAATAAAATTTATAAAAAATGTTTGCTTGAAAAAGGAGAATAGCATATTATAATATAAACGAAATCTGATTGACGCCAGGAATAATGGAAATAATGCCATATCCTTTACAACACATTGCCTGGTGAGGTAAAAACATTAGGAACAGGTCTACAATAAGGTCACTAAGTTAAGTTAACTTCGTGATCTAGTGACCTTAGTCTACAAGGGGTTCAAGGGAAAAATAAATAATTTTTTACTTAACATCCATTTTATTAAATAACAGATTTTTCGACTATACAAATAAGTTAAGTATATTTGGATATTATTATGCTTTTACTGTTGATTTTAACTGCTGATTTAAACTATTATATAATTTTAACTATTATGTGATTTTATAGTACTGTTAAATTGAATAATTAAGAAACATAAATAATGTTATTGTGTTTTTAGGGCTTCTAGCCTACTATAGTATATACAGGGTATCGTCGAAATGGGGTAAAACATTCCGGAGATGATAATACTCCTAAATGTAATTCAAAAAAGTTTCAATAAAAAGGTGTCGAAAAATGCATATTAAGAGTAAGCTCTGCGTATGGCATATAACATTGGCACACCCGGGGGGGGGGGTCGGTTTGGTTCGGTTCGGGGGGGGGGGGCCCTTTTGTTGATAAACTCTATAGTTTTTGAAATATGAATTTTCAAAACTTGTCCATTTTGGTCTTATGGGATTCCCTACCCTAAAATTCGCTAAATGACGTTTTTTACAATCGTAACTCAGGGTGTGGTTTATTTCGCATCTCTATAGCCCTACCATACTGCAACTCGGTGCTTTTTTTGATAAACTGTATAGTTTTTAAAATATGAATTTTCAAAATTTGGCCATTTTGGTCTTATGGGATTCCCTACCCTAAAATTCTCTAAATGACGTTTTTTAGAATCTTAACTCAGGGTGTGGTTTTTTCGCATCTCTATATCCCTACCATACTGCAACTCGGTGCTTTTGTTGATAAACTGTATAGTTTTTGAAATATACATTTTCAAAATTTGGCCTTTTTGGTCTTATGGGATTCCCTACCCTAAAATTCGCTAAATGACGTTTTTTAGAATCTTAACTCAGGGTGTGGTTTTTTCGCATCTCTATATCCCTACCATACTGCAACTCGGTGCTTTTGTTGATAAACTGTATAGTTTTTGAAATATACATTTTCAAAGTTTGGCCATTTTGGTCTTATGGGATTCCCTACCCTAAAATTCTCTAAATGACGTTTTTTAGAATCTTAACTCAGGGTGTGGTTTTTTCGCATCTCTATATCCCTACCATACTGCAACTCGGTGCTTTTGTTGATAAACTGTATAGTTTTTGAAATATACATTTTCAAAATTTGGCCTTTTTGGTCTTATGGGATTCCCTACCCTAAAATTCGCTAAATGACGTTTTTTAGAATCTTAACTCAGGGTGTGGTTTTTTCGCATCTCTATATCCCTACCATACTGCAACTCGGTGCTTTTTTTGATAAACTGTATAGTTTTCAAAATATGAATTTTCAAAGTTTGGCCTTTTTGGTCTTATGGGATTCCCTACCCTAAAATTCGCTAAATGACGTTTTTTAGAATCTTATCTCAGGGTGTGGTTTTTTCACATCTCTATAGCCCTACCATACTGCAACTCGGTGCTTTTTTTGATAAACTGTATAGTTTTCAAAATATGAATTTTCAAAGTTTGGCCTTTTTGGTCTTATGGGATTCCCTACCCTAAAATTCGCTAAATGACGTTTTTTAGAATCTTAACTCAGGGTGTGGTTTTTTCGCATCTCTATATCCCTACCATACTGCAACTCGGTGCTTTTGTTGATAAACTGTATAGTTTTTGAAATATACATTTTCAAAGTTTGGCCATTTTGGTCTTATGGGATTCCCTACCCTAAAATTCTCTAAATGACGTTTTTTAGAATCTTAACTCAGGGTGTGGTTTTTTCGCATCTCTATATCCCTACCATACTGCAACTCGGTGCTTTTGTTGATAAACTGTATAGTTTTTGAAATATACATTTTCAAAATTTGGCCTTTTTGGTCTTATGGGATTCCCTACCCTAAAATTCGCTAAATGACGTTTTTTAGAATCTTAACTCAGGGTGTGGTTTTTTCGCATCTCTATATCCCTACCATACTGCAACTCGGTGCTTTTTTTGATAAACTGTATAGTTTTCAAAATATGAATTTTCAAAGTTTGGCCTTTTTGGTCTTATGGGATTCCCTACCCTAAAATTCGCTAAATGACGTTTTTTAGAATCTTATCTCAGGGTGTGGTTTTTTCACATCTCTATAGCCCTACCATACTGCAACTCGGTGCTTTTTTTGATAAACTGTATAGTTTTCAAAATATGAATTTTCAAAGTTTGGCCTTTTTGGTCTTATGGGATTCCCTACCCTAAAATTCGCTAAATGACGTTTTTTAGAATCTTAACTCAGGGTGTGGTTTTTTCGCATCTCTATATCCCTACCATACTGCAACTCGGTGCTTTTGTTGATAAACTGTATAGTTTTTGAAATATACATTTTCAAAGTTTGGCCATTTTGGTCTTATGGGATTCCCTACCCTAAAATTCTCTAAATGACGTTTTTTAGAATCTTAACTCAGGGTGTGGTTTTTTCGCATCTCTATATCCCTACCATACTGCAACTCGGTGCTTTTTTTGATAAACTGTATAGTTTTCAAAATATGAATTTTCAAAGTTTGGCCTTTTTGGTCTTATGGGATTCCCTACCCTAAAATTCGCTAAATGACGTTTTTTAGAATCTTATCTCAGGGTGTGGTTTTTTCACATCTCTATAGCCCTACCATACTGCAACTCGGTGCTTTTTTTGATAAACTGTATAGTTTTCAAAATATGAATTTTCAAAGTTTGGCCTTTTTGGTCTTATGGGATTCCCTACCCTAAAATTCGCTAAATGACGTTTTTTAGAATCTTAACTCAGGGTGTGGTTTTTTCGCATCTCTATATCCCTACCATACTGCAACTCGGTGCTTTTGTTGATAAACTGTATAGTTTTTGAAATATACATTTTCAAAGTTTGGCCATTTTGGTCTTATGGGATTCCCTACCCTAAAATTCTCTAAATGACGTTTTTTAGAATCTTAACTCAGGGTGTGGTTTTTTCGCATCTCTATATCCCTACCATACTGCAACTCGGTGCTTTTGTTGATAAACTGTATAGTTTTTGAAATATACATTTTCAAAATTTGGCCTTTTTGGTCTTATGGGATTCCCTACCCTAAAATTCGCTAAATGACGTTTTTTAGAATCTTAACTCAGGGTGTGGTTTTTTCGCATCTCTATATCCCTACCATACTGCAACTCGGTGCTTTTTTTGATAAACTGTATAGTTTTCAAAATATGAATTTTCAAAGTTTGGCCTTTTTGGTCTTATGGGATTCCCTACCCTAAAATTCGCTAAATGACGTTTTTTAGAATCTTATCTCAGGGTGTGGTTTTTTCACATCTCTATAGCCCTACCATACTGCAACTCGGTGCTTTTTTTGATAAACTGTATAGTTTTCAAAATATGAATTTTCAAAGTTTGGCCTTTTTGGTCTTATGGGATTCCCTACCCTAAAATTCGCTAAATGACGTTTTTTAGAATCTTAACTCAGGGTGTGGTTTTTTCGCATCTCTATATCCCTACCATACTGCAACTCGGTGCTTTTGTTGATAAACTGTATAGTTTTTGAAATATACATTTTCAAAGTTTGGCCATTTTGGTCTTATGGGATTCCCTACCCTAAAATTCTCTAAATGACGTTTTTTAGAATCTTAACTCAGGGTGTGGTTTTTTCGCATCTCTATATCCCTACCATACTGCAACTCGGTGCTTTTGTTGATAAACTGTATAGTTTTTGAAATATACATTTTCAAAATTTGGCCTTTTTGGTCTTATGGGATTCCCTACCCTAAAATTCGCTAAATGACGTTTTTTAGAATCTTAACTCAGGGTGTGGTTTTTTCGCATCTCTATATCCCTACCATACTGCAACTCGGTGCTTTTTTTGATAAACTGTATAGTTTTCAAAATATGAATTTTCAAAGTTTGGCCTTTTTGGTCTTATGGGATTCCCTACCCTAAAATTCGCTAAATGACGTTTTTTAGAATCTTATCTCAGGGTGTGGTTTTTTCACATCTCTATAGCCCTACCATACTGCAACTCGGTGCTTTTTTTGATAAACTGTATAGTTTTCAAAATATGAATTTTCAAAGTTTGGCCTTTTTGGTCTTATGGGATTCCCTACCCTAAAATTCGCTAAATGACGTTTTTTAGAATCTTAACTCAGGGTGTGGTTTTTTCGCATCTCTATATCCCTACCATACTGCAACTCGGTGCTTTTGTTGATAAACTGTATAGTTTTTGAAATATACATTTTCAAAGTTTGGCCATTTTGGTCTTATGGGATTCCCTACCCTAAAATTCTCTAAATGACGTTTTTTAGAATCTTAACTCAGGGTGTGGTTTTTTCGCATCTCTATATCCCTACCATACTGCAACTCGGTGCTTTTTTTGATAAACTGTATAGTTTTCAAAATATGAATTTTCAAAGTTTGGCCTTTTTGGTCTTATGGGATTCCCTACCCTAAAATTCGCTAAATGACGTTTTTTAGAATCTTATCTCAGGGTGTGGTTTTTTCACATCTCTATAGCCCTACCATACTGCAACTCGGTGCTTTTTTTGATAAACTGTATAGTTTTCAAAATATGAATTTTCAAAGTTTGGCCTTTTTGGTCTTATGGGATTCCCTACCCTAAAATTCGCTAAATGACGTTTTTTAGAATCTTAACTCAGGGTGTGGTTTTTTCGCATCTCTATATCCCTACCATACTGCAACTCGGTGCTTTTGTTGATAAACTGTATAGTTTTTGAAATATACATTTTCAAAGTTTGGCCATTTTGGTCTTATGGGATTCCCTACCCTAAAATTCTCTAAATGACGTTTTTTAGAATCTTAACTCAGGGTGTGGTTTTTTCGCATCTCTATATCCCTACCATACTGCAACTCGGTGCTTTTGTTGATAAACTGTATAGTTTTTGAAATATACATTTTCAAAATTTGGCCTTTTTGGTCTTATGGGATTCCCTACCCTAAAATTCGCTAAATGACGTTTTTTAGAATCTTAACTCAGGGTGTGGTTTTTTCGCATCTCTATATCCCTACCATACTGCAACTCGGTGCTTTTGTTGATAAACTGTATAGTTTTTGAAATATACATTTTCAAAGTTTGGCCATTTTGGTCTTATGGGATTCCCTACCCTAAAATTCTCTAAATGACGTTTTTTAGAATCTTAACTCAGGGTGTGGTTTTTTCGCATCTCTATATCCCTACCATACTGCAACTCGGTGCTTTTGTTGATAAACTGTATAGTTTTTGAAATATACATTTTCAAAATTTGGCCTTTTTGGTCTTATGGGATTCCCTACCCTAAAATTCGCTAAATGACGTTTTTTAGAATCTTAACTCAGGGTGTGGTTTTTTCGCATCTCTATATCCCTACCATACTGCAACTCGGTGCTTTTTTTGATAAACTGTATAGTTTTCAAAATATGAATTTTCAAAGTTTGGCCTTTTTGGTCTTATGGGATTCCCTACCCTAAAATTCGCTAAATGACGTTTTTTAGAATCTTAACTCAGGGTGTGGTTTTTTCACATCTCTATAGCCCTACCATACTGCAACTCGGTGCTTTTTTTGATAAACTGTATAGTTTTCAAAATATGAATTTTCAAAGTTTGGCCTTTTTGGTCTTATGGGATTCCCTACCCTAAAATTCGCTAAATGACGTTTTTTAGAATCTTAACTCAGGGTGTGGTTTTTTCACATCTCTATAGCCCTACCATACTGCAACTCGGTGCTTTTTTTGATAAACTGTATAGTTTTCAAAATATGAATTTTCAAAGTTTGGCCTTTTTGGTCTTATGGGATTCCCTACCCTAAAATTCGCTAAATGACGTTTTTTAGAATCTTAACTCAGGGTGTGGTTTTTTCGCATCTCTATATCCCTACCATACTGCAACTCGGTGCTTTTGTTGATAAACTGTATAGTTTTCAAAATATGAATTTTCAAAGTTTGGCCTTTTTGGTCTTATGGGATTCCCTACCCTAAAATTCGCTAAATGACGTTTTTTAGAATCTTAACTCAGGGTGTGGTTTTTTCGCATCTCTATATCCCTACCATACTGCAACTCGGTGCTTTTGTTGATAAACTGTATAGTTTTCAAAATATGAATTTTCAAAATTTGGCCATTTTGGTCTTATGTGAATCCCTACCCTAAAATTCTCTAAATGACGTTTTTTAGAATCTTAACTCAGGGTGTGGTTTTTTCGCATCTCTATATCCCTACCATACTGCAACTCGGTGCTTTTGTTGATAAACTGTATAGTTTTCAAAATATGAATTTTCAAAGTTTGGCCTTTTTGGTCTTATGGGATTCCCTACCCTAAAATTCGCTAAATGACGTTTTTTAGAATCTTTACTCAGGGTGTGGTTTTTTCGCATCTCTATATCCCTACCATACTGCAACTCGGTGCTTTTGTTGATAAACTGTATAGTTTTTGAAATATACATTTTCAAAGTTTGGCCTTTTTGGTCTTATGGGATTCCCTACCCTAAAATTCGCTAAATGACGTTTTTTAGAATCTTAACTCAGGGTGTGGTTTTTTCGCATCTCTATATCCCTACCATACTGCAACTCGGTGCTTTTGTTGATAAACTGTATAGTTTTCAAAATATGAATTTTCAAAGTTTGGCCTTTTTGGTCTTATGGGATTCCCTACCCTAAAATTCGCTAAATGACGTTTTTTAGAATCTTAACTCAGGGTGTGGTTTTTTCGCATCTCTATATCCCTACCATACTGCAACTCGGTGCTTTTGTTGATAAACTGTATAGTTTTTGAAATATACATTTTCAAAGTTTGGCCTTTTTGGTCTTATGGGATTCCCTACCCTAAAATTCGCTAAATGACGTTTTTTAGAATCTTAACTCAGGGTGTGGTTTTTTCGCATCTCTATATCCCTACCATACTGCAACTCGGTGCTTTTGTTGATAAACTGTATAGTTTTCAAAATATGAATTTTCAAAGTTTGGCCTTTTTGGTCTTATGGGATTCCCTCCCCTAAAATTCGCTAAATGACGTTTTTTAGAATCTTAACTCAGGGTGTGGTTTTTTCGCATCTCTATATCCCTACCATACTGCAACTCGGTGCTTTTGTTGATAAACTGTATAGTTTTTGAAATATACATTTTCAAAGTTTGGCCTTTTTGGTCTTATGGGATTCCCTACCCTAAAATTCGCTAAATGACGTTTTTTAGAATCTTAACTCAGGGTGTGGTTTTTTCGCATCTCTATATCCCTACCATACTGCAACTCGGTGCTTTTGTTGATAAACTGTATAGTTTTCAAAATATGAATTTTCAAAGTTTGGCCTTTTTGGTCTTATGGGATTCCCTACCCTAAAATTCGCTAAATGACGTTTTTTAGAATCTTAACTCAGGGTGTGGTTTTTTCGCATCTCTATATCCCTACCATACTGCAACTCGGTGCTTTTGTTGATAAACTGTATAGTTTTTGAAATATACATTTTCAAAGTTTGGCCTTTTTGGTCTTATGGGATTCCCTACCCTAAAATTCGCTAAATGACGTTTTTTAGAATCTTAACTCAGGGTGTGGTTTTTTCGCATCTCTATATCCCTACCATACTGCAACTCGGTGCTTTT
This sequence comes from Aspidapion aeneum, assembly GCA_963576565.1. Classification (NCBI taxonomy): domain Eukaryota; kingdom Metazoa; phylum Arthropoda; class Insecta; order Coleoptera; family Brentidae; genus Aspidapion; species Aspidapion aeneum. The sequence goes on along the minus strand of OY755039.1, from coordinate 753,115 downwards.
GTTGATAAACTGTATAGTTTTCAAAATATGAATTTTCAAAGTTTGGCCTTTTTGGTCTTATGGGATTCCCTACCCTAAAATTCGCTAAATGACGTTTTTTAGAATCTTAACTCAGGGTGTGGTTTTTTCGCATCTCTATATCCCTACCATACTGCAACTCGGTGCTTTTGTTGATAAACTGTATAGTTTTTGAAATATACATTTTCAAAGTTTGGCCTTTTTGGTCTTATGGGATTCCCTACCCTAAAATTCGCTAAATGACGTTTTTTAGAATCTTAACTCAGGGTGTGGTTTTTTCGCATCTCTATATCCCTACCATACTGCAACTCGGTGCTTTTGTTGATAAACTGTATAGTTTTCAAAATATGAATTTTCAAAGTTTGGCCTTTTTGGTCTTATGGGATTCCCTACCCTAAAATTCGCTAAATGACGTTTTTTAGAATCTTAACTCAGGGTGTGGTTTTTTCGCATCTCTATATCCCTACCATACTGCAACTCGGTGCTTTTGTTGATAAACTGTATAGTTTTTGAAATATACATTTTCAAAGTTTGGCCTTTTTGGTCTTATGGGATTCCCTACCCTAAAATTCGCTAAATGACGTTTTTTAGAATCTTAACTCAGGGTGTGGTTTTTTCGCATCTCTATATCCCTACCATACTGCAACTCGGTGCTTTTGTTGATAAACTGTATAGTTTTCAAAATATGAATTTTCAAAGTTTGGCCTTTTTGGTCTTATGGGATTCCCTACCCTAAAATTCGCTAAATGACGTTTTTTAGAATCTTAACTCAGGGTGTGGTTTTTTCGCATCTCTATAGCCCTACCATACTGCAACTCGGTGCTTTTGTTGATAAACTGTATAGTTTTCAAAATATGAATTTTCAAAATTTGGCCATTTTGGTCTTATGTGAATCCCTACCCTAAAATTCTCTAAATGACGTTTTTTAGAATCTTAACTCAGGGTGTGGTTTTTTCGCATCTCTATATCCCTACCATACTGCAACTCGGTGCTTTTGTTGATAAACTGTATAGTTTTCAAAATATGAATTTTCAAAGTTTGGCCTTTTTGGTCTTATGGGATTCCCTACCCTAAAATTCGCTAAATGACGTTTTTTAGAATCTTAACTCAGGGTGTGGTTTTTTCGCATCTCTATATCCCTACCATACTGCAACTCGGTGCTTTTGTTGATAAACTGTATAGTTTTCAAAATATGAATTTTCAAAATTTGGCCATTTTGGTCTTATGTGAATCCCTACCCTAAAATTCTCTAAATGACGTTTTTTAGAATCTTAACTCAGGGTGTGGTTTTTTCGCATCTCTATATCCCTACCATACTGCAACTCGGTGCTTTTGTTGATAAACTGTATAGTTTTCAAAATATGAATTTTCAAAGTTTGGCCTTTTTGGTCTTATGGGATTCCCTACCCTAAAATTCGCTAAATGACGTTTTTTAGAATCTTAACTCAGGGTGTGGTTTTTTCACATCTCTATAGCCCTACCATACTGCAACTCGGTGCTTTTTTTGATAAACTGTATAGTTTTCAAAATATGAATTTTCAAAGTTTGGCCTTTTTGGTCTTATGGGATTCCCTACCCTAAAATTCGCTAAATGACGTTTTTTAGAATCTTAACTCAGGGTGTGGTTTTTTCACATCTCTATAGCCCTACCATACTGCAACTCGGTGCTTTTGTTGATAAACTGTATAGTTTTCAAAATATGAATTTTCAAAATTTGGCCATTTTGGTCTTATGTGAATCCCTACCCTAAAATTCTCTAAATGACGTTTTTTAGAATCTTAACTCAGGGTGTGGTTTTTTCACATCTCTATAGCCCTACCATACTGCAACTCGGTGCTTTTTTTGATAAACTGTATAGTTTTCAAAATATGAATTTTCAAAGTTTGGCCTTTTTGGTCTTATGGGATTCCCTACCCTAAAATTCGCTAAATGACGTTTTTTAGAATCTTAACTCAGGGTGTGGTTTTTTCGCATCTCTATATCCCTACCATACTGCAACTCGGTGCTTTTGTTGATAAACTGTATAGTTTTCAAAATATGAATTTTCAAAGTTTGGCCTTTTTGGTCTTATGGGATTCCCTACCCTAAAATTCGCTAAATGACGTTTTTTAGAATCTTAACTCAGGGTGTGGTTTTTTCGCATCTCTATATCCCTACCATACTGCAACTCGGTGCTTTTGTTGATAAACTGTATAGTTTTCAAAATATGAATTTTCAAAATTTGGCCATTTTGGTCTTATGTGAATCCCTACCCTAAAATTCTCTAAATGACGTTTTTTAGAATCTTAACTCAGGGTGTGGTTTTTTCGCATCTCTATATCCCTACCATACTGCAACTCGGTGCTTTTGTTGATAAACTGTATAGTTTTCAAAATATGAATTTTCAAAGTTTGGCCTTTTTGGTCTTATGGGATTCCCTACCCTAAAATTCGCTAAATGACGTTTTTTAGAATCTTAACTCAGGGTGTGGTTTTTTCGCATCTCTATATCCCTACCATACTGCAACTCGGTGCTTTTGTTGATAAACTGTATAGTTTTTGAAATATACATTTTCAAAGTTTGGCCTTTTTGGTCTTATGGGATTCCCTACCCTAAAATTCGCTAAATGACGTTTTTTAGAATCTTAACTCAGGGTGTGGTTTTTTCGCATCTCTATATCCCTACCATACTGCAACTCGGTGCTTTTGTTGATAAACTGTATAGTTTTCAAAATATGAATTTTCAAAGTTTGGCCTTTTTGGTCTTATGGGATTCCCTACCCTAAAATTCGCTAAATGACGTTTTTTAGAATCTTAACTCAGGGTGTGGTTTTTTCGCATCTCTATATCCCTACCATACTGCAACTCGGTGCTTTTGTTGATAAACTGTATAGTTTTTGAAATATACATTTTCAAAGTTTGGCCTTTTTGGTCTTATGGGATTCCCTACCCTAAAATTCGCTAAATGACGTTTTTTAGAATCTTAACTCAGGGTGTGGTTTTTTCGCATCTCTATATCCCTACCATACTGCAACTCGGTGCTTTTGTTGATAAACTGTATAGTTTTCAAAATATGAATTTTCAAAGTTTGGCCTTTTTGGTCTTATGGGATTCCCTCCCCTAAAATTCGCTAAATGACGTTTTTTAGAATCTTAACTCAGGGTGTGGTTTTTTCGCATCTCTATATCCCTACCATACTGCAACTCGGTGCTTTTGTTGATAAACTGTATAGTTTTTGAAATATACATTTTCAAAGTTTGGCCTTTTTGGTCTTATGGGATTCCCTACCCTAAAATTCGCTAAATGACGTTTTTTAGAATCTTAACTCAGGGTGTGGTTTTTTCGCATCTCTATATCCCTACCATACTGCAACTCGGTGCTTTTGTTGATAAACTGTATAGTTTTCAAAATATGAATTTTCAAAGTTTGGCCTTTTTGGTCTTATGGGATTCCCTACCCTAAAATTCGCTAAATGACGTTTTTTAGAATCTTAACTCAGGGTGTGGTTTTTTCGCATCTCTATATCCCTACCATACTGCAACTCGGTGCTTTTGTTGATAAACTGTATAGTTTTTGAAATATACATTTTCAAAGTTTGGCCTTTTTGGTCTTATGGGATTCCCTACCCTAAAATTCGCTAAATGACGTTTTTTAGAATCTTAACTCAGGGTGTGGTTTTTTCGCATCTCTATATCCCTACCATACTGCAACTCGGTGCTTTTGTTGATAAACTGTATAGTTTTCAAAATATGAATTTTCAAAGTTTGGCCTTTTTGGTCTTATGGGATTCCCTACCCTAAAATTCGCTAAATGACGTTTTTTAGAATCTTAACTCAGGGTGTGGTTTTTTCGCATCTCTATATCCCTACCATACTGCAACTCGGTGCTTTTGTTGATAAACTGTATAGTTTTTGAAATATACATTTTCAAAGTTTGGCCTTTTTGGTCTTATGGGATTCCCTACCCTAAAATTCGCTAAATGACGTTTTTTAGAATCTTAACTCAGGGTGTGGTTTTTTCGCATCTCTATATCCCTACCATACTGCAACTCGGTGCTTTTGTTGATAAACTGTATAGTTTTCAAAATATGAATTTTCAAAGTTTGGCCTTTTTGGTCTTATGGGATTCCCTACCCTAAAATTCGCTAAATGACGTTTTTTAGAATCTTAACTCAGGGTGTGGTTTTTTCGCATCTCTATAGCCCTACCATACTGCAACTCGGTGCTTTTGTTGATAAACTGTATAGTTTTCAAAATATGAATTTTCAAAATTTGGCCATTTTGGTCTTATGTGAATCCCTACCCTAAAATTCTCTAAATGACGTTTTTTAGAATCTTAACTCAGGGTGTGGTTTTTTCGCATCTCTATATCCCTACCATACTGCAACTCGGTGCTTTTGTTGATAAACTGTATAGTTTTCAAAATATGAATTTTCAAAGTTTGGCCTTTTTGGTCTTATGGGATTCCCTACCCTAAAATTCGCTAAATGACGTTTTTTAGAATCTTAACTCAGGGTGTGGTTTTTTCGCATCTCTATATCCCTACCATACTGCAACTCGGTGCTTTTGTTGATAAACTGTATAGTTTTTGAAATATACATTTTCAAAGTTTGGCCATTTTGGTCTTATGGGATTCCCTACCCTAAAATTCTCTAAATGACGTTTTTTAGAATCTTATCTCAGGGTGTGGTTTTTTCACATCTCTATAGCCCTACCATACTGCAACTCGGTGCTTTTTTTGATAAACTGTATAGTTTTCAAAATATGAATTTTCAAAGTTTGGCCTTTTTGGTCTTATGGGATTCCCTACCCTAAAATTCGCTAAATGACGTTTTTTAGAATCTTAACTCAGGGTGTGGTTTTTTCGCATCTCTATATCCCTACCATACTGCAACTCGGTGCTTTTGTTGATAAACTGTATAGTTTTTGAAATATACATTTTCAAAGTTTGGCCATTTTGGTCTTATGGGATTCCCTACCCTAAAATTCTCTAAATGACGTTTTTTAGAATCTTATCTCAGGGTGTGGTTTTTTCGCATCTCTATATCCCTACCATACTGCAACTCGGTGCTTTTGTTGATAAACTGTATAGTTTTTGAAATATACATTTTCAAAATTTGGCCATTTTGGTCTTATGTGAATCCCTACCCTAAAATTCTCTAAATGACGTTTTTTAGAATCTTATCTCAGGGTGTGGTTTTTTCACATCTCTATAGCCCTACCATACTGCAACTCGGTGCTTTTTTTGATAAACTGTATAGTTTTCAAAATATGAATTTTCAAAGTTTGGCCTTTTTGGTCTTATGGGATTCCCTACCCTAAAATTCGCTAAATGACGTTTTTTAGAATCTTAACTCAGGGTGTGGTTTTTTCGCATCTCTATATCCCTACCATACTGCAACTCGGTGCTTTTGTTGATAAACTGTATAGTTTTTGAAATATACATTTTCAAAGTTTGGCCATTTTGGTCTTATGGGATTCCCTACCCTAAAATTCTCTAAATGACGTTTTTTAGAATCTTAACTCAGGGTGTGGTTTTTTCGCATCTCTATATCCCTACCATACTGCAACTCGGTGCTTTTGTTGATAAACTGTATAGTTTTTGAAATATACATTTTCAAAATTTGGCCTTTTTGGTCTTATGGGATTCCCTACCCTAAAATTCGCTAAATGACGTTTTTTAGAATCTTAACTCAGGGTGTGGTTTTTTCGCATCTCTATATCCCTACCATACTGCAACTCGGTGCTTTTGTTGATAAACTGTATAGTTTTTGAAATATACATTTTCAAAGTTTGGCCATTTTGGTCTTATGGAATTCCCTACCCTAAAATTCTCTAAATGACGTTTTTTAGAATCTTAACTCAGGGTGTGGTTTTTTCGCATCTCTATAGCCCTACCATACTGCAACTCGGTGCTTTTTTTGATAAACTGTATAGTTTTTAAAATATAAATTTTCAAAGTTTGGCCTTTTTGGTCTTATGGGATTCCCTACCCTAAAATTCGCTAAATGACGTTTTTTAGAATCTTAACTCAGGGTGTGGTTTTTTCGCATCTCTATATCCCTACTATACTGCAACTCGGTGCTTTTGTTGATAAACTATATAGTTTTTAAAATATAAATTTTCAAAGATTGGCCTTTTCGGTCTTATGGAATTCCCTACCCTAAAATTCGCTAAATGACGTTTTTTAGAATCTTAACTCAGGGTGTGGTTTTTTCGCATCTCTATAGCCCTACCATACTGCAACTCGGTGCTTTTTTTGATAAACTGTATAGTTTTTAAAATATAAATTTTCAAAGTTTGGCCTTTTTGGTCTTATGGGATTCCCTACCCTAAAATTCGCTAAATGACGTTTTTTAGAATCTTAACTCAGGGTGTGGTTTTTTCGCATCTCTATAGCCCTACTATACTGCAACTCGGTGCTTTTTTTGATAAACTGTATAGTTTTTAAAATATAAATTTTCAAAGTTTGGCCTTTTTGGTCTTATGGGATTCCCTACCCTAAAATTCGCTAAATGACGTTTTTTAGAATCTTAACTCAGGGTGTGGTTTTTTCGCATCTCTATATCCCTACTATACTGCAACTCGGTGCTTTTGTTGATAAACTATATAGTTTTTAAAATATAAATTTTCAAAGATTGGCCTTTTCGGTCTTATGGAATTCCCTACCCTAAAATTCGCTAAATGACGTTTTTTAGAATCTTAACTCAGGGTGTGGTTTTTTCGCATCTCTATATCCCTACTATACTGCAACTCGGTGCTTTTGTTGATAAACTATATAGTTTTTAAAATATAAATTTTCAAAGATTGGCCTTTTCGGTCTTATGGAATTCCCTACCCTAAAATTCTCTAAATGACGTTTTTTGGAATCTTAACTCAGGGTGTGGTTTTTTCGCATCTCTATATCCCTACCATACTGCAACTCGGTGCTTTTTTTGATAAACTGTATAGTTTGTAAAATATGAATTTTCCAAGTTTGGCCATTTTGGTCTTATGGAATTCCCTACCCTAAAATTCGCTAAATGACGTTTTTTAGAATCTTAACTCAGGGTGTGGTTTTTTCGCATCTCTATATCCCTACTATACTGCAACTCGGTGCTTTTGTTGATAAACTATATAGTTTTTAAAATATAAAATTTCAAAGATTGGCCTTTTCGGTCTTATGGAATTCCCTACCCTAAAATTCTCTAAATGACGTTTTTTAGAATCTTAACTCAGGGTGTGGTTTTTTCGCATCTCTATAGCCCTACCATACTGCAACTCGGTGCTTTTTTTAATAAACTGTATAGTTTTTAAAATATAAATTTTCAAAGTTTGGCCTTTTTGGTCTTATGGGATTCCCTACCCTAAAATTCGCTAAATGACGTTTTTTAGAATCTTAACTCAGGGTGTGGTTTTTTCGCATCTCTATATCCCTACTATACTGCAACTCGGTGCTTTTGTTGATAAACTATATAGTTTTTAAAATATAAATTTTCAAAGATTGGCCTTTTCGGTCTTATGGAATTCCCTACCCTAAAATTCGCTAAATGACGTTTTTTAGAATCTTAACTCAGGGTGTGGTTTTTTCGCATCTCTATATCCCTACTATACTGCAACTCGGTGCTTTTGTTGATAAACTATATAGTTTTTAAAATATAAATTTTCAAAGATTGGCCTTTTCGGTCTTATGGAATTCCCTACCCTAAAATTCTCTAAATGACGTTTTTTGGAATCTTAACTCAGGGTGTGGTTTTTTCGCATCTCTATATCCCTACCATACTGCAACTCGGTGCTTTTTTTGATAAACTGTATAGTTTGTAAAATATGAATTTTCCAAGTTTGGCCATTTTGGTCTTATGGAATTCCCTACCCTAAAATTCGCTAAATGACGTTTTTTAGAATCTTAACTCAGGGTGTGGTTTTTTCGCATCTCTATATCCCTACTATACTGCAACTCGGTGCTTTTGTTGATAAACTATATAGTTTTTAAAATATAAAATTTCAAAGATTGGCCTTTTCGGTCTTATGGAATTCCCTACCCTAAAATTCTCTAAATGACGTTTTTTAGAATCTTAACTCAGGGTGTGGTTTTTTCGCATCTCTATAGCCCTACCATACTGCAACTCGGTGCTTTTTTTAATAAACTGTATAGTTTTTAAAATATAAATTTTCAAAGTTTGGCCTTTTTGGTCTTATGGGATTCCCTACCCTAAAATTCGCTAAATGACGTTTTTTAGAATCTTAACTCAGGGTGTGGTTTTTTCGCATCTCTATAGCCCTACGATACTGCAACTCGGTGCTTTTGTTGATAAATTATATAGTTTTTAAAATATAAATTTTCAAAGATTGGCCTTTTCGGTCTTATGGAATTCTCTACCCTAAAATTCGCTAAATGACGTTTTTTAGAATCTTAACTCAGGGTGTGGTTTTTTCGCATCTCTATGGCCCTACGATACTGCAACTCGGTGCTTTTGTTGATAAATTATATAGTTTTTAAAATATTAATTTTCAAAGATTGGCCTTTTCGGTCTTATGGAATTCCCTACCCTAAAATTCGCTAAATGACGTTTTTTAGAATCTTAACTCAGGGTGTGGTTTTTTCGCATCTCTATATCCCTACTATACTGCAACTCGGTGCTTTTGTTGATAAACTATATAGTTTTTAAAATATAAAATTTCAAAGATTGGCCTTTTCGGTCTTATGGAATTCCCTACCCTAAAATTCTCTAAATGACGTTTTTTAGAATCTTAACTCAGGGTGTGGTTTTTTCGCATCTCTATAGCCCTACCATACTGCAACTCGGTGTTTTTTTTAATAAACTGTATAGTTTTTAAAATATAAATTTTCAAAGTTTGGCCTTTTTGGTCTTATGGGATTCCCTACCCTAAAATTCGCTAAATGACGTTTTTTAGAATCTTAACTCAGGGTGTGGTTTTTTCGCATCTCTATAGCCCTACGATACTGCAACTCGGTGCTTTTGTTGATAAATTATATAGTTTTTAAAATATAAATTTTCAAAGATTGGCCTTTTCGGTCTTATGGAATTCTCTACCCTAAAATTCGCTAAATGACGTTTTTTAGAATCTTAACTCAGGGTGTGGTTTTTTCGCATCTCTATGGCCCTACGATACTGCAACTCGGTGCTTTTGTTGATAAACTGTATAGTTTTTAAAATATGAATTTTCAAAGTTTGGCCATTTTGGTCTTATGGGGTTCCCTACCCTACAATTCGCTAAATGACGTTTTTTAGAATCTTAACTCAGGGTGTGGTTTTTTCGCATCTCTATAGCCCTACCATACTGCAACTCGGTGCTTTTTTTAATAAACTGTATAGTTTTTAAAATATAAATTTTCAAAGTTTGGCCTTTTTGGTCTTATGGGATTCCCTACCCTAAAATTCGCTAAATGACGTTTTTTAGAATCTTAACTCAGGGTGTGGTTTTTTCGCATCTCTATAGCCCTACCATACTGCAACTCGGTGCTTTTTTTGATAAACTGTATAGTTTGTAAAATATGAATTTTCCAAGTTTGGCCATTTTGGTCTTATGGAATTCCCTACCCTAAAATTCGCTAAATGACGTTTTTTAGAATCTTAACTCAGGGTGTGGTTTTTTCGCATCTCTATGGCCCTACGATACTGCAACTCGGTGCTTTTGTTGATAAATTATATAGTTTTTAAAATATAAATTTTCAAAGATTGGCCTTTTCGGTCTTATGGAATTCTCTACCCTAAAATTCGCTAAATGACGTTTTTTAGAATCTTAACTCAGGGTGTGGTTTTTTCGCATCTCTATGGCCCTACGATACTGCAACTCGGTGCTTTTGTTGATAAACTGTATAGTTTTTAAAATATGAATTTTCAAAGTTTGGCCATTTTGGTCTTATGGGGTTCCCTACCCTACAATTCGCTAAATGACGTTTTTTAGAATCTTAACTCAGGGTGTGGTTTTTTCGCATCTCTATATCCCTACTATACTGCAACTCGGTGCTTTTGTTGATAAATTATATAGTTTTTAAAATATAAATTTTCAAAGATTGGCCTTTTCGGTCTTATGGAATTCTCTACCCTAAAATTCGCTAAATGACGTTTTTTAGAATCTTAACTCAGGGTGTGGTTTTTTCGCATCTCTATGGCCCTACGATACTGCAACTCGGTGCTTTTGTTGATAAACTGTATGGTTTTTGAAATATGAATTTTCAAAATTTGGCATTTTTGGTCTTATGGGATTCCCTACCCTAAAATTCGCTAAATGACGTTTTTTAGAATCTTAACTCAGGGTGTGGTTTTTTCGCATCTCTATATCCCTACTATACTGCAACTCGGTGCTTTTGTTGATAAATTATATAGTTTTTAAAATATAAATTTTCAAAGATTGGCCTTTTCGGTCTTATGGAATTCTCTACCCTAAAATTCGCTAAATGACGTTTTTTAGAATCTTAACTCAGGGTGTGGTTTTTTCGCATCTCTATGGCCCTACGATACTGCAACTCGGTGCTTTTGTTGATAAACTGTATGGTTTTTGAAATATGAATTTTCAAAATTTGGCATTTTTGGTCTTATGGGATTCCCTACCCTAAAATTCGCTAAATGACGTTTTTTAGAATCTTAACTCAGGGTGTGGTTTTTTCGCATCTCTATAGCCCTACGATACTGCAACTCGGTGCTTTTGTTGATAAACTGTATAGTTTTCAAAATATGAATTTTCAAAGTTTGGCCATTTTGGTCTTATGGAATTCCCTACCCTAAAATTCTCTAAATGACGTTTTTTAGAATCTTAACTCAGGGTGTGGTTTTTTCGCATCTCTATAGCCCTACCATACTGCAACTCGGTGCTTTTTTTGATAAACTGTATAGTTTTTAAAATATGAATTTTCAAAATTTGGCCCTTTTGGTCTTATGGGATTCCCTACCCTACAATTCGCTAACTGACGTTTTTTAGAATCTTAACTCAGGGTGTGGTTTTTTCGCATCTCTATATCCCTACCATACTGCAACTCGGTGCTTTTGTTGATAAACTATATAATTTTTAAAATATAAATTTTCAAATATTGGCCTTTTCGGTCTTATGGAATTCCCTACCCTAAAATTCGCTAAATGACGGTTTTTAGAATCTTAACTCAGGGTGTGGTTTTTTCGCATCTCTATATCCCTACTATACTGCAACTCGGTGCTTTTGTTGATAAATTATATAGTTTTTAAAATATAAATTTTCAAAGATTGGCCTTTTCGGTCTTATGGAATTCTCTACCCTAAAATTCGCTAAATGACGGTTTTTAGAATCTTAACTCAGGGTGTGGTTTTTTCGCATCTCTATATCCCTACTATACTGCAACTCGGTGCTTTTGTTGATAAATTATATAGTTTTTAAAATATAAATTTTCAAAGATTGGCCTTTTCGGTCTTATGGAATTCTCTACCCTAAAATTCGCTAAATGACGGTTTTTAGAATCTTAACTCAGGGTGTGGTTTTTTCGCATCTCTATATCCCTACTATACTGCAACTCGGTGCTTTTGTTGATAAACTATATAGTTTTTAAAATATAAAATTTCAAAGATTGGCCTTTTCGGTCTTATGGAATTCTCTACCCTAAAATTCTCTAAATGACGTTTTTTAGAATCTTAACTCAGGGTGTGGTTTTTTCGCATCTCTATAGCCCTACCATACTGCAACTCGGTGTTTTTTTTAATAAACTGTATAGTTTTTAAAATATAAATTTTCAAAGTTTGGCCTTTTTGGTCTTATGGGATTCCCTACCCTAAAATTCGCTAAATGACGTTTTTTAGAATCTTAACTCAGGGTGTGGTTTTTTCGCATCTCTATAGCCCTACGATACTGCAACTCGGTGCTTTTGTTGATAAATTATATAGTTTTTAAAATATAAATTTTCAAAGATTGGCCTTTTCGGTCTTATGGAATTCTCTACCCTAAAATTCGCTAAATGACGTTTTTTAGAATCTTAACTCAGGGTGTGGTTTTTTCGCATCTCTATGGCCCTACGATACTGCAACTCGGTGCTTTTGTTGATAAACTGTATAGTTTTTAAAATATGAATTTTCAAAGTTTGGCCATTTTGGTCTTATGGGGTTCCCTACCCTACAATTCGCTAAATGACGTTTTTTAGAATCTTAACTCAGGGTGTGGTTTTTTCGCATCTCTATAGCCCTACCATACTGCAACTCGGTGCTTTTTTTAATAAACTGTATAGTTTTTAAAATATAAATTTTCAAAGTTTGGCCTTTTTGGTCTTATGGGATTCCCTACCCTAAAATTCGCTAAATGACGTTTTTTAGAATCTTAACTCAGGGTGTGGTTTTTTCGCATCTCTATAGCCCTACCATACTGCAACTCGGTGCTTTTTTTGATAAACTGTATAGTTTGTAAAATATGAATTTTCCAAGTTTGGCCATTTTGGTCTTATGGAATTCCCTACCCTAAAATTCGCTAAATGACGTTTTTTAGAATCTTAACTCAGGGTGTGGTTTTTTCGCATCTCTATGGCCCTACGATACTGCAACTCGGTGCTTTTGTTGATAAATTATATAGTTTTTAAAATATAAATTTTCAAAGATTGGCCTTTTCGGTCTTATGGAATTCTCTACCCTAAAATTCGCTAAATGACGTTTTTTAGAATCTTAACTCAGGGTGTGGTTTTTTCGCATCTCTATGGCCCTACGATACTGCAACTCGGTGCTTTTGTTGATAAACTGTATAGTTTTTAAAATATGAATTTTCAAAGTTTGGCCATTTTGGTCTTATGGGGTTCCCTACCCTACAATTCGCTAAATGACGTTTTTTAGAATCTTAACTCAGGGTGTGGTTTTTTCGCATCTCTATATCCCTACTATACTGCAACTCGGTGCTTTTGTTGATAAATTATATAGTTTTTAAAATATAAATTTTCAAAGATTGGCCTTTTCGGTCTTATGGAATTCTCTACCCTAAAATTCGCTAAATGACGTTTTTTAGAATCTTAACTCAGGGTGTGGTTTTTTCGCATCTCTATGGCCCTACGATACTGCAACTCGGTGCTTTTGTTGATAAACTGTATGGTTTTTGAAATATGAATTTTCAAAATTTGGCATTTTTGGTCTTATGGGATTCCCTACCCTAAAATTCGCTAAATGACGTTTTTTAGAATCTTAACTCAGGGTGTGGTTTTTTCGCATCTCTATATCCCTACTATACTGCAACTCGGTGCTTTTGTTGATAAATTATATAGTTTTTAAAATATAAATTTTCAAAGATTGGCCTTTTCGGTCTTATGGAATTCTCTACCCTAAAATTCGCTAAATGACGTTTTTTAGAATCTTAACTCAGGGTGTGGTTTTTTCGCATCTCTATGGCCCTACGATACTGCAACTCGGTGCTTTTGTTGATAAACTGTATGGTTTTTGAAATATGAATTTTCAAAATTTGGCATTTTTGGTCTTATGGGATTCCCTACCCTAAAATTCGCTAAATGACGTTTTTTAGAATCTTAACTCAGGGTGTGGTTTTTTCGCATCTCTATAGCCCTACGATACTGCAACTCGGTGCTTTTGTTGATAAACTGTATAGTTTTCAAAATATGAATTTTCAAAGTTTGGCCATTTTGGTCTTATGGAATTCCCTACCCTAAAATTCTCTAAATGACGTTTTTTAGAATCTTAACTCAGGGTGTGGTTTTTTCGCATCTCTATAGCCCTACCATACTGCAACTCGGTGCTTTTTTTGATAAACTGTATAGTTTTTAAAATATGAATTTTCAAAATTTGGCCCTTTTGGTCTTATGGGATTCCCTACCCTACAATTCGCTAACTGACGTTTTTTAGAATCTTAACTCAGGGTGTGGTTTTTTCGCATCTCTATATCCCTACCATACTGCAACTCGGTGCTTTTGTTGATAAACTATATAATTTTTAAAATATAAATTTTCAAATATTGGCCTTTTCGGTCTTATGGAATTCCCTACCCTAAAATTCGCTAAATGACGGTTTTTAGAATCTTAACTCAGGGTGTGGTTTTTTCGCATCTCTATGGCCCTACGATACTGCAACTCGGTGCTTTTGTTGATAAACTGTATAGTTTTCAAAATATGATTTTTCAAAGTTTGGCCATTTTGGTCTTATGGGAATCCCTACCCTAAAATTCGCTAAATGACGTTTTTTAGAATCTTAACTCAGGGTGTGGGTTTTCCGCATCTCTAGAGCGCTACTATACTGCAACTCGGTGCTTTTTTTGATAAACTGTATAGTTTTTAAAATATGAATTTTCAAAATTTAGCCTTTTTGGTCTTATGGGATTCCTTACCCTAAAATTCGCTAAATGACGTTTTTTAGAATCTTAACTCAAGGTGTGGTTTTTTCGCATCTGTACATACCATACTGCAACTCGGTGCTTTTGTTGATAAACTGTATAGTTTTTGAAATATGGATTTTCAGTTTGGCCATTTTGGTTTTATGGGCTATTCTGCCCTAAAATTCGCTAAATGACGTTTTGGCTTAAACAACAGCTGTGTTGCCTGGGCGACAGACGCGTCTGAGACATGCGCAGTTGTGAAAAATGCGATCAAGGGTTTCTTGATTTTATTTTTATGTTGACCAATTTTCTAGAGCACAAATTTGAATAGGAAGGCGCCACTATATCATCCTCTTGCCTGTATTGTTTAAGTTAAACTATTTTTCGATTTTTTACAATAAAATTAATTTAAAATCCAATAATTTTAAAACAAAATAAAACCACGAAAACCTTAATCTTTTAATGTGATTTGTAACAAAAAAAAAATATTTCAGGATATAGTGCCGTAGCATAACTATAAAAAAATCACACCCAATCGTGACGTCAACAAAGTGCAATATCAGGGCCCATTCGTTTTGACAGCCTTGGTTTAGCATTATATTTGCAAAGAGCACACCAATATCACTTGCTTGCTGTGTGCTTAAGCAGATGTGCCGTTAAATTTTCTTTTTTCTTGGCTTTATAATTGCAATGAGTACACCGAAACCACTTGATATTGCTTACGTCTTTGTGGAGTATCGCATGTTTTTTTAAGCCATTTTTGTGCTTCGTTCTATAATCACACTCTTTACATGAAAACCACACAACCTCTTTAACACTTTTATGGATAATTGCATGCGTTTTTAAGCATTGTTTATGTATGGTCTTATAACTACACTGTTCACATTCAAACCAGTCAATATCTATTTCTTCTTTATGAGTCATGGAATGCTGTTTTAAGTGATGTTTGTATTTGGTCTTAAAATCACACTCTTCACATAAAAACCACTCAATATCTTTAGGGTTTTTATGGATAATTACATGCTTTTTTAGAGTGTATCTAAATTTACACTTATAATCACAGGACTCGCATTGAAACCAATCAACATTATTTTGCACCTTAAGTGTTTTTTTTACTATATTTTTCAAAATTAGTTTTTGATTTTTAACAATAAAATTATTTGAAAATTCAAAAATATCCCTAAACATAATTTCAAAATAAAATTACACTACAAAAATGATGTATGTATGTAGGTATGAACCATATCACCGGTTAGTAGTATTTTATCATTAGAAGATTAAGATTATGTAGTGACAAAAATGGTTTAAACAGCTGTGTTTCCTGGGCGACAGACGCGTCTGACACATGCGCAGTTGTAAAAAATGCGATCAAGAGTTTCTTGATTTTATTTTTATGTTAGCCAATTGCCTGCATTGTTTAGGTAAAACTATTTTCTGATTTTTTACAATGAGTAAGCACACTAATAACACTTAATATCATTTGTTTGCTGTATGTTTAAGCAGATGTGCCGTTAAATTTTCTTTTTTCTTGGCTTTATAATTGCAATGCGTACACCGAAACCACTTGATATTGCCTACGTCTTTATGGAGTATCGCATGTTTTTTTAAGCCATTTTTGTGCTTCGTTCTATAATCACACTCTTCACATAAAAACCACTCAATATCTTTAGGGTTCTTATGGATGATTACATGCTTTTTTAGAGTGTATCTAAATTTGCACTTATAATCACAGGACTCGCATTGAAACCAATCAACATTATTATGCACCTTAAGTGTTTTTTTACTATATTTTTCAAAATTAGTTTTTGATTTTTAACAACAAAATTATTTGAAAATTCAAAAATATCCTTAAACATAATTTCAAAAAAAAATTACACTATAAAAATGATGTATGTATGTAGGTATGAACCATATCACCGGTTAGTAGTCTTTTATCATTAGAAGATTAAGATTATGTAGTGACAAAAATGGCTTAAATAACAGCTGTGTTTCCTGGGCGACAGACGCGTCTGACACATGCGCAGTTGTAAAAAATGCGATCAAGAGTTTCTTGATTTTATTTTTATGTTAACCAATTGCCTGCACTGTTTAGGTAAAACTAGTTTCTGATTTTTTACAATGACTAAGCACACTAATAACAGTTAATATCATTTGTTTGCTGCATGTTTAAGCAGATGTGCCGTTAAATTTTCTTTTTTCTTGGCTTTATAATTGCAATGCGTACACCGAAACCACTTGATATTGCTTACGTCTTTATGGAGTATCGCATGTTTTTTTAAGCCATTTTTGTGCTTCGTTCTATAATCACACTCTTTACATGAAAACCACTCAACCTCTTTAACACTTTTATGGATAATTGCATGCGTTTTTAAGCATTGTTTATGTATGGTCTTATAACTACACTGTTCACATTCAAACCAGTCAATATCTATTTCTTCTTTATGAGTCATGGAATGCTGTTTTAAGTGATGTTTGTATTTGGTCTTAAAATCACACTCTTCACATAAAAACCACTCAATATCTTTAGGGTTTTTATGGATAATTACATGCTTTTTTAGAGTGTATCTAAATTTGAGCATATAATCACAGGACTCGCATTGAAACCAAACAACATTATTATGCACCTTAAGTGTTTTTTTACTATATTTTTCAAAATTAGTTTTTGATTTTTAACAATAAAATTATTTGAAAATCCAAAAATATCCCTAAACATAATTTCAAAATAAAATTACACTATAAAAATGATGTATGTATGTATGAACCATATCACCGGTTAGTAGTCTTTTATCATTAGAAGATTAAAATTATGTAGTGACAAAAATGGCTTAAACAACAACTGTGTTTCCTGGGCGACAGACGCGTCTGACACATGCGCAGTTGTAAAAAATGCGATCAAGAGTTTCTTGATTTTATTTTTATGTTAACCAATTGCCTGCACTGTTTAGGTAAAACTAGTTTCTGATTTTTTACAATGACTAAGCACACTAATAACAGTTAATATCATTTGTTTGCTGTATGTTTAAGCAGATGTGCCGTTAAATTTTCTTTTTTCTTGGCTTTATAATTGCAATGCGTACACCGAAACCACTTGATATTGTTTACGTCTTTATGGAGTATCGCATGTTTTTTTAAGCCATTTTTGTGCTTCGTTCTATAATCACACTCTTTACATGAAAACCACTCAACCTCTTTAATACTTTTATGGATAATTGCATGCGTTTTTAAGCAGTGTTTATGTATAGCCTTATAACTACACTGTTCACATTCAAACCAGTCAATATCTATTTCTTCTTTATGAGTCATTGAATGCTGTTTTAAGTGATGTTTGTATTTGGTCTTAAAATCACACTCTTCACATAAAAACCACTCAATATCTTTAGGGTTTTTATGGATATTTACATGTTTTTTTAGAGTGTATCTAAATTTGCACTTATAATCACAGGACTCGCATTGAAACCAATCAACATTATTTTGCACCTTAAGTGTTTTTTTTACTATATTTTTCAAAATTAGTTTTTGATTTTTAACAATAAAATTATTTGAAAATTCAAAAATATCCCTAAACATAATTTCAAAATAAAATTACACTACAAAAATGATGTATGTATGTAGGTATGAACCATATCACCGGTTAGTAGTCTTTTATCATTAGAAGATTAAGATTATGTAGTTACAAAAATGGCTTAAATAACAGCTGTGTTTCCTGGGCGACAGACGCGTCTGACACATGCGCAGTTGTAAAAAATGCGATCAAGAGTTTCTTGATTTTATTTTTATGTTAACCAATTGCCTGCACTATTTAGGTAAAACTAGTTTCTGATTTTTTACAATGACTAAGCACACTAATAACAGTTAATATCATTTGTTTGCTGTATGTTTAAGCAGATGTGCCGTTAAATTTTCTTTTTTCTTGGCTTTATAATTGCAATGCGTACACCGAAACCACTTGATATTGCCTACGTCTTTATGGAGTATCGCATGTTTTTTTAAGCCATTTTTGTGTTTGGTTCTGTAATCACACTCTATACATAAAAACCACTCAACCTCTTTAACACTTTTATGGTTAATTGCATGCGTTTTTAAGCATTGTTTATGTATGGTCTTATAACTACACTGTTCACATTCAAACCAGTCAATATCTATTTCTTCTTTATGAGTCATGGAATGCTGTTTTAAGTGATGTTTGTATTTGGTCTTAAAATCACACTCTTCACATAAAAACCACTCAATATCTTTAGGGTTTTTATGGATAATCACATGCTTTTTTAGAGTGTATCTAAATTTGCACTTATAATCACAGTATTCACATTGAAACCAGTCAATATTATTTCCTACCCTAGGAGTAATTTTAGTGTTTTTTTGACTACATTTAATGTTACTTTGTAAATTTAAATCATAGTCCATCTTCTGGTTTTCTTCAGTGGTTGTAAGTTCTTCAGTATGTTTCTCATTTAACTGAATTGTTGTTTTGTTTTCAGAGTGGTCTCTTGTGCATTTAGAAATATATTGGCTTCTACACGAACTGAAAAGTAAAAAAACTTACTGAAGGGTGTTAAGTCCTAAATGTTAAAATATTGTCTACATTTTGTTTGTGGGTTAACCGATGTTTTACCTTAAATACTAATATTTGACTATTCGTGGGTTCACACAGGACCAAAAAAAGAGAAGAAGTCCTGTTCTCTAACCCACGAATAGTCAAATACTTTTTTACAAGGACACGAACACCAGTATTTACTAAGACCTTAAGACTTAGCATTGTAGACCGGGTTTAAATATCAACCCAACAAACATTTAAAGTTGTAACGACGAAACCCCAACTAGAAAGAATTTCTTAAAAGTAACCGCAACGTACTCCCGCTACGTCTCAGTATACCATACAGCGACGTTATAATTCCCTAAGTGGGGAACCAATTTCTGGTTATAACTACTTGGCCAAGTGTTTAAAGTCACTGTAGTTACAACTACACTACTACGTCGTAGCCAGGTATCTACTACGTCGTAGAGGCTGTTTTTTTTCTGTAATGGCATAAAAGTTGCGATGTAGTTGCAAATAATATAATCGTTTCTTTTTGGTAGAATTGTTACACAATATGGTGGACACAACAGTAAACAGACTCGCTTAGCTATTTGGTTTGGTTATGGTTATAATATGTACTATGTTATCCAAAAGTGTGAGAATTTACGAGCAGAGGATCAAAATTCGAGTGCGACGCAAAGTTTTTTGTATAACATGCATTATATATATTGCAAAAAACCGGTGCGCCCGTAAAATTGAGCCGTTTTCTGGTAGCTGATGGAATTTTTGTGTTGTGATTTTGGAGGTTATGTTTTTATAATCGACAGTTAACTCCAACAAATGGTGCTTAAGAAGAGCGTTTTTGGTAAGCTTCAACTAATTTGTTTATAAAATAGTATAGCTCTTTAATATGAGCTCATAAAACGACAACAAAAAATATTAAATTTTCTTTCTTACATAAAAACATGGCGTCCCAAACTATATTCCCTGATAGTCGAAAGGGTTACTTGAAAGTGAGCCTAAGTTACGGCAACGTGTCACTTACGACTTTTATGTCGGCATTCCTTTTTAGTTCTAGATAACACACTCGAATTTCTACTTCTTCGTTGCAGAAACGTATTATTAACTAGCTTTCGCCACTAGAAAACGTCTACAGAGAGATAGGAACCACGCGATAAGTATAACTGCTACCCTCAAGTTATTGGGGTGTCGCCACTTGTCATTTGCCGTTTCTGTCAACAACAGCACCACTGCTTATAGGTTTTGTACCAGAGTGAATTTGTGGTAGGTTTTAAAACAAAAACAAAATAAATTAACTTCCATTAGAACAATAAATGAAGTGCCAATAAAAAGTGTTTTTTAAAAATGTATGTTGCAGTGGAGAGCATGATCCCTATTCTAGAATTTCTAGGAAGTGTTGGTCAAGGAACTAAAAGAACTTAGTCACATCAATCAAATCAACTTAATGTCACTTTTTTTATTTACACATTGCTCTCACAATTCGTATGTAGTATTTTTTATTGTTTTTAGATATTGTGGCATTGTCAATATTCAGTAATTTTTATTATTATAAGCCCTATAAGTAAAAAAACAATCTCTGAGACTTGTTAGATCGCTTAGAAATCCGCATGTAACCACGATATATTTAATTTGTTTTTTTATTAGCCGCAAACAGCGCAAAAGTTCCTAGATGAAGTCTAGCATATCCCAGAGGTTATTTTAGCATAAATTAGATATTAGGGACCTATTGCAATAAAGCCTGGCACAAAAAACAGCAGAAATTTAAGTTTATTCACTTCAAACCAAGCTTTAACAACAGCACAAATTTGAAGAAAACCAAAAAGACACCAAGCTCAACACATAAAATGAATCACAGTGAGACACGACACGTCAGCACAAGAGGCATAGATAAACGAATTCGGTTTAGTCCGCACAAGAGGGTTACGATGGCGATAGGGTGGTGCCACAGCACAAACCACGAACGACAGTAAAGACTGTACAAGAATAGAACAGCAACAAGTAGCGTAAAAGATTAAGGATGGAGATTAAGCATGGACCAGGGAATTCTTAAAATCCGTGTGCGGTACTCGATACTTTGGATCACTATTTTGTAGTTTGAATGTTTTGCAAACTGGTCAAGCAATAAGCTCGAAAAAATGGACTGCTCAAGGTAGTTAAAAAAAAACTATTCCTATTATTCCCATATTATAAAAGGAGCCACAAAAAGTAGGGTTAAGAATGTGTGCGACCAAGATGCGACTTCAAAAAGTCTACGTTTTCAAAGTAGAAACAGGAAGGAGAGATTACTTTAAAAGATCGACATTAAAAAAAAGTCAAAGTAGTTGCGGCTTTAAAGTTGATCCAAAAAGTTATTTTGTCTACATTGTTACATCAGATGTTACTATGATGACACAAACTTTTGTGGTAAAAATTAAAGTTATAATGTAGTTGTCGGATACACTTGTTTGGGACTCCAATATTAAGCTTAACTTTCTAGTGGTAATTAAGTAGGATATAAAAGTCAGAGCGACTATGAAATAACGACTAAAAAGAAAGTAAAACTTTAGCAACGTCCTATTGTGGTAGAGAAGACTATCAGAATCGACTATCAAGAAACAATCCTAAGAAGTAGTTTAGAGGGTCGTTTTTACGAAACATCTACTATTTCCTGATACTAAATAGTAGTTAGAACTAAAAAGTAACAAATTTTGGTTGGGATCACCACATTTCTACTATAAGAAAGTAGCAAAGCCTTTAGAACATGTAGCCGCTACTAATCAAATCAAATCAAATTTCTTTATTGTTTCTTTGTACAAAACTATACATGAACAAGAGGTAAAGGGGAACTAATTTATATCTTATATATATATATATATATATATATATATATATATATATATATATATATATATATATATTATATATATATATATATATATATATATATATATATATATACCTAAGTGTTCTTAAATTAACTATAATGCTAAGAGCTGTATGTATAATGTAGCCGCTACTATAAATGTTAGTTGGGAAGTCTATAGACTTGATACCGACCGGTTTAAGTGTATCTTTTTAATACTCACAGATCAAATAACTGCAAAGATTTGGTTCACCCTAATGTGCAATATGATAGTAAGCATTTCTCAGTGAGTTTCATCTCATATAAATTCAAATTAACTTTAGAAATAAAAAAAAACCACATAAAAATTTTGTAACCAAATGTCATTTTTTGGAAACTTAGTCCGTGCAGTCGTAGGATTCCCGTTAAAAATAGTCTCAAATTGTAGTACCACCCCTGAGGGGTGATTTAAAGTTCGAAAAACAATAGAAATAATCCATGATTGACAAAAAAACTTACATACAAAAATATTCAAAGCTAAATAATACATAAATAACTTAAAATATTTAAATTGGGTGACAACGATTCTAAACACACTGGATTGCCTATTAGCTTGATTCTTTCAGCGGTAGGCGGCGCCGTGCTTACGTCACTAGTGGACCTCTGCTCAGCGCGCTTCATTTAATACACATTGCAATCGTGAGTTTTTCCCGCTTTTTTCTTGCTTATTTGCAAACAAATTTTTTATTCGTGTTAGTAAATATAATTAATAATTGCATTCATTCAAAACAAATGATTTGATAAATCAAGAGTTTGCTCTGAGAGCTGAATTTTCCTACCAGACGATATGTTGGAGTTTCTTTTTTAAATAGTTGAAAGTTTTAGAATAGAAGTAGGATTCTTTCTAAAAGTTTAATCAATTTAAATCATTAGATGTATAATGTATTGTTTTTGTTGCGGATATAATAAAATACACTTATATTATGTAGTAAAAAAAAGTATTTATTTGATATTACAGATAAACTAGAAGGCATTTTATCATACAAATTATACAAAATACAAATTCATTAACAATCTTTTTTAATTTTTTTCAAAGTACGGTCATCTTCAGTCCTACCTACACTCTTTTTCTTCAAACGATTTTTTTTCTGGGATTGATAGTTATTATAATTTATTCTCATTATAGTTCTTAATTTACAAAATAGAAAAATTATACCATAAGTAAAATTAGGCTCTTTTTTTTTTATTTTTTGTGCTAATGTAGAAACAATTTTCGGACCAGGTCTAAATCCGTCTTTGTGATGGAGTTCAAAATATCCATTCCATGTTTTAATTTTTTGGAGCCAATCTTTTGTAGGTTTATTTAGACCTCCAAAAGAAAGTTGTTGTACCCACGAAGGAATCTGGTAGTAGTGTTCTTTTTTCAATTCGTGAGTATAATCTCCTAAATGAGGAAAAACATTTTTATATTTTTTCGCTAGCCACCCAGCTATATACTCTAAAGCATCCTCAGTCGCTTCTGGGACATTATCTTCATTAAAATCGGTAGTTGTAGCACCACCAGATCGATCTGGAGTATCTACAGAAGAAAAAGAACTTCCGGATGATGATCTTAATATTTCATTGACTACTTTTTGGTTTTGATTGTCGATTTTAGCTTTTTCCAAAATTTTTAGTGTAATAAATTCTTCAATAATTAGTTCTTTTGTGTTTACTTTTGATTCTAAAACTCCTGCATTTTTTCCTAGCAGTATCATTCTTATTCTATAAATGGCTTCTAAGGGACTTGGATGTTCATCAGGACCTCTACATCTTATTTGTGAAAAAAAGTTTTCTAGTCCATCCTGATTTAGTTTATGCGTAGAAATATATCCAATATCAAACTTTTTTTTCATGTCCTGGAAGAGCATTTTAAGCGATTTAATCGACATAAGCACTCCCTTTTGAAATATCTGTAATGTTGATTTTCCAGTGGCTCTCATATTTCTAATTATTCGATCAATTTTATCTAAGTGCTCATTCTGCATTTTCAAATGTTTACCATAACCACATTTTGATGGCACAGACCCGTATTCTACGTAGCTATTGAAAATATCAAACCACTTGTTGACGTCCCCTATAAATTCTGCCAAATCTTCGGCCATTTTTTTATCATTCCCAGGTTTAAATTTTAATAAAGCTGTTGAAACTGAATTTGACAAAAGCTGCGCAGCCAGTTTCACGTTCTGCCTCTGGATTTTCTCACACTCTATGTGTGCTTCAGTTATTTCCTCTGCATTCTGCAATACAATCAAACTTTGAAGAGGTTCTTTCGATATTTTTTTATCAACTTCCAAATTAAATCCAGTGTCGAGCAGCCAATTTCTTATCAGTTTCAATAGATGTGGAGCATCAGCAAACATATATATTTTACAGTCACTCGATGGGTGATTGAAGAAGGGTTTTTCAATGTCGATTCCGAGTTCTTTCCACAAAGCCACATTTCCACAATCACTTGCACAAGCAACTACATTGTAGGAGATTTTATGTAGCTCAATGATTATGTCCGACAAAATATCTTTTGTCATTTTCTTATCAAAGGCAATAAACACAGGTTGTTTCCACTTGGAAAATAAACCTGTGGCTTGAACCACTTGCATCAGATTGCAAGGCCCCAGTACTTGGTCATTTGCCACATCATATTCTTGAACAGATTTGACTTTCATTTCGTCGAACTGTAATACTACAGTTTTCTCAAAATCGTTCATATCTTCAGCAGCAAGCTGCATCATCATTAATACATCCTTGATAATTCCCTGACCAAGATTTAGTCGAGAGGCCCAGCGCCTTAAATCTGATAAAGAAGGCAGGGGATAATTGAGTTTATTCCTTAAATATAAATAGCTCTTTTTGCTGTAATATCTCAGACTAAAAGCCACAGCAATATCTTCTTGAGTCCAGTGTACTTTTTTGTTTTTTCCAAATTTTATTTGATTAGGTATCAAAACCTTTTTTAGATTTTTTTGAGAAGCAACATGATTATCGTGCTTGCTTGTTGGGCTCTTGTAATATTTGTTTTTGTAGTACTGAATCATTTGATTAGCGGTTCTTATTTTCTTGCTCGATGTAGCACTAAGATCTTTGTATTTTGTTAACAAATTGTCATATTTCTGCTGTAAATTGGCATATTCTAATGGCTTGTTGTACTCCTTTGATGTTGATGGTAAAGACTGGGATGGAGGTGATAAATCATGTAGTTCGGTTTCAGTCTTAATTTCCGTGAAAATTTCTCTCTGTTGCTTTTTTTCTGCTCGTTTTTTCCGAGAAGTTTTTCTTAAATCACTAGTTATTGTAGGAGTGCTTTCGTCCAAATTTAAACGAGGAACTGCAGTTTTTTTCAAGATTTTTCGTAAAGGTAAACCTAAAACAACAACAAAAATATAAAAGTTCTATGTAACATCTTTTTTTAATGGTTATATTGCTTTATGGTACAAAAAAATATATATATATAAATATATTTATCGGTTTCACACCGTTCTACGTCTTCCGATACCCAATCTCCACTCGTTTCTGTTTGCCCATAATTCATTATCTAGGCCTCTTATTCTTATTTCACTGTCTATTCCTTCTCTCCAGCTTTTCCTCGGCCTTCCTCGTTTTCTTCGGCCAGTTGGTTTCCATTGTAATATTTGTTTAGGTAGTTTTCCATCATCCATTCTTTGTACATGTCCGTACCACACCAGTTGTTTTGTTCTTATATCATCCACTAAAGTACGTTCACCCACTGTCATAATTTCTCTTATTCTTTGATTTGTAACTCTTTCTCTTTTTGATTTCTCTGCTGCTCTTCTCTAATAGTCCATCTCCGTAGCGGAAAGCATTTTTTCTGTTCTATCTTTGATTGGCCATACTTCTGAGCCGTATGTAATAATACTTTTTACAATGGTGTTACATATAAGCTTTTTGTTATGCTTTGATATACTTTGGTCCCAAATTATTCCATTTAATAAAGTTATTGCTTTTCTTTCTCGTACGTTTCTATCTTTGATAGCTTTGTCTAGTGGTCCGTCAGCTGTAATTTTTAGACCTAAGTATTTATACTCATCACTGACTGAATTCTCTGCCCAGTATTTAAGATTAGATCCTGTTTCGTTCCACCAATACACATACTCTGTCTTATTGATATTAACCTCTAGTCCCCACTTATTGTACTCTTCTATTAGTTTTCGTGTCATATATTCGAGGTCGTCATAATCCTGAGCCACTACTATCTAATCATCGGCGAAACATAAAGTATATAAGGTGGTTTCATCCAACGGAATTCCCATGTTTTGGCATTTTTTCTTCCAGACTTTAAGGACTTGTTCCAAATATATTTTGAAGAGCGTAGGCGAGATACAGCAACCTTGTTTAAGACCTTTATTTACTTGAAAGCCTTTGGTTAGTTTTGCTTTTATTTTAACTTTTGCCTTACAATTGCGGTATAACTCTTTGATGGCCTTAATTAGTTGTACGTTTATGTTTGTCTTTTCCAACGCTTTCCAAAGTAGATTTAGTGGTATACTATCATATGCCTTCTGCAAATCTACGTAAAGCAGATGCAGCTCTTGTCCGTATGCCATTTTCTTTTCAATAACTTGGGTTATACAAAAGAGATGATCTGAAGTCGATCTACTTCTTCTGCCTCCATATCTTTATATTCGCTCTCCACTTTACTAAGTAAGAATCTATTTTCTGGCACTTTTGCATCCACGATTGATTTTTCTTATCACTGATCATTCTTCTCACCTTTGATTGCGCGATTTTGTATTCTTCTCTGCTTCTATCTGTCTTTTGGGATAAGTAGGTGTAATATAATTTCCTTTTTTCCTCTATTTCACTTTCAATCTCAGCATCCCACCAGTATGGTTTTGTTCTTTTAAGAGTTTCTTCCACTAATCCTAGTGCTTCTTTTGCAGCTTGATGGATGCTTAATGTGATACATTCGTATTCCTCATCTGGGGTTTCACCTGAACTTGAATTAAGTTTTTCGTTCAGTCTCTTTTTGTAGAAGTTTTTTACGCTGTCATGTTCTAGGCTTATTAGATTATATTAACAGTGAACAATTTCCTCATTTACTGTATCATCAAGATGTTGTTGATGCAGATTTCGGCCTTGATAAGGAAAGAGAATTCTGGTCTCCAGAAAATAGTGATCACTTCCGCATGTTGATCCACGCTTTGTTCTGACATCTTGAATTTTTAGTTTTGTCTTTTGTTTAGTGATAAGATCATCAATGACGGATTTGAAGTTTTGTGAGATTTTGGTCCAGGTAGTATATAAATATATCCAAATCATTCTTCTCACCTTTGATTGCGCGATTTTGTATTCTTCTCTGCTTCTATCTGTCCTTTGGGATAAGTAGGTGTAATATAATTTCCTTTTTTCCTCTATTTCACTTTCAATCTCAGCATCCGACCAGTATGGTTTTGTTCTTTTAGGAGTTTCTTCCACTAATCCTAGTGCTTCTTTTGCAGCTTGATGGATGCTTAATGTGATACATTCGTATTCGTCATCTGGGGTTTCACCTGAACTTGAATTAAGTTTTTCGTTCAGTCTCTTTTTGTATAAGTTTTTTACGCTGTCATGTTCTAGGCTTAGTAGATTATATTAACAGTGAACAATTTCCTCATTCACTGTATCATCAAGATGTTGTTGATGCAGGCTTCGGCCTTGATAAGGAAAGAGAATTTTGGTCTCCAGAAAATAGTGATCACTTCCGCATGTTGATCCACGCTTTGTTCTGACATCTTGAATCTTTAGTTTTGTCTTTTGTTTAGTGATAAGATCGTCAATGACGGATTTGAGGTTTTGTGAGTGTTTGGTCCAGGTAGTATATAAATATATCCAAATCATTCTTCTCACCTTCGATTGCACGATTTTGTATTCTTCTCAGCTTCTATCTGTCTTTTGGGATAAGTAGGTGTGATATAATTTCCTTTTTTCCTCTATTTCACTTTCAATCTCAGCATCCCACCAGTATGGTTTTGTTCTTTTAGGAGTTTCTTCCACTAATCCTAGTGCTTCTTTTGCTGCTTGATGGATGCTTAATGTGATACATTCGTATTCCTCATCTGGGGGTTCACCTGAACTTGAATTAAGTTTTTCGTTCAGTCTCTTTTTGTATAAGTTTTTTACGCTGTCATGTTCTAGGCTTAGTAGATTATATTGACAGTGAACAATTTCCTCATTCACTGTATCATCAAGATGTTGTTGATGCAGACTTCGGCCTTGATAAGGAAAGAGAATTTTGGTCTCCAGAAAATAGTGATGATCACTTCCACATGTTGATCCACGCTTTGTTCTGACATCTTGAATTTTTAGTTTTGTCTTTTGTTTAGTGATAAGATCATCAATGACGGATTTGTGGTTTTGTGAGTGTTTGGTCCAGGTAGTATATAAATATATCCAAATGTACATATTCATCAAGTACACTACTAATATAAAAACTTACCCAGTGGCTCATGTTCTAAGTCTCTCTCGTAATCAGTTGAGGTAAAATGTTGAGAGCAAATAGCTGAAGTTTCCACATTAAATTTATCCACCCTCTTACACCGATGTATCCATTGGTTTCTCATTGTTGTCGAAACTAAATCCTTTCCCTTGGGAAACACATGAAAAATCAAATCGGGCTCTTTTTTTTTAGCAGCAGGCCGGCTATTTTTGCATGATGCAATGGCACATATTCGACCTGGCATGATGATAAACCTACAAATAATGTTGAGAACTTTTGGGTAGGTAATTAAGCCGAAACCTACTTCCTATACTATTGCAATATTTATTATATTATTATGTCAAAAACCAGTCAGTTTTTGGAAAAAACAATAGATTTTCATAAGTTTTTTTTTCAAATGATTTACATTGTTTGTGTTATGAGTTGTTTTTATCCCACCCAGCGCCCGTTTTCACTCCTTCTTCTGTAACATGTTTCAGAAAACTTCTATAAAGAGACTAAAAAAACTTAAGAAAAAAACTGAAACTAAACTTGGAGAAACTGTCTACAAAATTTTTTAAAAATCAGTTTAATAAAAGAAGTACGTTTGCGGCATAATTACCAATTTTCTTCAATGTGATTACTTTAATGAGCAAGGAGTTTCCAAAAATGCAAAAAAAAATAAAAGTTTGGTTATATTTCTACACTGAAAGAGGGAACACAAAGCTTTTATTTCAACAATAAATTAATCTGCTTTCTTTATATCAATTCACTTAATTCAAAAGGTTTATTTACCTCCTAAATAGTCAACCACACCGTCAAATTAATGAAAAACGCAAAAAAACGGAGATAAAAACGTCAAAAACACCTTAAAATCACACGAACTCTCAATACAAACAAAGCAACTGGTCCGCTGGTGACGTAAGCAGGTAGTGTTCGTCTTGCTTAGAGTTAAATGGAAATAAGCAATCCTGTGTGTTTAGAATCGTTGGGTTAGTGATAGGTCTTTTAAAAATGTTAATTAAGTTCGGATCTTTTCACAAAGATGGCGCTAGAGGTACAAAAAAATGACCAGCCAATATTTCAGGGGTGGACCAATCAGGCGGGGATTTGTAGAGGAGTAACGGGGTAATTACATCCCCCCTTATTTTAAGGGGATAATTACTTTACCTGTCATTGTCATCAATAGTTATTTCCTCTTCGACAAGCCACGAATCGGAGAGCTCGGATTTGATATTCTCACTAAAATAAAAAAATGAAGCTGGCTGGGCAATTTGAGCTGCACTAAAGCGGTTTCATTAACTTAAATTGCCTTTTTAAAAATCAAAATGTCGATCATGAAAAAAAAATACATTTTTTACATACAATTGTCAAATTATTTAGGGACAGTGTCGACAAAAAAAAACATATTTTCTGTATGGGGTTTATATGGACCAAGCTGTTTTGTTTTTTCTGAAACGTTATAGTTTCGAGTCATTTCCAGAAAGCTGCAAAAAAATGCCGAAATTTATCATTTTCGTGGATACCTAATTTGTCAAAAAATTAACTCATTCCAAGTTATTTCGTCCCACCCAGTTTATACCACTCCATACTACTATTCTCCAATTGTAAAATTAACTTATCTTACCAAGATATATGAAATCCTTTCTCCGAATCATCTAAACTAGATTTTATTGCACCACACTCATTCCCTTTACTGGTGCCAGGTTCATTTAATGGGGTGTAGTACAAAGGTTCCATAGCTTCTAAATTATTTATTGCTATTTCAGTGGAAGAAGGGGTGTAATATAGAGCATCCAATGATTTTACATCATCAAGGGGTTCTTCTTTCATCTCTTCCACTATTTCCTCAACAGACTTAATCTTAGGTTCATTTTTTATTGAAATTGCAGTGGAAGAAGTGTTGTAGTACAGAAATTCCACTGATTCCACATCATCAAGGGGTTCTTCTTTCATATCTTCAACTATTTCCTCAACAGACTTAATATTAGGTTCACTTTTTATTGAAATTGCAGTGGAAGAAGTGTTGTAGTACAGAAATTCCACTGATTCCACATCATCAAGGGGTTCTTCTTTCATATCTTCAACTATTTCCTCAACAGACTTAATATTAGGTTCACTTTTTATTGAAATTGCAGTGGAAGAAGTGTTGTAGTACAGAGATTCCACTGCTTCTACATTGTCGAGGGGTTCTTCTTTCATCTCTTCCACTATTTCCTCAACAGACTTAATATTAGGTTCACTTTTTATTGCTATTGCAGTGAAAGAAGGGGTGTAGTGCAGAGGTTCCTCTGCTTCTACATTATCGAGGGGTTCTTCATTCATTTCTTTAAGTATTTCCTTAACAGATTTAGTATTAGGTTCACTTTGTATTGCAATTTCAGTGGAAGAAGGGGTGTAGTACAGAGATTCCACTGCTTCTACATCATCGAGGGGTTCTTCTTTCATCTCTTCCACTATTTCCTCAATAGACTTAATATTAGGTTCACTTTTTATTGCTATTGCAGTGGAAGAAGGGGTGTAGTGCAGAGGCTCCTCTGCTTCTACATTATCGAGGGGTTCTTCATTCATTTCTTTAAGTATTTCCTTAACAGATTTAGTATTAGGTTCCCTTTGTATTGCAATTTCAGTGGAAGAAGGGGTGTAGTACAGAGGTTCCACTGATTCCACATCATCGAGGGGTTCTTCTTTCATCTCTTCAACGATTTCCTCAACAGACTTAATATAAGGTTCATTCTTTATTGCAATTGCAGTGGAAAAAGGGGTGTAGTACAGAGGTTCCACTGCTTCTACATTATCGAGGGGTTCTTCTTCGATTTCTTTAATTATTTCCTCAACAGACTTAGTGTCCTAAAATGATGAAAAAAGAAAAAAAATAGTTTTTAAGATCTTTGTAGTCTGTAGATATAGTGAACAACGCCACAATAATAAGTAACATAATCATAGTGTTTTCTCCAAAAAAGCAATTTTTCCAGTCGGGAGAAGTGATTACTGCCCCCTAGCGTGGAACTACAGAAACAAAAGTATTTTAGGTGAATTCCCAGAGAGCTCCCTGTAATACAGGGTGTTTCAAAATTCAATAACATTATTTTAGTGTTGAATTTTTTAAGTGCTTTCTTGAAATAAAGCTGATATAAGCATAGGTCTACAAATGCTTAGTTTTTAAGATAATATTTTAATATATACCGGGTGGGCCGAAAAAAACCGGTCAATTTTTTTTTATTATAACTTTTGAACTATATCATCTATTTTAATGGGACAAACTGCACTTGCCAGAGAATTAGTTGAAAATTTCCTTAACTGGTTTACTACTAGGTAACTGACCCTACTCTACAAAGACCTCTACGCAGCCCACGAGAAAGACCGACCCGGGCGCGGAAATATCACGTGATCGTAGGAGGCTCACAAAAAAACGCCTCACATTATAAAACATGTGTGTTTTCAGTTCTGGTATGTTTGTTTACGTCGATTTTTTTTTAATTCGGGCACGAATTTTATGTGAATTTTATCAGTTATTAAAATAACGCAGCCCACGAAAAAGACTGTAGTGGGCTGCGTTAAAATAATTAATGGCTAATGAGTAAATTATAAAGAAAATACCTGTAAGATAAACAATGCCGCGAACGTGTAATGAGTCTTGTTCCTTGTCGGTCCAACTATAAAACTGAAACCTAATATGTTGCAAACGGGAAAGAAGTGGTAAAAGATAAGATCTTGGATAAGATTGATCAAGTAATAGACATCCTTAGTGACATTTTCGATAGTGAGAGTGAAAAATATGTTCAGTTGTCATTTCTTATTGAACAATTAGGTCTCTTGAAAAGGTAACCTGAGAATCTTTAATGTTGGCTTCATCTTTGTTTATCCAGTCATCCAGTGCATACACGTCAATTTACAATTCTAAGGTAATATGTCTTCCGCACCCTCGCAATATTGAAAAACTGATTTGTAAAATATTGTTAACAGATAGTAATCTCTCTGGTAGTGTGAAATATTTAAAAAGTAAGATACAGCTTTTAAAAGAACATGAGTTGGTAGTTAACTTACATTTTATTGAAATAGATATTAAACTTTGTGCTGGGTAATTTTTCAAAAAATTATTGACGACCACTAAATTCAGTTCATTGAATGGGAAAACCATCTCACTTATTCACAAAATCACTTGTTTCTTTTTAATAAATTATTGCGAAATGTTTTATATTGAAAATTTTTCTTCAGATAACTCTAGCGAGTGTTTTTGAGGAGAAAAACTATTGTCAAAGCTTGAAAAAATTAGTTTAAGGGCATGTAAAGTTTTTTTAAATAATTTTATTAAAAAGCACAATGATTTAGCGTCTGCTAATAAATCTTTGAATAAGAACTCAGACAAAGATGATGACACTCAAAGAAAAATTAAAAAACTAAAAGCTTAGGTTTGATATGTCGAATTTTGAAAGACTTGTACAGATTTGAAGTTACTAACGATATTATGTACCTAATATATGTACCTGAAGATATTAGAGTGCAAATTTTGTATAATTTTTTATTTTATAGATTCAGTTCTTTTATCCATAATAAACACATATATCAGAAAAGTATTTTTTTCAATTTTTGCCTATAAAAGAACAAAAATTTTTTGTTAATTAATTTAAATTGTGTAAAAATATATAATATATTAAGCAATACAATAAGAATCCTGGGACTCCTAAGATCACGTGACCGCCGACTTGCTTATAACGCGCCATGGCCGGTCTTTATCGTTGGCTGCGAGATCTCTATTTACTAAACTGGTTGCACAGTAGGCACCCTCTTCACCATTTGGCCAAAAATGCTTGGAACAGCATCTACTTTAAGTCTTTTCTTTACTCCACCCGTTTGGAAATCAGTTTGCAAAAAATGATCTGAACAAATTTTGGTGTTTGAAGCCGAAGGTTTCCAAGCAAAATCCTGCCTATGAATTTGTACTGCAGTGATCCACTGTTTAAGAATTTCTGGGCGTTTAGAATTGGAAGGAAATCTAAAATGATAAAAACTGACTTTATTAGGTTAAAAATCGACAGTGGACCAATCAGTCCAGTGGGGTAGGGTTACCAGATGAAAACGTCTCTAACCAGGACCAGCCGTCAAGAAAATCCGGACAAAATCCGGACGTCAAAATTTTTTCGATGCCACACACAAAAAAATCAACTTTTTTAATTAATTAATTTAATTAATAAATAACATAATATACCTACTATTTTATAGGTACTTTTCACTGCTTTGTATTTTATTCAACAGCGTTGAAAGTACAAAATCGTAAAATTCTGACCAGCTCATATTTCTTAAATTGTATGAAGTCATGAGTATTCCTTTTACAAAAGATAAAAGCAGCCTATTTCTTTCTTTGGTCCACTGGGTAGAAATACTTACATTAAAATATTTTGCCCATTTTTCGTGGGTTGGCAGATTGTGGTCATCAGAAGTAGAATTGTCTAATATGTACTTTTTTAGATTACAAACTTCATCAAAAAAATTGTGTGTGCTTAAACCACACGGCAGAAGTGTAAACTTCAACAAGGCGAAATTAATAATACTACTTTAAGCGGGGTCTTCACATAACGTTTTACCTTACGTCTTGCCTGTCAGTCAAAAGGGTCAAGTATGACGGTTGAAAGACTAGCGTAGACACTTGATAGTTTTAACGTACGTTTTTAGATCAGTTTTTGATACAAAACGATGGTTTTATTGGAAAACAATGCGTGATCCGGTCAGTTCTCTAGGCGGTCTTCCGTCTTAAATCAGTTCAAGTAAAACGTCCGTTTTTCCGTCTACACACAAAGTTTTACTTGATGCGTTTTGACTGAACAGGCAAGATGTAAGGTAAAACGTTATGTGAAGACCCCGCTTAAAGGTGAATTCACACTGCTAAATTTATCGACGATTATTGTTTAATTACATTTTTTGAAACTAGTTTATTTTGCATTATTTGATGTTTATAAAAGCGGCTACTTTAAAATCCGGACGTTTATGAAAAATCCCCTAATTGGGTACTTTTTAGATGTTCATTTACTCTAACCTGAAGAGGGCGTTAACGTTTCACCTACATATGATTTACCACACTCACATGGGATTTGGTAAATACATTCCTTATTATTTGAGGGATTGTCTGGTTTTGTTTTAGTTAACTTAACTTTTTTTAAATAAATCAATTAAAAATACTATTTGTTGTCTAGTTTTGGGAGGGCACTGCCCCATTGCCCTCCCTTTAGCAGCCGCCACTGGGCACAACTTAAAGCATTACCTCACATTACCCTTATAAATTATTAGCATGGCATTACAGCAATACATGTACAAATTTCTTGGCATTACGCCAAGGTTGTATGGCAGTACTATATAAATTATTTTAATGGTAATACATGTAAAAATTTTGGGACAGCGGGGTAACAACTCATTAAAAATCATTCGAATTTTAATTCAAAATAGTAAATTGCCAAAATGACTTAAAACTGAGTAATTTAGTATCTCAACCGGCCAAATACCTGAAATAAAATTTTGCAGAAAAATAAAAAAACTAAGTGTTTAAATGCTTTTGAAGCAATCCAAAATTTTGAAAAAATATGAAGTTTGCCAGTTTTGAATTCTCCTATATGGATGATTCTACCAAAAGAGGGCTATATGGATATCATTTTTGGTCATTGCCTTTAAATAACAGTACAGCACAGTAAATAATTTTGTTTTTTAAAATTTATGTAACTAATTAGGTGTAAGCTAAGAAGCATTTATTTCCTGAATCTTAGGAATTATTGCATAAAAATTCCAGAGGGATGAGTACCAGAGGAATGAGTTTTTTAATGGTTTTCCAATTTAAATCAAAATCTATTTAGACTACTTAACTTAAGTTTTATATAAACAAAGCTCCTATACTTATAATTTTAAAACAATCAACAAAAAAATTATACTATTGATATCACTAGAATATTTACGTACCAGGGTAAGTCTCTAGAAATTAACCGGTGGTATTCACAAATATTGTGTTATTAAAAATGGAGCACATTTAAAATTGTAAAATTTTCCGGAGAAAATGTAAATTCAGATTTTCAAAAATATGACTGCAAACTTAAGTTTTATCAATTTTTTGATAAATAGTTAAGACTTGGTTAAATATTATTTATTAGAATATTTTTTCAATCTGAGTTTTTAATATTTGGTTTGGGACTACACCAGAGGAATGAGGTATTTGCTTTGTAACAAAAAAAATTATAAACTTGCAATTTTTTTTATACATTAAACTCAAATGCTCCATAAAGAAAACATTTCATTTTAAATCTTATAACTAAAACTATGCTTCATTTGCAGTCTGTGTTTGAAAAATATGCATTCCCACTCCACAGCACCATTTTTGTAGAATCATCCATATAAGACTTACTTTCACTGCTTTGTATTTTATTCAACAGCGTTGAATTTTTAGGCAGAAGTACAAAATCGTAAAATTCTGACCAGCTCATATTTCTTAAATTGTATGAAGTCATGAGTATTCCTTTCACAAAAGATAAAAGCACTCCACTGGGTAGAAATACTTACATTAAAATATTTTGCCCATTTTTCGTGGGCGGTCATCAGAAGTAGAATTGTCTGATATGTACTTTTTTAGATTACAAACTTCATCAAAAAAATTGTGTGTGCTTAAACCACACGGCAGAAGTGTAAACTTCAACAAGGCGAAATTGATAATACTACTTTAAGCGGGGTCTTCACATAACGTTTTACCTTACGTCTTGCCTGTCAGTCAAAAGGGTCAAGTATGACGGTTGAAAGACTAGCGTAGACACTTGATAGTTTTAACGTACGTTTTTAGATCAGTTTTTGATACAAAACGATGGTTTTATTGGAAAACAATGCGTGATCCGGTCAGTTCTCTAGGCGGTCTTCCGTCTTAAATCAGTTCAAGTAAAACGTCCGTTTTTCCGTCTACACACAAAGTTTTACTTGATGCGTTTTGACTGAACAGGCAAGATGTAAGGTAAAACGTTATGTGAAGACCCCGCTTAAAGGTGAATTCACACTGCTAAATTTATCGACGATTATTGTTTAATTACATTTTTTGAAACTAGTTTATTTTGCATTATTTGATGTTTATAAAAGCGGCTACTTTAAAATCCGGACGTTTATGAAAAAGAAGGGACGTTAACGTTTCACCTACATATGATTTACCACACTCACACGGAATTTGGTAAATACATTCCTTATTATTTGAGGGATTGTCTGGTTTTGTTTTAGTTAACTTAACTTTTTTTAAATAAATCAATTAAAAATACTATTTGTTGTCTAGTTTTGGGAGGGCACTGCCCCATTGCCCTCCCTTTAGCAGCCGCCACTGGGCACAACTTAAAGCATTACCTCACATTACCCTTATAAATTATTAGCATGGCATTACAGCAATACATGTACAAATTTCTTGGCATTACGCCAAGGTTGTATGGCAGTACTATATAAATTATTTTAATGGCAATACATGTAAAAATTTTGGGTCAGAGGGGTAAAAACTCATTATAAATCACTCGAATTTTAATTCAAAATAGTAAATTGCCAAAATGACTTAAAACTGAGTAATTTAGTATCTCAACTGGCCAAATTCCTGAAATAAAATTTTGCAGAAAAATAAAAAAACTAAGTGTTTAAATGCTGTAGTGAACATAAGCTTTGCTATGGCTTTTGAAGCAATCATATTGAAATTATACGAGCACCTATCCAAAATTTTGAAAAAATATGAAGTTTGCCAGTTTTGAATTCTCCTATATGGATGATTCTACCAAAAGAGGGCTATATGGATATCATTTTTGGTCATTGCCTTTAAATAACAGTACAGCACAGTAAATAATTTTGTTTTTTTAAATTTATGTAACTAATTAGGTGTAAGCTAAGAAGCATTTATTTCCTGAATCTTAGGAATTATTGCATAAAAATTCCAGAGGGATGAGTACCAGAGGAATGAGTTTTTTAATGGTTTTCCAATTTAAATCAAAATCTATTTAGACTACTTAACTTAAGTTTTATATAACCAAAGTTCCTATACTTATAATTTTAAAACAATCAACAAAAAAATTATACTATTGATATCACTAGAATATTTACTTACCAGGGTCATCTCTTTCTCTAGAAATTAACCGGTGGTATTCACAAATATTGTGTTATTAAAAATGGAGCACATTTAAAATTGTAAAATTTTCCGGAGAAAATGTAAATTCAGATTTTCAAAAATATGACTGCAAACTTAAGTTTTATCAATTTTTTGATAAATAGTTAAGACTTGGTTAAATATTATTTATTAGAATATTTTTTCAATCTGAGTTTTTAATATTTGGTTTGGGACTACACCAGAGGAATGAGGTATTTGCTTTGTAACAAAAAAAATTATAAACTTGCAATTTTTTTTATACATTAAACTCAAATGCTCCATAAAGAAAACATTTCATTTTAAATCTTATAACTAAAACTATGCTTCATTTGCAATTTGTGTTTGAAAAATATGCATTCCCACTCCACAGCACCATTTTTGTAGAATCATCCATATAAGACTTACTTACACTTTCTCATACAGCTCTTTTTTTTTATTTATACTGGGAGGGCCGTTTGAGGTTTGTAGTCGGCCGCATACTTCATACTTATAGTTGGTTTCTTCTTTTATTTTCCAGTTTATAAATGAGGGGTAATCTATAACATTTCTACTGCAATCAGGTAGCAATATTTATAAAGATTGTTAAATAAACAATGCTACTTTCCAGACAGCTTTTTAGAGCTTCTTTTGTACCTCTATTTTGTACAAATTGAAAATAAACACTACTTACTACTACTACTTACTTAAAAAAGGAAACCGGTTCTTCATATAACATATAAAACTCATTTTTACAGGCTGCACAACGTGATCCCATTTTTTTAATTTTTACAATACAAACAGAAATTCAAGTCAAAGCCAAAATACAAAACAAACACAAAATGGCGTCTTGCTTCATATGTCAACCATAGAAAAGGAAGGGTGGGAACCAATTACAAGCTCGCATTCGTTGGTAAAGACATTTAAAGGGAATTTTTTTGGCCGACGCATGGGCTTCCTCACAAACTAATACCAAGATTGTGTCATTATGCTAGACAGGGCTATCCAGGGCTATCAAAATGGACGGGCCACGATCCTCCACTTTGTTGACGTCACATCCGGGGCTGATTTTTTTTTTTGATGGTCACGTTACGACACAGCTGATTGTCTTTAAAATATTGAACTTGGAATGACGGTTCATGGATATTTGATTTTATTTTAAATAAAGCCGTTTTTGAGATTGTTTTTACTTTATTCTGGCAGAACAATTTTTTTAAATGTATAGTAAGCCCTAATTTTTCATAGCCGCTTCATTAGCTCACACAAAAATTAAGTTTAAAGCAGAAGCGAATGTGACAATCACATATGACAAAGTCAAATACATGTCAAATATAACAGTTAGCATGTGGTATATGGCGGGTAATTTGAATTCAAAATAAGGAATGCTAAATCTTGAAGATTTTAACCTTTTAATTATGTTGCTTCCTTACAAACCTTGGGTGGAATATCGGGATGGTGTCTGAGAATATTTCAGTGAAATTTTGCGGAGATCTGTAGTGCCATTTGAAAATATCATAAAAAAACATCTGAACTCCCATAAGACCCAATGTAAAATTCAGCCCCGGGAGAACAGCTGATTTTTTCAGGGTCGTGGCCTCTATTTTTGTGTTGGCCTTGGGCTATCAAAACGGACGGGCCACGATCCTCCACTTTGTTGACGTCACATCGAGGGCTGTTTTTATTTGGCTGAAATATTGAAGTTGGAATTACGGTTCATGAATATTTTTTTTTTTTTTAAATAAAGCCGGTTTTGAGATTGTTTTTACTATATTCTTGCAGAATAATTTTTTTAAAATTCTATAGTAATCCTTAATTTTTCAGAGCCGCTTCATTAGCTCACACAAAAATTAAATTTAGAGCAGAAGCGAATGTAACAAACACAGATGACAAAGTCAAATACATGTCAAATATAACAGTTGGCATGCGGTACATGGCGGGTAATTTGAATTCAAAATAAGGAATGCTAAATCTTGAAGATTTTAACCTTTTAATCATATTGCGTCTTTAAAAAAGTTTGGTGGAATATCGGGGTGGTGTCTGAGAATATTTCACTCACATTTCGCGGAAATCTGTAGTGCCATTTTGAAAATATCATAAAAAACGTCTGACCTCCCATAAGACCCAATGTAAAATTCAGCCCCCCGGGAACAGCTGATACTTTCAGGGTCGTGGCACAGAAGAGTCACGTCGTGGCCTCTATTTTATCTCTAATTACTTTTACCCTTGAAAAAAAAAACTATAAGGGCCACGTACGTCTTAAATATATCTATACTGGGACGGGGCCTCTAAAAATAATTGCTACAAGCGTGCCGGCATGTTGGGATTTCAAATGAACCCAAACTTGTGGCATTGAAGCACTGTTGCCAACTATTGAAAAGCGAAAATCCGTAGCGTGAACGCGAAAAATCTGTAGAAATCCGTAGATTCAAAGAAGACTAAAAACAAAAAAAAAGTTCTTTTTTTACAATTAAAAAGTTTTTATTGATTTGATTTTTTTCTTTTTTTGACAGTGACAGGAGTGCACAACTTTTTTGGTTCGGAATTGCACGAGAACGGCACGGTACCTACTGCTCCGTTCCAACGGATCCAAATAAACTTTTTTGCAGTGCCGCCAATTTTTTAAACGGATAAACCGTCATAATTAGAAGAAATAAAAAGTACGTACTTTTTTAACCTTTTTTATTTAGTTAAGGTCCCAAGTAACATTTCTTTATTTATAGCAGAAGCTAAAAGGTTGCCAGCGCCTTTCCTTAAAACCATTAGTTTCAATGTTTGGTCGCTAGCACGTTCCCATTACCCTTATATACCCCTTAGACCTCCTAAATGGGACTTCCCAATTGGTGGTGGCAACCTATGTATTAAACTCACTATAAAACCATAAGAAATAAACTCCAGCTTCGCCCTCTAGCGGTTCCACCAGTATAGAACCTTTTAGAGCCTAAAGCTATTATGCCAGGTTCTAAAAGCAACTCAGAAACGTCCTCTATCCTATTATAAAACTAGATTTGGTAGTTTGGTATCCTGGCGATTCTGTTGAATACCATAATACCTTTAGAGTAAAGAAGTTTTTCTATAAAAAGCTATGGCGATATTTTAGATTCACAATGGCTATATAAAATAATTTAGGTCACAAAATTGCCAAAAATGTCAGAGTCCCAAGATTATTTTATCACAAAAAAATATACGTTTGTCGTTTTGTTGATGATCAAATTGCCTGCCAGATTTATTTTTCTGATAAAATCGTATCTGAAAAGCTCTCAAAACAAGCGCGCCACCTCAAGAATGCTTTTTAATAGTTTTTTGATAACAAAATAACAAATATTTAAAATTAAAAAAAAATCATTTACACTATTCACCATTAAAAAAGTCTGTTTGGTTTACATAAATCAAAATTAAAGTAAAATTATTGTTAAAAAACACTGCTAAAACGGCTAGAAAAATATTTTCTCTTTACAATATTTTTTAAATAAATTTATATACGCCATTATGGTTTTATAGTGGTCACTTGGTTTTATTTGTTACTGTATCGCAACTAGGATTTTTGAGTGCCCTTATGAAACCAACAAAAAAGAACAATGTAAACATAGTCAACATAACCTCACTTAAATTTTTTGTATTTGTTTTTAAAGTGTTTAAAAGCGTATAATTGAACACTTTTAAATGTTTTTTCGTGCAATTTCGACACAATCGAGAGGGCCAGTGCAATGATATTCGTTGTGCCTACAGGTTGGAGGGCAACCTCTTATATTGGTCATCTAAATAGGCCTTATCTAGGCCTGGGTGTCCTATCCAGGAGGACGGAAACTCAACAATTATTAATTATTGGGGTTTAAATAATCAATCTTGCAATAGGTAGGTACCAATCTGTACCTAGGTATATCTATTATTTTTACAAGAAATACCTAAAAAAATAAAACACGAAAGTATTTACTTACTTCTGTTAGAACCCTTAAGGAAACAAGGTTTTATATGGCCGCCTATTTAAATAATGTTTAATATACAGCTATGGGTAACTATAAATACAAAAGAATTAAGTTTACCTTTAAGCCTTCCTATAAAACCTTTTTAAAATGCCTAAAAATAATGGCAAAAACCAAAAGTTTAAAGTTTATATTTTCTTAAAAACCTTAAGGAAACTAGGTTCTATATGGCCGCCTATCTAATCATATTTACTTTTAAACTACTGGTAACTATAAAAACAATGGATGTAAGATAACCTTTTAGCTCTATTATAAAACACTTTTGTGATAACCTAAAGTAATGAAAAAAACTAAATGACCAAAGTTTATATTTATTTCTTTTTAAAAACTTTAGGTAAAATGGTTTTATAAGACCATCTTTATAAATCAGAAATCAATAAAACAAAAAGTATCTAAAAGGAACAGAAGGAATATCAGTTTTATTATGCTCCCTTTATAAATCACTTTTTGGTTGTATAACACTCCTTTAGGTAATTGGCAATATAAATTACCTTTATGTAGCCAAATTGATCCTAAAACCCATAATAGCACCCTCTAAATAACCTAGGAACCAAATTAATAAAACCTTGAGTGGTAATAATGTTACTTGGGGTACGTACAAACACTAATATTTTCTAGTGCAACATACATAACGTAAAACATAGTTTAACATTCGTGGCGCGAAGCGTTGTTTGACTCCCCATCAAACAACGCGCGTAGTAATACAATTCGTTTTAAATAATGTTGCAACGACCGTCCGCTAGATGTCTAGAAAAATAAGGTCACTGATCCAAGCAAAACCTTTTTACAAAATGATTAAAATGTAGGAAAAAAAGTAGGACTGATAAGGAGGAATAAGGCGCGGCCGCCGTTGTGTTTCGATGTTTATCGTTTTTTAGTAAAAATCTGTAGATTTGGATCCAAAATCGGATATCGGAGATCGAAATTCAAAATCCGTAGATCTACAGATAAATCCGTAGGGTTGGGAACACTGCATGGAAGAATTCAGGGTACTGATAATGGGTGACATGCTCTCAGCGCCATCTTTTTTTTAAGCTTAAAACACCCATTATCATTTACCTTAGGATAAATACCTTTTAATTTGTTTAAAAAAACGACAAATAAGCAGCACCATCAACTCAAGATAATGGCTGTGTCTTCCAAAAGTTCCAAAAACCAAAGAACTGTTTTTATTTGAATTTTTGAGAAAACCTAACCTTAAATTTTGTTTTGATATTTTGGGCTCTTTAGCCAAACCTTTAAAAAAGAAACTCCTTGTTTGGGAAAATTGCGATTAGGTGATCATTTTTCTCTTTATTGTAAGTTATTTCCTTTT
This sequence comes from Aspidapion aeneum, assembly GCA_963576565.1. Lineage (NCBI taxonomy): Eukaryota > Metazoa > Arthropoda > Insecta > Coleoptera > Brentidae > Aspidapion > Aspidapion aeneum. Next base: position 710,645 of record OY755039.1, on the reverse strand, counting down.
TTGAACACCTGATCATTTTGCTAAATTCATGCGCGCTTTGCACACGCTGGGAGTTTGAAGCGCCCCCCTGTATTTGACAGGGGAATGAAGAACCAGTTCCGAAAAGACAGACACTGAAAGAAGTCACACGTGTTTTAAGATTAAGACCATAATTCCATCCACAAGAAAGTCCGCGGCGCCGTGAGTGAAACTGTGGAACTGCTGTTAAATGAAAGAAGGTAAGCTTCTAGCGTGTTGCCGATTTTTTTTCCTTTGTTTTAGTTCAATAAACGTCTGTTTTCCCAGACGGGGTGAATTTAACTTTGCGGTAATTTTTTTGTGAAATTTCTAGTCTTCTCCCCTTCAGGCACTCAGCCGTCTAGTCTTAAATTTAAATCAAAAATAAAAATTAACCCCAATTTTAACGTCAAATCACCGCATTAACAAGTTGTCAACGTAATTTGAAAGCAGTCCGATACAAATTTTATTAAATCCAAAATCAAACAAGTTTCATGGCTAATCGGGCAAAAAGGAGTTTTTGTTTCTCTCATATATTTTTCCGTGGGTAGCTTAAAAGCCTAACCTCACGGGGGTCCAAGATCTAATGGCTTTTGTTTCTCTCGTATCTCGATAGATGGCGCTTCTTGCGATAGTTTTCTCACTATTTACTTATGATTAGAGACAAAACCGTCTAATTAACTTCGCAAAAATTGTCAAACTGACCAAGCAGTGTTCTGAGGAGTTCCATAAGGACGAAACAGTTAACTGTCAACACTTATTAGGTGTCCATTAGATCTTGGCCCCCGTGAGGTTAAGCTTTGAAGCCAGTGTTGCCACCTCTACCGATTTTTCAGTAGATCTACCGATTTAGCCTTTTACTTTACGATATACCGAATTACCATTGTTTTCTACCGATTTTTTTTTTAATATAAACTAGTTTTTTTTATATGCCTCGTAATCGCGATTAAAAAAAAACACCATAAATAAACTATTCTTTTTATGTAAGATCCTTTGTAGAATAAAAATTTTATTTCAAGCCATTGTTTTGAAAAGTGTATTTATGGCGCCATCTCTTGGATTTTGCGATATAGTCAGCCGGCAGCCGCAAGCGGCATTAAAGATCACGCTATTATAAACCCTGAGGTTTTTTTTATAATATTATCTACCTAATAGGGACCTATTGCAATAAAGCCGGGCACTATATTGACAGTTTCACATGATAAGAACAGCTGTCTTCTTTCAAAATAAGGCCATTGTGTATTATAAGAGCCGGAATTAATAGTGACGCCACAATTAATGGAAAATAAACGACTGGATTTCTAAATTCGACTTTGGTATGTCAATTTTGAAAGATCAACTGTCAGTTTTAAATAAGAAACTGTCAATATAGTGCCCGGCACAATTTGTGCCTGGCTTTATTGCAATAGGTCCCTAGTATGTACCTAATTTTTTTATTTAATTCTTTATTTTGGTATTTTGTCAGTAAGAACAAATCGTAGAAATGCAATTTACCTACTGAGTCAATTCAAACTATCGATAGTTCTCCACTGCTTGCTGAGATGATTAAAAAATCTACCGAAATCTACCGATTTTTCTCGAAGCCTTCTACCGAACACCTCAGGGTCGAGGGTGGCAACAATGTTTCAAGCTACCCACGGAAAAATATATGAGAGAAACAAAAACTCCTTTTTGCCCGATTAGCCACGAAACTTGTTTGATTTTTAAATTCTCGGGTACGAAATTCCACGTTTTTTATTAATAGCGTTTGCTTTCTTAATTTAAGTCATAAATTTGATTTCAACTGATTCCAATATGGTTGCTAAGGGTTTTATTTATTTATTGAACCCTTCGTTTGTAAGGTCGAAAATAATCACAAATTTGTCAAGGTGGGGTATGACATACCCCACTTACTTTTTAGCTGCATTAAAGGCGAGAAAATCATAAACTTTTTTTGTAAAAAATACATTTGTTATTTATTTTTAAATTCAAAGCATACACTCCTTTTTTAAGGGTGAACTTTTATTATATTTTAAAATAAAAAATCCTAAAAAGTACATTTTTTTTAAACTAAAAAAACTATTTTTTTTCAAAGCTAAGAAGTGGAGAAACCTTGGATTACTACAAAAGAAGTAGAAACAGAACAAAAACGGTCGGGGTATGTGACACCCCAACTTACCAACGAAGGGTTAAAAAATATATTAGAATGGAATAGAATAGAGCACTTCTTTATTTTGGACCAAAATACAATATATTAAAGTAATGGACTTAATAACAACATTATTGTCAAGAAACACAAAGGTCTATGCTTTTGGAAACTTTGTTAAAAATTCACTTAAGACTATATGGTTCACATTGAATTAACAGCCTGTGTACAGCATTAGGTTTTTTACGATAATATACCTATTTTTTTAAGGGTGAACTTTTAATATATTTTAAAATAAAAAATCCTAAAAAGTACTTTTTTTTTAAACTAATAAAACTATTTTTTTTTTCAAAGCTAAGAAGTGGAGAAACCTTGGATTACTACAAAAGAAGTAGAAACAGAACAAAAACGGTCGGGGTATGTGACACCCCAACTTACCAACGAAGGGTTAAAAAATATATTAGAATGGAATAGAATAAAACAATTCTTTATTTTGGACCAAAATATAATACATTAAAGTAATGGACTTAATAACAACATTATTGTCAAGAAACACAAAGGTCTATGCTTTTGGAAACTTTGTTAAAAATTCACTTAAGACTATATGGTTTACATTGAATTAACAGCCTGTGTACAGCATTAGGTTTTTTTACGATAATATACCTCTTTTTTTAAGGGTGAACTTTTAATATATTTTAAAATAAAAAATCCTAAAAAGTACATTTTTTTTAAACTAAAAAAACTATTTTTTTTTTCAAAGCTAAGAATTGGAGAAACCTTGGATTACTACAAAAGAAGTAGAAACAGAACAAAAACGGTCGGGGTATGTGACACCCCAACTTACCAACGAAGGGTTAAAAAATATATTAGAATGGAATAGAATAGAGCACTTCTTTATTTTGGACCAAAATATAATACATTAAAGTAATGGACTTAATAACAACATTATTGTCAAGAAACACAAAGGTTTATGCTTTTGGAAACTTTGTTAAAAATTCACTTAAGACTATATGGTTCACATTGAATTAACAGCCTGTGTACAGCATTAGGTTTTTTTTACGATAATATACCTCTTTTTTTAAGGGTGAACTTTTATTATATTTTAAAATAAAAAATCCTAAAAAGTACATTTTTTTAAAACTAATAAAACTATTTTTTTTCAAAGCTAAGAAGTGGAGAAACCTTGGATTACTACAAAAGTAGTAAAAAAGAACAAAAACGGTCGGGGTATGTGACACCCCAACTTAACAACGAAGGGTTAAAAAATATATTAGAATGGAATAGAATAGAACACTTCTTTATTTTGGACTAAAATACAATACATTAAAGTAATGGACTTAATAACAACATTATTGTCAAGAAACACAAAAGTCTAGCCTATGGAAACTTTGTTAAAAATTCACTTAGACTATATGGTTTACATTGAATTAACAGCCAGTGTACAGCATTAGGCTTTTTTGCGATAATATAAAGACCGGTGCAAATAATTTTTGGAAAGGTAAAAATATAACTTGTTGAAAATAAAAAAAAACAGTTTCATCATTTTCGTTGTTTTGGATTTTTAAAATGTGTAATACTTTTTTGTGTTTAAATCGAGCTGTAATTTTTGAAAAACAAATTATTCAATTTTTAATATTATTTTGGTTTTGAAACCTAAAAGCACTTTAAAAAGCACAATAAAACCACTGCATTCGGTCTTAAAACTGCAATATTTATATTAAAACCGTTTAACTTGTCTTTATATCTAAGCATGTAACTTCTTAAACAACCTCTTTGTTAGGTCTATAATCGCAACGAACACAATAAAACCACTTAATGTCATTTGTGTCTTTATGGATTAGGGTATCCGTCTTTAAACTACCTTTGCTTTTGTTTTTAAATAGCAACAAGCACAATTAAACCACTTAATTTTGTGTAGGATTTTATTTATGAATTGAAGTAAAATTTCGGACTTCCATTGTCTTTATTTACGAAATATTGGATGCGTGTTTGGGCTGCGTCTTTATATGGCCCTAAAACTACATTGTTTTAAATTAAAACCGTTTAACTTTACTCTTGTCTTTTGTCTAAGCAAGTGTCTTGTTAAAAGACCTTTTCGTTATTTGTTTCTTTATGGATTAGCGCAGGCTTATTCAAGTCACCATTGAAACTGGTCTTATAATCGCAATGAGTACAATAAAACCACTTGGTTTTGTGTTCGTCTGTATGAAATAATGCATGTGTATTTAGGTTGCTTCTGTATTTGGTCTTAAAACTGCATTTTTTACATTCAAACTGTTGAACTTCACTCTTGTCTTTATGTCTAAGCATATGAGATCTTAAATAAGCTTGTCGTTTGGCTTTATAATCGCAGTTAGCACAATAAAACCACTTAATGTCATTTATGTCCTTATGTCTATGCATATGACTTTTTAAATTACCTTTTTGTTTGGCTTTATAATCGCAATGGGCACAACAAAACCACTCAATGTCATTTGTGTCTTTATGGATTAGCGCATGCATATTTAAGTCACCATTGAATCTTGTCTTATAATCGCAATGAGCACAATAAAACCACTTAATGTCATTTATGTCTTTGTGTCTAAGCATATGACTTTTTAAATTACCTTTTTGTTTGGCTTTATAATCGCAATGGGCACAACAAAACCACTCAATGTCATTTGTGTCTTTATGGATTAGCGCATGCATATTTAAGTCACCATTGAATCTTGTCTTATAATCGCAATGAGCACAATAAAACCACTTAATGTCATTTATGTCTTTGTGTCTAAGAATATGAGTTCTTAAATGACCTTTTTGTTTGGCTTTATAATCGCAATGGGCACAACAAAACCACTCAATGTTATTTGTGTCTTTATGGATTAGCGCATGCCTATTTAAGTCACCATTGTATCTTGTCTTATAATCGCAATGAGCACAATAAAACCACTTAATGTCATTTATGTCTTTGTGTCTAAGCATATGAGTTCTTAAATGACCTTTTTGTTTGGCTTTATAATCGCAATGGGCACAACAAAACCACTCAATGTTATTTGTGTCTTTATGGATTAGCGCATGCTTATTTAAGTCACCATTGAATCTTGTCTTATAATCGCAATGAGCACAATAAAACCACCTGGTTTTGTCCACGTCTTTATGGAGTATTGCATGCTTGTTTAGGCTTCTTCTGTGTATGGTCTTAAAACTACATTTTTTACATTCAAACTGTTGAACTTCACTCTTGTCTTTATGTCTAAGCATATGAGATCTTAAATGACCTTTTTGTTTGGCTTTATAATCGCAGTTAGCACAATAAAACCACTGAATGTCATTTATGTCCTTATGTCTATGCATATGACTTTTTAAATTACCTTTTTGTTTGGCTTTATAATCGCAATGGGCACAACAAAACCACTCAATGTCATTTGTGTCTTTATGGATTAGCGCATGCATATTTAAGTCACCATTGAATCTTGTCTTATAATCGCAATGAGCACAATAAAACCACTTAATGTCATTTATGTCTTTGTGTCTAAGCATATGAGTTCTTAAATGACCTTTTTGTTTGGCTTTATAATCGCAATGGGCACAACAAAACCACTCAATGTTATTTGTGTCTTTATGGATTAGCGCATGCCTATTTAAGTCACCATTGAATCTTGTCTTATAATCGCAATGAGCACAATAAAACCACTTGGTTTTGTCCACGTCTTTATGGATTATTGCATGCTGGTTTAGGTTGCTTCTGCGTATGGTCTTAAAACTACATTTTTTACATTCAAACTGTTGAACTTCACTCTTGTCTTTATGTCTAAGCATATGAAATCTTAAATAAACTTGTCGTTTGGCTTTATAATCGCAGTTAGCACAATAAAACCACTTAATGTCATTTATGTCCTTATGTCTATGCATATGACTTTTTAAATTACCTTTTTGTTTGGCTTTATAATCGCAATGGGCACAACAAAACTACTCAATGTCATTTGTGTCTTTATGGATTAGCGCATGCATATTTAAGTGACCATTGAATCTTGTCTTATAATCGCAATGAGCACAATAAAACCACTTAATGTCATTTATGTTCTTATGCCTAAACATATGAGATTTTAAATGATCTTGTCGTTTGGCTTTATAATCGCAGTTAGCACAATAAAACCACTTAATGTCATTTATGTCTTTATGGATTAGCGCATGCGTCTTTAAATTATCATTCCTTCTGGACTTATAATTGCAAGAAGCACAATAAAACCACTTAATGTTATTTGTTTCTTTATGGATTAGCGCATGCTTATTCAAGTCACCATTGAAACTGGTCTTATACTCGCAATGAGTACAATAAAACCACTTGGTTTTGTGTTCGTCTGTATGAAATAATGCATGTGTATTTAGGTTGCTTCTGTATTTGGTCTTAAAACTGCATTTTTTACATTCAAACTGTTGAACTTCACTCTTGTCTTTATGTCTAAGCATATGAGATCTTAAATAAGCTTGTCGTTTGGCTTTATAATCGCAGTTAGCACAATAAAACCACTTAATGTCATTTATGTCCTTATGTCTATGCATATGACTTTTTAAATTACCTTTTTGTTTGGCTTTATAATCGCAATGGGCACAACAAAACCACTCAATGTCATTTGTGTCTTTATGGATTAGCGCATGCATATTTAAGTCACCATTGAATCTTGTCTTATAATCGCAATGAGCACAATAAAACCACTTAATGTCATTTATGTCTTTGTGTCTAAGCATATGACTTTTTAAATTACCTTTTTGTTTGGCTTTATAATCGCAATGGGCACAACAAAACCACTCAATGTCATTTGTGTCTTTATGGATTAGCGCATGCATATTTAAGTCACCATTGAATCTTGTCTTATAATCGCAATGAGCACAATAAAACCACTTAATGTCATTTATGTCTTTGTGTCTAAGAATATGAGTTCTTAAATGACCTTTTTGTTTGGCTTTATAATCGCAATGGGCACAACAAAACCACTCAATGTTATTTGTGTCTTTATGGATTAGCGCATGCCTATTTAAGTCACCATTGTATCTTGTCTTATAATCGCAATGAGCACAATAAAACCACTTAATGTCATTTATGTCTTTGTGTCTAAGCATATGAGTTCTTAAATGACCTTTTTGTTTGGCTTTATAATCGCAATGGGCACAACAAAACCACTCAATGTTATTTGTGTCTTTATGGATTAGCGCATGCTTATTTAAGTCACCATTGAATCTTGTCTTATAATCGCAATGAGCACAATAAAACCACTTGGTTTTGTCCACGTCTTTATGGAGTATTGCATGCTTGTTTAGGCTTCTTCTGTGTATGGTCTTAAAACTACATTTTTTACATTCAAACTGTTGAACTTCACTCTTGTCTTTATGTCTAAGCATATGAGATCTTAAATGACCTTTTTGTTTGGCTTTATAATCGCAGTTAGCACAATAAAACCACTTAATGTCATTTATGTCCTTATGTCTATGCATATGACTTTTTAAATTACCTTTTTGTTTGGCTTTATAATCGCAATGGGTACAACAAAACCACTCAATGTCATTTGTGTCTTTATGGATTAGCGCATGCATATTTAAGTGACCATTGAATCTTGTCTTATAATCGCAATGAGCACAATAAAACCACTTAATGTCATTTATGTCTTTGTGTCTAAGCATATGAGTTCTTAAATGATCTTTTTGTTTGGTTTTATACTCGCAATGGGCACAATAAAACCACTTAATGTCATTTATGTCTGTATGGATTAGCGCATGCCTATTTAAGTCACCATTGAATCTTGTCTTATAATCGCAATGAGCACAATAAAACCACTTGGTTTTGTCCACGTCTTTATGGAGTATTGCATGCTTGTTTAGGCTTCTTCTGCGTATGGTCTTAAAACTACATTTTTTACATTCAAACTGTTGAACTTCACTCTTGTCTTTATGTCTAAGCATATGAGATCTTAAATAAGCTTGTCGTTTGGCTTTATAATCGCAGTTAGCACAATAAAACCACTTAATGTCATTTATGTCCTTATGTCTATGCATATGACTTTTTAAATTACCTTTTTGTTTGGCTTTATAATCGCAATGGGCACAACAAAACCACTCAATGTCATTTGTGTCTTTATGGATTAGCGCATGCATATTTAAGTGACCATTGAATCTTGTCTTATAATCGCAATGAGCACAATAAAGCCACTTGATTTTATCCACGTCTTTATGGATAATTGCATGCTGGTTTAGGTTGCTTCTGTATTTGGTCTTAAAACTACATTTTTTACATTCAAACTGTTGAACTTCACTCTTGTCTTTATGTCTAAGCATATGAGATCTTAAATGACCTTTTTGTTTGGCTTTATAATCGCAATGGGCACAACAAAACCACTCAATGTCATTTGTGTCTTTATGGATTAGCGCATGCGTATTTAAGTGACCATTGAATCTTGTCTTATAATCGCAATGAGCACAATAAAACCACTTAATGTCATTTATGTCTTTGTGTCTAAGCATATGAGTTCTTAAATGACCTTTTTGTTTGGCCTTATAATCGCAATGGGCACAACAAAACCACTCAATGTCATTTGTGTCTTTATGGATTAGCGCATGCATATTTAAGTCACCATTGAATCTTGTCTTATAATCGCAATGAGCACAATAAAACCACTTAATGTCATTTATGTCTTTGTGTCTAAGCATATGAGTTCTTAAATGACCTTTTTGTTTGGCTTTATAATCGCAATGGGCACAACAAAACCACTCAATGTTATTTGTGTCTTTATGGATTAGCGCATGCCTATTTAAGTCACCATTGAATCTTGTCTTATAATCGCAATGAGCACAATAAAACTACTTGGTTTTGTCCACGTCTTTATGGAGTATTGCATGCTTGTTTAGGCTTCTTCTGTGTATGGTCTTAAAACTACATTTTTTACATTCAAACTGTTGAACTTCACTCTTGTCTTTATGTCTAAGCATATGAGATCTTAAATAAGCTTGTCGTTTGGCTTTATAATCGCAGTTAGCACAATAAAACCACTTAATGTCATTTATGTCCTTATGTCTATGCATATGACTTTTTAAATTACCTTTTTGTTTGGCTTTATAATCGCAATGGGCACAACAAAACCACTCAATGTCATTTGTGTCTTTATGGATTAGCGCATGCATATTTAAGTGACCATTGAATCTTGTTTTATAATCGCAATGAGCACAATAAAACCACTTAATGTCATTTATGTCTTTGTGTCTAAGCATATGAGTTCTTAAATGACCTTTTTGTTTGGCTTTATAATCGCAATGGGCACAACAAAACCACTCAATGTCATTTGTGTCTTTATGGATTAGCGCATGCATATTTAAGTCACCATTGAATCTTGTCTTATAATCGCAATGAGCACAATAAAACCACTTAATATCATTTATGTCTTTGTGTCTAAGCATATGAGTTCTTAAATGACCTTTTTGTTTGGCTTTATAATCGCAATGGGCACAACAAAACCACTCAATGTTATTTGTGTCTTTATGGATTAGCGCATGCCTATTTAAGTCACCATTGAATCTTGTCTTATAATCGCAATGAGCACAATAAAACTACTTGGTTTTGTCCACGTCTTTATGGAGTATTGCATGCTTGTTTAGGCTTCTTCTGTGTATGGTCTTAAAACTACATTTTTTACATTCAAACTGTTGAACTTCACTCTTGTCTTTATGTCTAAGCATATGAGATCTTAAATGACCTTTTTGTTTGGCTTTATAATCGCAGTTAGCACAATAAAACCACTTAATGTCATTTATGTCCTTATGTCTATGCATATGACTTTTTAAATTACCTTTTTGTTTGGCTTTATAATCGCAATGGGCACAACAAAACCACTCAATGTCATTTGTGTCTTTATGGATTAGCGCATGCATATTTAAGTGACCATTGAATCTTGTCTTATAATCGCAATGAGCACAATAGAACCACTTAATGTCATTTATGTCTTTGTGTCTAAGCATATGAGTTCTTAAATGATCTTTTTGTTTGGTTTTATACTCGCAATGGGCACAATAAAACCACTTAATGTCATTTATGTCTGTATGGATTAGCGCATGCCTATTTAAGTGACCATTGAATCTTGTCTTATAATCGCAATGAGCACAATAAAGCCACTTGATTTTATCCACGTCTTTATGGATAATTGCATGCTGGTTTAGGTTGCTTCTGTATTTGGTCTTAAAACTACATTTTTTACATTCAAACTGTTGAACTTCACTCTTGTCTTTATGTCTAAGCATATGAGATCTTAAATGACCTTTTTGTTTGGCTTTATAATCGCAATGGGCACAACAAAACCACTCAATGTCATTTGTGTCTTTATGGATTAGCGCATGCATATTTAAGTGACCATTGAATCTTGTTTTATAATCGCAATGAGCACAATAAAACCACTTAATGTCATTTATGTCTTTGTGTCTAAGCATATGAGTTCTTAAATGACCTTTTTGTTTGGCTTTATAATCGCAATGGGCACAACAAAACCACTCAATGTCATTTGTGTCTTTATGGATTAGCGCATGCATATTTAAGTCACCATTGAATCTTGTCTTATAATCGCAATGAGCACAATAAAACCACTTAATATCATTTATGTCTTTGTGTCTAAGCATATGAGTTCTTAAATGACCTTTTTGTTTGGCTTTATAATCGCAATGGGCACAACAAAACCACTCAATGTTATTTGTGTCTTTATGGATTAGCGCATGCCTATTTAAGTCACCATTGAATCTTGTCTTATAATCGCAATGAGCACAATAAAACCACTTGGTTTTGTCCACGTCTTTATGGAGTATTGCATGCTTGTTTAGGCTTCTTCTGTGTATGGTCTTAAAACTACATTTTTTACATTCAAACTGTTGAACTTCACTCTTGTCTTTATGTCTAAGCATATGAGATCTTAAATGAGCTTGTCGTTTGGCTTTATAATCGCAATGGGCACAACAAAACCACTCAATGTCATTTGTGTCTTTATGGCTTAGCGCATGCGTATGCAGGCCACTGTAGTTGTTCGTTATTGCACACTGTTTTAGTTTAGTTTTACGAGTAGCTTTAGTGTTTCTTAATGGACGTTTGGACTTGCTTTCAACATGTAATTCAAAATTTATCTGCTGGTTTCCTGATTCAAAACCTGAAGTCTCTATTTCTTGATATTCCGTTCCCTTAGCTGATTCAATGTTAGTTTTGTTTTCGGGGTGAGCTATGATGCATTGAGAAATGTTTGAAAGTTTTGGCTCTTCATGGCAACTAAAAGCAAACAAAAAACAAATTAAACATTTAGTCGATGAGCTTATTGGTATAATTTGGGGGTACTCATTTTTCTTTTTACCATAGAGCATCTTTCCACGATGTTAAAAACGATAAATAAAATCTCGAAGTGGTAGCTTGGACAAATGATTTGTTTATCAACAGTTTTCATTCTTATAGGGATGGGCTCTCGGAGCAGTACCTGTTCATTTCGGAACAGGTTTTTATTTGGAACAGGTCGGAACAGGTTTTTCAAGTTGTTCCGTTTTGCCGGAACAGTTTGCCTAAGGCACTTGCTACGAGTTTTGAGTAAAAGACCTATAACCGAACGAAGCACCTTCTATAGGTTTAACGCAGCCAACGATAAAGACCGGCCATGGCGCGTTATAAGCAAGTCGGCGGTCACGTGATCTTAGGAGTCCCAGGATTCTTATTGTATTGCTTAATATATTATATGTTTTTACACAATTTAAATAAATTAATAAACAATTTTTGTTCTTTTATAGGCAAAAATTGAAAAAAAAAATTTGCTGATATATGTGTTTATTATGGATAAAAGAACTGAATCTATAAAATAAAATATTATACAAAATTTGCACTCTAATATCTTCATTGGACAAAGCAAACCTAAGCTTTTAGTTTTTTAATTTTTCTTTGACTGTCATCATCTTTGAGTTTTTATGCAAAGATTTATTAGCAGACACTAAATCATTGTGCTTTTTAATAAAATTATTTTAAAAAACTTTACATGCACTTAAACTAATTTTTTCAAGCTTTGACAATAGTTTTTCTCCACAAAAACACTCGCTAGAGTTATCTGAAGAAATATTTTCAATATAAAACATTTCACAATAATTTATTAAAAAGAAACAAGTGATTTTGTGAATAACTGAGATGGTTTTCCCATTCAATGAACTGAATGTAGTGGTCGTCAATAATTTTTTGAAAAATTACCCAGCACAAAGTTTAATATCTATTTCAATAAAGTGTAAGTTAACTACCAACTCATGTTCTTTTAAAAGCTGTATCTTACTTTTTAAATATTTCACACTACCAGAGAGATTACTATCTGTTAACAATATTTTACAAATCAGTTTTTTAATATTGCGAGGGTGCGGAAGACATATTACCTTAGAATTGTAAATTGACGTGTATGCACTGGATAAATGGATAAACAAAGATGAAGCCAACATTAAAGTGTATCCACCATATCTTCGATTCTCAGGTTCATTTCAAGAGACCTAATTGTTCAATAAGAAATGACAACTGAACACATTTTTCACTCTCACTATCGAAAATGTCACTAAGGATGTCTATTACTTGATCAATCTTATCCAAGATCTTATCTTTTACCACTTCTTTCCCGTTTGCAACATATTAGGTTTCAGTTTTATAGTTGGACCGACAAAGAACAACACTAATTACACGTTCGCGGCATTGTTTATCTTATAGGTATTTTCTTAATAATTTACTCATTAGCCATTAATTATTTTAACGCAGCCCACTACAGTCTTTTTCGTGGGCTGCGTTATTTTAATAACTTTGATAAAACTCACATAAAAATCGTGCCCGAATTAAAAAAAAATCGACGTAAACAAACATACCAAAACTGAACACAATGTTTTATAATGACAGCCGTGAGGCATTTTTTTGTGGGACTCCTACGGTCACGTGATATTTCCGCGCCCGGGCCGGTCTTTCTCGTAGGCTGCGAGGTTTAAGTAAGAACTATACATGGTGTCCCATAACTTAGGGGCCATAGTGCAGCAGGTGATATAGGAGGTTATTTCCGAGAAAAAAGTATAACATAACATGGGTCAACACACATTTTTAAGATATAGGATTTTTAAAGTTAGAGAAGTGGGGGAAAACAGGTTTTACAAAAAAAAGACAGCTAATTGTGGTTCAAAAATGTGGTACTCCTTTTTTTGATAAAATGACAAGTTGAGGAGGTACAGGCTGTTAAAATAACCTTCAAAATGTATAAAAATAATCATTTTTTAAAAAAATTAATTTTTGCTTACTTATTCTTTTAAAAAATATCAATAATATTTTATTATTATATCTCGCTAGAGACTTGTTTTATTAACAATTTCATATTGTTACTGCGTTTTTTAAAAAAGTTATTATCAAAAAAGTTTTAAAAGTTTTGATGCCCTGTATCTCGACAAAGAAAGAGTTTTGACCCATGCATTATAGGACCTTTTAGATCAGACATGACCTCCTCTATCACCTGGTGGCCTATGGCCCCTAAGTTTTGGGACACCCTGTATAGTAACCAGACGGCGCACTTGCTACCATATAGTCAAATAATGTTTGTCAGAGAGCAGAGAGTCTTCCAACTTAGCTAGATATACTAGGGCACAATTATTTTAGGTATAATTATTTTTTCATAAAAAAAACACCCATCTGCTAAATTTACTTGTAAGTACAGGGTGTCCCAAATTGGGCACTTTTAGGGGGTTTAAGGTACTTCTAGGGGAGACAGAGAAAAACTGACCACGCATTGCGAGGCTCAAATTTCAAGAGAAAACTTATAGTGGAAACCGCATTTTGAAATATCGTCTCGTCTTTGAGCTACGGGGGCTTTTTGAAAAGTCTGCATTTTGGAAGGGGATCTATAACTTCGTTATTAATGGAAATTTTGATTTAGAGTAAATTGCAGTTTTATAGACTTTGTAACGAGGAATTCGCCACACTACTACTATACTATAGTAGTGTGAGCTATAGTGATCCTAATTTTTTCGAGAAAAAAAAGTTGCTCCGATTTCAAAATTTTTTATATATCTTTGCGTTTCAGATGATTTTGAAACTTTTTTGTTGCGCCGTCTGTCTGTCTGTCTGTCTGTAACGACCAACGCGCATAACTCAAAAACAGCTTGCCCGATTTTAATGAAATTTGGTACCTACGCTGGGTTTTGCGTCGAGATCCACCAAACACAAGCCAAATAAAAATTAGAGTTTATGTAAAAATATGGCGTGTATGATATCAAACGAAAGGTAATTGCGTCTGGAGTTAAATAAAATATATTTTACTTTTAAAAAATTAGTGTTTATGTGGAAATATGTCGTGTGTGATATCAAACAAAAGGTAATTGAGTCTGGAGTTAAACAAAGCACATTTTAGTTTTAAAAAAAGGTAGGGGTAGATTTGAAAAATTAAAGTTTAAGTCAAAACATGGCTTGTGTGGTATCAAACGAAAGGTAATTGAGTCTGGAGTTCAATAAAATATATTTCAGTTTTTAGTTATATTAGCTCACACGTACACTATAACTATAGTACCTAGTATGAGCTTAGGTGCCCATAGATTGGCAGAGTATTTTATAATAACTAACAGAGTACTTGTTTTGTTTACATTTTGTGGAGCGTGTAATATGGAATATTCCATATTACCCGCCCTGCAGTGCAGTGCGTAATCTGCGACGAATAGGCTCACGAAGCTTGTACCAGTGCAGAAAAAGATGTTTTTGTTTGCGATTTTTGCAATTCGTAGACGTATTTTTTGTCGGCCAATTTTCTAATTATATAATAAAGTTTTTTTGCGTGTAATAAGTCTATTCAATATTACCCGCCATGTTTTATTTTCGAACAAAAAGACATTTTTTTAAAATATCTTTCTAAAATTTTCGAAAATGATTTAATCTTTAATTTAGCACCTGTCAATCTTCGGAGATACTTAGAAGTATTTTTTTATGAAATCTTACAGCACTAAACACTCAGGCTTTTGTGTTATCACTGTAAACATAATTGGTATTCCATATATGCCGACTTTACTCTACCCTTCCTTCCCAAGTAACATTATTACCACTCAAGGTTTTATTAATTTGGTTCCAAGGTTATTTAGAGGGTGCTGTTATGGCTTTTAGGATCAATTTGGCTACAAAAAGGTAATTTATATTGCCAATTACCTAAAGAGGTGTTATACAACCAAAAAGTGTTCTTCTGTTCCTTTTAGATACTTTTGGTTTTATTGCTTTCTGATTTATAAAGATGGTCTTATAAAACCCTTTTACCTAAAGTTTTTAAAAATAAATATAAACTTTGGTCTTTTAGTTTTTTTCATTACTTTAGGTCATAACAAAAGTGTTTTATAATAGAGCTAAAAGGTTACCTTATATCCTTTTGTTTTTGTAGTTACCAGTAGTTTAATAGTAAATATGATTATATAGGCGGCCATATAGAACCTAGTTTCCTTAAGGTTTTTAAGAGTGGTAAATATAAACTTTAGACTTTTGGTTTTTGCCATTACTTTTAGGCATTTTAAACAGGTTTTAAAAAGAAGGCTTAAAGGTAAACTTAATTCTTTTGTATTTATGGTTACCCATAGCTGCATATTAAATATTATTTAAATAGTCGGTCATATAAAACTTTGTTTCCTTAAGGGTTCTAACAGAAGTCAATAAATACTTTCGTATTTTAGTTTCTACTAGTACTAGTACAGATTGGTACCTACCTATTGCAAGATTGATTATTTATTATCCTCCTGGGTAGGGCACCCAAGCCTAGATAAGGCCTGTTTAAACGGCCAATATAAGAGGTTTCCCTCCAACCTGCAGGCACAACGGATATCATTGCACTGGCCCTCCTGATTGTGTGCAAATTGCACGATAAAAAACATTTAAATTTAACACAACACTTTAAAAAACAAATACAAAAAATTTAAGTGAGGTTATGTTCACTATGTTTACCTTCTCTTTTTATTGGTTTCATAAGCGCACTTAAAAATCCTTGTTGCGATAGAGTAACAAATAAAACCAAGTGACCACTATAAAACGATAATGGCGTATATAGAATTATTTTAAAAATATTGCAAACAGAAAATATGTATCTAGTCGTTTTAGCAGTGTTTTTTAACAATAATTTTGATTTATGTAAACCAAACAGACTTTTTTAATGGTGAATAGTGTAAATTATTTTTTTTTTATTTTAAATATTTGTTATTTAGTTATCAAAAAACTATTAAAAAGCATTTGTGAGCTGGCGCGCTTGTTTTGAGAGCTTTTCAGATACGATTTTATCAGAAAAATAAGTCTGGCAGGCAATTTGATGATCCACAAAACGACAAACTTCTCATATATAGGTATATTTTTATGTGATACAATAATTTTGGGACTCTGACATTTTTGGCAATTTTATGACCTAAATTATTTTATATAGCCATTGTGAATCTAAAATATCGCTAAAGCTTTTATAGGAAAAATTCTTTACTCTAAAGGTATTATAGTATTCAACAGAATTGCCAGGATACCAAATTACCAAATCTAGTTTTATAACAGGATAGAGGACGTTTCTGAGTTGCTTTTAGAACCTGGCATAATAGCTTTAGGCTCTAAAAGGTTTTATACTGGTGGAACCGCTAGAGGGCGAAGCTAGCGTTTATATCTTATGGTTTTATAATGAGTTTAATACATAGGTTGCCACCACCAATTGGGGAGTCCCATTTAGGAGGTCTAAGGGGTATATAAGGGTAATGGGAACGTGCTAGCGACCAAACATTAAAACTAATGGTTTTAAGGAAAGGCGCTGGCAACCTTTTAGCTTCTGCTATAAATAAAGAAATGTTACTTGGGATTCGCCGTGCTGTAGTTGGGTAAAAAGAAACAACAATCACTTTCAATATGTTTTATTCACTGCCAATATATACAATAAATGCTAAGCTAAAATCAATTTTGCGTACAATATATTTGGTCACAGCCCCCTCAAATTAACAAGCCTGATACAACACTGTCGAAGGCTATATTTTTGAAGTGTCAACTTCTTTAGGCGCGTTTAGCAGTTTTTGTAGGTAGTGAATTGAACTGAGCCGCCAGGCTCGGCTATGTAACGCTTATTCAGGTGAAGTCGGCTCAAGATAAGGCCAGTATTATTAATTTCGCCTTGTTGAAGTTTACACTTCTGCCGTGTGGTCTTAAGCACACACAATTTTTTTTTATTTTCAAAATAGTCATCATTTTAGATCTGTCAGCCTTTGAAACTGTTGCCATAAAAAGTAGGATCAGGCTTGATAATTTAAGGGAGCTATGATTTGGTAATTATAATAATTTAAAATATTGTATTTACATAATTATACAGGTGTAAAATAAATATATAAAAATAATAAAATGTTTCATTTTGGATAAATGGACAGGGCTTTTGCTTATACAGGGTGCCCAGAAAAAAGCAACTTAATTTTTGTTTAAATGAGGAGGCTCGAGAAGAGGTACAAAATCCACATCCCAGATACGGAAGCGTGGCAGAGAGACGAAATGATGTTTGAGGAGAGCGCTTTAGTTTGCTACACTGATGGATCCAAACTATCAGAGAGGCAAACCACAGGAGCGGGAGTATACGTGGAAAAACTAGAAGTTCAGAAGAGCTACTCGCTCGGTGAGCAGGCTACTGTTTTTCAAGCAAAAGTCTACGCCATAATAATGGCGGCAACCCTAGAATAGGTTCGGAACAGCGAAGAGGAGCTTATATATATATGCTCTGACAGTCAAGCCACCCTGAAGGCGCTAAACGCACCCAAGATTGCTGACGGCTTGGTGGAAGAATGCGCAGAGGCGCTGGAGACCCTAAGCGATGGCAAACGGGTGACGCTGGTTTGGGTTCCGGGACATACGGGGGTACCAGGCAACGAGAAGGCGGACGAACTCGCACGACTCGGGGCAGGAACCGCCTATGTAGGACCGGAGCCACTTTTGGGCGTGACAAAAAAACAAGTGCAAAGCGGACTCAACAAATGGGCCCAGAACGCGCTATTAAACTCCTGGGAAACAGGAACGGGTTGCAGACAGACCAGAGAATTCGTAGACCGTCCAAAAGCGACCAAATGCTGGGACGGACACGAAAAGACCTCGGACTGCTGATAGGTACTCTAACCGGACATAACCGGTTGAGGAAGCACATGACACGTATAGTAGTCGAGAATGACCCTACCTGCCCAGCCTGTGGGCAGGAAGAACAGACATCAAGACACCTCGTGGCAGAATGCGAGGCCTACGCAAGGATGAGACAACAGGCACTCGGAGCGCCAACTCTGAGCGAGGAAGAACTGCACATGCTCAAATGGGCAGACTTACTGGACTTTGTAAAGAGAACAGGAAGGCCCAATGAGTTACCCGACCATCAAAGGGAAGTGCAGAGAGTGGGTTAAGGGACAGACTTGGGGCATGGCAAAAAGGGCCTACTCTGGCCTACTTGTCAGACCTGCGGGTCAACCCCCCCCCCCACTACTACTACTACTACTTGTTTAAATGAGAAAAAGTGGCGCTATTCTAAGCCTAATCAGGTGCTGTTTTTTGAAAAATTGAAATATTGTCGCCATTTAATAAAATTTGTTAGTTTAGCAACTACGGCCATTTGAATGACGTTAACAATTTTTTTCTAGGCCTTCTAGTTTTTTTGAAACCATAGCCAACGTTTTTATTTCTTATGACCGCCATATTGAATTTATACGTCAATAAATAGAGCATTAAAAGAGCCTTTCAATGGTTAAAAAACTATTTTTCACTTGGTTGGCTATGAAACAAAGGCCGTAGTTGCGTTTGTTGTCATACCTACGTTGAAAAGCTCCTTTTATTTATAAAAATTTTAACGTCATTTAATTGGCTGCCAATTCGTATAGAATATAGGATGTTTCCTTAAAAAAAAAGTTACTTTTGTGTGCCACCTGTATATGGTAAATGTCAAAATAAAAGTCATACCGTAACCAAAAGGGAAAAAATTTGCTGATTAGATAGGACGAAAATTGTGGAAATTTTTCACGGGAAGAAATATAATGAAACACCCTGTACTTTTTGCTGAACGCTAAATGTAATACGCGGCATGGCTTGAGCTGGAATTTGCGTGAAAACAAATACCCACTTCTCACCTGTTCATACTTTCCCACTACCAGCCCAAATACGGGTCTAAAACAGCGAAAAATATTTCAGGACACTACCCAAAATATATTTTTCTCTCTTACACACATTAAGCACAGAAAACAATCTATGAATCCTATAGCTTTGAACCATGCTGTATACAACTCTTTATTAGCAAAAAAAATTTATGTAACTTAAAAAATTTTAGTATAAGAATAAATATAATATATAAATATATATAATATATAAATCGATATAATAAAAAAATAAATAATTATAATATTTCCCCTATTCTAACCCATGTAAGCATTTTGGCCTTATCGATTTTATCTCTTTATTAAAAAAAGTATCTTTTTTTGTTCCCTGTATTCTCCAACTTAAGGGCCTGTGCGATATTTTCTATTTTTTCCGTGTTGTATTTTGCTGGTGGGATATTTCCGTCGTCGCTTTCTCTGTTTGCCCGTTGGGTTTGATTTCTTGTGTTTTAAAAAATATTTATTTTTTTGATTTTATGGTAAAAATGTGTTCTTATTTCCCCAATGGGTTCTTCTTCTGAATCTGTATCACTTTCTGCTTTAGCTTTGATATCTTTTAATTCTTTTTCTGTATATGTTTCTCCGTCTTTGAGTAAATGTAGCCCTCCAATTTTGGCATTTATTTCCTGTGCCGTTGCTTCTTTTAGGTGGAACTATAAAATTATTAGCTTCTGTCTGTCCCCTGGACCAAAATGCTCTGGTGGTAAAGTATTTTTATCTATATCTTCTTTAATATGCAGATACTTTTAGATTAAAAAGTACTATCTTCTTTTTTTAGGCACTTGTTTCGTACAGTGATAGCTTCTTTGTTGTTTACAATCACTTCACCTTTGTCTTTATGTCTACGTATGTGATTTATTAAATGACCTCTTCGTTTAGTTTTATGATCGCAATGGGCACAATGGAACCATCTAAAATCATTTCCATGTTTATGAATAAACACATGCTTATCAAAGGTACGTTTGTTTTTGGCCTTATAATAGCAATAAGAACAATAAAACCATTTAATTTTGTGGACGTCTTCATGTATTGTTACATGTCTGTTAAGACTGTCCTTGTGATTGGTTTTAAACAAACATTTTTCACATTGAAGCGATTTACCAGCACTTTTGTCTTTATGTATAATCATATGTGTTGCTAAAGCATTTTTATGTCTAGTTTTATATTCGCAGTGGGCACAATAAAACCAGTTTATTATAGTATTTACGTTTTGATGAGTTATCGCATGACGTTTTAGGTAGTTTTTGTATCTGGTTTTAAAATTACAGTGTTCACATTGAAAAACCTTTACCACACTCTTGTCTTCATGTATTATAAAATGTCTTATTAAATCACCTTTTTTTTTAGCCTTATAGTCGCAGTGAGCACAACAAAACCACTTAGTGTCATTTGCGTTTTTATGAATTAGGGTATGCCTATAAAAGTTACTTTTAAATCTGGACATATAATTGCAATTTGTACAATAAAACCAATTAGTTTTGCGTTCGTTTTTATGAATTAATGCATGTTGGCTTAGGCTGTTGCTGTAATGGGTCTTAAAACTACACTTTTTACATTGCAACCGCTTAACTTCTTGATGTTTAAGCATGTGTCTATTTAAATTACCTTTTCGTACAGTTTTATAATCGCAATGGGAACAATAAGACCACATTTTGTCAATTGCATCTTTATGAACAAGCGCATGCCTATTAAGATTATTTTTTAATCTAGCCGTATAAGGGCAGTGTGTACAACGAAATAACTCAACTTGGCTGTTGTTTGTTATTGCATACTGTTTTAGTTCAGTTTTAGGAGTAGCTTTAGTGTTTTTTAACGGACGTTTAAACTTAAATTTAATATTTATCTTCTGGTTGTTAGATTCAAAACCCGTGTCACTAGTGGTTTTCTGTTCCTTAGCTGATTCAATTTTTGTTTTATTTTCCCGTCGAGCGATGATGCATTGAGAAATTTTTGAAAAGATTGGATCTTCATGCAAACTGAAAGTAAAAAAAAAAATATTTGACCAGTAGAAAGTTATTGGTGGTTATTTTAAGCGGAATTTAGCAATCCATGCGTGGTGGCTGCCTAAACTATCACCAGACGCAACGATTATACACTAGACAGGATTGCTCAGGGCTATCAAAACGGACGGGCCACGATCCTCCACTTTGTTGACGTCACATCCGGGGCTGATTTTTTTTTGATGGTCACGTTACGACACAGCTGATTGTCTTTAAAATATTGAAGTTAGAATGACGGTTCATGAATATTTAATTTTTTTTTAAATAACGCCGTTTTTGAGATTGTTTTTACTTTATTCTTGCAGAACAATTTTTTTTAAATGTATAGTAATCCCTAATTTTTCATAGCCGCTTCATTAGCTGACACAATAATTACGAGTCGTTAAATACCGAGATGAATTCCAAGACGTGCGCAAGCGTTGATCTGTCACTTCTGCCAACCAATCAACTGAGAGATATTTCAGTATTGTTTTATACAGCAAAACTTTAATAATTCCCAGTTCTTTTTGATGAAAATTCGTCGTTTTTGTGCTGTGAAAATGCCGGTGACGTGCAAGTTGTGTGACAAATTATTTAGTGCCCAATTTAATTTGAATAAACACTGTCATCGGGGTTCTACTGTATGTGTACATTTTTTAAGATTTAGCGCATTTAAATTTGTCAATACTCCCATGGCAAAACAAAATAATCGTGAAATGCAATATAGAAGAAATACTGCATATACCTCAAAAAATATTAATCGCAGCACATAGATATTGTAAATTTTTGAAATCAAAAAGAAAAGACGAATCTTAAAATGCAAAAATATACAGGGTGTTCCCTCTCACTCTCTCATTGTCACACCCTGTACAGGGTGTCCCAAATTCGTTGTTTTTTTTGTGGTTTCGGGTATTTCTAGGGGAAATAGAAAAAAACTGAGCCTCCTCTGCGACGCTTAAATTTTAAGAGAAGCCTAAAGGTGAAAACCACATTTAGATATAGCAAGCCGTTTTTAAGCTACGGAGTGTTTTTGTCTGCATTTTGCTTTTGTGTAAATAGCTTTCTTATAGATCTTTTCTTGAAGAATTGACAGATGTAAACGGTTTTTATTTATCTGATTTGGTTTTTAAAATATTGCATAAAGTTGTTTGTTATATTACTTACAGAATAACTCTCTTTTTATTCGATTTTTAAAATCAGCTTAAAATTTCCTTTAAAATGATGTATCACACTCAATATTTTAATTTTTAATTTTTTTTTATTGTTTTCTTTATTTTTATTTTTTAATCACCTCTTTATTATTTTCATAATTTTATAATATTAAAATATTTTAAGCCCATTAAGCAAACTAAAATATGTGGTAAAAATAAAAAAAAATTATTTTATGTGATATCTCAAAAACTAAACGTGACAAATGAAATTTAATTTAACAGTTTAATTCCTCTTAAAAAAGTGTCTTAGAAATGTTTTCACAGAAATAAAAAATATTAATAAATAAACAAGTTATAGACCCCTTCCCAAAATGCAGACTTTTGAGAAAGAAACTACGGGGGTAGTTTAAAAACGGCTTGCTATATCAAAATGCGATTTTCACCTTTAAGCTTCTTTTGAAATTTGAGTGTCGCAAAGGAGGATCAGGTTTTTTTAGCCCCTCTAGAAATACCCCAAACCTCCCAAAAACATCGAATTTGGGACACCCTGTACATGGTGACGGATAGAAAAAAATTATGTTGGCTTTTAAAGTTGTCATAATTAACCAAAAAAATCTACAATTTATTATAGCCCTTTATTTTCAATGATAAAGTTGCTGAGTGCTCAGGTTATAAAAAACCACCCGATGCCTACATAAAATCATACCTAAAAATTAGAATTGACCATTATTTTATACCTTGAATTTTTTATTATACTTTAAGCTCTTTCATCTCGCGCCAATCCCGGTATTCGCGCCAATAATTTAAATTAGACATTTTGACGTTAATTTTGGCGCATGCTCCTTTGATGGAATTCATCTCGGTATTTAACGACTCGTCAATAATTCAGTTTAAAGCAGAAGCAAATGTGACAATTACAGATGACAAAGTCAAATACATGTCAAATATAACAGTTGGCATGTGGTACCTGGCGGGTAATTTGAATTCAAAATAAGAAATGCTAAATCTTGAAGATTTTAACCTTTTAATCATGTTGCTTCCTTACAAACCTTTGGTGGAATATCGGGATGGTGTCTGAGAATATTTCACTGAAATTTTGCGAAAATCTGTAGTGCCATTTTGAAAATATCATAAAAAAACGTCTGACCTCCCATAAGACCCAATGTAAAATTCAGCCCCGGGAGAACAGCTGATTTTTTCAGGGTCGTGGCCTCTATTTTTGTGTTGGCCTTGGATTGCTCAGTTTGCCGAATCTGTCTGCAATCGATGTTCAAGGTCAAACTCGCTGTTACGTCACCACTTGTGCTGGGCAGAAAGCGCGCCTATTGTTATATTGGATTTTATGTGCTTTTAGAGCTATTTTCTTTATGCAAATTAAATTTTATGCAAAATTGAGGCATTATACATTTAAAAATATTGTCTTTACATTAAATAAAAGGATGATAAATGATTTTATATTTGAAATATCTGTTAAATAAATTAAATTTAAATACTTAAAGTGAAAAAAAATACTACACATAATGTCGTAGTACCTATATAATTTGTCCAATTGTTTTAAAAGTATATAAAATTTATTGATTTAATTAAAAAAAGGAAAAGCACAAATATTGTTCTTAACAAATAGACAAAAAACAAAGAGAAAAAAGAATGCACATAATGTATAGTTTAATTATTACAACCGCTTTTTAAAGCATGTTAGGAAATTATTTAATAGATAATTAAAAAACGGGAATATAGAGCATAAAAAAAGTATTTATTATTACATTTTTACAAAAAAAAAGAAAAGTACGGATACATACAATAAATTCATAATATTAATATAAATAATAATAGTTCATTTAGAAAAATATTCCTTTTCAATTCACAATCTTTTGTAATTTTGTGACTCTATTCCGTTCAATGTCCTCACATCTTTTTCTTTTAAGATTTTTAGTTTTCTGTGCTTGATCGTTATGGAAGTTTATTCTTATTATTGTACGCAATTTACAAAAATCAAAAATTATTTTAAGTGGCATGGTTTCTTTTTTTAAAATTTTACTGGCCAATCAACCCACAATTCTGGTACCAAGTCTAAATGAGTTACCATGATATAACTCGAAGTATAAGTTCCATTTTTTAATTTTTTCCAACCAATGTTGAGAAGGTGGGTTTTCCAACCAATGTCGAGAATGGAAGAATATGTTTGAGCCTTGTTTTTTGAGAAACAACTGATTATTTTTGCACACAGCAACCCACAGATTCTTTCAAAAAAAATGTCAGTGTAATAATAATAATAACAATTAGATATTAATTAGATATTATTAAACAAGAAGCCCATTTGCTGAGAAAATCGTGGCCATTTTTTTTTACCCTGTAAACAAACGATCTTCTCTGTCCTGAATCAAATTTTTACACACTGTTCACAAACCAGACGTAAAAATGTTTATTTATATGTATTTTCTAAGTAGCACTGCACTGAAACAATCCAAAAAACACAAACTATTCAGCGAAATATCAACAAAACTCTCTTGAAATTACGAATAACATCATATACAACGAACGTAAACAAAGGATTTAGCACAAGTGGTGACGTCAGGCCGCTCTCCTCACCCCGCACAATTTGTTAACACAGGTTAAATGGAACTAAGCAATCCTTTATGTCTATAGTTCTTGCACCATCGATATATTCAGATTGGGGTTAATGGACTGTAAATAACACTAGTCTGCAAAAAAAAATAATCTCGAGCCCTGGCATTATTTTCGTTGATTCTTATGTAAGACGAAGCCCTGAATCCAAATATAGCTTGCGTTTTTTTCTACCACCTATCATTTTTGAGGGAGCAGCCCTTTTACCTATTTTTATCATTTTTCGATAATTATAATATTATCGACATAAATTTAAATTTTTAAGTATAAAGAGAGTTATTTTAGTTTCAAACAATAATAAATACATGGGCGCACCCAGAGGAGGGGGCCTTGGGGCCCGCTCCCCTTAGATCTTTTTACATATACAGGGTGTTCCTTAAAGGTTTGCGAATATTTAAGGAGGTGATTCTACATTAAAAAAAATAATGATAATTTGTCGTATAAACTATGGTCGAAAAATACACCGTTATCAAAATACAGGGTGTTAAAGTTTTCAAAAAAAAATTGAAATTTATTAATAATTTCGAAATCATTGGGGATATTTTATTCAAATTTGGCACATAACCATAAATGTCTAAGGCGCATATTTTCCAAGAAGAAAATGATGGTTAACTTCGACAGTGGCGTGCGTACGGGCACTAGCTTTTTTATTTTTACAGAAAAAATAGTACACCACTGGTTTTTTTCAAAAAAGTTTTACTTTTTGAATTATCCACTTAATTCGAAAGAAAAAAGGTCTCTTAATTTTTTTCTCTACAGGGCGTCGTTCTTGAGTAAAAAAATAAAAACCGTTGTTCTGTAAAGGCAAAATAATGTGACCATTTAAAGAATACAATTGATCAAGTTGCCTTAGAAATATCTCGATTTAATTCAAATTTAGTAAGTAATAATAGGCTATTATGATGTGTTTTTCTCAACAAAAAATAATGTTTAGCTTCATCAGTGGCGTGCGTACCAGTACTAAATTTTAAATTTTTAAAGAAAAAATAGTACGCCACTGGTTTTTTTCAAAACATTTTTACTTTTTGAATAGTGCACTTAATTCTAAAGAAAAAAAGTCTCTTTACTTTTTTTTAAGTGTCATATTTTAAGTATTTCCAAGGCAACTAGATTAATGTATTCGTAAATAAATTACATTCTTTGGCAACACAACGGTTTTTATTTTTTTTACTCAAAAACAACGCCCTGTATAAAAAAACTAAAGATACTTTTTTCTTTTAAATTAAACGAGGAATTCGAAAGAAGAAAAATGTTTTTAAAAAACCAGTGGCGTACTATTTTTTCTTTAAAAATTTAGTACCCGTACGCACGCCACTGATGAAGCTAAACATTATTTTTTTATTGAGAAAAACGCATCTTAATAGCCTATTATTACGTACTAAATTTGAATTAAATCGAGATATTTCTAAGGCAACTTGATCAATTGTATTCTTTAAATGGTCACATTATTTTGCTTTTGCAGAACAACGGTTTTTATTTTTTTACTCAAGAACGACGCCCTGTAGAGAAAAAAATTAAGAGACCTTTTTTCTTTAGAATTAAGTGGATAATTTAAAAAGTAAAACTTTTTTGAAAAAAACCAGTGGCGTACTATTTTTTTCTAAAAAAATAAAAAAGCTAGTGCCCGTACGCACGCCACTGTCGAAGTTAAAAATCATTTTCTTCTTGGAAAATATGCGCCTTAGACATTTATGGTTATGTGCCAAATTTGAATAAAATATCCCTAATGATTTCGAAATTATTAATAAATTTCAATTTTTTTTTGAAAACTTTAACACCCTGTATTTTTATAACGGTGCATTTGTCGACCATAGCTTATACGACAAATTATCATTATTTTTTAATGTAGAATCACCTCCTTAAATATTCGCAAACCCTTAAGGAACACCCTGTATATTCCACATGTTTCATAAAACATAGCTTAAAAGTCGACATCATGAGGCTATAGAGGCGTCGAGCCCCCCAAGACATATTCCTGGGTGCGCCACTGATAAATAAGAACTTTCGTACCTTCACTTGGTGCTTGCTTTCCTTTTATACCCTGAGGTACAACCCTCTTGTTTCAAAAACCAGCAGTACCAACATGCTTGCATTTCACTTCCCTGAAAACCTCTTTTCCAACTTAGCGATATCTTGATGAAACCGTTCCCCGTATTCATCCGAGACTGCTCCTTAATTTTCAGGAAAGAAGTCCAGATGCGAGAGAAGGAAGTGCACTTTAAGGGACATGTTACATGCCATGGCCTTGTACGCTAAGAGCAATTCCTCGACCTGAGCGACATAATCATCACTTTTATGGTTATCCAAAAAGTTCTTACACATGTTTTGGAATGCAAACCAAGCTCGTTTATCTTTTGCATTCAGGTATTCAATAAACGTCGAATCTTGAAAAAGTTGTCTATTCTGGGGCCACACAAAAACATCTTCCTTGATTTTAGCCTCACTAAGACGAGGAAATTTAGTTTTCAAAAATATGAATGCGTCGCCTGTTTTGTCCAGTGCTTTTAGAAACTGATTGATCAATCCAAGTTTGATGTGCAAAGGCGGCAAGTAAATATTATCTTACAGGACTAATAAGGGTCGTTGGCGACATTTTTCTGACCGGGAGTAAATCTTTCTCGCAAAGGCCAGTTCCGTACAATGTAATGTTTATCCCGTGCTCGGCTGTCCCATTCACAAATAAAGCAAAAATATTTTATTTTTTTATTTTAGTTTCTGCATGAGCGTATACAAGGGGGGAGGCGGGCTTGGGGGCGAAAGCCCCCCCAAGAGTCTAAAATTAGATTATGTTAAAACTATTTATTTTCCTACTTTTTAATATGTTAATAAATAAAAGTGGAAAAAATTTCCAGGTCCCTCCAAGGCGATTTTTTGTATACGCCAGTGGTTTTTGTATATATATATATATATATATATATATATATACTTTTATATACTAATATGTTGCTTTATACTTTGTTATAACGTTTATTACCTTTACCGTTAAGCTGCTGGCAGCTAAAACTTTATAAAAATAATTAGAAAATGCATATAAAACGGTAAAATCGACAATGTCCATTTACCATTTATGCAAAACACCCTCCCCCCCCAAAACAAATGGCTTACCACCTTGCTATAAATATTAATGTTTCACAACACTACACTCTCCAGTCTCTCAAAAATAATGATGTTAAGGCCAAAAAAATCCTGTCTGTCCCACCAAACTATCGAAAAGCAGTAAAAATAGGTAGAGGGGTCTCCCCCGAAAATGGGGGGTGATGGGGGAAAAACGGGGTTCATATTTGGATTCAGGAGGTCATTTTACATAAGAATCGGCAAGAATGGTGTCTGGGCCGATTTTCATGCAGACCAGTGTAAATATAGACTAAACTGAGTCAAAATGACGTGCCCAACTAGCTCCGAATTCCGGACTGAATACTAGATTTTTTCTATGGTTGTTGAGGGGCCTTAATTTACCACTCGATGCTATGGAGCAGGAGTAATAAATGATCATCAAGAGAACGCGTAAAAACAGGCACAAGACTCACTTGATTTTTCTAGGGAATAGGACAAATGGTAGTCTTGAATGTACCACCTTTCAGCGTTCTTCGTTACCAATGGATGAATGCGTTTGGGCCGATTCACTAGTGATTTAACCGGTTGTAATCAGTAGAGTCCCTGTATGTTGACATATTTGAATTATCCAAATATGTCAACATACAGGGACTCTAGTAATCAGTAGTATGTATAAAATCACTCGCGTATTTTTATATATGTAAAATTGCGGTAGGTCCACAGCGGTTTTTTTCATCCCATGGTGGGGCAAATTATAAAAAATGATCGGAAGCAAGGGTTAAAAGAAAAATAGGTTTTGGTTAAATAATATCCATGCGTGATGGCTGCCTAAACTATCACCAGACGTACAATCGATTGTGTTCAGATTGAGGTGAATGAACTGTAAATAATTATAGGCTAAACTAGTTCAAAATGACCTGCCCAACCTTCCCCAAAATCCAGGCTAAATACTCGGTTGTTTCTATGGTTGTTGAGTGGCCAAAGGGGCCTTATTTACCACTCGATGCTATGGAGCAGGAGAAACAAATGATTAGCAAGAGAACGCGTAATAACAGGCACAAGACTCACCTGATTTTTTTAGAGAATGGGACAAATGGTAGTCTTGAATGTACCACCTTTCAGCGTTCTTCGTTATCAAGGGATGAAACCTAACCTTAAAGTTTGCTTTGATATTTTTGGGCTTTCTGCAAAAACCTTCAAAAAAAGAAAGTCCTGTTTGGGAAAAATTCCGATCAGGTGATAATTTCTCTCTTTGTTGAAAGTTATTTTCTTTTTGATCACCTGATCATTTTGTTAAAATCATGCGCGTTTTTTGCTCACGCTGGGAGTTTGAAGCGCCACCCTGTGTGTGACAGGGGAATGAAGAAATCACTTCCGCCAAAAAACTAAAAGAAGTCACACGTATTTTCGGGTTGAAGACCAAAATTCCAGTCGCAAGGAGGGGCGGTGCCGCCAGTGAAATTTTGGGACTGCTGCAGAATTACAGAAAGTAAGCTTCTAGCGTGTTGCCGATTTTTTCCTTTGTTTTTTAGTTTAATAGACTCTGTTTTCCCAGGCGGGGCGAATTTAATTTTGGGGTTATTTTTTTTGGGATATCTTTAGTTTTTCTCCCCTTCAGGGCTCAGATGTCTAGACTGTAAATAATTATAGGCTAAACTAGTTCAAAATGACCTGTCCAACTATCCCCAAAATCCAGGCTAAATACTCGGTTGTTTCTATGGTTGTTGAGTGGCCAAAGGGGCCTTGATTTACCACTCGATGCTATGGAGCAGGAGAAACAAATAATTAACAAGAAAACGCGTAATAACAGGCACAAGACTCACCTGATTTTTTTAGAGAATAGGACAAATGGTAGTCTTGAATGTACCACCTTTCAGCGTTCTTCGTTACCAAGGGATGAATGCGTTTGGGCCGATTCACTAGTGATTTAACCGGTTGTAATCAGTAGAGTCCCTATATGTTGACATATTTGAATTATCCAAATATGTCAACATACAGGGATTCTAGTAATCAGTAGTATGTATAAAATCACTCGCGTATTTTTATATATGTAAAATTGCAGTAGATCTACAGCGGTATTTTTCATCCCATGGTGGGGCAAATTATAAAAAATGATCGGAAGCAAGGGTTAAAAGAAAAATAGGTTTTGGTTAAATAATATCCATTTGTGGTGGCTGTCTAAACTATCACCAGACGTACAATCGATTGTGTTCAGATTGAGGTGAATGAACTGTAAATAATTATAGGCTAAACTAGTTCAAAATGACCTGCCCAACCTTCCCCAAAATCCAGGCTAAATACTCGGTTGTTTCTATGGTTGTTGAGTGGCCAAAGGGGCCTTATTTACCACTCGATGCTATGGAGCAGGAGAAACAAATGATTAGCAAGAGAACGCGTAATAACAGGCACAAGACTCACCTGATTTTTTTAGAGAATGGGACAAATGGTAGTCTTGAATGTACCACCTTTCAGCGTTCTTCGTTATCAAGGGATGAAACCTAACCTTAAAGTTTGCTTTGATATTTTTGGGCTTTCTGCAAAAACCTTCAAAAAAAGAAAGTCCTGTTTGGGAAAAATTCCGATCAGGTGATAATTTCTCTCTTTGTTGAAAGTTATTTTCTTTTTGATCACCTGATCATTTTGTTAAAATCATGCGCGTTTTTTGCTCACGCTGGGAGTTTGAAGCGCCACCCTGCGTGTGACAGGGGAATGAAGAAATCACTTCCGCCAAAAAACTAAAAGAAGTCACACGTATTTTCGGGTTGA
Source organism: Aspidapion aeneum (assembly GCA_963576565.1). Classification (NCBI taxonomy): domain Eukaryota; kingdom Metazoa; phylum Arthropoda; class Insecta; order Coleoptera; family Brentidae; genus Aspidapion; species Aspidapion aeneum. The sequence goes on along the minus strand of OY755039.1, from coordinate 679,803 downwards.
AGACCAAAATTCCAGTCGCAAGGAGGGGCGGTGCCGCCAGTGAAATTTTGGGACTGCTGCAGAATTACAGAAAGTAAGCTTCTAGCGTGTTGCCGATTTTTTCCTTTGTTTTTTAGTTTAATAGACTCTGTTTTCCCAGGCGGGGCGAATTTAATTTTGGGGTTATTTTTTTTGGGATATCTTTAGTTTTTCTCCCCTTCAGGGCTCAGATGTCTAGACTGTAAATAATTATAGGATAAACTAGTTCAAAATGACCTGCCCAACTATCCCCAAAATCCAGGCTGAATACTCGATTGTTTCTATGGTTGTTGAGTGGCCAAAGGGGCCTTATTTACCACTTGATGCTACGGAGCAGGAGTAACAAATAATTATCAAGAAAACGCGTAATAACAGGCACAAGACTCACCTGATTTTTCTAGGGAATAGGACAAATGGTAGTCTTGAATGTACCACCTTTCAGCGTTCTTCGTTACCAAGGGATGAATGCGTTTGGGCCGATTCACTAGCGATTTAACCGGTTGTAATCAGTAGAGTCCCAGGCGGGGCGAATTTAATTTTGGGGTTATTTTTTTTGGGATATCTCTAGTTTTTCTCCCCTTCAGGGCTCAGATGTCTAGACTGTAAATAATTATAGGCTAAACTAGTTCAAAATGACCTGCCCAACCTTCCCCAAAATCCAGGCTAAATACTCGGTTGTTTCTATGGTTGTTGAGTGGCCAAAGGGGCCTTATTTACCACTCGATGCTATGGAGCAGGAGAAACAAATGATTAGCAAGAGAACGCGTAATAACAGGCACAAGACTCACCTGATTTTTTTAGAGAATGGGACAAATGGTAGTCTTGAATGTACCACCTTTCAGCGTTCTTCGTTATCAAGGGATGAAACCTAACCTTAAAGTTTGCTTTGATATTTTTGGGCTTTCTGCAAAAACCTTCGAAAAAAGAAAGTCCTGTTTGGGAAAAATTCCGATCAGGTGCTAATTTCTCTCTTTGTTGAAAGTTATTTTCTTTTTGATCACCTGATCATTTTGTTAAAATCATGCGCGTTTTATGCTCACGCTGGGAGTTTGAAGCGCCACCCTGTGTGTGACAGGGGAATAAAGAAATCACTTCCGCCAAAAAACTAAAAGAAGTCACACGTGTTTTCGGGTTGAAGACCGAAATTCCAGTCGCAAGGAGGGGCGGTGCCGCCAGTGAAATTTTGGGACTGCTGCAGAATTACAGAAGGTAATCTTCTAGCGTGTTGCCGATTTTTTCCTTTGTTTTTTAGTTTAATAGACTCTGTTTTCCCAGGCGGGGCGAATTTAATTTTGGGGTTATTTTTTTTGGGATATCTCTAGTTTTTCTCCCCTTCAGGGCTCAGATGTCTAGACTGTAAATAATTATAGGCTAAACTAGTTCAAAATGACCTGCCCAACTATCCCCAAAATCCAAGCTAAATACTCGGTTGTTTCTATGGTTGTTGAGTGGCCAAAGGGGCCTTATTTACCACTCGATGCTATGGAGTAGGAGAAACAAATAATTATCAAGAAAACGCGTAATAACAGGCACAAGACTCACCTGATTTTTCTAGGGAATAGAGCAAATGGAGGTCTTGAATGCACCAATTTTCAGCGATCTTCCTTGCCAAGGGATGAATGCGTTTGGGGCGATTCAGTAGATGAGGGGGGCGATTTAGTAGATGAGGGAGGCGATTCAGTAGATGAGGGGGGCGATTCAGTAGATGAGGGGGGCGATTCAGTAGATGAGGAGGGCGATACAGAAGATGATTGTCAGGATCGAAGGAGGTGGAGAATAGGCGTCGGACAACGTAGAAAAACGTTCCAAACCGACATAGTAGTAGTAATGAAAGGAAAATTAAGACACTTACCTAGATGAAATGTCATCTAACATAAGCTCCTCCTGCTTTATTTCTTCTTCAGTCTTCATTTCAAAATCGTCTGGTTCTGCTTCTGACTTTAAGCTGCATGAGGATGGTTTAGAATGTGAATCTATGAGTCTACAAAATAACCGTGTGTGAGTCTCAGTGTAACACTAATAGTGTACTGTAATAGCTTGTTTGATCTGAAGAATCAAAACCTCAATCCAATCATTCAGTCCATTAAATTTGATTGGCATATACTGCTGAGGCAATCCGGCCACAAACATGCTATTTTTTTACAAGCTTTTATTTAGCTTCAGATGTTCTGTCTAACTAACTATCTATCAAATCTTGTGAAGCGTTTTTGACACACTTCCCATTATCCGATTTGGATGAAATTTGGTACACACATAGTGGTCCCATGACAATACAACATTAAGAAAAAAATATCCTCCAGCCCCCTTTCATAGAAAAATGAGTTTTTGACACCCTTCCCCTTATCCGATTTGGATGAAATTTGGTATACATATAGTGGTCCAATGACAATACAACATTGAAAAATAAATCCTACCACTCCTACCCCCACCCCCATCTATAGAAAAATGCGTTTTTGAAACACTTCCCATTATCCGATTTGGATGAAATTTGGTATACATATAGTGGTCCGATAACAATACAACAATAATGAAAAAATGTCCTCCCACCCCTATCCCCCACCCCCTTCCATAAAAAATGTGTTTTTGTCACAGTTCACTTCAAACGACTTTTATAAAATTTGGTATATGCATAAAGGTCCGATGGCAATACAGCCCAAACAAAATATATATTTCTACCCCTACCCCCACCCTCTCCTTCCCCCAATAGAAAAATGAGTTTATAAACAACTCACGATCAGCGATTTCATTATAATCTAGAATAAACTCTTCTGTTCTGTTATTGAACAAATATTTTCATTTAATAGAGTAGATAGCTGAGACTAAAAAGTAGAAAATAAATTGGTAAAAAATTTTTTAAGTCACAAGCTTTTATAAAATGCACTAAAAATTAAAAAATAATTTTCTAACATTCTAATATTATCATAATAATAAAAGCGATGGCCGCAAATCAAAGCATAAGTTAATCTAAATTTGTGATCTAAACACTTAAAGAATATTCAACATAGCAGGTCATCAAAGATATGTTTGATGTGCCGCAATGTTATGCCATTGCCATACCTATGTCAGAGAAATGCTGGGGTATCTTAGGTTGGGTTGGGTGGGTTTGGTACCTCTCCATTTTTCTGCTAGATTGATTCTTGCAAATAGTGATATTTAATTGATACAGATATCTTATCGTGCTAACATCGTCAAAATTTCCATCAGTCGGCCATTGCTTTTATTATTATGATAATATTAGAATGTTAGAAAATTATTTTTTAATTTTTAGTGCATTTTATAAAAGCTTGTGTGACTAAATTTTTTTACCAATTTATTAATAACTGATATCTATAGGAGGCAATCACAATTCATTCATATCACATAAAGACTCAGCAGGCCGGCCTGCTAGGCACTCCCTGGTAGGCAATTTTCTTTTCTCATGGATGATTTAATTTTGTCTTACACCCTTTGTCCGGCACAGGTACCTCTTAGACGTTAGTTTTCATGATGCAGTGTCCCTTAATTAAATAACAACTTGATTTAGGGTCACTGCATCACGAAGACGTAGTGTATGGAGACGCCAGGCTTCCAGGATGCAGTGACCCTAACTTAATTAGGAATATATTGCCATCTGTAGGTATTTAATGAACTTAAGCATACAAAATTACTATCCAGAATTTTTCAAGAACTATTACTGTGATATAAATTTTGCATGTTAATTATAGTCTTTTGTCAAAATATACAATTTCTCTATTCGGGAGATGCCATTATTGCTTCCTAGCGGTCAGCTACAGCAACAAAAAGATTTTTAGTGAATTCATTATAAAGAAAGTCCTAACGATAGAAGTTTCTGCCGAAATTTCAAAAAACGTCGAAATTGCCACTCACTCACTCATGTATAGATCATCAATATTCTACTATACTTCCAGACATGCTACAAAGCTGAAATTTGGCAGACTGATAGAACTTATGACCAAACCCCTGGAAAAAATCAAAAAACCCCAAAATTTTAATTTACTCCCCTCCCCTATACATTTAAAGTTATGTAAAAGTAGCATTGCCCACTTCCAGAAATGCTAGAGAGTTGAGCTTTGGCAGACTGATAGGAACTATGATAAAACTATAGGAAAAAATCAAAAAACCCTAAAATTTTAATTTACTCCCCTCCCCTATACATTTAAAGTTATGTAAAAGTAGCATTGCCCACTTCCAGAAATGCTAGAGAGTTGAGCTTTGGCAGGCTGATAGGAACTATCATAAAACTATAGGAAAAAATTAAAACACCCCAAAATTCTAATTTACTTCCCTCCCCTATAAATGTAAAGTTAAGTAAAAGTAACATTGCCTACTTCCAGACATGCTAGAGAGCTGAGCTTTGAAAGACCGATAGTAACTATGATAAAGTTATAGAAAAAAATTAAAACACCCCAAAATTCTAATTTACTTCCTTCCCCTATAAATGTAAAGTTATGTAAAAGTAACACTGCCCACTTTCAGAAACACTAGAGAGCTGAACTTTTTAAGACTGAAAGACAATATGATAAACCTATATGAAAAAATTTAAAAACACCAACATTTTAATTTACTTCCCTCTCCTATTAATATAAATTTATATAAAACTAACATTGCCCACTTCCAGAAACGCTAGAGAGCTGAGCAATGGAATGCTGATAGAAATTATGATAAAACCATGGAAAAAAATTTAAAAAGTCCAATATTTTCATTTACTCTCCTCCCCTATAAATGTAAAGTTATGTAAAAGTAACATTACCCACTTCCAGAAACGCTAGAGAGCTGAGCATTGGAAGACTGATAGGAACTATGATAAAACTATAGGACAAAATTTAATAACACGACAATTTTAATTTATTTCCCTCCCCTATACATGTAAAGTTATGTAAAAGTAACATTGTGCACTTTCAAAAACGCTAGAGAGCTGAGCTTTGGAAGGCTGATAGGAACTACGATAAAACCATGGAAAAAAATTAAAAAATCTCAAACATTTATGTAAGGCATTGTAAAAGTTTTGAACAATATACCGCATATTTTACTACTTTAAAAATTAAGTATTATCCAATTCCTTTAAAAAAAGAAGTGAAATCATAACAAAAACATTTCATGTAGAAAAAAGCCAAGTACGCGAAAATGGCAAACCGAACCGAAAAGAATTAAGATAAAAGTAAAGTCAAGTTCTCCAATATAAATTTCAAAATGAAAGATTCTTACTAGTTTGGAAATATTTTTCTAAACTTGGCTATTACGGCTGTAAATGACTCTTAGGCACAGTGCTAAATTGAACATAAAGAAGTTTGGCTGTAATAGCAAAGTTTAGAAAAATATTTCCAAACTAGTAAGAACCTTTCATTTTGAAATTCGTATTGGAGAACTTGGCTTTACTTTTATCTCAATTCTTTTTACGGAATGCCATTTTCGCGTACTTGGCTTTTTTTTACATGAAATGTTTTTGTTATGATAAATTTTTTTCTGATACATTCAAATTATAATTTTAGCTCACACATATACTATACTATAGTAGTGTGAGCTATGGTGATCCTAATTTTTTCAAGAAAAAAAAAGTTGCTCCGATTGCTATCTGTCTGTCTGTCTGTCTGTATGTCTGTAAAGACCAACGCGCATAACTCAAAAACTGCTTGGCCGATTTTAATGAAATTTAGTACCTAGGCTGGGTCTTGGGTCGAGATGGTCCCATTTAAAAATGAACAAAATCCACCGAACAGAAACCAAATAAAAGGGTGGGGGTAGATTTCAAAAATTAGAGTTTATGTGAAAATATGGCGTGTGTGATATCAAACGAAAGGTAATTGAGTCTGCAGTTAAACAAAATACATTTTAATTTATTTAAAAAAAAGGGTGGGGGTATATTTTAAAAATTAGAGTTTAAGTGAAAATATGACGTGTGTGATATCAAACGAAAGGTAATTGAGTCCGGAGTTTAACAAAATACATTTTAGTTTTTTGTTTTTTTTAAGGGTGGGGGTAGATTTCAAAAATTTGAGTTTAAGTCAAAACATGGCTTGTGTGGTATCAAACAAAAGGTAATTTAGTCTGGAGTTAAATAAAATATATTTCAGTTTTTAGTTATATTAGCTCACACGTACACTATAAATATAGTACCTAGTGTGAGCTTAGGTGCCCATATATTGGCAGAGTATTTTATATGGTAAACCTGGGATAAAATGAAACTGAATGAAACTTACCCACGTGAGCTGCCATCCAACATTAGCTTCTTCTGTTTGATCTTCTCTGTTTTCTTTAAGTCATTTTGTTCCAACTCTACATCGTCGGAGTCTGATGACATGGGATATGAGTCTGCCAGTCTGTAAAATATGAGCATTAACACCAGTGAAATTTCATACCCGTGAATTTAAAAATCAAACAAGTTTCATGGCTAATCGGGCAAAAAGGAGTTTTTTGTTTCCCTTATATTTTTCCGTGGGTAGCTTGAAAGCTTAACCTCACGGGGGTCCAAGATCTAATGGACACCTAATAAGAGTTGACAGTTAACCGTTTCGTCCTTATGGGACTCCTCAGAACACTGCTGGTCAAGTGACAAATCTTGCGAAGTTAATCAGACGGTTTTGTCTCTAATTAAATGTAATTAGTGAGCGAACTATAGCAAGAGGCGCCATCTACCGAGATACGAGAGAAACAAAAAACCAAAAGCAGGGAAAAACACCGCTATACAATGTCGATCAATGAAAAGATCGAATACAAATAAATTAGAGACAAAACCGTCTGATTAACTTCGCAAGATTTGTCACTTGACCAGCAGTGTTCTGAGGAGTCCCATAAGGACGAAACGGTTAACTGTCAACACTTATTAGATGTCCATTAGATCTTGGACCCCCGTGAGGTTTAGCTTTCAGGCTACCCACGGAAAAATATAAGGGAAACAAAAAACTCCTTTTTGCCCGATTAGCCATGAAACTTGTTTGATTAACACCAGTATTTACTAAAGGATATACAGTTTTTAATATTTATAATATAAATTGTTCATAAATACCTTGCGATTATAAATCATCTTTTTTAATTGTAACAAAGACATTATTTCAACACAAAGGTTAGGTATTTACACCTCCAAACGTCTCCCAGTCCAATAAAAGTGGTGTAAGTCAATGTCAGCTGTCCACTCTATTTTACATGTTAATTTTTTAGACAAGTTAGCGATGATTAAACCGATATTCAATTGTTTTGGTGAATGTGTAATCGAAAACGGATTCTTATATCTTGTGCTTTTTACAATATTAAAATATTGATATGTATTTAATATGATAACGCATCTACAGACATAGTTTTACGTTACAAATTGTGAAAGGCTTTCGCGGCCATCGTCCAATGGTGGGTGTGCTTTCGGGCTGTTCGGCCGTCGTTGTTGGAAATTCGTTCTCGACGTTTCGCCATCTCGAGTGGATGGCATTTTTCAGGAGATGTTGACTGTTTGTCGGCTTCTCGAAGACTGGTGGTTAGTCTGTCGCGGGCGCAGGTTATATACGCTATGGTGGGCGGGGCGTATATCAGAGCTGGTCGGTGATTGGTCACTTTCCCAAGATTCAGTTTTGTTTTTGTAAGCGAGCCGTTTAGTGTTTTTAAGAACCGGTACCCATGTTCTGTTAATTTTAAGAGTTTCTTCAGATCTGTTAAAGTCCTGCTGGTGTTTATGAATTTCGATTGCTTCTCTATAGGGTCTTGGATAGTATGAAGAGGAGGCGCAGAGAACTTGTGTGTCTTCGAATTTTATTCGGTGGTCTTCATTGTTTAGTGTGTGGTCTGCAACTGCGGATTTTTCCGTATGTCCGAGTCGACAGTTGGCTTTGTGTTCTTTGATTCTTGTGTTTACGGACCGTTTGGTTGTTCCGATGTAGACACTTCCACAGGTACAGGGAATGCGGTATACCCCCGAAGAGCTTAGTGGGTTCCTTATATCCTTCGCAGATCTGAGGTGGTTCTCGATCTTCTTAGATGGCTTGAAGATCGTTTTTATGTTGTGTTTTCCCAGAATACGTCCGATCCTATCCGTCACTCTAGGGATGTAGGGCAGAAAGGCTCTTGAAGTAACTTCGCGGCTGCTCAGTCCACCGCTACTGTTACTTCTAGTGCTCGGCTTTGGTCGTATACATTTATCTATGTCGCTTTGAGTGTATCCATTTGCTACGAGGGCGTTTTTAAGATGGTTTAATTCTTTGTCTAGATGTTCTGGCTCGCAGATTCTTTTTGCCCTCACTACCAATGTTCTTATTACCCCTTTTCGTTGGCACGGGTGGTGGTTAGATGTGTTGTTTAGGTAGCGGTCTGTGTGAGTAGGTTTTCTGACAAAACTGAATCTCGGGAAAGTGACCAATCACTGACCAGCTCTGATATACGCTCCGCCCACCATAGCGTATATAACCTGCGCCCACGACAGACTAACCACCAGTCTTCGAGAAGCCGACAAACAATCAACATCTCCTGAAGATGCCATCCACTCGAGATGGCGAAACGTCGAGAACGAATTTCCAACGACGACGGCCCAAAAGCACACCCACCATAGTTTTAAGTTATTTATGTATTATTTAGTTTTGACATTTTTTTTTATCAATTATGGATTATTTCTATTGTTTTGCGAATTTTAAACCACCCCCAGGGGTGGTACTACAATTTGAGACAATTTTTACCAGGAATCCTACGACTACACAGACTAAATTTCGAAAAAAAAATGTATGTGGTTTTTCTTTATTTTATAGTTATTAATTCTTTGCAGTTATTTCACCTGTGAGTATTAAGAAATACACTTAAACTGGTCGGTATCAAGGCTATAGACTTGATACTTTTAAACCCGGTCTAAATTGCTAAGTTTTAAGGTGCTAGTAATTGCTGGTGTAAATGTTTTTCAAAGCAAGGGTAAAATAAAAGAACAAAAAATAATATCAGTGATTCAGCTGGGACTCGAACTTGGACCTCTGACTTTGTATACTAATGTTGACATACAAAGATAAAGGTTACAGGTTCGACTCCTGGCTGAAGCAGAGAAAAGTTTTGTTTGATTTTTTTGTTCTTTAATTTCACCCATTGTTTGCAATTGTTGTTTACGGTTTTTGAGTAAAACCTTGCACTATTTCACATTGGTATTTAATAAATATTTTGTTTACATTTTCTGGTTTTAAAAAATTAAAAACATGTTATACATTAACTTCAGATATAAGGGAATCACCTAAAAAAATTGCAATTAATATCACTAGATGTTTTCATTAGAACCAGTGCATATTGAGACTTAATTTCAGAGTTTACTTTGATAAATAGTTATGTAACAGGACTATAGAAATGTTCATGTGTCAATAATCAATATATTTTCTAATTTTTTTGTCATTCCCTAATATTTCCAAGTAGGTGAATACCCTGCACTTACCCAGACAAAATATCATCCAGAGTAATCTCCACTTGATTTGTTTCATTTTCATTTAGTTCTGACTTCACATTGGATGATAAAGGTATATAATCTGAGTATGCCATCCTGTAAAAGAATGGGTAGTGTTCAGTTCAGGTCCTTTAATAAAAAAATAAATCATTAACACCATTGGGTAGGTATGTACAGTCGGGGACTTTTTAAATTGCCGCACTCAAATATAAAAAATATGTAAACTAATGAAAATTATGTCAAAGTAATTTATCTTTGAGAAATTTTCAAAATTACATAAAAACTTGCAAAAAAATTCTGTATGTTCTCTACTAATAGTCAGTCTTTATATTCAGAAGCTTATTGTAAATATGGTAGGAATATTAAAAATTCTTTAGTTTTTAGTTATTCTGATGTTTTTCACCTGATGGAATGATATACTTTGTCTCAGGCTCTCCTAAATTACAATATTGCCCAAAACTAACAAAGTGACTGACATTTTTGTAAAAATCGAGTTTTTTTTAAATTGACAGTCACCATATTCTTACACCCTGTTTCCACCAATGCATGCCCCCCTGATTCAAAAAACACATCGCATGATACTGCATTTAAAACTGGTGCAAATCCATGGGCCATCAAGTGATGCGTTTTTTGAATCAGGGTGGGCATGCATAGGTGGAAACAGGGTATTACGCACGATAAGAAAAAACGAAGTTTTGATATAATTTGGACCAAGTTTCGCCGTTTACACTGCTTTAAGAAAACACTTTAAATTGATTTTTCTTGGTTTTAATAAATCTGCAATCACTTACTACTAATTTTGGGTAGCCGAATAGTTTTTCATCATCATCGAAAACACACGTTGTCGGGATGCATTTTATTATGCACAATATTTTTATATCTTGATTTTAGGAAGGAGGTTAGAAAATTTAAAATCAAAATGGCTACCAGAAAATGACACACTGAAAATGACATTCAAAAAAATGACATTTCATCGATTTTTCAGTTGAGGTGTAAAGACCTACGCATGGATCTGTTCACTAACTAATACCCTGTTTCTACCAAAGCATGCCCACCTCGATGTGTATCACGTGATGGACCATGGATTTGCACCGGTTTTAAATGCAGCCTCACCTCTGATGCGTTTTTTGAATCAGGGTGGGCACGCATAGATGAAAACTGGGTAAAACGGATCGAACACAGGAACCAACTCTACCGTCCAAAGATAAATGAGAGAGAGAACTACAAAAAATTAAAAATTAGCTGTGTTCACACCTTAGAGTAATAATAGTATAAAGAGAAGAAGTAAACCGCGGCCCCGTGTAAATTTTCCCTATTCGTGGCGGTTATTCCTGAAAACTTAGAATTTGCAGAATCCCCGGCGATGGCAACATAGCTGCGTCACTGGAATCATCTCGAAAAAACCACACTGGGCTGAATTTTCACAGTATTTTCAGAAACATAGCACTTCTTGTTTATTTTTACGTCCAACTAAGTTCTTTTTTACCAAAATAAAACTCAGCACACAGAAAAAAAACACCAAAAATTCAATATCCCGAGTCCGACGACCAAGACAACACTGCATTTAATACAAACACATGTTACTGTCAGTGTCGTCCTTAGAGCTTAGGAATATCTGGGCTAACCGTTTACGACTTGAGGACCCACCTAATTAAACTTGTTGCCATTATAGAGTGGCGCACCCAGGCATGTGTCTTGGGGGGGGGGGGGGGCATACAAAGCGCGCCCTCAAAAATCTGGCGACCAAAAAAAAAAAAAAAAAAGGTCATCATGTCTTTTCGCAACTACGCCACTGCTTGGGGATGGGGGGGGGGCCCGACGCCTCCTGATGTCAAATTTTAAGGTATTTTTCATGTTTTATCATCAAATATGTAGAAAATATATTTAAAAATCTAAGGCTTGGTGGGGGCCCGGGCCCCGGGCCCCCCCCCCTGGGTGCGCCCATGCATTATATAAGTGAAAAATTAATCTTTTGTTTAAAACTCGTAGACAATGATTGAGTAGAAATAAAACTTTGGACTTCCATTGTCTTTATCTGAGGGCACGGCAGTGCCTCGCAAAGTTCGCGCTGCCGTACCATCTTTTCTTGAAACATTTCAGCCCATATTTGACCTATCTAACGCTCTACTTCGGAAAGAGCTACGAATCTCATACTTTGCACAGTCGTAGAACTTCATAGAGTTAACAACCCCTCCAAGTTTCATGGACTTCTATAGAGTAGTAAAGTAGTTACGAAATTTCAAAAAACGTCGAAATTGGCACTCACTCACTGACTCACTCACTCTAGAGATCACCAAAATTCTACTGTACTTCCAGACCTACTATAAAGCTGAAATTTGGCGGACTGATAGAAATTATGACCAAACCCCTGGAAAAAATCGAAAAGCCCCAAAATTCTAATTTACTCCCCTCCCCTATATATGTAAAATTATTTAAAAGTAACATTACCCACTTCTAGCAATGCTAGAGAGCTGAGCTTTGGCAGCCTGATAGGAACTATAATAAAACTATAGGAAAAAATTATAACCCCCAAAATTCTAATTTACTTCCCTCCCATATAAATGTAAAGTTACGTAAAAGTAACACTGCCCACTTCCAGAAATGCTAGAGAGCTGAGCTTTTTAAGACTGAAAGACTATGATAAAACTATAGGAAAAAATTTTAAAACACCAATATTTTAATTTACTTCCCTCTCCAGAAACGCTAGAGAGCTGAGCTTTGGAAGGCTGATAGAAACTATGATAAAACCATGGGAAAAAATTTAAAAACCCCAAAAATTTTCATTTACTCTCCTCCCCTATAAATTTCAAGTTATGTAAAAGTAACATTACCCACTTCCAAAAACGCTAGAGAGCTGAGCATTGGAAGACTGATAGGAACTATGATAAAACTATAGGAAAAAATTTAAAATCACGAAAATTTTAATTTACTTCCCTCCCCTATACATGTAAAGTTATGCAAAAGTAACATTGTCCACTTTCAGAAACGCTAGAGAGCTGAGCTTTGGAAGGCTGATGGCAGCTATGATAAAACCATGGGAAAAAATTAAAAGACCTCAAAATTTTAAGTAAGGCATTGCAAAAGTTTTGAACAATATTCCGCATATTTTACTATTTTAAAAATTAAATATTATCCAATTCCTTTAAAAAATAATTGAAATCATAACAAAAACATTTCATGTAAAAATAACCAAGTACGCGGCATTCCGTAAAAAGAATTGAGATAAAAGTAAAGTCAAGTTCTCCAATACAAATTTCAAAATGAAAGTAAGAAACTAGTTTGGAAATGTTTTTCTAAACTTGGCTATTACGGCTGTAAATGACTCAGGCACAGTGCTTAATTGAACATAAAGAAGATTGGCTGTAATAGCAAAGTTTAGAAAAACATTTCCAACTAGTAAAAATCTTTCATTATGAAATTTGTATTGGAGAACTTGGCCTTACTTTTATCTCAATTCTTTTTACGGAATGCCATTTTCGCGTACTTGGCTCTTTTTTACATGAAATGTTCTTGTGTTGGTTTATTTTAAACAGGACGTTTCAGTAAGTAAGTATATCTAACCGTTTTCAAGTGTAAACTAAACAATCCAGTCTAAAGGCTACTACTTATACTACTTGTTGTGCAGTCGGACCGCCCCTTTTTTACCTTCCTAGCCCGCACAGCAACGGCTAGAGATGGTATTGTTTTTGACAAAAAATTTTTTTTGAGATAACACCGAAAATGTGTTATTTGGGTGTATTTTGACCTACCCTAGCAATATCGTCGTGATGTCTGTCTGTGTTGTGTGTGTATGTATATCTGTCCGTAACGCGATAGCTCCTAAACCGCTTAACCGATTTACATGAAATTTTCAGGTAAAATAGTACTCGATACTGCAACGAGCTGACTAGATTTTAGTCAAAATTCGTGAATGCTAATGACAGTTTTTTGACAGTTAAAAAGTTTAAAAAATGCTAACTTTTTAATGGAACGTCGCATCAATATGCGGTTTTCCGAAAATAGTAGCGCGGGGATATAGTCCAAGTAGCTCAAAACAAAACCCGGCCCTGCTAACAGGAAATCCGTAATATGATGTCATACACCTGTTACCACGTCCTGAAAAAATTGTGGGAAAAGGGGCCGTTCATAAATTATGTTGTCTAAATGAGTTTTTATCGCAGATTGTAATAAGAAATACACAGCATAAAACGACGCGACGCGGGCTAATAAGCGCATGACAAATTATCGCACGGTTTAAATAGCCTAACCAACTCAAAGCACTAAAAATTTGGTAAGGTAAGAAGTTGAACCTTACTTATTATTTATAAAATTTTACAGAGGCAGAGGAGCCGGCAACAGTGGAAAAGCTACATTGTTTACCAACAAATGAATGAATGACCGCCGAAACCGGGGTTACTACTTCTACTGTTTTACTGTTTTACTGTTTTATTAACGGGTTGCCCCACTTGAAAAGTAAAATTTACAATATATTCTACTTAAATCTTATTTACATTCCAGTAATTTATATCTATTAAATATTAGTATTACATTACATTAATGATCAGGTTATAATAATAGTTTTAGTTTTATTTTTATCATTATTATTATTATTAAGGTACTTTAAGTAAATCACATTTTTAATGATGTTAAATCAGGTACTTATATGATTAGATTTTTTATCAATGATTTCTTGTTATTTTTTTAATTGTGTATAATGAGGTATTGAAGAAGTCTACTTCTAATTTATTCGCATTTTGCATCATTCTATTGATTGGATTATTTTGCCCATAGAGAGTTCGATGTTGTTCTGTTTCAAAGAAGTGAGGATCTCTTAGTAGGCGAGGAGGTACATAGAATCTAAGTGATGAGAGCAGACTTGCACAGTCCACTTTACCATTAATAAGTTGGAAAACAAAAATTTGATCAGCTGCAGTTCTTCTATGAGCCAAAGTATCTAGCTTTAGAAGTGCCCTAAGTTCAGTGTAATCTATATTATCAATAGGAATTTTGAGTTTAAAAGCTATGTATCTAAGAAATTTGTTTTGGACTTTTTCAAGTTTTGATATGTAAGTAGAGTGATAGGGAGACCAAACAGATGAGTTGCTTTCAAGTATGGAGCGCACTAGAGTGCAATATAATGTTTTTAATGAATCAATGTTTGTGAAATCTTTTGTATGACGTTTTATAAAGCCAAGCATTTTTAAGGCTCTATTAGTGATATTTGTAATGTGATAAGTAAAGGATAAATCATTTGCAAAAAACACTCCTAGGTCTCTCATGATATTAACTTGTTCTATCTCAGTATTTTGTAGGTAATATTTATTTGGTTTAGGGTTGGAACTTTTAGAAAAGTGTACATATTTACATTTACTAGCATTAAGGACCATTCCATTTTGCACACACCACATTTCAAATCTTGCTAGGTCTGATTGCAAAAGTTGCTGTGTTTCGTCATTCTGTACTATGATATATGCTTTTAAATCGTCAGCGTAACTTTCAACATCAGCTGATTCAAAACAGTCCGCTGCATCTTTAATAAAGATGTTAAACAGTGTTGGTGCTAAATGTGCCCCCTGGGGAACTCCTGAGCTAGCAAGGAATGGTTCTGAGAAATAGCAGTTGTTGAGTTTTAGGATTAGTTTGTGATCAGTTAGGTAGGATTTGTGCCAGTTAAGAAATGTGCCATCTAGACCAAAAGATCTGAGTTTCTGAAGGAGAATTTGGTGATTTACTTTGTCGAAAGCCTTGGAGAAGTCTGTGTAGATTGCATCCACAGCAAAACCATTCTCCAAGGCTCTCGACAGAGTGTTCTCGTATGTCAGTAAGTTGGTTGTTGTAGATCTTCCTCGAAGGAAGCCATGTTGACTGTTAGCAAAGCTGTTTTGCAAGGTAGAATTCAAAAAATCAGTGACAAGAGATTCTAGTATTTTTGGTATTTGAGAGATAATAGCTATTGGTCTGTATTGAGTGATGTCTACTTTTTTCCCGCTGTTTTTGAACACGGGGATTATAAAGGATGATTTCCATTGATCAGGGAAAACCCCTAGGGAGAGTGACTGATTGTAGAGTAAGAGTAAGATTGTACTAAAAGAATGAGCACAGTTTTTGAGGAGTAAAGGTGGTACTTTATCTGGTCCGGGACTTTTATTTGTTTTAAGATGTAGTAGTTTGTCTATGATTTGAGAAGCTGTAACCAAAAATTTAGTTATGTGTTGTGAGGGAGAACTATGATGATTTAAGGTAGATTGATTGTTTTGTGATTGGTCGTAGACTGAGGAGAATTGGCGAGCAAAGAGGTTTGCAATTTCCTGTCCTGTGTTAGCAGTCTGATCTCCTAATTTCATTACAGAGGGAATATCCCTGTTTTTTGTTTTATCCTGAATGTATCGCCAGAAGCTCCGAGGATCAGTGTTGATCTTATCTTCCGTTTCTTGAATGTAGGAATGGTAGCTGTCTGTTGATTGCTGCTTACATAGAGTTCTAAGCTTTTTGAATGCATTGTAATCCTCGGGGTTTCCGGAGACTTTATATTTTTTGTGCAATTCTTTTTTTTTGAGAATGTTAAGTTTTAGTTGATTGTCAAACCATGGAGGAAAAGAAAATTTACTTCTGAATTTAATTTTAGGGACAAGTTCTTCGAGAATAGCGTTTAAAATATTGTAGAAATTAGTTACGTTTTGATTAATATCAGGTTCTCTTTATATGTTATTACTCTGAGGTTCACACGTAGATTTTATCAACCAAACATTCTGTACCAAAAGATACCATGGATGTGAACAGAAAACTCGTGCAGCTTTTGAAGATTCAATTTCAACTTCGACACTAGCGATTCTAAAAACCCCTTGATTCAAAAAACATGGACATGCTTTCTTGGTGGAAACAGAGTTTACTCACTTAAGTCACAAGTCCTTGTTGCTCACATACAAAACATCGAAGAGAGTTAGCCCTGTTAAAGTTACATTTAACACTAAAAAAATTTTTAGTTAGTGAACAGACCCGTGCGTTAGCCTAAACAACTCGTCTAAAAAATCGTTGAAAGTAATTTTTCTTTACTGTCATTCTCTGGTAGCCATTTTGATTTTAAATTTTTTGACCTCCTTCTAAAGGCCTTCACACACACAATTTACGTATTCCGTAGCATGGCGCATAGCGGGTTTTCAACCAATCAGCGATCGAATAGCAGCGGCCATATTGGATTTACGTAAGAAAAGTCCATAAGGTTGAACTTCTTACGCCTTATGTTTTTTTGTGTGTGTTAAAATCAACAAAAATCAAAAGCATCGTGCAAAGGAGCAAAGGTAAGTAAACTAAAATTTTGTAAAGCTAAATTGTCGTTTCCCAGACTGACAGCATTTATAAACTCCAAAGCAGTTTTTTTATCTAAGACCAGATTTTTTTTACCAAAAAGAGTTAACAGCACCAGCACCCAGAAATATGTATTGGGGGGGGCCCATTAATGTATTAACCGGATACGTTAATGGGGGGCCCGAGGCCATTGGGGGGACCGGCGCCTCATGATGTTGAATTTTATGCTATTTTATCTTTTTATTCATAAAATATGTGGAAAATATCTTAGGCTTGGGGGGAGGCCCAGGCCCGGATTTTTTCAGTCTATAAATGCTATATGTAGTGGAATGTTTTTTATACTTACCTGTAATTTTTAATTTTCTTTGCGTAATTTTATGTACCTACCTAATGGTTTTAATAATTTTGACTGTTTTATATTTTTTATATGTTCTATTATAATATATTCCTTTCAATTTTGAGATAGATTACAAACCTGCAACTTTTAAGCTTAGAGTTAAATGAATATTAAATGATAATTCTTAGATGTTATATCATGTCTTGAGTGTTGAATGTTCTGAATTGGTTTTCTTGTTTTTGTCATATCTGTTTCACCACCAAAAAAAAACATTTTTGTTTGATTATATTATTATATATATATTATCTATTACAATTTTTAACTTTGATTTTTACTAATATTAAATAGCCACTATTACTGTACTAGTTAGGTAGGAATATCACATGTAATAGGGTATTGGACAAATTTTAGAAAAGAATTTAGAATAATACATATATCCCTAATTTGCTACACAAAATTATTAAAATAGTATATTTTATCATGACTACATTTCAAATCAAGTTTTGTAATTTCTGATTTGAATTTGCCCCTAAAACGTTAATTTCTAGCATGGCATTGCAATGACGTCACAGCCCAGTAAACTCGCGGACAGAGACACGGCTTGCAAGTGTATTTATTTTTGGTCTGTGTTTTTACTGTTTTTTATGTAAAAAAATGTCCTATAAGTGGTGTGTAGTGCCTCAGTGTTCGAAAACACCTGAAAACCTATTTATTCATGTGCCTACAGCAGTGAAAGAACGGAAAAAGTGGCTAGAACTTGCTCGAAAAGACTCAAGGGCCTTATCTAATACATCTTCACTTTACATTTGTGAAGATCACTTTGATGTGAGTATAACTAAATTGTTTCTATTAATTTTTCTCACGTTGTCTATAATTTATATAACTATTTCGTAAATGACGATTAAATTTTTGAGGTTATGTTTATTACAAAGGGTGAACAACTATAATAGGCAGAAAGGTGTACAAATTTTTAGGCGGTGCTAGGCAGTTATTAGGCAGGACTAGGGAGTACCTCTAAATGCAGGATTAGGCAGTGCACATGCAGGCTAAATGTAGGACTGAGCAGTGCATATGCAAGACTAGATAGGACTAGGCAGAACCTACGCAGGACTATGCAGTACTTCAAGTATTGCTGGTTGTTGTATAATTTTTGTACCTGTCCCCCCCTCGGTTTATTACATGATTTTTATTTTTGTTTTTTTTTCTGTGAATTAATTTATTGTTACAGTTGCCCAATGATATGGAAAACTATATGGAGTACCATTTAATAATAATTAAAAAGCTCACTTCATAATAATTTTGGTGTTTTGAAATTTGTTATGAACGGTCATAGGAAGGAATTCTTTGAAACAAAATGTATTTAGAAAATTTTGTTTTAAAAAAGCAATTTTTGATTATTTCTTAATGCTTAAAATAATAATGATTGGGTATTTAATTGAATCTATTGTAAGTGGCATATTAAACAAAAAAGCAAAACATATAACCTAACCTCAAAATCTAAATGAGTAAAAGTAGGCGAAGAATATCATAAAAAAACTTTCAGTTATATACAAAACAACTCATCGAATACTTACATCAACATTTTAACGTTTCTAAATTCCGCAGAACAAAAATCACTGTTGTTGGGAAAGAAGCCTGCCACCATAAAGGAATTCAGCATTGGCAAGTTGGAGCTATCGACTTTGGAGAATCCGTTTTCCATTGAAAATGTTTTTTATAAGCAAAACACAAAATAAAATCTAATTTAGGACGATAATTCGCACTTTAAACCAAAGCAAACATTACCATTCATAAGAAAATAATACAGAAAATAGGTTCGTGCGAGGCGTTTACTGTTTTGTGACGTCACTCGCAGCTGATTGGTAGACCGCTTGTTTTGAATCACGTGGCTAATTGTTTTAATTCAATGAATTTATTTAATTAAAACAACTTTGAATTGAGAAAAAATTAAACAAAAAAGTTTGTTTTTAGCGTTCCCAAGACCTAAAGAGATATCTAAAAATAAATATATATGTATTTTTTACTACTTTCAAACACTCTATTGTATGTACAACATTTTTTGATTTGATACCATAAAGCTACTTTGAACCTGAACTTTACAGTTAAAATTAGTCTAATTTTATTTTTACTTTAGAACTTCTTGTTATGGATTGCAGGTGTTTCTAAAAAACAAAAGGAACTGAACTGAACACTACTCATTATTTTACAGGATGGCAGACTCAGATCATATACCTTTATCATCTACTGTGAAGTCAGAACTAAATGTCAAAGTGGAGTCAAATCAAATGGAGATTACTCTGGATGATATTTCACCTGGGTGAGTGAAAGGTAGAGGTGTTGAAAAAGTAACTATCCATTACAAATAACGGAGTAACGAATATTGGTCCGAAAATTAAATGATTACTTTCGTTACTTTGATTCCTTTGATTATTTTAGTATTCAGTAATCACTCGAAAGTCGGTTATCCAAAATCAGGGAGTAACTATTTAAACTTAAGTAACTAACACATTTCAATTGTATTTGTAAAAGGTAAGAATAGGAAAAAGTAAGACGTGACAATCTGGCAATATTTTTTGTTTGAACGCTTGCAGCCGCTTTCAAATTCAAATATTCTTTTACTTAAAAGATTGTACACAATCAAAAAGAGCATTGTTACAATTGGATACAATAAGTGTCAACATATAATATTTAACCTAGCTTTACACTAAACTAAATTTAGTAAAAAGACTTGCATAAAGTATAGTATAACTAGTAACTAGTCACTTATTTCTACAATGAAGTTAAAAAATAGTATATTGTCGGGTACGATTTTATTTTAAATCGAGCCCTTAAACGAGGGTTCCGTAATGGATCTCTTGTCTGTATAAAATAAATATAAAACAGTTTTAAAAACGTTACAAACTTTAATGAATACAAACTAAAACTCTGTTGCAATTTACAAATTGTTACAAGACTTTTCTTATGACCTATAAAACGAACAAGACCCAAAATATTAAAATAAAAACTTTAACTTACCATAATAACAAACTGCAAAATATTATTTAAATATAAAAATCTTATGTTTCTTTACTGACAATCACTTTTAGAGGTTTTAGTTAAGTTCAACAAAACTTAGAATGTGACTACCCACTTGTCTCCTCAAAGTTTGGGTTTTTATAAATGGTAGGTTGGACCTAAATAATCCATTATCCCCTCTTTGAAGAGTTTCGAGGAACCAAGTCAGTGGCGTTGCTGATAATCCTAAAATTTACTTTACATTCTAGCTAATGAGCTAAACAAGATAAGCTAAACAAAAACAGAGATAAAATACATTTTATAGACAACATTTTCTTATCTCACAGTATTTCCATGTCCAATCACTTTGAAGGGAAAACCCTCTAGCTACTTGCTGTATCCCCACGCTTAACCATTACAACTCCCACTCTACTTTTCAGTAGTTTTTCTCGGTTTAACCATCTGCTGTGTAGTGGGCGGCAACCAAATATTTTCCATTTTGGAGGGAGGCGGAACCACTTTCTTATCTCAACAGATCCATAATTGTGTTTGTCGCTTTTCCAAGATGGTTTTGTACAGTGGCACAGTCAGGGGAAATTTACATTCCTGACAATATATAGTTATGCTGCCTACCTATTTCAACTTATAGACTGCCACTATACCCTACTTGCATTCAAAACATGTACAAAAAAAATTCACAAATACAGCTAAAATCAGAATACAATTTAAAAACAATGTTACTACAGTAGAAGTTATTAAAACCTGAAATCAAGAAATTCTTGAACCGTATTGAAGCAAGATAGTTTTTATTTTGTTTTTGTAATTTTTTAAGCTTTTTTCGGTTTTTAATTCTTGAGGTAATTTGTTGAAAAATCTGATACAGGAATAAGTGGGGCCTCTTTCTGTAGCTGTTAGCCTGTGCAAAGGGAAATTGAGGCCAACAAACCTAATAGGAATCTCATGTTGTGATTCAAAAAGTTCAAACTTTTCCCTGTTCTTGTGCAGAAACAGCAGGCACTCATATATGTACAGACCTGTTGTGGTTAGAAATCCTAACTCCTTAAACCTACCCCTGCAAGAATGTCTTTTGCGAAGATTTAAAATAGTTCGAATGGCTCTTTTTTGTGCCACAAATGTTCGTTTTGCATCCACACTTCCACCCCAAAAAATGATTCCATATCTAAGAACAGAATAGGTGTTTGCATAATATACAGTTTTAAATATTTGGACATAACTCTTAAGGAATAGCAGGCTGAATTTATCCGAAGGACATCATCGACCTGTTTAAAATCTGCCTAACGACATCATATTTCACCTTCAATGAACAAATTTATGAACAGATCGATGGAGTATCAATGGGTAGCCCTTTATCGCCAGTGATTGCGAACTTTTTCATTGAGAAACTGGAAGAGAAGGCGTTGAATAATGCCCCTTATAAACCCAAAGTCTGGTTTCGATATGTAGATGACACTTTTGTCGTTTGGCCTTATGGTAGAGACAGCCTTAATGAATTTCTCAACCACATTAACAGCATACACCCCAGTATACAATTTACAATGGAAGCAGAGAACAACAGAGAATTAGCATTCCTTGACGTACTAGTAACGAGGAAAGAGGGACGACTAGGACATACCGTATACAGAAAACCTACTCACACATACCGCTACCTAAACAACACATCTAACCACCACCCGTGCCAACGAAAAGGGGTAATAAGAACATTGGTAGAGAGGGCGAAAAGAATCTGCGAACCAGAACATCTAGACAAAGAATTAAACCATCTTAAAAACGCCCTCGTAGCAAATGGATACACTCAAAGCGACATAGATAAATGTATACGACCAAAGCCGAGCACTAGAAGTAACAGTAGCGGTGGACTGAGCAGCCGCGAAGTTACTTCAAGAGCCTTTCTGCCCTACATCCCTAGAGTGACGGATAGGATCGGACGTATTCTGGGAAAACACAACATAAAAACGATCTTCAAGCCATCTAAGAAGATCGAGAACCACCTCAGATCTGCGAAGGATATAAGGAACCCACTAAGTTCTTCGGGGGTATACCGCATTCCCTGTACCTGTGGAAGTGTCTACATCGGAACAACCAAACGGTCCGTAAACACAAGAATCAAAGAACACAAAGCCAACACACTAAACAATGAAGACCACCAAATAAAATTCGAAGACACACAAGTTCTCTGCGCCTCCTCTTCATACTATCCAAGACTCTATAAACACCAGCAGAACTTCAACAGATCTGAAGAAACTCTTAAAATTAACAGAACATGGGTACCGGTTCTTAAAAACACTAAACGGCTCGCTTATAGCAACAAAACTGAATCTGGGGAAAGTGACCAATCACCGACCAGCTCTGATATACGCCCCGCCCATCATAGCGTATATAACCTGCGCCCGCGACAGATTAACCACCAGTCTTCGAGAAGCCGACAAACAGTCAACATCTCCTGAAGATGCCATCCACTCGAGATGGCGAAACGTCGAGAACGAATTTCCAACGACGACGGCCGAACAGCCCGAAAGCACACCCACCATTGGACGATGGCCGCGAAAGCCTTTCACAATTTGTTTCACAATTTGAATTTATCCTCTTACAGACATCCACCAGATGCACTAAAAAATCTAAGTTGTTGTGAATATGCATACCCAAGAATTTTGTGCTTTTAGACAGGGATACAACCTGATTTGTTATCACTGCTTCATCTGGTATATCTCTGTTCTTCTGCTTCGTCCGGAAACAAACAGAGTTTGTTTTATCAGCGTTTAAAACTAGCTTATTCCTTATGAACCAGTCCTGAGCAACCATCAGGCGATCTGTGGAGATGTCGAGGAGATCTGACAATGTTGTTGCAATCACTAAAAGATTCAAATCATCAGCAAAATTCACAAGATGTGATTCATTATTAAGAATCTCATTGGCTAAATTGTTGACATAAAAAATTAAAAGTATCGGACCCATGACACTTCCCTGGGCGATACCAAGATGAAGACAACCTTCATCTGAGAAATGTTGCTGATTATGACTTTTTGTCGCCTGTTGGACATGTAAGATCTTAACCAATCCAAAGGAGGGCCTCTAATTCCATATCTTTCAAGCTTTTCCAACAAAATTTGATGATTCAAGGTATCAAATGCTTTAGATAAATCTAAAAACACCCCCATTGAAATGCTGCCATCCTCCCAACTTCCCATTTGCGATACGTCTCGTTGCTGCGTCTGTATTTTTTGCCCCCTGTAAAACTTTTTTGCTTAATACCCAGGTGAATTTAATAAGATTAATATTATTTAGGTTATCACTAACAACAGAAATATCCCTACAATTTTGTACTAATTGTATGATTGAATTGAATGATGATGATGATTCATATATGAGTGGGCCTTCCAGCCCTTTCACTGCGACCACTAGTGGGTCTATTGTGGTTCACTTTTGAGTGGTTTCTCACCACTGTATGCCTAATCCTCCAAAAAGGTTAGCTATCAATTTGGGTGAGACACTGTTCAGATCTTCTGAATCAATCTGAAGTTTACCGAAGGTGTTTTGACGTAAATGTGGAATAGCCGGACATTCGCACAGTACATGTCTAACTGTTTCGTCATCCTCCATACAGATTCTACATTCGGTCTCTTCTGTTATCCCCATTCTGTGCATGGGTACTCTTAATCGACAGTGACCCGTAAAACAGATCTTCTGAATCAATCTGAAGTTTACCGAAGGTGTTTTGACGTAAATGTGCAATAGCCGGACATTCGCACAGTACATGTCTAACTGTTTCGTCATCCTCCATACAGATTCTACATTCGGTCTCTTCTGTTATTCCCATTCTGTGCATGGGTACTCTTAATCGACAGTGACCCGTAAAAAGTCCAGATTGATTGAATTGAATACAGTAATCAAAGTAACGATAGTAACGAATATATAAAATTATTGGTGGGTGTGCTTTCGGGCTGTTCGGCCGTCGTCGTTGGAAATTCGTTCTCGACGTTTCGCCATCTCGAGTGGATGGCATCTTCAGGAGATGTTGACTGTTTGTCGGCTTCTCGAAGACTGGTGGTTAGTCTGTCGAGGGCGCAGGTTATATACGCTATGGTGGGCGGGGCGTATATCAGAGCTGATCGGTGATTGGTCACATTCCCTTGATTCAGTTTTGTTATTGTAAGCGAGCCGTTTAGTGTTTTTAAGAACCGGTACCCATGTTCTGTTAATTTTAAGAGTTTCTTCAGATCTGTTGAAGTTCTGCTGGTGTTTATGAATTTCGATTGCTTCTCTATAGAGTCCCTCTTTTTTCATGGAGAAACTAGAAGAGAAGGCGTTGAATAATGCCCCTCATAAACCCAAAGTCTGGTTTCGATATGTAGATGACACTTTAATGAATTTCTCAACCACATTAACAGTATACAGTTTACAATGGAAACAGAGAACAACAGAGAATTAGCATTCCTTGACGTACTAGTAACGAGGAAAGAGGGACGACTAGGACATACCGTATACAGAAAACCTACTCACACAGACCGCTACCTAAACAACACATCTAACCACCACCCGTGCCAACGAAAAGGGGTAATAAGAACATTGGTAGAGAGGGCGAAAAGAATCTGCGAACCAAAACATCTAGACAAAGAATTAAACCATCTTAAAAACGCCCTCGTAGCAAATGGATACACTCAAAGCGACATAGATAAATGTATACGACCAAAGCCGAGCACTAGAAGTAACAGTAGCGGTGGACTGAGCAGCCGCGAAGTTACTTCAAGAGCCTTTCTACCCTTCATCCCTAGAGTGACAGATAGGATCGGACGTATTCTGGGAAAACACAACATAAAAACGATCTTCAAGCCATCTAAGAAGATCGAGAACCACCTCAGATCTGCGAAGGATATAAGGAACCCACTAAGTTCTTCGGGGGTATACCGCATTCCCTGTACCTGTGGAAGTGTCTACATCGGAACAACCAGACGCTCCGTAAACACAAGAATCAAAGAATACAAAGCCAACTGTCGACTCGGACATACGGAGAAATCCGCAGTTGCAGACCACACACTAAACAATGAAGACCACCGAATGAAATTCGAAGACACACAAGTTCTCTGCGCCTCCTCTTCATACTATCCAAGACTCTATAGAGAAGCAATCGAAAGTCATAAAGACCAGCAGAACTTCAACAGATCTGAAGAAACTCTTAAAATTAACAGAACATGGGTACCGGTTCTTAAAAACACTAAACGGCTCGCTTACAATAACAAAACTGAATCAAGGGAATGTGACCAATCACCGACCAGCTCTGATATACGCCCCGCCCACCATAGCGTATATAACCTGCGCCCGCGACAGACTAACCACCAGTCTTCGAGAAGCCGACAAACAGTCAACATCTCCTGAAGATGCCATCCACTCGAGATGGCGAAACGTCGAGAACGAATTTCCAACGACGACGGCCGAACAGCCCGAAAGCACACCCACCATTGGACGATGGCCGCGAAAGCCTTTCACAATTTATATAAAATTATTGCTTAGTAGTCGAGTAACGATTAGTAACGAGTATTCTAAAATAACTGAAATCAACACCTCTAGTGCAAGGTATTCACTCACTTGAAAATATTAGGGAATCATGTAGGATTTAATTTTGCCTGATGCTCTTTGTTGAACACAGGGGTCTTAATCGTGCTAGCGCCATCTACGCTCTTAACACGGGACCACCAGCTTAACGTGACTTCCGAACCACGGCCTTGTATTCATTATCAACGTTGCCTACCTCGTTAGACAGGCTACTGAGAGTAGGTAGTTTGAAGTGGCAGGTATGGGAATCGAACCACACACCTTCTTATTGAAAAGCAAACGCACCGCACGCCTACTGAACCAATCAGGGCCACTAATTGGCTAATTATTTATATTTTATATTTTGACGTTTAATAATATGACGTTTGTGAATAGAAATTCACTGGAGGTAGAGGTAAAGCCTGTTAATAACGAAGTAGGCAAAGTTGATGATCAATACAAACGCGTTGTTCGGAAGTCACGTTAAGCCGGTGGTCCCGTGTTAAGAGCGCAGATGGCGCTAGCACGATAAGGACCCCTCCTCCGACAAAGAGTTTCGGAAAAAAATTAATCGTCGAGAAAAGGAAATTGTCGGGGGGGGGGGGGGGTGCTTAGCAGGCGGGCCTGCTGGGTCTTCATGTGTTATGAAAGAAATTGTGATTCTCCCCGACAGATATCAGATATTAATAAATTGGTAAATTTTTTTTTAAGTCACAAGCTTTTATAAAATACACTAAAAAGTAAAAAATAATTTTCTAACATTCTAATATTATCATAATAATAAAAGCGATGGCCGACTGATGGAAATTTTGACGATGTTAGCACGATAAGATATCCGTATCAATTAAATATCACTATTTGCAAGAATCAATCTAGCAGAAAAATGCAGAGGTACCAAACCCACCCAACACGACCCAAGATACCCCAGCATTTCTCTGACATAGGTATGGCAATGGCATAACATTGCGGCACATCAAACATATCTTTGATGACCTGCTATGTTGAATATTCTTTAAGTGTTTAGATCACAAATTTATATTAACTTATGCTTTGATTTGCGGCCATCGCTTTTATTATTATGATAATATTAGAATGTTAGAAAATTATTTTTTAATTTTTAGTGTATTTTATAAAAGCTTGTGACTTTTTTTACCAATTTATTTTCTACTTTTTAGTCTCAGCTATCTACTCTATTAAATGAAAATATTTCAATAACAGAACAGAAGAGTTTATTCTAGATTATAATGAATTCGCTGATCGTGAGTTGTTTGGAAACTCATTTTTCTATTGGGGGAAGGATAGGGTGGGGGTAGAGGTAGAAATATATTTTTTGTTTGGGCTGTATTGCCATCGGACCTTTATGCATATACCAAATTTTAAAAAAGTCATTTGAAGTGAAGTGTGTCAAAAACGCATTTTTTATGGAAGGGGGTGGGAGGTAGGGGTGGGAGGACATTTTTTCATTATTGTTGTATTGTTATCGGACCGCTATATGTATACCAAATTTCATCCAAATCGGACAATGGAACGTGTGTCAAAAACGCATTTTTCTATAGATGGGGGTGGGGGTAGGAGTGGTAGGATTTTTTTTTCAATGTTGTATTATCATCGGACCACTATATGTATACCAAATTTCATCCAAATCGGATAATGGGAAGGGTGTCAAAAACGCATTTTCTATGGAAGGGGGTGGGGGTAGGGGTGGGAGGATATTTTTTTAGTGTTGCATTGTCATCGGACCACTATGTGAATACTAAATTTCATCCAAATCGGATAATGAGAAGTGTGTCAAAAACTCATTTTTCTATGAAAGGGGGTGGGGGTAGGGGTGGAAGGATATTTTTTTCTTATTGTTGTATTATCATCGGACCACTATGTGTACACCAAATTTTATCCAAATCGGATAACGGGAAGTGTGTAAAAAACACATTTTTCTATAGAAGGGGTGGGGGTAGGGGTGGGAGGATATTTTTTCCTTAATGTTGTATTGTCATGGGACCACTACCCAAGCAGCAATTGGACGTCATATTACGTTACCCATACGTTGCTTGCGATAAACGCGACGTCGGGTGCCGACGTCGTTTCGACCGCCTGACGACCCTCGTTTGCACCTAAATGGGGAATACAAATTCGGGTCGCTACGACGTCAGCATCTGACCTTATAGGTAATAGAGTTTACCAATTAACAACGTAATTGTACGTTGGATTTCCGTCACTTAAATTTAGTCGCAAACAGGTAAGTTGCGTTTGGTTTCGTTTCCATTGGCTAGAATACACCCAACTAACATTTATAGTAGCGGCTACATGTTCTAAAGGCTTTGCTACTTTCTTATAGTAGAAATGTGGTGATCCCAACCAAAATTTGTTATTTTTTAGTTCTAACAACTAGTTAGTATCAGGAAATAGTAGATGTTTCGTAAAAACGACCCTCTAAACTACTTCATAGGATTGTTTCTTGATAGTCGATTCTGATAGTCTTCTCTACCACAATAGGACGTTGCTAAAGTTTTACTTTCTTTTTAGTCGTTATTTCGTAGTCGCCCTGACTTTTATATCCTGCTTAATTACCACTAGAAAGTTAAGCTTCATTGGAGTCCCAAACAAGTGTATCCGACAACTACATTATAACTTTAATTTTTACCACAAAAGTTTGTGTCATCATAGTAACATCTGATGTAACAATGTAGACAAAATAACTTTTTGGATCAACTTTAAAGCCGCAACTACTTTCAAGTAACCTTTTCGACTATCAGGGAATATAGTTTGGGACGCCATGTTTTTATGTAAGAAAGAAAATTTAATATTTTTGTTGTCGTTTTATGAGCTCATATTAAAGAGCCATACTATTTTATAAACAAATTAGTTGAAGCTTACCAAAAATGCTCTTCTTAAGCACCATTTGTTGGAGTTAACTGTCGATTATGAAAACATAACCTCCAAAATCACAACACAAAAATTCCATCAGCTACCAGAAAACGGCTCAATTTTACGGGCGCACCGGTTTTTTGCAATATATATAATGCATGTTATACAAAAAACTTTGCGTCGCACTCGAATTTTGATCCTCTGCTCGTAAATTCTCACACTTTTGGATAACATAGTTCATATTATAACCATAACCAAACAAAAAAACTAAGCGAGTCTGTTTACTGTTGTGTCCACCATATTGTGTAACAATTCTACCAAAAAGAAACGACTATGTTATTTGCAACTACATCGCAACTTTTATGCCATTACGGAAAAAAAACAGCCTCTACGACGTAGTAGATACCTGGCTACGACGTAGTAGTGTAGTTGTTACTACAGTGACTTTAAACACTTGGCCAAGTAGTTATAACCAGAAATTGGTTCCCCACTTAGGGAATTATAACGTCGCTGTATGGTATACTGAGACGTAGCGGGAGTACGTTGCGGTTACTTTTAAGAAATTCTTTCTAGTTGGGGTTTCGTCGTTACAACTTTAATTGTTTGTTGGGCATAGTTTTTGCTAAAAAGAATTCCTGTCGAGTAACTAAAATAATACCTGATAAGTAAATATTTTACACTTATTATAACAA
Organism: Aspidapion aeneum; assembly: GCA_963576565.1. Lineage (NCBI taxonomy): Eukaryota > Metazoa > Arthropoda > Insecta > Coleoptera > Brentidae > Aspidapion > Aspidapion aeneum. Next base: position 650,675 of record OY755039.1, on the reverse strand, counting down.
GTCTCATAAAAATGGGTGCATTTTACAAATGACAATTATACTCATTCACGAAAGGGGGTATTATAATATTAATAATTTATATTTTAATGCAGGAATCCAACAAAAATTTTACAACGAAGGCATGGTTATTGATAAATGTGATTAAAATACTTTCAAAAAAAGCAAGCGCTCCTGAAATATTCAAGATTTACTAAAATATATATTTGTTAAATAAATCTAATTTTTATTATTTTTTTTTATTTTTGTAAAAAAAATATTTTGCTGCCTCACTAAACTCAAATTTGTTAATAATTTTACAATTATTATTTCATTTCTACTTAAAATTAGAAAAAGAAAAAATATTTTATAATGGCCGACAGACGCTAACCTTTTCAGAATGGCGGATTACTGTGTCTGACTTAATGTGAACTAATAATATACCAATTCGGACCGGGTCTCCACTTTTGGTTGTGAAAGATAACCAAAGAGTCGAAGTCCGACGTCCGGCAAACGTATTTCGTCCCATTAAATTCGGACGTTCGCCCCGCATGATTTTGCGTCGGCCTACCAACGGATTGGAACTCAACGTCCGCTCTTTTTCTACTACAATAGGTAAAGCCCACGGTCCCAAAGCTAACTACCCACCGAAATCATTGTTTTTTTATATTTTTTAGAAATGTTTGTTTTAATATCAAAAATCTAAGGGAAATAAAACCCATACCCCACCTGTGGGAAGAGGATGGGGAATTATGGTTTCCAAAATCCAAAAAAGATATAAAACTGCGTCATGTCCTGAAACGTAGCCGTCCTGACCAAAATATCTCTCGACCAAACAAATGCACTTGTTGTTAGGTTATGGGCGTCTATAAATGACAGTAGGCTGTACATGTGACGCGTAGGCCATATGAACGGACGTGGAATAGGTCAAGTAAAAGTTACGGAAAATACACCAACCAAACTAAACGCTAGTTTAGGTCTGAGGTTACCGGACGTACCCGACGCTGACGTCTGTTGGTCGTTGGGCTGGTCAGAATTTTTGTACGTAACGAACGTAAGACCGACGTTGGTTGCGTTGCATTATTTGACGTCGCGAAATCGTTAAAAAAACGGACGTATATTTGATAACGTCGGTTTTGATATGAATGCGACATCGCTTAACACATAATCAATCTTGTAACTTAAAATTCCACTAAATCCGACGTCGGTTCAGGTCACATTAGGTTGCAAGTCATATAAATGTTTCTTGGGTATATGTGTACCAAATTTCATCCAAATCGGATAATGGGAAGTGTGTCAAAAACGCTTCACAAGATTTGATAGATAGTTAGATAGTTAGACAGAACATCTGAAGCTAAATAAAAGCTTGTAAAAATAGTATGTTTATGGCCTTGGTAGCATAGACTAAGTAAAATGGAATGAATAAATAAGGTTGCGATGAGACTGACACGCTGTTATTTTGTAGACTCATAAATTCAGAACTCAAACCATCGTTATCCAGCTTAAAGCCGGAGCCAGAAGAGTTTGAAATAAAGACTGAAGAGAAGATAAAGCAAGAGGAGCTTATTTTGGACGATACTTCATCTAGGTAAGTGCAATGAGTATATCGTCGTTGATACTCCAAAAGGTCCTATGTCACCAAGTATAAAAATTTCACTAGGTAGGAAAAAGATTGGAAGTATTGTGCGGAAATTAAAAACAGACACTATTGGGTTGATAAATAACTTTTGAATCTGAAATTTTCTTTATAGAATTATGTTATACTGTCGTATCACATAACCAAGTGTTTTTTGATTTTGTATTATTATTTTAGGTTTTTGTGTGACATACAACCCATTGGAATTATTTTCTGGTCACAATTGTATGACATAGGATCAATTTTTTTGTTTGAAACTCGTAGACAATGATTGTGTAGAAATAAAATTTCGGACTCCCATTGTCTTTATTTATTTTAAAACACGACGTTTCGGTTAGTAAGTATCTCTAACCGTTATCAAGTGTAAACTAAACAATCTAGTCTCTAGGCTACTACTTATACTACTCGGTGTGCAGTCAGGTGTGACAGCCCGCCCCCTTTTTAATCCTAAGACGCCTGTTTTCCTTAAGGAGTGGTTTTCATATGTTTGGTATGTCCGTGCTTGGTTGACTGAAAACTTCTTTATTCTGCATTATAAACGCGGCTTCAATAAACTTTCGTTTTCGCCAATGCGACTGCTTATGTAAAACTTTAGCTTCTGACCACTGAATCCTGTGATCATTTGACCATGCATGATCTGCTAAACCAGATTTTTCAATATCCCCTAATTGGGTACTTTTTAGATGTTCATTTACTCTAACCTGAAGAGGGCGTTTCATTTCACCTACATATAATTTACCACACTCACACGGGATTTGGTAAATACATTCCTTATTATTTGAGGGATTGTCTGGTTTTGTTTTAGTTACAAAACTTCTTATCGTATTTCCCGAAGAATATACTGTTTTTATATTATAGTGTTTAGCTATTCGTCTTATGTTTTCTGAAATCCCTTGAACATATGGAATGTTAATAACACCTAATGGATTATTATTTTGAGAATTTGGTACATTTAGTTTGTTTTTAATTTTAAATATCGTTGAGTTTATTAATTTCTCGGAATAACCATTCTGTTGTAAGTCCTTTTTAATGTTGTTAATTTCTGTGGTTAATTCTTCATTATTACTACAAATATTTACGGCTCTTAAATACAAACTTCTTATAACTCCTTGTTTTGTTGCAACAGAATGATTAGACTTAAAATTTAGGTACTGTCCCGTGTGTGTAGGTTTCCTATATACAGTGGTTTAAATGTTTCTGTCTAATCGTTTGACAAGAACATCCAAAAAAGGTAAGGCCGAATCTTTTTCAATTTCCATGGTGCACTTGATTGTTGGTCGAATACCGTTTAAATGGTGCAGAAAATTCTGTAGTTCGTCATCATTTTCCGGCCATATAATAAATGTGTCATCCATGTATCGTAGCCATAGTTTTGGTTTGACTCTTGCTGTGTTGATCGCATGGTCCTCGAACCACTCCATGTAGATGTTTGCTACCACTGGCGAAAGAGATGAACCCATTGGGAGTCCATCATTTTGCGCGTAAAACTTATCTTTCACTTGAAAGTAAGAGTTACGGAGACAGAGCTCCAAAAGATCCATCACCCCCTCCACCGATAGCGTTGTTCTCTCGTGAAGTGTATCATCAGTTTGTAATTTGTTTTTAATGATACTGAGTGACTCATTTATTGGCACGTTGGTGTAGAGACTTTCTACATCAAAACTTACAAATCTATCGCCGGGATCTAATTCGATACCTTTTAAAACCTCGACAAAATGTTCCGAGTTTTTGACAAAAGATTCAGACTTACCCTGTAGTGGTTGAATTATGTCCAACAAAAACCTTGACAAAATGCTGGTCGGTGAGTCCCTGAGTTTTATTTATAGGATCAATTTCTTAACACTTAGGACATGTGCAACATCATAGCGACATACGACTTCTAGATCCAAAATTAAAATTAAAATTTTCCAATAAACATGTTTAATTCAGTCATTTAAGGTGTTACAAAACTTCCTAAGGCTAACAAAAATAATTTTTCTACACAAATGAACTAAAAAATAATCGAAATCACTTCAACAAAAATGAAAACAAGTGGTCTTGTTTTTGTGAACGACATAGGACTAATTGATTATAGCCAACTTTACGACGTTAACGACATGTGAGAAATTTCAATATTGAAATATTGCGTTTCTGATTGGTCGGAGACATAAGAGGTTTTTCTGGGATATAAAGTAGGATATTTGAGTATGAAAGGCGGTGATCATAGCGTAGGTGGCAACCCTTTCTTTTAGGGATAGTATAAAAGACTACAGCTGTTGCCTTACAGTATGGCGTTGGCTCGTCAAAGGCTAGAGGCGAAAAACCTTGATTAAAAATCCTGGCCCTCCAAGTAGGGGGTTTAGGCATTAAACTGGTTCTCTTATACTTGTAAAACAAAGCAGTTACCAAAAAGCCTAAACAAAGCCTCGGAGCAATGGATGGAAACTCTCGAAGACGAAAAAAGCAAAGAATATAGCTACATGGAACGTACAGGGACTGAATCAAAAGTTGGACATTATTGCAACCGAAGTGCAGAATTGTAAGATCGATATTATTGCACTCACAGAGACACAAAAGAAAGGAACAGGTACGAATAGTGTCGATAATTTCGTCCATATATTCACTGGAGTCCCAAAAGAAAGAAGAGCAGCCAGAGGGGTATCCTTGTTAATAATAAAGAAGAGCAAATATTATTCCCTTTAAGAAAAGACGAATCTAAATACGTACTAAACTTAATTGATAAGGATGATTCATATGTGAGTGGACTTTGCAGCCCTTCCACTGCTACCACCAGTGGGTCTATCACCACTGTATGCCTCATTCTCCAAAAAGGCCGGCTATCAGTTTGGGTGAGACACTGTTCAGATCTTCTGAGTCAATATGAGGTTTACCGAAAGTGTTCTGATGTTTCGTCATCCTCCATACGGAGTCTACATTCGGTCTCTTCTGTTAGTCCAATTCTGTGCATGGGAACTCTCAGTCGACAGTCACCCGTAAAAAGACCAGTCACTATACGTATCTCCTGTCTTGTAATTCCAATGATGTTCCTGGCTCTGTTTCTACAAGGTCCTTTAATGAACTCTTTAGAGTGAACCAGTTCAATTTATCCAGTATTGCTGGAAGCTATTCTCCATCCATTTTAATATGCTTGACTATCGGAGAAGATTTTTATTGTCCTGTTGGTCCATTCGTGGTCAGTAATCCACCGGGCACACAGATCAATGGCCACGAGTTCGGCCTGAAATATAGTAGCCAATTGGCCGAGACTATGTTTAATCACGACTTTTTCTTGGATACTAACAACTCCAGATCCAACGGCTGATGGAATTTTGGATCCGTCGGTATACCGTTATTTGAAAAATTGGTTGGTCCTGTTCTTTAACCAGTCCTCCCTCTCTGGGAGTTAAACTTAATTACTTGTGATCTCGGGTATAGGGAATAAAGATAACAACCAATTTTTTTTGCTACCCAAGTAACATATTACCACTCAATGTTTATTAATTTGGTTCCTAGGTTATTTAGAGGGTGCTGTTATGGGTTTTAGGATCAATTTGGCTACATAAAGGTAATTTATATTGCCAATTACCTAAAGGGGTGTTATACAACCAAAAAGTGATTAATAAAGGGAGTATAATAAAACTGATATTCCTTCTGTTCCTTTTAAATACTTTTGGTTTTATTGATTTCTGATTTATAAAGATGGTCTTATAAAACCATTTTACCTAAAGTTTTTAAAAAGAAATAAATATAAAATTTGGTCATTTAGTTTTTTTTCATCACTTTAGGTCATCACAAAAGTGTTTTATAATAGAGCTAAAAGGTTATCTTATATCCTTTTGTTTTTATAGTTACCAGTAGTTTAAAAGTAAATATGATTAGATAGGCGGCCATATAGAACCTAGTTTCCTTAAGGTTTTTAAGAGTGGTAAATATAAACTTTAGACTTGGTTTTTGCCATTACTTTTAGGCATTTTAAAAAGGTTTTATAGGAAGGCTTAAAGGTAATCTTAATTCTTTTGTATTTATAGTTACCCATAGCTGTATATTACATATTATTTAAATAGGCGGCCATATAAAACCTTGTTTCCTTAAGGGTTCTAACAGAAGTAAATACTTTCGTGTTTTATTTTTTTAGGTATTTCGTGTAAAAATACTCTGCCAATATATGGGCCCCTAAGCTCACACTAGGTACTATAGTTATAGTGTACGTGTGAGCTAATATAACTAAAAACTGAAATATATTTTATTCAACTCCACACTAAATTACCTTTTGTTTGATACCACACAAGCCATGTTTTGACTTAAACTCAAATTTTTGAAATCCACCCCCACCCTTAAAAAAAACAAAAACTAAAATGTATTTTGTTAAACTCCGGACTCAATTACCTTTCGTTTGATATCACACACCCCATATTTTTACTTAAACTCTAATTTTTAAAATATACCCCCACCCTTTTTTTAAAATAAATTAAAATGTATTTTATTTAACTCCAGACTCAATTACCTTTCATTTGATATCACACACGCTATATTTTCACATAAACTCTTTTTGAAATCTATCCCCACCCTTTTATTTGGTTTGTGTTCGGTGGATTTTGTTCATTTTTAAATGGGACCATCTCGACCCAAGACCCAGCCTAGTACCAAATTTTATTGAAATCGGCCAAGCGGTTTTTGAGTTATGCGCGTTGGTCGTTACAGACAGACATACAGACAGACAGACATACAGACAGACAGACAGACAGACAGACAGACAGACGGCGCATCAAAAAAGTTTCAAAATCATCTGAAACGCAAAGATATATAAAAATTTTTGAAATCGGAGCAACTTTTTTTTTCTCGAAAAAATTAGGATCACCATAGCTCACACTACTATAGTATAGTATATGTGTGAGCTAATAATAGATATACCTAGGTACAGATTGGTACCTACCTATTGCAAGATTGATTAATTAAAGCCCAATAATTAATAATTTTTGAGTTTTCGTCCTCCTGGGTAGGACACCCAGGCCTAGATAAGGCCTGTTTAGACGGCCAATATAAGAGGTTGCCCTCCAACCTGCAGGCACAACGAATATCATTGCACTGGTCCTCTCGATTGTGTCGAAATTGCACGATAAAAAACATTTAAGTGTTGAATTATACGCTTTTAAACACTTTAAAAACAGATACAAAAAATGTAAGTGAGGTTATGTTGACTATGTTTACATTGTTCTTTTTTGTTGGTTTCATAAGGGCACTAAAAAATCGTTGTTGCGATACAGTAACAAATAAAACCAAGTGACCACTATAAAACCATAATGGCGTATATAAATTTATTTAAAAAATATTGTAAAGAGAAAATATTTATCTAGTCGTTTTAGCAGTGTTTTTAACAATAATTTTACTTTAATTTTGATTTATGTAAACCAAACAGACTTTTTTAATGGTGAATAGTGTAAATGATTTTTTTTTAATTTTAAATATTTGTTATTTTGTTATCAAAAAACTATTAAAAAGCATTCTTGAGCTGGCGAGCTTGTTTTGAGGGCTTTTCAGATACGATTTTATCAGAAAAATAAATCTGGCAGGCAATTTGATCATCAAGAAAACGACAAACTCGGTATATTTTTATGTGATAAAATAATTTTGGGACTTTGGCAATTTTGTGACCTAAATTATTTTATATAGCCATTGTGCATCTAAAATATCGCCATAGCTTTTATAGGAAAACTTCTTTTCTCTAAAGGTATTATGGTATTCAATAGAATCGCCAGGATACCAAATTACCAAATCTAGTTTTATAATAGGATAGAGGACGTTTTTGAGTTTCTTTTAGAACCTGGCATAATAGCTTTAGGCTCTAAAAGGTTCTATACTGGTGGAACCGCTAGAGGGCGAAGCTGCAGTTTATTTTTTATGGTTTTATAGTGAGTTTAATACATAGGTTGCCACCACCAATTGGGAAGTCCCATTTAGGAGGTCTAAGGGGTATATAAGGGTAATGGGAACGTGCTAGCTACCAAAACATTTAAGGAAAGGCGCTGGCAACCTTTTAGCTTCTGCTATAAATAAAGAAATGTTACTTGGGTTGAATTTACAATTGAAACTGAAATCTCGGTTGAAATCTATTTTAACCGGGATTTCGACCCTTTGGACAGCCCAACCAAATAGACAATAGACAACTTTATTAATCTTTTCAGCTACAATAATGTAGATAAGATACGTCAAATACAAAAAATATAACATTAAGTGTAAATAATAATAGTGTAAATATTTAAAAAAATTAAAACGAAAACACATTTACAAAATTTGTATATATATGTATATAAATATTGAGAACAAAAATTTACCTTCTGCCCAACATGTAGTTTTCAAATTCAATTAAACTATAAAAAGTTTCTTTTAATAAAAGATTTTTGATTTCTTTTTTGAATCTTGGCAGCGACGTAGTTTGTTTGATTTTGTTTGGCAACAAGTTAAAGAATTTGCATCCAAGATAATGAGTACTTTTTTTTATATACTCATGGTTGTGTTTATGGATGCTGAAGTGGTTACGACTTCTAGTTGGATAGTTGTGATAAGAACTATTTAATGTAAAAATATTTTGGTGTTGAAAAATGAAAATGAGTAGTTTATATATGTAAATACTTGTTATTGTCATAATTTTATTATCCTTAAATGCAGAGCGACAAGTACCGTTGTAAGGTATATTGAAAATTAATCTTATAAGTCTCTTTTGACCTACCAATACTCTTTCCACATCCTGAGCACTACCCCATACTGCCACATCATAGGCCAGAGCCGAGTATGTATTAGCATAATACACAGTAATGAGATTTTTTATACTGAGAGAGTTTTTAAGTGACTTAATCATGAAGTAGCATGTATTAAGTTTTGAGCATACATTACTTATGTGTAAACTCCACTCGAAATGAGTATCGACAATAGTTCCCAAAAATTTTGAGCTATCGCTAACTGGCAAAGGGATGTCATTAAAGATTATATTGAGGTCGGTAGGTTTACGGAACTTTGTTCTAAATTCCATAAAGACAGTTTTAGAGACATTTATAATCAGATTGTTTTGCTTGCACCAGTTCGAAAATTCATTTAGGGTTAAGTTGATTTTTTCATGAAGAAAATTTGTGTCTTTTGCGGATACAACGATAGACGTATCATCGGCGAACATAAACACAAGTCCCCACGTGATATATTCGGGAAGGTCGTTAATAAACAGCAAAAATATTAAAGGTGCAAGCACACTGCCTTGGGGCGTGCCTATGTTTGATTCTGTAGATTCTGAATATGTGCTTCCTATTTTGATTTTAAATTTTCTATCTGTAAGAAAAGATTTAATGCAGTTATTACTTTTCCAAATTTACTGTACTATGATTTTATCGCAGCCTGATCAAAATGTTTAGTTGTTATTTTTGTTTCCTGGGAAACAGGAACGGGTTGCAGACAGACCAGAGAATTCGTAGACCGTCCAAAAGCGACCAGATTTAGATGGATGCTGGGACGGACACGAAAAGACCTCGGACTGCTGATAGGTACTCTAACCGGACATAACCGAGCAGAGGAAGCACATGACACGTATAGGAGTCGAGAATGACCCTACCTGCCCAGCCTGTGGACAGGAAGAAGAGACATCAAGACACCTCGTGGCAGAATGCGAGGCCTACGCAAGGTGAGACAACAGGCACTCGAAGCGCCAACTCTGAGCGAGGAAGAACTGCACATGCTCAAATGGGCAGACTTACTGGACTTTGTAAAGAGAACAGGAAGGCCCAATGAGTTACCCGACCATCAAAGGGAAGTGCAGAGAGTGGGTTAAGGGACAGACTTGGGGCATGGCAAAAAGGGCCTACTCTGGTCTACTTGTCAGACCTGCGGGTCAACCCCCCCACTACTACTGTTATTTTTGTTGAAAAATAAATAAATTCACGGATTTTTCCTAGTGTAATGAAAAAAGTAATGTTTAAGGCCCTGAACAATTTTTGATAGATTTTACAATTCGAATTAACAATAACAGCGGTTAACAAGCGGTTAACAAGCGGTTAACAAGCAGTCGAAACCATAGAACAAGCAGTCTAAACCATAGAAGCCCAAGTAACATTTCTTTATTTATAGCAGAAGCTAAAAGGTTGCCAGCGCCTTTCCTTAAAACCATTAGTTTCAATGTTTGGTCACTAGCACGTTCCCATTACCCTTATATACCCCTTAGACCTCCTAAATGGGACTCCCCAATTGGTGGTGGCAACCTATGTATTAAACTCACTATAAAACCATAAGAAATAAACTCCAGCTTCGCCCTCTAGCGGTTCCACCAGTATAGAACCTTTTAGAGCCTAAAGCTATTATGCCAGGTTCTAAAAGCAACTCAGAAACGTCCTCTATCCTATTATAAAACTAGATTTGGTAATTTGGTATCCTGGCGATTCTATTGAATACCATAATACCTTTAGAGTAAAGAAGTTTTCCTATAAAAACTATGGCGATATTTTAGATTCACAATGGCTATATAAAATAATTTAGGTCACAAAATTGCCAAAAATGTCGGAGTCCCAAAATTATTTTATCACATAAAAATATACCGAGTATGTCGTTTTGTTGATGATCAAATTGCCTGCCAGATTTATTTTTCTGATAAAATCGTATCTGAAAAGCTCTCAAAACAAGCGCGCCACCTCAAGAATGCTTTTTAATAGTTTTTTGATAACAAAATAACAAATATTTAAAATTAAAAAAAAATCATTTACACTATTCACCATTAAAAAAGTCTGTTTGGTTTACATAAATCAAAATTAAAGTAAAATTATTGTTAAAAAACACTGCTAAAACGACTAGATAAATATTTTCTCTTTACAATATTTTTTAAATAAATTTATATACGCCATTATGGTTTTATAGTGGTCACTTGGTTTTATTTGTTAGTGTATCGCAACTAGGCTTTTTGAGTGCCCTTATGAAACCAACAAATAAGAACAATGTGAACATAGTCAACATAACCTCACTTAAATTTTTTGTATTTGTCTTTAAAGTGTTTAAAAGCGTATAATTGAACACTTTTAAATGTTTTTTTCGTGCAATTTCGACACAATCGAGAGGGCCAGTGCAATGATTTTCGTTGTGCCTGCAGGTTGGAGGGCAACCTCTTATATTGGTCGTCTAAATAGGCCTTATCTAGGCCTGGGTGTCCTACCCAGGAGGACGGAAACTCAACAATTATTAATTATTGGGCTTTAAATAATCAATCTTGCAATAGGTAGGTACCAATCTGTACCTAGGTATATCTATTATTTTTACAAGAAATACCTAAAAAAATAAAACACGAAAGTATTTACTTACTTCTGTTAGAACCCTTAAGGAAACAAGGTTTTATATGGCCGCCTATTTAAATAATATTTAATATACAGCTATGGGTAACCATAAATACAAAAGAATTAAGTTTACCTTTAAGCCTTCCTATAAAACCTTTTTAAAATGCCTAGAAATAATGGCAAAAACCAAAAGTCTAAAGTTTATATTTACCACTCTTAAAAACCTTAAGGAAACTAGGTTCTATATGGCCGCCTATCTAATCATATTTACTTTTAAACTACTGGTAACTATAAAAACAAAAGGATATAAGATAACCTTTTAGCTCTATTATAAAACACTTTTGTGATGACCTAAAGTAATGAAAAAAACTAAATGACCAAAGTTTATAATTATTTATTTTTAAGAACTTTAGGTAAAATGGTTTTATAAGACCATCTTTATAAATCAGAAATCAATAAAACAAAAAGTATCTAAAAGGAACAGAAGCAATATCAGTTTTATTATACTCCCTTTATAAATCACTTTTTGGTTGTATAACACTCCTTTAGGTAATTGGCAATATAAATTACCTTTATGTAGCCAAATTGATCCTAAAACCCATAACAGCACCCTCTAAATAACCTAGGAACCAAATTAATAAAACCTTGAGTGTAAAAATGTCAAAATAAAATCATAGCCTCTATCTTAGATTTGCCACTTTAACTTTGGTCAGATCTAATCCGGTTCTGTTCAATAAGCCGTAACTGAAATGGAATTGAGCTTGTGAAATTGTTGTTGAACTTAAAACCGATAACTCTCTAATGTTCAAGTTGTTTTTTGTTTATTTTTCAGTTGGCATGAAGCTCCAACCTTTCCAAATATTTCTGATGACACCATTGCTCACCCTGATATCAAAACAAAAATTGAATCAGCTGAGGAATCGACGACCACTGGTGGCACGAAATATCAACAAATAAACAATTCAGGTTTTGAGTCCGGCAACCAGAAGATAAATCTTGAATTGAATTTTCAAAGCAACTTTGGTAGTGTACCAAATAACTCTAAAACTACTCCTAAAACTAAACAGAAACAGTATAAAACAATCCATAAAGACGTGGACAAAAACAAATATGATTTATCAAGTCACATACTCAGACATGAAACCGAAAATAAAATTAACTGGATGCAATGTAAAATCTGTAGTTATAAGACCATAAGCAGATGCAGGCTAAACGAGCATTCAATAATCCATAAAGACGCAAACGACATAAAGTGGTTTTATTGTGCTTGTTGTACTTATAAAGCTAAATTTAAAAATTCTTTAATAAAACACATGCTTAGGCATAAAGACAAGAGTAAAGCTAAATGGTTTCATTGTGAAAAATGTGATTTCAAGACCATACGCATAAGAAGCCTAAACAAGCATGCAATAATCCATAAAGACGTGGACAAAATTAGTTGGTTTTATTGTGCTCATTGCGATTATAAAGCCAAACGGAAATATAACTTATCAATTCACATCATCAAACATAAAAGCAACAGTAAAGATAAGTGGTTTCAATGTGAAAAATGTAGTTTTAAAACCATATACAAAAGTTACCTACCCTATCATGCAATAATCCATAATAGAGATCTGAGCCCTGAAGGGGAGAAAAACTAGAGATATCCCAAAAAAAATAACCCCAAAATTAAATTCGCCCCGCCTGGGAAAACAGAGTCTATTAAACTAAAAAACAAAGGAAAAAATCGGCAACACGCTAGAAGCTTACCTTCTGTAATTCTGCAGCAGTCCCAAAATTTCACTGGCGCGCCGCCCCTCCTTGCGACTGGATTTTCGATCTTCAACCCGAAAACACGTTTGACATCTTTTAGTTTTTTGGCGGAAGTGATTTCTTCATTCCCCTGTCACACACAGGGTGGCGCTTCAAACTCCCAGCGTGAGCAAAAAACGCGCATGATTTTAACAAAATGATCAGGTGATCAAAAAGAAAATAACTTTCAACAAAGAGAGAAATTATCACCTGATCGGAATTTTTCCCAAACAGGACTTTCTTTTTTTGAAGGTTTTTGCAGAAAGCCCAAAAATATCAAAACAAACTTTAAGGTTAGGTTTTCCAAAGTTGATTATTTTGTTACAAATATTCAACAAGCAGCTTGGGAAAACAGTCCAAAACCAAAGAGAATTTTTAAGGGAAAAAACTATCCCAAGGAAATTAGAGACCTTATATTGGAAAAAAGGAAACTAAGAAAAAAGTGGCAACAAAGCCGTGATCCTCGGGACAAAACAAATCTCAACAACATGACGCAGCGCATTAGGCGAGAAATTCTAGTAATAAAAAATGAATCTATTAACCATTTTCTTAATGAGCTTACAGATGATAAAAATACCGACTATTCCCTTTGGAAAGCAACCAAAGATTTTAAAAGACCAATTATCCAAATTCCACCCATACGAAAATCTAACAACCAGTGGGCAAGGAGTAACGAAGAAAAAGCAGATATTTTTGCAAGTCATTTAGAAAAAACATTTCAGCCCCACGAAGCACCAGATGAACACTTTCATTTAAATGAACCCCATCAAATCGAGGACCATATTAAGCTTACATCACCAAAAGAAATATTAACAGAAATCAAAAATATTAATTCGAAAAAAGCCCCAGGGTATGATCTTATTAACGGGGTAGTCATAAAACAACTCCCCAGAAAAGCTATCGTAAAACTATGCAACCTAATTAATGCGTCTTTTAGGCTTAGGTACGTACCTAAACTGTGGAAAGTTGCAGAAGTTATCATGATTCCAAAACCGGGAAAACCACTCCATGACGTGTCATCTTACAGGCCAATATCTTTGCTGCCAATTATATCCAAGCTCTATGAAAAATTATTGCTTAAAAGAATAAAACCCATCATAGAAAGACAAGAAATTATTCCATCTCATCAATTTGGTTTTCGAGACAAGCATTCCACGATAGATCAAGTACACAGAATTACTAATATAATAGAAAAAGCACTAGAAGAGGGAAAAGTTTGTTCTGCAGTTTTTCTAGATGTAGCACAAGCATTTGACAAAGTGTGGCATGAAGGCCTTAATTTTAAACTAAAAAGGTTTCTGCCAAAACAGTATTCGGATATTTTGGAATCATACATATCTGATAGACATTTTAGAGTAAAACAGGAAGACTCATACTCAAATTTAAGAGAAATTCAAGCAGGCGTGCCCCAGGGTAGCGTACTAGGCCCTTATCTATACTTACTATTCACTTGTGATATCCCAAAGCCAGAAAATTGTCACTTAGCAACATTTGCCGATGATACTGGTTTATTGACGGTAGAAAAATCTATTGAAAAATGCATAGAGAAACTTCAGGATGCAGTCACCCAAATTCACAGTTGGACCACAAAGTGGCGAATAAAATTAAATGAAACCAAATCAATTCATGTTGATTTTACAAACAAAAATATAAATCACATACAAATAACAATTAACAACATTCCAGTACCATATTCGAATCAGGCAAAATATCTAGGTATGACACTTGATACCAAATTGCGCTGGAAAGCACATGTTAAGAAAAAAAAAGAAGAACTTGAGATAAGGTATAGAAAAATGAACTGGCTAATTGGAAGGAAGTCCAATTTAACAATTCATAATAAGTTACTGCTTTATAGACAAATACTGAAACCAGTATGGACATATGGTATTCAACTATGGGGTTGTGCTAAAGAGAGTAACATTCTAGTTGTACAGAGATTTCAAAATAAAGTATTAAGAAACATTGTGAATGCACCTTGGTACGTTCGAAATAGTGACCTTCATTGAGATCTAAAAATCGAAACTGTAGCAGAGACTATAAAAAAGTACGCAAAAAGCCATGAAGATAGACTCCATCGGCATGTGAATGTGGAAGCAATTCAGCTTCTAGACAATACTATGCTAGTTCGACGACTAAAAAGAGTGAAGCCGTTTGAGCTAGTAAACTAAGTGAATTACACATAAAACAAAATAATGCTATAAACACAACACAATTGTGAGTTACAGACTAAACAAAGCGGGGAGAACTGTTGAGTGAACCCTAAGTTTAAATCTGACTTTTCTAGTAAATTAAGTTAAAACAAAATTGCTAATTAGTCTTACTGACTAGATTGTAATAAAAAAAAAAACACAGTGTGTTTGACAAATAAAAAAAAAAAAAAAGGTTTTCCAAAAAATTCAAAATAAAACAATAAAGAAAAAATAACTGGCAGCATTAAACATTCCGCCCACCATAAAAATTCCCAATTTTTATAGAAAAACCCAAAAACAAAAAAATAAAAAAAAAAGGTTATTCAATTGCCCAAAGGGTCTAAACAATAAATTAGCATTTTTGCAACAATAATTTTATCGCAATAACTATGGACGTCATACTTAAGTTAATTCAAATAAGCATGATTCACGCTACACAAGGCTTTGAAGGTTGGTTACTGGCTGGGTAACGGACATACCTTCACCAAACTACGGTCAAGTAATCCTTTCGCGGTTTTTACTTGCACGACACGGGGGATTCTATCTGGACTCGAGTAAATTTTTTCAATTCTACCGAGTGACCACTTCAATGGGAGTAGGTTTTCATCGGGAGGGGCTGTCAAGGGTCCCAAAGTGAGGAAATGTCCAGGAGTAAGACTTTGAAAGTCATGAGGATCAGGGCTCATACTACACAATGGTCGACTATTTAAAATAGCCTCAATCTGAAACAATACAGTCATCAACTCTTCAAAGGTTAGGATTTGATCCCCCACAATTCTCTTCAGATGAGTTTTCGTGGACTTTACCCCAGACTCATGGAGTCCACCAAAATGCGGACTGGCGGGTGGATTAAAACACCACTTAATCGCTAAAGTCTCAGCAGCTTGCTGACAATAGGACACAAGGAGGTTATTTGCCCCAACAAAATTAGTGCCCTGGTCACTGTAGAGGGCAGCACATCTGCCACGTCTACTAACAAATCGGCGGAGGGCAGCCAAAAATGCATCAGTGAACAAATCAGAAACAGCCTCCAGGTGAATGGCATTTGTTGGGAAACAAACAAAAATACACCCATAAGCCTTTTGACTTTTTACACCACGACGCTTGGTTAACGTGATGGAGAATGGACCCATAAAATCTACACTAACATGGAAAAAGGGCTTCACCTGGGATACTCTAAATTTAGGAAGGTCACCCATGAATGGGTGCAATGGTTTGGGATTTACCCTGGCACAACAAAAACACTTGGAAATAACACTGTGAATGGCACTTTTCACCGACAAAATCCAAAACTGTTGATTTAGGAGGTACTCTAATAAGCGAGGACCTGGATGTCCATGCTCATTATGGAATTTTTCAATAATCAAAGTGGTAAGCCTATGACTACGAGGCAACAACATGGGGTGTTTCACCTCATATACTAAATCAGTGTGACATAATCTACCGCCCACCCTGAGAACACCATGGGAATCAGGAAAAGGAGCCAACTTTCGAAGAGGCTTAGCACAACTCTCACCCTTACGTATCCTTTTCAAATCTTCAAAAAAAACTTCTTGTTGTACAACTCGCACAACAACTAAAGTAGCATAATAAAGATCTGCCTCATTGAGAGCTTTAGTAGGAAAAGATAAAGAAGGAACTTTTTTCACTCGAAAAGGTCTCAAACAAAAGGCAGCAATGCCCAAGATTTTACGTAAAGATAAGTACTTAGTGAGTAACAGCTGTACTTCATCAAGGGGTATTTCTGTCACAAAAACAAAACGATTTTCCTCAGGGGGTAGATCAGCATCAAACGCATCAATTTTATGGTTCATAGCCCATGTTTCACTAGACTGGGCCAACCAGGTTGGTCCAGTACACCAAAGAGGATGGTCTATCAATGGACCAGGAAGTAAGCTCCGGGATAAGCAATCAGCTGGGTGCTCCTTACCATTTACATGGTACCAACAGCTGGGGGCAACTTTCTCTTGAATAGTCGTTACACGATTGGCTACAAAAACCTTTCGTTTTGATGGACACGATTTTATCCAAGCAAGGGTAACGCTGGAGTCAGACCAAGCAAAAATCTTATCAATCGGGATGCAATCAAGATGATTGCCAACAAACTCCAATAGCTCTGCCAACAATACAGCAGCACACAATTCTAAGCGTGGAATAGAAATATTTTTCAAAGGGCACACCCTACTTTTCCCACACAAAAGGGAGATAGAAATATTTCCATCCAACTCAATTGGTCGAATATATACTGCACCACCATATGCACACATTGAGGCGTCACAAAAGCCATGCAATTCAGTGGTGACAGCATTTTGCTTCACAACATAACGAGGTATTGATATCGAAGATAATAATGGTAGTTGCGACACATAGAGTTGCCACTGTGCAACAATATCACTGGAGGGGGTATCATCCCATGAAAGACCCTGGACCCCCAAACGTTGCAGTAAACACTTAGCAACCAAAACAACTGGGGCTAGGAACCCGAGTGGATCATATATCCTTGCAATCTCAGAGAGAATGTTTCTCTTGGTACAAGGTCTTTCCATGGGCATCACATCATAACAAAACGAATCAGATTTTGGACACCATTTTACCACCTTCACAACTGGGTGGTGTGGAACAAAATATGAATGGAAGTCAGGGTTAGAATTGTCCAATTTCAGAAGCCCCTGGTCTAGGTAATTCTGAACAAATTTTTTGTACACACTATACAAAGCAGGATTCCTCAATAATCGGTTTTCCATCATATTGAATCTACGCAATGCTTAACCTTTAGAGTCACCAAGTTCTTGTCGAGGCTCTCTGAAAGGTAAACGAACAACATATCTGCCAAACTCAGTTCCAGATTGAGCGGCAGCAAACAATTTTCCACAGTCCTCATCAGAGGGAAGAGGGATTTTTGGAGGGGTCGATTCTAGTTCCCAAAACTTTTGTAAGGTACTATCCAATCCAGATTCTATTGGGGAAGACACTAAGGTCAACAAACTAATGGGTTTTTGAGTTTTACGAGGACCATCAATACCACCAAGGAGTATCCAACCAAATATTGAATTAATGGCACAAGGTCCTCCATTTTCTCCTTTTTTAAAGCCAGGCACAAGCATCTGACCAAACAAATCAACACCAATCAAAAGGTCTACACTACTAGGTTGTCCAAAATTAGGATCTGCAAAATCTAAATCTTTTAGGTATGGCCACTGAATAGAATCATATTCTACAACAATCACAGGTATGGTTCCACAAATTTTAGGAATAAGAATGACATCACAGGAAAACAAACTATCAGGAAACTTGGCGGAGCCTATTTTCAATGTAACATTGCCATATGAAGTACTAGAAATCATGCCATTTATTCCCTCAATAGGAGTTCTAATTCGGAGCTACTTTAAGTCCTAACCTCTCAGCCAAAGAGACAGTTACAAAGGACACTTCACTAGCGGAATCTAAAATTGCCCGACAAGACACAAACTTGTTGTGGGCATCTAACACTAAAACTTGGGCAGTTGCAAAAAGCACAGGTCTCCTCTTACGAGGTTCAAAATGGTTGCTACTGGGTGTAGCGGTACACAATGCCTGTTTGGCACCATCAGGTATACGGGGGTCTCCCCCGGACAATCAACTTGGTGGCTCGGAGAGCTTTTCACAAAGTGCAACAGGGAATGGTGAAGACCCTGGCACTGACGATACGTGGCATTTGTAGGGCATTGAGATACACCATGTTTGCCAAAGCAGTTAAAACACAATCGTTCACGCTTAACAAATTGATGGCGCTGACCTACTTCTAATTCCAGAAATCTGGTACACTTCACAAGGGGATGGTAGGGCTGTTGCTGGCAATAAACACAACCTTTATTACCAGACTGGCCTGTTCAAGTCAATAACACAGGATAGGGTGGTTTGCCACCCTTCCTAGGGGGTAGAGGAGGTGAGACCTCCTTCGGCTTATTCAAAAGAGAACTATTTTCCAAAGCCCGACAATTTTTCTTTAAGAATTTAAACAAATCTTTATAGGACGGGATTTCCTTATCACCATACTCAATCTCAAACTGAGTTTTCAATGGGGTATCAACTTTTTGCAAAAGAAGAATCATTTTAGCAAAATCTAAAAGGTCTACATCATCATAGTTTGACAATGCTTCCAAATTTTCCCGGAAAGTGGACAACAATAACCTTAAATCATGTGGGTTGCTCGATTTTGCAGAAGGGGCTTGACAAATAGACCAATAATTTGTTACCAAAAGTCTTTTATTATTAAAGCGTCTAATCATCGCATCGAAGGCTACTCGATAATTATCAGAGGTTAGCGGTATGTTCCTAATTACAGATGCAGCCTCTCCCACCAGAGCGGTATTTAAGGCTCGAAATTTAGCTATTTCACTCATGTCAGCTTTATCGTAAACAAGTGACTTAAACATATCAAAAAAGGTGGGCCATTTTTTAAGATTACCGTCAAAATGAGGTGCCTCTATCCTTTTAATTTCAAGACCCCTGTCCACATTTACCAGGGAATGGTTCAAAATTGTCTGTGAGGCATCTTGGTAATCCTCCGGATAGAGCTCACGACAAATCGATCTAATTGTGTATTTCATTTCATCAAATTCCTGCACTAAAGTTTCCTGACTTTCTTGTATCTGATCACTACTATCCAAGCTTATAATTTCAAAATGCAAAGCATCGAATTGACTTACCAGAGAAGGCACATCTTCCCATCTGGGTTTTAACTTTTTTGCCTTCTCTGCATTGCCCTGGGCTTCGACGGCTCTATTATAAGTTGTTTTTAATTTATTAAAAACGCTATTTTGTTGTTTTTTCAAAACTTTTATGTCAGACATGACAAAGCGGTTTTTATCAGATACAAAAAAGTAGATTTTTTCGCGACAAATCCGCTATCAACACCCGGGTACGGTTCGCTAAGAACGCGGCAACTATCTCGCGCTTAACGAAAGCAAAAAACGAAGGTAAATTTCGACGGATTTCACACAAACAAATTCGAAACCCGACGAATAATCAACAATTTTCTAACCTCGGAGGTAAACAAAACAACACGTGAAGTTGTGAGGTTAAAACACACAAACGTCAATGAAACGTCAGTCAGCAAGAAAAAGAACGGGGGCCCGGGCCGCTGCCAAATGTCGAACGGGGGTTTTTTTTTATCGCCGCACGAGGTCATAAACCAAACTCAGGGCAACCAACCTTCAAAACCATGCGGACTCTAAAAAAAAACCAGTACAAAAACAACAATGTCCGAATCTGGCAAAAAAAAACGATAAAATGTGGTTGCTGCAAAAAATAATAAAATTACCAATTTTTTAACAAAAAAAAACTGTAAAATCCAAAGGGCTTTTTCAAAACATAAGGGTCTGAAGGACCAAATAGAGATCTGAGCCCTGAAGGGGAGAAAAACTAGAGATATCCCAAAAAAAATAACCCCAAAATTAAATTCGCCCCGCCTGGGAAAACAGAGTCTATTAAACTAAAAAACAAAGGAAAAAAATCGGCAACACGCTAGAAGCTTACCTTCTGTAATTCTGCAGCAGTCCCAAAATTTCACTGGCGGCACCGCCCCTCCTTGCTACTGGAATTTTGGTCTTCAACCCGAAAACACGTGTGACTTCTTTTAGTTTTTTGGCGGAAGTGATTTCTTCATTCCCCTGTCACACACAGGGTGGCGCTTCAAACTCCCAGCGTGAGCAAAAAACGCGCATGATTTTAACAAAATGATCAGGTGATCAAAAAGAAAATAACTTTGAACAAAGAGAGAAATTATCACCTGATCGGAATTTTTCCCAAACAGGACTTTTATTTTTTGAAGGTTTTTGCAGAAAGCCCAAAAATATCAAAACAAACTTTGTAACGAAGTTACTATTTTTTTTATTGTTTTAATTAATTTTCTAGACTATTTAAGCTCAGACAGTTAAAAAATATTTTTACTGAAACCTGACTCAATTTTCGCTTATTAATTTTGTTTCATATTTTCCGAGGAAAAATGCCGTTTTGACATATGAATGTCATTAAAGCCTTTCAAAACGTTTGTTGCAAAAAGACTAGATAAAATAATATTCCGAATAAGTGAATCCACGTTCATTTTTAAAAACGTGATTGGGTTTCATTCGGTTATTTCCGTTGATTCTCGATTTGTAGCCGAGCTCTAGCCTATGAAACAGCAATGCATTCGCCCATACGAGGATTCGAGATTTGTTTCTCGTTCGAGCACAATGTATAGGTGGTACGCGGTGTGTGCAGATGTCGACGGGTTTCTGGTAAGAATGGGATTTATAAAAGAAACCTCATTTTTGCCTAGTCAAAGTTTTTATAATTCTATTTGATTTGAATTTATTTTGAACCGTGCAAATTACTTGATTGTCCTTTCCCGATTCCATGCTTTCCCGTTAGTATCTTACATGTTTTCTGGTATTTATTAATTTTCTTTCGCAAGAAAATTAAGAAACAAATCGGGTTTATTACTTATGGGCTGCAGGTTCGTCACCAAGTAATAATCATCCCGGATTTGACACATCAGTTTCCCTTTTCCTGGTTTTTATTATTTTTGTTCTCTTTCAAGAAAGCAAAACTGATAACAAAGCTATAGATTATATTTCGTGGGCTGTATGTTTCGTCACCGACTCATAATTGTAGCGCTTTGCTAAACCCCCGTTCTCGTTTCCCGTTTCCGGTTTTTTTATTATTATTTTTGTTCTCTTTCGAGAAAGCAAGAATGATAACAAAGCTATAGATTATGTTTCGTGGGCCGTATGTTTCGTCACCGACTCATAATTGTAGCGCTTTGCTAAACCCCCCGTCCTCGTTTCCCGAATCCCGTTTTTTTATTATTATTTTTGTTCTCTTTCGAGGAAGCAAAACTGATAACAAAGCTATAGATTATATTTCGTGGGCTGTATGTTTCGTCACCGACTTATAATTGTAGCGCTTTGCTAAACCCCCGTCCTCGTTTCCCGTTTTTTTTTTATTTTATTATTTTTGTTCTCTTTCAAGGAAGCAAAAATGATAACAAAGCTATAGATTATGTTTCGTGGGCCGTATGTTTCGTCACCGACTCATAATAGTAGCGCTTTGCTAAACCCCCGTCCTCGTTTCCCGAATCCCGTTTTTTTATTATTATTTTTGTTCTCTTTCGAGGAAGCAAAACTGATAACAAAGCTATAGATTATATTTCGTGGGCTGTATGTTTCGTCACCGACTTATAATTGTAGCGCTTTGCTAAACCCCCGTCCTCGTTTCCCGTTTTTTTTTTATTTTATTATTTTTGTTCTCTTTCAAGGAAGCAAGAATGATAACAAAGCTATAGATTATATTTCGTGGGCTGTATGTTTCGTCACCGACTCATAATTGTAGCGCTTTGCTAAACCCCCCGTCCTCGTTTCCCGAATCCCGTTTTTTTTATTATTATTTTTGTTCTCTTTCGAGGAAGCAAAACTGATAACAAAGCTATAGATTATATTTCGTGGGCTGTATGTTTCGTCACCGACTCATAATTGTAGCGCTTTGCTAAACCCCCGTCCTCGTTTCTCGTTTCCCGTTTTTTTTTATTATTTTTGTTCTCTTTCATGGAAGCAAGAATGATAACAAAGCTATAGATTATGTTTCGTGGGCCGTATGTTTCGTCACCGACTCATAATTGTAGCGCTTTGCTAAACCCCCGTCCTCGTTTCCCGAATCCCGTTTTTTTATTATTATTTTTGTTCTCTTTCGAGGAAGCAAAAATGATAACAAAGCTATAGATTATGTTTCGTGGGCCGTATGTTTCGTCACCGACTCATAATTGTAGCGCTTTGCTAAACCCCCCGTCCTCGTTTCCCGAATCCCGTTTTTTTTATTATTATTTTTGTTCTCTTTCGAGGAAGCAAAACTGATAACAAAGCTATAGATTATATTTCGTGGGCTGTATGTTTCGTCACCGACTCATAATTGTAGCGCTTTGCTAAACCCCCGTCCTCGTTTCTCGTTTCCCGTTTTTTTTTATTATTTTTGTTCTCTTTCATGGAAGCAAGAATGATAACAAAGCTATAGATTATGTTTCGTGGGCCGTATGTTTCGTCACCGACTCATAATTGTAGCGCTTTGCTAAACCCCCGTCCTCGTTTCCCGAATCCCGTTTTTTTATTATTATTTTTGTTCTCTTTCGAGGAAGCAAAAATGATAACAAAGCTATAGATTATGTTTCGTGGGCCGTATGTTTCGTCACCGACTCATAATTGTAGCGCTTTGCTAAACCCCCCGTCCTCGTTTCCCGAATCCCGTTTTTTTATTATTATTTTTGTTCTCTTTCGAGGAAGCAAAACTGATAACAAAGCTATAGATTATATTTCGTGGGCTGTATGTTTCGTCACCGACTCATAATTGTAGCGCTTTGCTAAACCCCCGTCCTCGTTTCCCGAATCCCGTTTTTTTATTATTATTTTTGTTCTCTTTCGAGGAAGCAAAACTGATAACAAAGCTATAGATTATATTTCGTGGGCTGTATGTTTCGTCACCGACTCATAATTGTAGCGCTTTGCTAAACCCCCCGTCCTCGTTTCCCGAATCCCGTTTTTTTATTATTATTTTTGTTCTCTTTCGAGGAAGCAAAACTGATAACAAAGCTATAGATTATATTTCGTGGGCTGTATGTTTCGTCACCGACTCATAATTGTAGCGCTTTGCTAAACCCCCGTCCTCGTTTCCCGTTTTTTTTTTATTTTATTATTTTTGTTCTCTTTCGAGGAAGCAAAACTGATAACAAAGCTATAGATTATATTTCGTGGGCTGTATGTTTCGTCACCGACTTATAATTGTAGCGCTTTGCTAAACCCCCGTCCTCGTTTCCCGTTTTTTTTTTATTTTATTATTTTTGTTCTCTTTCAAGGAAGCAAAACTGATAACAAAGCTATAGATTATATTTCGTGGGCTGTATGTTTCGTCACCGACTTATAATTGTAGCGCTTTGCTAAACCCCCGTCCTCGTTTCCCGTTTTTTTTTTATTTTATTATTTTTGTTCTCTTTCAAGGAAGCAAAAATGATAACAAAGCTATAGATTATGTTTCGTGGGCCGTATGTTTCGTCACCGACTCATAATAGTAGCGCTTTGCTAAACCCCCGTCCTCGTTTCCCGAATCCCGTTTTTTTATTATTATTTTTGTTCTCTTTCGAGGAAGCAAAACTGATAACAAAGCTATAGATTATATTTCGTGGGCTGTATGTTTCGTCACCGACTTATAATTGTAGCGCTTTGCTAAACCCCCGTCCTCGTTTCCCGTTTTTTTTTTATTTTATTATTTTTGTTCTCTTTCAAGGAAGCAAGAATGATAACAAAGCTATAGATTATATTTCGTGGGCTGTATGTTTCGTCACCGACTCATAATTGTAGCGCTTTGCTAAACCCCCCGTCCTCGTTTCCCGAATCCCGTTTTTTTTATTATTATTTTTGTTCTCTTTCGAGGAAGCAAAACTGATAACAAAGCTATAGATTATATTTCGTGGGCTGTATGTTTCGTCACCGACTCATAATTGTAGCGCTTTGCTAAACCCCCGTCCTCGTTTCTCGTTTCCCGTTTTTTTTTATTATTTTTGTTCTCTTTCATGGAAGCAAGAATGATAACAAAGCTATAGATTATGTTTCGTGGGCCGTATGTTTCGTCACCGACTCATAATTGTAGCGCTTTGCTAAACCCCCGTCCTCGTTTCCCGAATCCCGTTTTTTTATTATTATTTTTGTTCTCTTTCGAGGAAGCAAAAATGATAACAAAGCTATAGATTATGTTTCGTGGGCCGTATGTTTCGTCACCGACTCATAATTGTAGCGCTTTGCTAAACCCCCCGTCCTCGTTTCCCGAATCCCGTTTTTTTTATTATTATTTTTGTTCTCTTTCGAGGAAGCAAAACTGATAACAAAGCTATAGATTATATTTCGTGGGCTGTATGTTTCGTCACCGACTCATAATTGTAGCGCTTTGCTAAACCCCCGTCCTCGTTTCTCGTTTCCCGTTTTTTTTTATTATTTTTGTTCTCTTTCATGGAAGCAAGAATGATAACAAAGCTATAGATTATGTTTCGTGGGCCGTATGTTTCGTCACCGACTCATAATTGTAGCGCTTTGCTAAACCCCCGTCCTCGTTTCCCGAATCCCGTTTTTTTATTATTATTTTTGTTCTCTTTCGAGGAAGCAAAAATGATAACAAAGCTATAGATTATGTTTCGTGGGCCGTATGTTTCGTCACCGACTCATAATTGTAGCGCTTTGCTAAACCCCCCGTCCTCGTTTCCCGAATCCCGTTTTTTTATTATTATTTTTGTTCTCTTTCGAGGAAGCAAAACTGATAACAAAGCTATAGATTATATTTCGTGGGCTGTATGTTTCGTCACCGACTCATAATTGTAGCGCTTTGCTAAACCCCCCGTCCTCGTTTCCCGAATCCCGTTTTTTTATTATTATTTTTGTTCTCTTTCGAGGAAGCAAAACTGATAACAAAGCTATAGATTATATTTCGTGGGCTGTATGTTTCGTCACCGACTCATAATTGTAGCGCTTTGCTAAACCCCCGTCCTCGTTTCTCGTTTCCCGTTTTTTTTTATTATTTTTGTTCTCTTTCATGGAAGCAAGAATGATAACAAAGCTATAGATTATGTTTCGTGGGCCGTATGTTTCGTCACCGACTCATAATTGTAGCGCTTTGCTAAACCCCCGTCCTCGTTTCCCGAATCCCGTTTTTTTATTATTATTTTTGTTCTCTTTCGAGGAAGCAAAAATGATAACAAAGCTATAGATTATGTTTCGTGGGCCGTATGTTTCGTCACCGACTCATAATTGTAGCGCTTTGCTAAACCCCCCGTCCTCGTTTCCCGAATCCCGTTTTTTTTATTATTATTTTTGTTCTCTTTCGAGGAAGCAAAACTGATAACAAAGCTATAGATTATATTTCGTGGGCTGTATGTTTCGTCACCGACTCATAATTGTAGCGCTTTGCTAAACCCCCGTCCTCGTTTCTCGTTTCCCGTTTTTTTTTATTATTTTTGTTCTCTTTCATGGAAGCAAGAATGATAACAAAGCTATAGATTATGTTTCGTGGGCCGTATGTTTCGTCACCGACTCATAATTGTAGCGCTTTGCTAAACCCCCGTCCTCGTTTCCCGAATCCCGTTTTTTTATTATTATTTTTGTTCTCTTTCGAGGAAGCAAAAATGATAACAAAGCTATAGATTATGTTTCGTGGGCCGTATGTTTCGTCACCGACTCATAATTGTAGCGCTTTGCTAAACCCCCCGTCCTCGTTTCCCGAATCCCGTTTTTTTATTATTATTTTTGTTCTCTTTCGAGGAAGCAAAACTGATAACAAAGCTATAGATTATATTTCGTGGGCTGTATGTTTCGTCACCGACTCATAATTGTAGCGCTTTGCTAAACCCCCCGTCCTCGTTTCCCGAATCCCGTTTTTTTATTATTATTTTTGTTCTCTTTCGAGGAAGCAAAACTGATAACAAAGCTATAGATTATATTTCGTGGGCTGTATGTTTCGTCACCGACTCATAATTGTAGCGCTTTGCTAAACCCCCGTCCTCGTTTCTCGTTTCCCGTTTTTTTTTATTATTTTTGTTCTCTTTCATGGAAGCAAGAATGATAACAAAGCTATAGATTATGTTTCGTGGGCCGTATGTTTCGTCACCGACTCATAATTGTAGCGCTTTGCTAAACCCCCGTCCTCGTTTCCCGAATCCCGTTTTTTTATTATTATTTTTGTTCTCTTTCGAGGAAGCAAAAATGATAACAAAGCTATAGATTATGTTTCGTGGGCCGTATGTTTCGTCACCGACTCATAATTGTAGCGCTTTGCTAAACCCCCCGTCCTCGTTTCCCGAATCCCGTTTTTTTTATTATTATTTTTGTTCTCTTTCGAGGAAGCAAAACTGATAACAAAGCTATAGATTATATTTCGTGGGCTGTATGTTTCGTCACCGACTCATAATTGTAGCGCTTTGCTAAACCCCCGTCCTCGTTTCTCGTTTCCCGTTTTTTTTTATTATTTTTGTTCTCTTTCATGGAAGCAAGAATGATAACAAAGCTATAGATTATGTTTCGTGGGCCGTATGTTTCGTCACCGACTCATAATTGTAGCGCTTTGCTAAACCCCCGTCCTCGTTTCCCGAATCCCGTTTTTTTATTATTATTTTTGTTCTCTTTCGAGGAAGCAAAAATGATAACAAAGCTATAGATTATGTTTCGTGGGCCGTATGTTTCGTCACCGACTCATAATTGTAGCGCTTTGCTAAACCCCCCGTCCTCGTTTCCCGAATCCCGTTTTTTTATTATTATTTTTGTTCTCTTTCGAGGAAGCAAAACTGATAACAAAGCTATAGATTATATTTCGTGGGCTGTATGTTTCGTCACCGACTTATAATTGTAGCGCTTTGCTAAACCCCCGTCCTCGTTTCCCGTTTTTTTTTTATTTTATTATTTTTGTTCTCTTTCAAGGAAGCAAAAATGATAACAAAGCTATAGATTATGTTTCGTGGGCCGTATGTTTCGTCACCGACTCATAATTGTAGCGCTTTGCTAAACCCCCGTTCTCGTTTCCCGTTTCCGGTTTTTTTATTATTATTTTTGTTCTCTTTCGAGAAAGCAAAAATGATAACAAAGCTATAGATTATGTTTCATGGGCCGTATGTTTCGTCACCGACTCATAGTCATCGCGGCTTTGTGCAGCCAGCTCTCCCGTTTAGATAAAACCTGGTATTTATTAATTTCTTCCTAATTCTCTTTTTATTTTTCATAATTAACGATTTTTTTTTCTGTCACGATTATTGCTTCGTTATTGCCACGTTAGACCCGTGTCCCACCGCGACCTTATAAACTTAAAAGTTGGTATAGTTAAATTTTTTATCCGTTTCTTTTGGTAAATAACCTGTTACCTGTTACCGTAAGACATATATGCTCTCACCGTAAATTAAACCTGTTAAAGTGGTACCACATTCCGTTTCTATTTGTAAATATTCTGTTTAATTTTTTTTCCGTTTCTTTTGTACATAACCGACATGAACCTAACCGAACCGCGAGACATATATGACCCGACCAGTCCTGTGAAACTTCAAAGTTGGTAAAGTTTCGTTTTCTTCCAGTTAAATAGCCGTAAATTTGTAAAATTATAGTATGTAATTAACTACCAGCTGTTTAAGGAAATCTTTCTCCAATTTTTTTTTATGTTGGGAAAAGTCTTTTTGGGGCAAAAAGAAATCAGTATTTAACTAACGTCCATCCGATCTAATCGGACCTAACCAGATTTGTTAAATCCTTTTGTTAGAGCAAGGCCAACACAAAAATAGAGGCCACGACCCTGAAAAAATCAGCTGTTCTCCCGGGGCTGATTTTTACATTGGGTCTTATGGGAGGTCAGACGTTTTTTTATAATATTTTCAAAATGGCACTACAGATTTCCGCAAAATTTCAGTGAAATATTCTCAGACACCATCCCGATATTCCACCAAAGGTTTGTAAGGAAGCAACATGATTAAAAGGTTAAAATCTTCAAGATTTAGCATTCCTTATTTTGAATTCAAATTACCCGCCATGTACCACATGCCAACTGTTATATTTGACATGTATTTGACTTTGTCATATGTGATTGTCACATTCGCTTCTGCTTTAAACTTAATTTTTGTGTGAGCTAATGAAGCGGCTATGAAAAATTAGGGCTTACTATACATTTAAAAAAAATTGTTCTGCCAGAATAAAGTAAAAACAGTCTCAAAAACGGCTTTATTTAACAAAAAATCAAATATTCATGAACCGTCATTCCAACTTCAAAATTTTAAAGACAATCAGCTGTGTCGTAACGTGACCATCAAAAAAAAATCAGCCCCGGATGTGACGTCAACAAAGTGGAGGATCGTGGCCCGTCCATTTTGATAGCCCAGGTTAGAGTTCCGAGGTGATAAGGCGTTGAGTTTTAAGTCCTTTTTCATAACTTTCACTTTTTTTTAAAATACCTAACTGTCTGTGCTAAAATAGCGCAAACAAAGTAAACTGGAGTTTTTTTTATTTGACTTGATAGAAATAAGGCATTTATAGTTTTGTTTTATTTATTAAGTTGCATATATTTAGTTATTTTCTTTGAGGGTTTGTACCACTAAATTAGAATTAGAAATTGAGTTTTTAATGAAATTGTAGTTTACTTACCTGGTTATTCTCCACTGTTTAAAAGCATACCCGAGAGGCAAGGGAGACTCTAGGCTCCCTTATTTCCTAGAGTGGCACCCGAGGCAAAATTTCGATCGATTCTATCCCTCGAAATCCCAAAATTGAATCGACCGAAACCCTGGGACGTCAAAAGTAGGGGAAAATTCGTTAGATGACGCGAAACCCTCTTACAACTTTAAGGTTAGGTTTTCCAAAAAATTCAAAATAAAACAATAAAGAAAAAATACCTGGCAGCATTAAACCATAAAGACATGGACAAAATTAAGTGGTTTTATTGTGCTCACTGCGATTATAAAGCCAAACAAAAATATAATTTATCAATTCACATGCTCAGACATAAAAGCAAAAGTAAAGATAAGTGGTTTCAATGTAAAAAATGTAGTTATAAGACCATACGCAGAGGCAGCCTAAACCAGCATGCAATAATCCATAAAGACGTGGACAAAATTAAGTTGTTTTATTGTGCTCATTGCGATTATAAATAATTGCTCAGACATAAAAACGAAAGTAAAGTGCAATAATCCATAAAGACGTGAAGAAAATTAAGTGAAGTTATAAGACTAAATATAAGGGTCATTTCATATAACACATGTGTAGACAAAGACAAAGTTAAGTGGTTTCAATGTGCAGAATGTAGTTATAATACAAAATATAAAAAAATCCTTAAATTATCAAACTGATTTCATTGTGCCTACTTCGATGTAAATTATTTTATTTCCATTTGGCTTATATAACATGCATTCTCCCTTATATATGTACAATGAGGGAAAAAAAGCCCCTGATATGTGTTTTGCTTTTCTAATAAAAAGTTTTAGTTCTGTGGCGATGTCTTTTAGATTAATAAAGATATTTTATTCTATTTTAAGTTCAAGTTCTTTATTGATGTTAATGTGCTAACGCACTTACATACGTTAAGATTACAAAATTAAGGAATTACATGTCATAAAAAATTTAACAATAAATTGTAAAAATATTTTAAATTAAGTTCCTATAAAAATATAAAAAAATAAGTCCACTAATAACAATAATTCGTAATTTTAGCTTTAACAATGTTTGTGTAACCATTCAAAAAAATAGAAAAAAAGAATATATAAATAAATCTAGTCAAAAAATGTTTTAAAATACTTATCTCTACTTTAAAATTTAAATGAACAAAATAACAAAAAAAAAGAAAATAATAATAAGTAGCTATTAAAAATGTATGTATATAGGGCCTAACCTACTTCTAAAAAATAATAAAACCAACAGCTATTAAAAATATAATAGTTACAGTAAAAGAGTAGTCCGTAATTAATAAAATAAAATAATCGATGTATAAAATTTAAAAAAATTTTAAGTTAAATAAAAAAGAAATAGAACAATGCACATGTTGTTTTAAAAGTTGCTGTAAAATGTTTTAAGTTACTTATAATCACTGTAAAATTTATAGAAACAAAATAAAAGTAGTTAATAAAAACTTTATATATGTAGGACCTAAAGTACCACTAAATACTATTTAAAACAATAGCGACAAAAATATATATAATAGTTACATTTAAACAAACAATCATAAATTCAAAAACGACATTAATTCTATTTGATAATATGAGAAAAATACTCTGCCAATATATGGGCCCCTAAGCTCACACTAGGTACTATAGTTATAGTGTACGTGTGAGCTAATATAACTAAAAACTGAAATATATTTTATTTAACTCCAGACTAAATTACCTTTTGTTTGATACCACACAAGCCATGTTTTGACTTAAATTCAAATTTTTGAAATCTACCCCCTTAAAAAATACTCTGCCAATATATGGGCCCCTAAGCTCACACTAGGTACTATAGTTATAGTGTACGTGTGAGCTAATATAACTAAAAAGTGAAATATATTTTATTCAACTCCAGACTAAATTACCTTTTGTTTGATACCACACAAGCCATGTTTTGACTTAAACTCAAATTTTTGAAATCTACCCCCACCCTTAAAAAAAACAAAAAACTAAAATGTATTTTGTTAAACTCCTGACTCAATTACCTTTCATTTGATATCACACACGCCATATTTTCACTTAAACTCTAATTTTTAAAATATACCCCCACCCTTTTTTTTTAAATAAATTAAAATGTATTTTGTTTAACTGCAGACTCAATTACCTTTCGTTTGATATCACACACGCCATATTTTCACATAAACTCTAATTTTTGAAATCTACCCCCACCCTTTTATTTGGTTTGTGTTTGGTGGATTTTGTTCATTTTTAAATGGGACCATCTCGACCCAAGACCCAGCCTAGGTACCAAATTTCATTAAAATCGGCCAAGCGGTTTTTGAGTTATGCGCGTTGGTCGTTACAGACAGACATACAGACACACAGACAGACAGACAGACAGACAGACAGACAGACAGACATACAGACAGACAGACAGACGGCGCAACAAAAAAGTTTCAAAATCATCTGAAACGCAAAGATATATAAAAAATTTTGAAATCGGAGCAACTTATTTTTTCTCGAAAAAATTAGGATCACCATAGCTCACACTACTATAGTATAGTATATGTGTGAGCTAAAACAAAAAACTAAAATGTATTTTGTTAAACTCCGGACTCAATTACCTTTCGTTTGATATCACACACGCCATATTTTCACTTAAACTCTAATTTTTAAAATATACCCCCACCCTTTTTTTTTTAAATAAATTAAAATGTATTTTGTTTAACTGCAGACTCAATTACCTTTCGTTTGATATCACACACGCCATATTTTCACATAAACTCTAATTTTTGAAATCTACCCCCACCCTTTTATTTGGTTTGTGTTCGGTGGATTTTGTTCATTTTTAAATGGGACCATCTAGAGCCAAGACCCAGCCTAGGTACCAAATTTCATTAAAATCGGTCAAGCGGTTTTTGAGTTATGCGCGTTGGTCGTTACAGACAGACAGACAGACAGACGGCGCAACAAAAAAGTTTCAAAATCATCTGAAACGCAAAGATATATAAAAAATTTTGAAATCGGAGCAACTTTTTTTTTCTCGAAAAAATTAGGATCACCATAGCTCACACTACTATAGGATAGTATATGTGTGAGCTAATATAACTAATAGCTACAATGCAAAGTATAATTTCCAATTCAATTCTGGCAAATTGTTTTTTGTTTACTTTTCAGTTTCCATGAAGATTCAACCTTTCCAAATATTTCTGATGACACCATTGCTCACCCTGATATTAAAACAACAATTGAATTAGCTGAGGAATCGACGACCACTGGTGGCAAGAAATATCAACAAATAAACAATTCAGGTTTTGAGTCCGGCAACCAGAAGATAAATCTTGAATTGAATTTTCAAAGCAACTTTGGTAGTGTACCAAATAACACTAAAACTACTCCTAAAACTAAACAGAAACAGTATAAAACAATCCATAAAGACGTGGGCAAAATTAAGTGGTTTTATTGTGCTCATTGCGATTACAAGGCCAAAAATAAAATAACCCTTAATAGGCACGCGCTACTCCATAAAGACGCAAACGTAATAAAGTGGTTTTATTGTGCTTGTTGTATTTATAAAGCTAAATATAAAAGTGATTTAATAAAACACATGCTTAGACATAAAGACAAGAGTAAAGTTAAATGGTTTCATTGTGAAAAATGTGGTTTTAAGTCCATATACAGAAGCAGCCTAAACAAGCATGCAATAATCCATAAAGACGTGGACAGAATTAGTTGGTTTTATTGTACTCATTGCGATTATAAAGCCAAACGGAAAAATAATTTATCAATTCACATGCTCAGACATAAAAGCAAGAGTAAAGATAAGTGGCTTCAATGTGAAAGATGTAATTTTAAAACCATATACAGAAGTAGCCTAAACCATCATGCAATAAGCCATAAAGACGTGGACAAAATTAAGTGGTATAATTGTGCTGATTGCGATTATAAAGCCAAAGATAAAAAAGGCTTTAATAGGCATGCCCTAAATCATAAAGACGCAAACGATATAAAGTGGTTTTATTGTGCTTGTTGTATTTATAAAGCTAAATATAAAAGTGATTTAATAAAACACATGCTTAGACATAAAGACAAGAGTAAAGTTAAATGGTTTCATTGTGAAAAATGTGGTTTTAAGTCCACATACAGAAGCAGCCTAAACAAGCATGCAATAATCCATAAAGACGTGGACAAAATTAGTTGGTTTTATTGTGCTCATTGCGATTATAAAGCCAAACGGAAAAATAATTTATCAATTCACATGCTCAGACATAAAAGCAAGAGTAAAGTTAAATGGTTTCATTGTGAAAAATGTGGTTTTAAGTCCACATACAGAAGTAGCCTAAACCATCATGCAATAAGCCATAAAGACGTGGACAAAATTAAGTGGTTTAATTGTGCTGATTGCGATTATAAAGCCAAAGATAAAAAATGCTTTAATAGGCATGCGCTAATTCATAAAGACGCAAACGATATACAGTGGTTTCATTGTGCTTGTTGTGATTATAAGACTAAATATAAAAGTAGTTTAACAAGACACATGCTTAGACATAAAGACAAGACTGAAGTTGAGTAGTTTCAATGTGAAAAATGTAGTTTTAAGACCATACACAGAAGCAGCCTAAACCACCATGCAATAATCCATAAAGGCATGGACAAAATTACGTTGTTTTATTGTGCTCATTGCGATTATAAATAATTGCTCAGACATAAAAACGAAAGTGGATTCAATGTGCAAAATGTAGTTTTAAGACCAAATTTAAAAGGAATTTTATAAACCACTTGCTTAGACATAAAGTTAAGAGTGAATTTGAGTGGTTTCGATATCAGAAATGTAGGTTTAAGAACATACACAGAAGCAGCCTATACCAGCATGCAATAATCCATAAAGACGTGAAGAAAATTAAGTGAAGTTATAAGACTAAATATAAGGGTCATTTCATATAACACATGTGTAGACAAAGACAAAGTTAAGTGGTTTCAATGTGCAGAATGTAGTTATAATACAAAATATAAAAAAATCCTTAAATTATCAAACTGATTTCATTGTGCCTACTTCGATGTAAATTATTTTATTTCCATTTGGCTTATATAACATGCATTCTCCCTTATATATGTACAATGAGGGAAAAAAAGCCCCTGATATGTGTTTTGCTTTTCTTATAGAAAGTTTTAGTTTTTTGGCGATGTCTTTTAGATTAAAAAAGATATTTTATTCTATTTTAAGTTCAAGTTCTTTATTGATGTTAATGTGCTAACACACTTACATACGTCAAGATTACAAAATTAAGGAATTACATGTCATAAAAAATTTAACAATAAATTGTAAAAATATTTTAAATTAAGTTCTTGTGAAAATATAAAAAAATAAGTCCACTAATAACAATAATTCGTAATTTTATCTTTAATAATGTTTGTGTAACCATTCAAAAAAATAGAAAAAAAGAATATATAAATAAATGTAGTCAAAAAATGTTTTAAAATACTTATCCCTACTTTAAAATTTAAATGAATAAAATAAAAACAAAAAGAAAGTAATAATAAGTAGCTATTAAAAATGTATGTATATAGGGCCTAAACTACTTCTAAAAAATAATAAAACCAACAGCTATTAAAAATATAATAGTTACAGTAAAAAAGTAGTCCGTAATTAATAAAATAAAATAATCGATGTATAAAATTTAAAAAAGTTTAAGTTAAATAAAAAAAGAAATAGAACAATGCACATGTTGTTTTAAAAGTTGCTGTAAAATGTTTTAAGTTACTTATAATCACTGTAAAATTTATAGAAAGAAAATAAAAGTAGTTAATAAAAACTTTATATATGTAGGACCTAAAGTACCACTAAATACTATTTAAAACAATAGCGACAAAAATATATATAATAGTTACATTAAAACAAAGAATCATAAATTCTAAAACGACATTAATTCTATTTGATAATATGAGAAAAATATAACTAATAGCTACAATGCAAAGTATAATTTCCAATTCAATTCTGGCAAATTGTTTTTTGTTTACTTTTCAGTTTCCATGAAGATTCAACCTTTCCAAATATTTCTGATGACACCATTGCTCACCCTGATATTAAAACAACAATTGAATCAGCTGAGGAATCGACGACCACTGGTGGCACGAAATATCAGCAAATAAACAATTCAGGTTTTGAATCCGGCAACCAGAAGATAAATCTTGAATTGAATTTTCAAAGCAAGTTTGAATGTATATTAAATTGCACTAAAGCCACTCCTAAAACTAAACTGAAAGTGTATACAACAATTCCTGAAAACAAAAACGAATGGTTTTATTGTGTTCATTGCAAATATAAAAGTCAACGAAATTTTCATTTAATAAGACACATGCTCATTCATACTGACGAAAGTGATGTTAAAATATTTCAATCTAAAACATGTGGCTACAAGACTAAATACAAATCTAGCCTAGACACGCATGCAATGATTCATAAACAAGTTCACAAAACTAAGTTGTTTTATTGTTTTGATTGCGATTATGCAACTAAACGAAAACATAATTTAAGAACACACCTGGTTAGACAAAAAGACGAAAGTGCTGATAATTGGTTTCAATGTAAAGAATGTAGCTTCAAGACCAAATTTAAATGTGGTTTCATTAAACACATCGTTATACATAAAGACAAGAGTAAAGTTAACTGGTTTCAATGTGAAAAATGTAGTTATAAGACCATAAACAGACGCAGCCTAAACAACCATGCCATAATCCATAAAAACGTGGACACAAAAATTAAGTGGTTTTATTGTGCTCATTGCGATTACAAGGCCAAAGATAAAAGTAACTTAAAAAAGCACGCGCTAATTCATAAAGACGCAAAGGACATAAAGTGGTTTTGTTGTGCTCTTTGTGATTACAAGACTAAATATAAATGTCATTTAGTAAAACACATGCTTAGACATAAAGACAAGACTGAAGTTGAATGGTTTCAATGTGAAAAATGTTGGGGCTCCCTGGTGGTCCAGAAAGGAGATTTGTCTGGAATTTAACGGTGTCAGGCGTGGACTGTAATTTTAAGGGAATAAGGTCATAGGCTAAGCTGGTACAAGGGATTCTGAAATGGTCTAGTTTACCTTCTAGGTTAGTGTAGCAATAAACAAATGTATGTAAGGTAAAAATAATGCATTTTCACTTACCATTTTTATACAGGAAGCGGAACTCATGGGAGGACACGCTGTTTAACCGTATTCTTTGCACCCACATTCATGTGGTAGGAGAGTCGCTAACACGCGTGTATACTGGTTGGAAGACGAAACGGTTCTCTCTTGCTGCAGCAGATATCGCTACTGCGTTCGTTCTCCCACATGTCGCCCAGTGGCGTCGTTAATCCATAGGCGTAGGAGAAAAGGGAATAAGTAGGAGGGAATGAGATTACGAAGGTCCATATTAAAGGAACTAGGAACCTTAGTAATTCAAAATGCATTTTATGTAAAGTAAATTGATTATAGCAAATTGTAATATTTGCCTTTAAAACCGCGGGAGTTTCAAATGCAAATAACCCAGTAATTTTAGGTACTTAATTAGTTAATTAATACTAAATAAACAAAAAATAGAAAATGCTCTAGTGAATCACCAAATAGCCTAATTCGAACCAATTTGGTAAATTATAGTAAAAGGAACATATTTACAAAAAGGAAGGCGGGACGAACCATTTCCCACCCCCCTGAGAATGCCCAGGGGCATTTCAGAGAGTTTAATTTGTAGGCAGGGCGCATAGTTTTACCAAGGGCCGTTTGTAGGTACCTTTAGTAGTCTTTACAATAGCAACCCGTGGAACATTATCAGAACCTTTAATAAGGTCTTCAATGCGGCCTAGGGGCCAATCCAATGGAGTGGAATTTTCATCTTTGATCAGTACCATAGTACCAATATCAATGGAAGCAAGAGGTTGGTGCCATTTGGCTCGCTGTTGCAAAGTGTGCAAATATTCGCGATGCCAGCGAATCCAAAAATCGCGGTGCATTCTTTGCAACAGTTGCCACCTGGACAGCCTGTTTAACGCAATATCGCAGTAGTTTGGATCGGGTATTGTACCTGGAGGCCTCAAATTTAAAAAATTATTAGGAGTCAAGACCGCCAGATCAGTAGGATCGGTGCTTAAGGCACATAAAGGACGTGAGTTCATTATGGCTTCAACTTGGGTTAAAACCGTATTTAATTCCTCATAGGTGAGTATTTGATTTCCAACTACCCTGTGAAGATGAGTCTTTAAAGATTTAATGTTTGATTCCCAAATGCCTCCCATGTGGGGAGCAGCAGGTGGGTTAAAAGACCAAACTATACCTTCCCCCTTCACGCAATCAGAAAAAATTTGTCGCAAGTATTTTTCAGAGGCCACGAAGTTGGTCCCGCAGTCTGAAGAGATCTTTGAGCATAGTCCTCTTCTAGCTATGAAGCGGCGCAGAGCAGCCAGAAAGGCTTCTGATGTCATATCAGAGACTAACTCTAAATGCACGGCTTTAACAGCGCAACAGATAAATAAACAGACATATGCTTTCATGGGTTTTGCACCTCTGGTCCGACCAAGAGTAATCGTGAACGGACCACAAAAATCTATACCTACATTTTCGAACACCTTTGCTTCGGAAACTCTAAATTTCGGTAGGTTACCCATAGGGGGTTGAAGGGAGTTAGGTTTAGTTTTCCAGCAAGTATGGCAAGAACTTAAAACTTTTCTCACTACCTTTTTAGCAGACAATACCCAGAAGTTTTGCATTAGTAAAAAAGTTGTGGTCTGTATACCACAATGAAGATTGCTGCGATGCAAATCTAAAATCAGTAATTCAGTGAATTTTGCACTAGAAGGCAAAAGAATTGGAAATTTTTTATCGTATGATAAATTTGAATGGCATAAACGGCCTCCAACACGAAGCAAATCGTAGCTTTCATTATGCAAAAATGGACATAATTTTTGAAAAGCTTTTGGAAGCTGTTTCTTATCTTTTAGTAATTCAATTTCTTTTTGGAAAGAAAAAGATTGTACGCATTTCGAAATAAAAAGTAAGCTTTTGTAGTAATCCTGATTTGTAAGGTAATCAGTAGCAAAATTGTATGAGGGATTTTTAAACCTTTGTAACCCTCGCAAAAAGTAAGCAACTATTCTCTTAATTTTAAAAAGAGAACTGTATTTTTCAAACAAGTTGTTTACATAATATTCAACTGTTTGTTCGCAAGTAAAAACGTTAAAAATATTTTTTCGCTGTTCTTCCAAAACTGCATTCCCATCGTAAGTAACTGTCATAAAATCCCAAGTATTTGTAGGTTGGTTTAGAAAAGAAGGCCCTTCTAACCAAAAATAAAATCTTTGTAAATCAGAGGGATACATTTCCCTAGTACCGCAGTCAGCAGGATTTTGTTCAGTAGGAACATAATGCCAAAACTCAGGGCTAATTCTTCCTTGTATATAGGCAGTTCTATTCGAAACAAATGTTTTAAATTTGTGAGGAGATCCCTGAATCCAAGATAAGGTCACTGTGCTATCAGTAAAAGCAAGAATTTTATCAAATTTAATTTTTTCCGAGAACGTTTCTAGTAAAAAATCCATTAATTTAGCCAACAAAACAGCTCCTAAAAGCTCTAGTCTTGGTAAAGTTAGTTTACGACGCAACGGTGCGACTCTAGATTTACTACAAACAAAAAAAACTTTAATGTTTCCATCAGAATAAAAAATTCGAATATAAGCGACAGCACAATAGGCCCGTTCTGAACTATCGCAAAATCCTACTAGCTGGATTTGACTAGCATTAGGCAAAATTATTTGACGAGGAATTTTAACAGAATGCAAAAACTTTAATTCATTTTTAAATTTTTCCCATTTAAAAACAATTTCCGGACTGACAGGGTCGTCCCAGTTTAAGTCTTCTGCCCAGCAGTATTGAACAATTAATTTTAAAATTAAAACTATTGGCGCCAAAAAAGACAGAGGGTCGTAAATGCGGGCCAAATTACTTAAAATTGTTCTTTTAGTGCATGTTTGGAGAGAACAGTCGAAAGTATAAAAAAATTCATCAGTATGAGGGTTCCAATTTAAACCGAGAATTTTCAAAGTTGAATTTTCAGCATCTAAATCGAGAGAAAGAGCCTTCATCGAAATGTGTGACTCAGGAAGATCGGATAGTAACTCGGGACAATTGCTCGCCCATTTACGCAATTCGAATCCACCTCGGCTAAGTAGCTCGATTAATTGATTTTTCATCTCAGTGGCCTTAAAAAAGTCATCACTTCCCGAAATCACATCATCGACAAAAACTGCCTCCTCAATGATTTTTGAGGCAAGAGGAAGGTCCTCATGCTCTCTAGCAAGTTGCAGCAAAGTTCTGATAGCCAAAAAGGGGCTACAAGAGACCCCGAATAAAACTCTATTTATTTCGAAGTCTTGAATAGGCTGGTTAGGATCAAACCTCCAAACTATTCTTTGAAAATTAGTTTGACTAGGGTCAACTAAAATCATCCTGTACATTTGACGGATGTCGCAACAAAAGCAAAATTTATGCAAACGATAAAGTAATAAAATTTTTTGTAAGTCCCTTTGTAAAGGGGGCCCAGTATAAACAGCGTTGTTGAGCGAGATTTTGCCAGGGGCGTGCATGCTCGCATCAAAAACCACCCTCAGGGGGGTGCTAGTAGAATCTTTTTTAAACACCGCATGGTGTGCAATATAAAAATGATTTGAAATTTCGGTCGGCAAAGGTGCAGAAACCGGTTGCATATGATTATTATCTAAATAATCTTGTAAAACAGAGCTGTAGGCAGCATAAAAATCAGGGTTTTGTAGCAATTTCTTCTCAAGGGAGAAAAAACGACGTACGGCAATGGATCGAGTGTCGCCAAAATCTGGAGCAGTAACTTTAAATGGTAAAGATACAATATATCTCCCCTCCTCATTTTTTGAGGTAGTTTTCAAAAAATAATTTTCGCAAAACTCATCTTCGGGGTCAATGGCCTTGACATTAGGTATGTCATCTATTTGCCAAAATCGTTGTAGATTTTTATCTAAATTGACAAAAGAATCGTTCATTGACGTAGTAAAAAATGTTTTAATTTGATTTGTAGTTGAAGGTGAAAGTGAAAGATTGCCCATTATTCCCCAACCAAAAATAGTATTAATGCAGACGGGGTTGTTGGGTCCCGTAGACAAACGACCATCTAGCAAAATGTAAGGGTACACATCGCCGCCCAACAATAAATCAATTTTATCGCTTTTATTAAAGCCTGGGTCAGCTAGTTCTAAGTTGGCGAGAAAAGGAAAACTTTTAATCGAAAATGAGGAATGAGGTAAATCACTACAAATTTTATCGAGTATTATCGCATCAAAATTAAAAACAAAATTATTATCACGCAAAGAGGATATATTGCAATTAATTCCAGATTTTGCCGAAGTTGTCATTCGATCTAAGCTTTGTAGAGTCATGGCGATATTAAATTTAGGAAGGCCCAAACTATCAGCACATGACTTAGATATAAATGAAGATTGAGCACCAGAGTCACAGATGGCGCGCACTGTGTGCCAATTTTGAAAAACATCCTGTATTTGTATTAAAGCGGTACAGAGAAGTACTTCGCGATCATTTAAAGACATACCAGTAACAATGGTGTTAGTGGTTCTATTAAATTCGGTAGCCACGGGGCTCCTCGGGGGTTGCACTGCAGAAGTAGAGGGGCTACTCGCAGAACTAGGTGTAGAATTAATAGGAAAAAAATGTAAGAGACTGTGATGAAATTGGCCACAATGTAAACATCTTTTTTCTGATTTGCATTGCTGGGGTAAATTATGCTTTGAGGCCAAACAGTTGACACACGCTTTATGTTGTTTAACAATCTCAAAACGTTGCTGGGGAGTTTTCGCCAAAAAATTAGGACATCTGTATATTATATGATCGCCACTTTTACAGAGAAAACAAAAATTTTGAGGGTTTGGAGTATTATTTGAGCCACTCTGGCCATTTGGAGACTGGGAGGCATTTTTGGAGGCTCTCTGAGTATTAGCAAACAAAGCAGATCGATTTTGAAACTTTGCTTGATTTTTCTGACTTGAAATTGACAAATCTTTATTTTTTAAGTAATCTTGAGTTTGTTGTATTTGTTCCAACGCAATGCAATGGCTAGAAACAAAAGCACGAATTTTATCATAAGAGGGGATCTCATTGGAGCAATAATTTTGCTCAAATGCCTTGCGCGTGGTTGGGTCCAACCTATCCAAGAGCATTTGTGCCATAATATAATCCCAAAACTCCGTTTTAAAACCCATGACTTTTAAAGCACTTAAGTTTTTCGAAAAACAATCAAGCAAATTCCTCAAATTCGTAGCATTCTCTTTAGTAAGAGGAGAGAAGCCTTCAATTGCCTTCCAGTGAAGGTAAGCTTGTAATCGTTTATTTGTATACCTATCCACCAAGGTGTGGTAGGCATTTAAATAATTTTCAGCAAGGATAGGAATGTCAGAAATGACATCCAGGGCAGGGCCCTTTAAATTAGAAAAAAGCAAATTGAATTTTTCAAAGTTTCCCAGCGACCTATTATTGTGCACGGTAGCATTAAAGGCTTGCAAAAAGGTTGGAAACTCCTTAAATTCCCCTTGAAAAAGAGGTATTTTTATCCTAGGCAGTAAACCATGCTGGTCTGTGGAGGCACAGGGACTGCCCATGGGATTTATCGTACTGCTCAAAAGCCCTCCATCTTCAAAGGGTAGTTCGAAAAGTTCGTAAAATATAGTGGAAATCTCGTCACAGCGTTTGCAAAAGTCCATAAACACTTTGTTTTCTACTACTAAGCGATCCTCATCAGAGGCTACCAACGTCAACAAAGTATTATGGTGCTTTTCAAAATCTTTTTTGATTTTTGACAATGTCCGAAATTTGACTTTAAAGCCGCTGTGATAGGCAGGGTCATTTTTTGCGAGGGTCGCGGATTCAATGATCAAATTTAGCTGTGAAATCGCACTATAGCGCAAGGCTTTAGCCTTTAAAATTTTATCCGAACTAGACATGATTTAAAAAAAAATCCAAAAAATAATTGACAAAAATTAGGTAAACTGAAAAAAAAATCAAAATTTGGACACCCTGTATAAATATTAATGTCCTACGTTTAATTACAATAATCAAACTATAAGCGCACAAAAGTAAAGAAAATACCCGATGCAAACTAATGATAACAAAAAACTTGTGTATAAGTTTTTTTATCTTCGCCTCGCGAATTCAAATAAGTAGGTACCTACTATGTATTAAATTTAAAAATAAATACCTACAAATCAAAAGCATTTAATTTGGTAAAACTATTTATCTGCCTTTACACGAAAACAAATTCTCAAGTTAAGAATTAAATTTCCTTCAAAATTTATTATGCACGCAAAAAATGGATACAATCATAGCCATTTGCAGACAGATATTATAATAGTAAATTAGAAATAGATATATTCATAGCAATTTTTACGCAAAAACGAATATAGTAAAGCATCCGCAATCGGATATAGTCATAGCA
Organism: Aspidapion aeneum; assembly: GCA_963576565.1. NCBI lineage: Eukaryota > Metazoa > Arthropoda > Insecta > Coleoptera > Brentidae > Aspidapion > Aspidapion aeneum. The sequence goes on along the minus strand of OY755039.1, from coordinate 608,141 downwards.
ATTTGCAATAAGCAAAAATGAATATGGCAATTTGGAGATTTTTTTTCGAGCAAATTGGATATAATTATAGCAATCCACAAATGTGAAGGCACAACGGCTAAAATAATAGCACTTTGCAGACACTATTTTAAACTATTTCCAGTGACAAACAAAAAAACACCCAAATTCTATACGGTTTTTTTTTTTACAAAAAAGAAACGAAAAAACTTGATTTATTCGAAACAAAAAAAAGCATAGTAGTTTACAGATTTTATCTGTGTTTGGTTTTTCGCATGAAAAGGCTAAATTTATTGTTAAAAATATTTAATTTTTACACAAAGAAAATCGCAAAATGTATTTTAGAAACCTAGGGGTTTTCTAAAGTAGGCATGTAAGAAAAACAAGGGTTTTTCTTGCATTTGTTTTTACACAAAAAAAAATCGCAAAATGTATTTTAGAAACCTAGGGGTTTTCTAAAGTAGGCATGTAAGAAAAACAAGGGTTTTTCTTGCATTTGAAACCAGTAAAAAAGGCATTTAGGAAAAACAAGGGTTTTTCTTGCATTTGAAACCAGTAAAAAAAACTAACCTAAAAAGGCAAAAAAACGATTCCAGAAATCCGGGTCGCTAAGGATCAAAAATGGGGCTCCCTGGTGGTCCAGAAAGGAGATTTGTCTGGAATTTAACGGTGTCAGGCGTGGACTGTAATTTTAAGGGAATAAGGTCATAGGCTAAGCTGGTACAAGGGATTCTGAAATGGTCTAGTTTACCTTCTAGGTTAGTGTAGCAATAAATAAATGTATGTAAGGTAAAAATAATGCATTTTCACTTACCATTTTTATACAGGAAGCGGAACTCATGGGAGGACACGCTGTTTAACCGTATTCTTTGCACCCACATTCATGTGGTAGGAGAGTCGCTAACACGCGTGTATACTGGTTGGAAGACGAAACGGTTCTCTCTTGCTGCAGCAGATATCGCTACTGCGTTCGTTCTCCCACATGTCGCCCAGTGGCGTCGTTAATCCATAGGCGTAGGAGAAAAGGGAATAAGTAGGAGGGAATGAGATTACGAAGGTCCATATTAAAGGAACTAGGAACCTTAGTAATTCAAAATGCATTTTATGTAAAGTAAATTGATTATAGCAAATTGTAATATTTGCCTTTAAAACCGCGGGAGTTTCAAATGCAAATAACCCAGTAATTTTAGGTACTTAATTAGTTAATTAATACTAAATAAACAAAAAATAGAAAATGCTCTAGTGAATCACCAAATAGCCTAATTCGAACCAATTTGGTAAATTATAGTAAAAGGAACATATTTACAAAAAGGAAGGCGGGACGAACCAAATGTGGTTTTAAGACCATACACAAAAGCAGCCTAAACAAGCATGCAATAAGCCATAAAGACATGGACAAAATTAAGTGGTTTTATTGTGCTGATTGCGATTATAAAGCCAAACACAAATATATTTTATCAATTCACATCATCAAACATAAAAGCAACAGTAAAGATAAGTGGTTTCAATGTGAAAAATGTAGTTTCAAAACCATATACAGAAGTAGCCTATGCCAACATGCAATAATCCATAAAGACGTGGACAAAATTAAGTGGTTTTATTGTGCTGATTGCGATTATAAAGCCAAACATAAAAGTTGCTTTGATAGGCATGAGCTATATCATAAAGACGCCAACGATGTAAAGTGGTTTTATTGTCCTTTTTGTGAATACAAGGCTATAAAGAAATATTATTTAACAAGACACATGCTTAGACATAAAGACAAGAGTAAGGTTAAATTGGTTTCAATGTGAAAAATGTGGTTTTAAGAACACATACAGACGCAGCCTAAACCAGGATGCAATAATACATAAAGACATGCACAAAACTAAGTGGTTTTATTGTTTTGATTGCGATTATGCAACTAAACGAAAACATAATTTAAGAACACACCTGGTTAGACAAAAAGACGAAAGTGCTGATAATTGGTTTCAATGTAAAGAATGTAGCTTCAAGACCAAATTTAAATGTGGTTTCATTAAACACATCGTTATACATAAAGACAAGAGTAAAGTTAACTGGTTTCAATGTGAAAAATGTAGTTATAAGACCATAAACAGACGCAGCCTAAACAACCATGCCATAATCCATAAAAACGTGGACACAAAAATTAAGTGGTTTTATTGTGCTCATTGCGATTACAAGGCCAAAGATAAAAGTAACTTAAAAAAGCACGCGCTAATTCATAAAGACGCAAAGGACATAAAGTGGTTTTGTTGTGCTCTTTGTGATTACAAGACTAAATATAAATGTCATTTAGTAAAACACATGCTTAGACATAAAGACAAGACTGAAGTTGAATGGTTTCAATGTGAAAAATGTGGTTTTAAGACCATACACAAAAGCAGCCTAAACAAGCATGCAATAAGCCATAAAGACATGGACAAAATTAAGTGGTTTTATTGTGCTGATTGCGATTATAAAGCCAAACACAAATATATTTTATCAATTCACATCATCAAACATAAAAGCCACAGTAAAGATAAGTGGTTTCAATGTGAAAAATGTAGTTTTAAAACCATATACAGAAGTAGCCTATGCCAACATGCAATAATCCATAAAGACGTGGACAAAATTAAGTGGTTTTATTGTGCTGATTGCGATTATAAAGCCAAACATAAAAGTTGCTTTGATAGGCATGCGCTATATCATAAAGACGCAAACGATGTAAAGTGGTTTTATTGTCCTTTTTGTGAATATAAGGCTATAAAGAAATATTATTTAACTAGACACATGCTTAGACATAAAGACAAGAGTAAGGTTAAATTGGTTTCAATGTGAAAAATGTGGTTTTAAGACCACATACAGACGCAGCCTAAACAAGCATGCAATAAGCCATAAAGACATGGACAAAATTAAGTGGTTTTATTGTGCTGATTGCGATTATAAGGCTAAATATAAAGGTAATTTAACAAGACACATGCTTAGACATAAAGACAAGTCTGAAGTTGAATGGTTTCAATGTGAAAAATGTAGTTTTAAGACCATACACAGAAGCAGCCTAAACAAGCATGCAATAAGCCATAAAGACGTGGACACAAAAATTAAGTGGTTTTATTGTGCTAATTGCGATTACAAGGCCAAAGATAAAAGTAACTTAAAAAAGCACGCGCTAATTCATAAAGACGCAAAGGACATAAAGTGGTTTTGTTGTGCTCTTTGTGATTATAAGACTAAATATAAATGTCATTTAGTAAAACACATGCTTAGACATAAAGACAAGACTGAAGTTGAATGGTTTCAATGTGAAAAATGTAGTTTTAAGACTATACACAAAAGCAGCCTAAACAAGCATGCAATAAGCCATAAAGACATGGACAAAATTAAGTGGTTTTATTGTGCTAATTGCGATTATAAAGCCAAACACAAATATATTTTATCAATTCACATCAACAAACATAAAATCAACAGTAAAGATAAGTGGTTTCAATGTGAAAAATGTAGTTTTAAAACCATATACAAAACTAGCCTATGCCAACATGCAATAATCCATAAAGACGTGGACAAAATTAAGTGGTTTTATTGTGCTGATTGCGATTATAAAGCCAAACATAAAAGTTGCTTTGATAGACATGTGCTATATCATAAAGACGCAAACGATGTAAAGTGGTTTTATTGTCCTTTTTGTGAATATAAGGCTATAAAGAAATATTATTTAACAAGACACATGCTTAGACATAAAGACAAGAGTAAGGTTAAATTGGTTTCAATGTAAAAAATGTGGTTTTAAGACCATACACAAAAGCAGCCTAAACAAGCATGCAATAAGCCATAAAGACATGGACAAAATTAAGTGGTTTTATTGTGCTGATTGCGATTATAAAGCCAAACACAAATATATTTTATCAATTCACATCAACAAACATAAAATCAACAGTAAAGATAAGTGGTTTCAATGTGAAAAATGTAGTTTTAAAATCATATACAGAAGTAGCCTATGCCAACATGCAATAATCCATAAAGACGTGGACACAAAAATTAAGTGGTTTTATTGTGCTCATTGCGATTACAAGGCCAAAGATAAAAGTAACTTAAAAAAGCACGCGCTAATTCATAAAGACGCAAACGATATAAAGTGGTTTTGTTGTGCTCTTTGTGATTATAAGACTAAATATAAATGTCATTTAGTAAAACACATGCTTAGACATAAAGACAAGACTGAAGTTGAATGGTTTCAATGTGAAAAATGTAGTTTTAAGACCATACACAAAAGCAGCCTAAACAAGCATGCAATAAGCCATAAAGACATGGACAAAATTAAGTGGTTTTATTGTGCTGATTGCGATTATAAAGCCAAACACAAATATATTTTATCAATTCACATCAACAAACATAAAATCAACAGTAAAGATAAGTGGTTTCAATGTGAAAAATGTAGTTTTAAAACCATATACAGAAGTAGCCTATGCCAACATGCAATAATCCATAAAAACGTGGACAAAATTAAGTGGTTTTATTGTGCTGATTGCAATTATAAAGCCAAACATAAAAGTTGCTTTGATAGGCATACGCTATATCATAAAGACGCAAACGATGTAAAGTGGTTTTATTGTCCTTTTTGTGAATATAAGGCTATAAAGAAATATTATTTAACAAGACACATGCTTAGACATAAAGACAAGAGTAAGGTTAAGTTGGTTTCAATGTGAAAAATGTACACATACAGACGCAGCCTAAACAACCATGCCATAATCCATAAAGACGTGGACACAAAAATTAAGTGGTTTTATTGTGCTAATTGCGATTACAAGGCCAAAGATAAAAGTAACTTAAAAAAGCACGCGCTAATTCATAAAGACGCAAAGGACATAAAGTGGTTTTGTTGTGCTCTTTGTGATTATAAGACTAAATATAAATGTCATTTAGTAAAACACATGCTTAGACATAAAGACAAGACTGAAGTTGAATGGTTTCAATGTGAAAAATGTAGTTTTAAGACTATACACAAAAGCAGCCTAAACAAGCATGCAATAAGCCATAAAGACATGGACAAAATTAAGTGGTTTTATTGTGCTAATTGCGATTATAAAGCCAAACACAAATATATTTTATCAATTCACATCAACAAACATAAAATCAACAGTAAAGATAAGTGGTTTCAATGTGAAAAATGTAGTTTTAAAACCATATACAGAAGTAGCCTATGCCAACATGCAATAATCCATAAAGACGTGGACAAAATTAAGTGGTTTTATTGTGCTGATTGCGATTATAAAGCCAAACATAAAAGTTGCTTTGATAGGCATGCGCTATATCATAAAGACGCAAAGGATGTAAAGTGGTTTTATTGTCCTTTTTGTGAATATAAGGCTATAAAGAAATATTATTTAACAAGACACATGCTTAGACATAAAGACAAGAGTAAGGTTAAATTGGTTTCAATGTAAAAAATGTGGTTTTAAAACCATATATAGAAGTAGCCTAAACAACCATGCCATAATCCATAAAGACGTGGACACAAAAATTAAGTGGTTTTATTGTGCTCATTGCGATTACAAGGCCAAAGATAAAAGTAACTTAAAAAAGCACGCGCTAATTCATAAAGACGCAAAGGACACAAAGTGGTTTTGTTGTGCTCTTTGTGATTATAAGACTAAATATAAATGTCATTTAGTAAAACACATGCTTAGACATAAAGACAAGACTGAAGTTGAATGGTTTCAATGTGAAAAATGTAGTTTTAAGACCATACACAGAAGCAGCCTAAACAAGCATGCAATAAGCCATAAAGACATGGACAAAATTAAGTGGTTTTATTGTGCTGATTGCGATTATAAAGCCAAACATAAATATATTTTATCAATTCACATCAACAAACATAAAATCAACAGTAAAGATAAGTGGTTTCAATGTGAAAAATGTAGTTTTAAAACCATATACAGAAGTAGCCTATGCGAACATGCAATAATCCATAAAGACGTGGACAAAATTAAGTGGTTTTATTGTGCTGATTGCGATTATAAAGCCAAACATAAAAGTTGCTTTGATAGGCATGCGCTATATCATAAAGACGCAAACGATGTAAAGTGGTTTTATTGTCCTTTTTGTGAATATAAGGCTATAAAGAAATATTATTTAACAAGACACATGCTTAGACATAAAGACAAGAGTAAGGTTAAGTTGGTTTCAATGTGAAAAATGTACACATACAGACGCAGCCTAAACAACCATGCCATAATCCATAAAGACGTGGACACAAAAATTAAGTGGTTTTATTGTGCTAATTGCGATTACAAGGCCAAAGATAAAAGTAACTTAAAAAAGCACGCGCTAATTCATAAAGACGCAAAGGACATAAAGTGGTTTTGTTGTGCTCTTTGTGATTATAAGACTAAATATAAATGTCATTTAGTAAAACACATGCTTAGACATAAAGACAAGACTGAAGTTGAATGGTTTCAATGTGAAAAATGTAGTTTTAAGACCATACACAAAAGCAGCCTAAACAAGCATGCAATAAGCCATAAAGACATGGACAAAATTAAGTGGTTTTATTGTGCTGATTGCGATTATAAAGCCAAACACAAATATATTTTATCAATTCACATCATCAAACATAAAAGCAACAGTAAAGATAAGTGGTTTCAATGTAAAAAATGTAGTTTTAAAACCATATACAGAAGTAGCCTATGCCAACATGCAATAATCCATAAAGACGTGGACAAAATTAAGTGGTTTTATTGTGCTGATTGCGATTATAAAGCCAAACATAAAAGTTGCTTTGATAGGCACCCAACAAACAATTAAAGTTGTAACGACGAAACCCCAACTAGAAAGAATTTCTTAAAAGTAACCGCAACGTACTCCCGCTACGTCTCAGTATACCATACAGCGACGTTATAATTCCCTAAGTGGGGAACCAATTTCTGGTTATAACTACTTGGCCAAGTGTTTAAAGTCACTGTAGTAACAACTACACTACTACGTCGTAGCCAGGTATCTACTACGTCGTAGAGGCTGTTTTTTTTCCGTAATGGCATAAAAGTTGCGATGTAGTTGCAAATAATATAATCGTTTCTTTTTGGTAGAATTGTTACACAATATGGTGGACACAACAGTAAACAGACTCGCTTAGTTTTTTTGTTTGGTTATGGTTATAATATGAACTATGTTATCCAAAAGTGTGAGAATTTACGAGCAGAGGATCAAAATTCGAGTGCGACGCAAAGTTTTTTGTATAACATGCATTATATATATTGCAAAAAACCGGTGCGCCTGTAAAATTGAGCCGTTTTCTGGTAGCTGATGGAATTTTTGTGTTGTGATTTTGGAGGTTATGTTTTCATAATCGACAGTTAACTCCAACAAATGGTGCTTAAGAAGAGCATTTTTGGTAAGCTTCAACTAATTTGTTTATAAAATAGTATGACTCTTTAATATGAGCTCATAAAACGACAACAAAAATATTAAATTTTCTTTCTTACATAAAAACATGGCGTCCCAAACTATATTCCCTGATAGTCGAAAAGGTTACTTGAAAGTAGTTGCGGCTTTAAAGTTGATCCAAAAAGTTATTTTGTCTACATTGTTACATCAGATGTTACTATGATGACACAAACTTTTGTGGTAAAAATTAAAGTTATAATGTAGTTGTCGGATACACTTGTTTGGGACTCCAATGAAGCTTAACTTTCTAGTGGTAATTAAGTAGGATATAAAAGTCAGGGCGACTACGAAATAACGACTAAAAAGAAAGTAAAACTTTAGCAACGTCCTATTGTGGTAGAGAAGACTATCAGAATCGACTATCAAGAAACAATCCTATGAAGTAGTTTAGAGGGTCGTTTTTACGAAACATCTACTATTTCCTGATACTAAATAGTAGTTAGAACTAAAAAGTAACAAATTTTGGTTGGGATCACCACATTTCTACTATAAGAAAGCAGCAAAGCCTTTAGAACATGTAGCCGCTACTATAAATGTTAGTTGGGCATGCGCTATATCATAAAGACGCAAAGGATGTAAAGTGGTTTTATTGTTCTTTTTGTGAATATAAGGCTATAAAGAAATATTATTTAACAAGACACATGCTTAGACATAAAGACAAGAGTAAGGTTAAATTGGTTTCAATGTGAAAAATGTGGTTTTAAGAACACATACAGACGCAGCCTAAACAAGCATGCAATAATACATAAAGACATGCACAAAACTAAGTGGTTTTATTGTACTAATTGCGATTATAAAGCCTAATAAAAATATAAGTTATCAAGTCACATGCTCAGACATAAAAACGAAAGTAAAGTGAATTCAATATGCAAAATGTAGTATTAAGAATTTAATAAACCACATGCTTAGATATTAAGACAAGAGTAAAGTTACATAAATGGTATCAATGTAAAATATGTAGTTTTAAACTAAATAAATACTCTGCCAATATATGGGCCCCTAAGCTCACACTAGGTACTATAGTTATAGTGTACGTGTGAGCTAATATAACTAAAAACTGAAATATATTTTATTCAACTCCACACTAAATTACCTTTTGTTTGATACCACACAAGCCATGTTTTGACTTAAACTCAAATTTTTGAAATCCACCCCCTCCCTTAAAAAAACAAAAACTAAATTGTATTTTGTTAAACTCCGGACTCAATTACCTTTCGTTTGATATCACACACGCTATATTTTCACTTAAACTCTAATTTTTGAAATGTACCCCCACCCTTTTTTTAAAATAAATTAAAATGTATTTTGTTTAACTCCAGACTCAATTACCTTTCGTTTGATATCACACACGCCATATTTTCACATAAACTCTAATTTTTGAAATCTACCCCCACCCTTTTATTTGGTTTGTGTTCTAGAACTACTATAGTATAGTATATGTGTGAGCTAAAAACAAAAACTAAAATGTATTTTGTTAAAGTCCGGACTCAATTACCTTTCGTTTGATATCACACACGCCATATTTTCACTTAAACTCTAATTTTTAAAATATACCCCCACCCTTTTTTTTTAAATAAATTAAAATGTATTTTGTTTAACTGCAGACTCAATTACCTTTCGTTTGATATCACACACGCCATATTTTCACATAAACTCTAATTTTTGAAATCTACCCCCACCCTTTTATTTGGTTTGTGTTCGGTGGATTTTGTTCATTTTTAAATGGGACCATCTCGACCCAAGACCCAGCCTAGGTACCAAATTTCATTAAAATCGGCCAAGCGGTTTTTGAGTTATGCGCGTTGGTCGTTACAGACAGACATACAGACACACAGACAGACAGACAGACATACGGCGCAACAAAAAAGTTTCAAAATCATCTGAAACGCAAAGATATATAAAAAATTTTTAAATCAGAGCAACTTTTTTTTTCTCGAAAAAATTAGGATCACCATAGCTCACACTACTATAGTATAGTATATGTGTGAGCTAAAAAAATGTGCTTGAACCTAGTTTTTAATTTCTAGTTTTATGGGACCTGCAAAATTTGTGGGTAAGTTTTTGTTTTTTATTTGTGTAAACTTGATGTTTATAAATCCAAGCGACTTATTTTTAATGTTAGTTTTATACCCTTTGTATTTTTCTTTTTAGATGAAAAACCCTTGAAAATGAACTTAGGTTCGAAACCGGTCGGGTTAAAATTTGATTTTTAAATGAATAAACAAAGTTCTTGAAAAAGAGATCTTTTATTGATCAAAATTTAAAGGTTTTAAGTGTGGGGTAAAGGACAAATCCCACCAAATCAGTTGAAAAAATGCTCCACGAGGGGAACTTCATAAGTTATCAAAATACTCTGCCAATTTATGAGCACTTAAGCTCACACTACGTACTATAGTTATAGTGTACGTGTGAGCTAATATAACTGAAATATATTTTATTCAACTCCAGACTAAATTACCTTTTGTTTGATACCACACAAGCCATGTTTTGACTTAAACTCAAATTTTTGAAATCTACCCCCACTCTTAAAAAACACAAAAACTAAAATGTATTTTGTTAAACTCCGGACTCAATTACCTTTCGTTTGATATCACACACGCCATATTTTCACCTAAACTCTAATTTTTGAAATATATCCTCACCCTTTTTTTTAAATAAATTAAAATGTATTTTATTTAACTCCAGACTCAATTACCTTTCGTTTGATATCACACCGCCATATTTTCACATAAACTCTAATTTTTGAAATCTACCCCCACCCATTTATTTGGTTTGTGTTCGGTGGATTTTGTTCATTTTTAAATGGGACCATCTCGACCCAAGACCCAGCCTAGGTACCAAATTTCATTAAAATCGGCCAAGCGGTTTTTGAGTTATGCGCGTTGGTCGTTACAGACAGACATACAGACAGACAGACGGCGCAACAAAAAAGTTTCAAAATCATCTGAAACGCAAAGATATATAAAAATTTTGAAATCGGAGCAACTTTTTTTTTCTCGAAAAAATTAGAATCACCATAGCTCACACTACTATAGTATATGTGTGAGCTAAAAATTGTCAACTTTGATTCTCTGTATCTCGACAAAGAAAGAGTTTTGACTCATGCATTATAGGAACTTTTTTATCAGACATTACCTCCTCTATCACCTGCTGGCCTATGGCCCCTAAGTTATGGGATACCCTGTGTATATATAGGTTAGCTCCAAATTGATAAACTTCGAAGACTTCCATTGCAGGAGGCAGTTATATTAAACTTGTTTTTTTTAAAATATTTTTGTGTATACTTTAAAACATCTTGCTAAAATCCTATCAAAAGTTGAGGCATCCTCCCAACTAACATTTATAGTAGCGGCTACATGTTCTAAAGGCTTTGCTACTTTCTTATAGTAGAAATGTGGTGATCCCAACCAAAATTTCTTACTTTTTAGTTCTAACTACTATTTAGTATCAGGAAATAGTAGATGTTTCGTAAAAACGACCCTCTAAACTACTTCATAGGATTGTTTCTTGATAGTCGATTCTGATAGTCTTCTCTACCACAATAGGACGTTGCTAAAGTTTTACTTTCTTTTTAGTCGTTATTTCGTAGTCGCCCTGACTTTTATATCCTACTTAATTACCACTAGAAAGTTAAGCTTCATTGGAGTCCCAAACAAGTGTATCCGACAACTACATTATAACTTTAATTTTTACCACAAAAGTTTGTGTCATCATAGTAACATCTGATGTAACAATGTAGACAAAATAACTTTTTGGATCAACTTTAAAGCCGCAACTACTTTCAAGTAACCTTTTCGACTATCAGGGAATATAGTTTGGGACGCCATGTTTTTATGTAAGAAAGAAAATTTAATATTTTTGTTGTCGTTTTATGAGCTCATATTAAAGAGCCATACTATTTTATAAACAAATTAGATGAAGCTTACCAAAAATGCTCTTCTTAAGCACCATTTGTTGGAGTTAACTGTCGATTATGAAAACATAACCTTCAAAATCACAACACAAAAATTCCATCAGCTACCAGAAAACGGCTCAATTTTACGGGCGCACCGGTTTTTTGCAATATATATAATGCATGTTATACAAAAAACTTTGCGTCGCACTCGAATTTTGATCCTCTGCTCGTAAATTCTCACACTTTTGGATAACATAGTTCATATTATAACCATAACCAAACAAAAAAACTAAGCGAGTCTGTTTACTGTTGTGTCCACCATATTGTGTAACAATTCTACCAAAAAGAAACGATTATATTATTTACAACTACATCGCAACTTTTATGCCATTACGGAAAAAAAAACAGCCTCTACGACGTAGTAGATACCTGGCTACGACGTAGTAGTGTAGTTGTTACTACAGTGACTTTAAACACTTGGCCAGGTAGTTATAACCAGAAATTGGTTCCCCACTTAGGGAATGATAACGTCGCTGTATGGTATACTGAGACGTAGCGGGAGTACGTTGCGGTTACTTTTAAGAAATTCTTTCTAGTTGAGGTTTCGTCGTTACAACTTTAATTGTTTGTTGGGCTGTTTATTTTAATTTTATTTTTCTACTGTTTTAGCTCTTATTTGTTTATAGTTTCGATATATGTAACAAAAATTGGATGTAAATTATCTTATTTTTATGTTGCCATCTGATAAATATAAGATTAGTAAGAAACTAAACATAGAAAAAAATACATTTTTTCCTGGTTACCAAGTTACGAAAATAAAGAGGTAAAGTTTTATCAAAATTCACCGAGCCGAATATTTTTTTGACGAAACTAAAAGCAGTAGTATTTTTTTTATATAACTTACCTATTTTTGCAAAGTTGGTTGGCAAATGTCATTTGCTTTCGATCACTTTGTGGCCATCATCAGTGTCTCTGAAATAAAGAGAGCATGTTTATGATCTTTAGCTGGTTCCTTAAGTGATAAATTTGGTTAAAATTAACATACAAATACAAACAGATTAAAATACAACACACAAATCAAAATTTCTTAAAACTATAAGGTAACTTTCAGTCATTTAAAAAATACTCTGCCAATATATGGGCCCCTAAGCTCACACTAGGTAGTATAGTTATAGTGTACGTGTGAGCTAATATAACTAAAAACTGAAATATATTTTATTCAACTCCACACTAAATTACCTTTTGTTTGATACCACACAAGCCATGTTTTGACTTAAACTCAAATTTTTTAAATCCACCCCCACCCTTAAAAAAAAACTAAAATATATTTTATCAAACTCCGGACTCAATTACCTTCCGTTTGATATCACACACGCCAAATTTTCACTTAAACTCTAATTTTTGAAATATACCCCCACCCTTTTTTTAAAATAAATTAAAATGTTTTATTTTGTTTAACTCCAGACTCAATTACCTTTCGTTTGATATCACACACGCCATATTTTCACATAAACTCTAATTTTTGAAATCTACCCCTACCCATTTATTTGGTTTGTGTTCGGTGGATTTTGTTCATCATGGGACCATCTCGACCCAAGACCCAGCATAGGTAAATTTCATTAAAATCGGCCAAGTGGTTTTTGAGTTATGCGCGTTGGTCGTTACAGACAGACAGACAGACGGCGCAACAAAAAAGTTTCAAAATCATCTGAAACGCAAAGATATATAAAAATTTTTGAAATCGGAGCAACTTTTTTTTTCTGGAAAAAATTAGGAGGCAGTCGTTATATTAAACTTGTTTTTTTTATATTTTTGCGTATACTTTAAAAACATCTTGCTAAAATCCTATCAAAAGTTGAGGCATCCTGTTTATTCTAATTTTATTTTTCTACTGTTTTAGCTCTTATTTGTTTATAGTTTCGATATGTGTAACAAAAATTGGAGGTAAAATATCTTCTTTTTATGTAGCCATCTGATAAATATAAGAATAGTAAGAAATATAAAAATTCATATCTTCAAAACTAAACACAGAAAAAAATACATTTTTTCCTGGTTACTAAGTTACGAAAATAAACAGTAAAGTTTTATCAAAATTCACCGAGCCGAATATTTTTTTGACGAAACTAAAAGCAATAGTATTTTTTTTATATAACTTAACTATTTTTGCAAAGTTGGTTGCGTCCACGTTTCTTTTTCAAATGCAAAAAACAATTTTTGTATTTCGTGCAAATGTCATTTGCTTTTGACCACTTTGTGGCCATCATCAGTGTCTCTGAAATAAAGAGAGCATGTTTATGATCTTTAGCTGGTTCCTTAAGTCAAAATTTCTTAAAACTATAAGGTAACTTTCAGTCATTTAAAAAATACTCTGCCAATATATGGGCCCCTAAGCTCACACTAGATAGTATAGTTATAGTGTACGTGTGAGCTAATATAACTAAAAACTGAAATATATTTTATTCAACTCCATACTAAATTACCTTTTGTTTGATACCACACAAGCCATGTTTTGACTTAAACTCAAATTTTTAAAATCCACCCCACCCTTAAAAAAAAAACTAAAATATATTTTATCAAACTCCAGACTCAATTACCTTCCGTTTGATATCACACACGCCGTATTTTCACTTAAACTCTAATTTTTGAAATATACCCCCACCCTTTTTTTAAAATAAATTAAAATGTATTTTGTTTAACTCCAGACTCAATTACCTTTCGTTTGATATCACACACGCCATATTTTCACATAAACTCTAATTTTTGAAATCTACCCCCACCCATTTATTTGGTTTGTGTTCGGTGGATTTTGTTCATTTTTAAATGGGACCATCTCGACCCAAGACCCAGCCTAGGTACCAAATTTCATTGAAATCGGCCAAGCGGTTTTTGAGTTATGCGCGTTGGTCGTTACAGACAGACAGACAGACGGCGCAACAAAAAAGTTTCAAAATCATCTGAAACGCAAAGATATATAAAAATTTTTGAAATCGGAGCAACTTTTTTTTTCTCGAAAAAATTAGGATCACCATAGCTCACACTACTAGTATAGTATATGTGTGAGCTAAAAAAAATTGGTTGTTTTTGGAAAATAGTTTATAATAATGATGTTTAAGGTCCTGCACAACCAAATCGACTGTCCTGATATATTAAGTAAAATTAATTTTCTAGTTTCTCGTTTGTCTTCACGTCACAATCTGACATTCTTTTTACCAAGAGTTCGAACAAATAAATTACAGTTTTCTCCACTTCATGTTATGTGCAGAACTTATAATAAATGTAACAGAGACCTTGACATATTTAACACCACAATCTCAAAAATTCGTGGTTATTTTACAACGTCATTCCCCACTCTCTGATATAGTAAACATTCTGTCCATAATTTTTAATGTAGTTTTTATTTATTTTAAATTTAATTTTATAACCATGTCCTGTGTGTATTTTTATAATTATTTTACATTTAATGTTTTTTAACTTAGTTTATTGCTTGAGTATTTAGGTTGTGTAATTTTTAAGATTTTCCTGCTTTGTAATTGAGTTTTTTTTCCTGTTAAGCAGTGTAATAATAAATAAATAATATTATAGTTTTTTGCATTTAAACTATTTTTATTCTGTGTTTTAATGGGGAAAATTAATAAAAGTTTACATAATTTATGAACGGCCCCTTCAAAGATGTTAATAAACGGTGGAGAAACCCATGCGTTGTCCCAAATTCTGGTTAAAAACTATTCATCCACCATTTTGTTATTGAAACTACATTCTCGTAGCCATTTTGATAGCTAGGTAAAAAAGTTATAAGCAAATCGGACCGGAATGAACCGAAGGTCGTTTATCAAATCGGGCCAACCCAAAATAAAGTTTCATCTTCGCATGCGCTACTTTCTCTTCGAAAATTCCAATGAATTGACCTCTTTGTTTGGTGCTCATCTCATGTAAAATAGACAAGACTTTAAAGTGCACCTAACGGTAATATTCTGTGAAAAAAGAGAACATTGTTAAAGTTGCCCTTCTCTTTCAGTGGAAATCATTGGTGTAAAGTTTATCAAGATCTTGTAATTTCTATTATTTAGAAAAAAAGTGGTTTTAACATGCTTAGGTGAGCCATATTTTTGATATTTTCAGACATATTCACTATCATTTCCAAACTATTATTCAGCATGCAATATAGGGCATGAATTAGTTTTTTCCCCAAAAAAAGACTTCTATAAACCTTAAATTGTAGTAAGCCAGAGTAGGATAGAAGGCCCGGTTTTCATCTGGTTAGTGAAAATGTTAAGTTTAAAGCCCTAAATCTTTATCTTCTTAAAGGAATATATTCTTGAAATTGAATAATTACCATTCCTTAATGCTTTAAAAACGAAATAAATTTAGAAAAAAATACTTTTTGAAAACAAGCTTTTATAAAATGGACTAAAAAGCATAAAATATGACCCCTGTTATAGGAATAATATTGTATTTCCTTTTAAACAGTAAATAAATTGAATTGAATTGAATTGACTAAAAAGCATAAAATAATTTTTTGAGTGTTCTGATATCATAATAATAAAAGGCAGTCAGTTGAAAGTAATTAGAAAAACTCATCATTAAATTGTCCATTTTGAATCCGCCATATTGAATTTTTCTAATCTGATCAAAAATTTGTGATCCTCATCCTCAAAAACCCCCAGATACCAATTTTGATGGAAATCTGACAAACTAAAATTTTACCCTCTCCACCCTCCACGTTAGGGGGGGGTAGGCAGTCAGTGATACCACTATATTGGATTGTCATCGGAACTATAACGGTATGCAAAATTTGAAGTCAATCGGATAAGTGGAAGTCAGTTGAAAGTAATCAGAAAAACTTGACATTAAATCGTCCATTTTGAATCCGCCATATTGAATTTTGGTAATCCAATCAAAAATTCGTAATTCTCATCCTCAAAAACCTCCAGATACCAATGTTGGTTTAAATCGGACAAACTAAAGTTTTACCCCCTCTCCACCTCCCATGTTAGGGGGGAGGTAGTTACCCGATGAAACCATATTATTGTATTGTCATCGGCACTAAGACGCTATGCGAAATTTGAAGTCAATCGGATGTTTGGAAGTTCTTCAAAAATGAGTTGCAAGATTTGATT
This sequence comes from Aspidapion aeneum, assembly GCA_963576565.1. Lineage (NCBI taxonomy): Eukaryota > Metazoa > Arthropoda > Insecta > Coleoptera > Brentidae > Aspidapion > Aspidapion aeneum. The sequence continues at coordinate 591,707 of OY755039.1, read as the reverse complement.
ACATACATACATACAGGTGAAGTTAAATAAAAGCTTGCAAAAAACTTCATTTTAGGTACAACTGTGTAAAGCTGGAGTTTCTAGAGAATTAAAAAGAAAAATTGTCACTTTTCCTAGTTTTCGACCTGGTGCTGCCCTTGTTTTGTCCAAAAATTTCCAGTTTTCGACCAGTCTAAAACTCGGGTTTTCCTAGGTCGAAAAACTGGCCCGTGAATGTCAAGAACCAGGTATTATTCGACCATTAAAGCAGACGAGACATTGGTGTTTATCGCCCACTCCTGGTTGAAAACTGGCAATTTGAAAGCACATTTTGGCCGTGATTTAAGAGCAACCATTCAAACTAGGGACTAAACCTTAAAAACAGATGATTTTTAATAAAAATAGCAGATAAAACATTAAGCGGCATTTTCATTACAGTGAGTACCACCGAACGAATTTGCTTCCTTGCAGTACTCCCACCCACTCGTACCTGAAACAGAAGTTTAAATATCCTCTTGTAACAATTCTGGTCAAAAAATCCCCTCACTGTAAAGGACATATTTTTGTTAAAAATGACTAAAAACTGTAAACTTTAGGTACTTTATCATCCTCTTTTTTGGGTTTCATTACTAGTTAAAAGATATAAATTCTAGAAAATGTCAATTAGAACTAATTTTCAAATATCTTTTTAGAGCAAAGCATAAATATTTATCGTTTGGGATAATCCTCTTAAAGAAGGTCGAGAAAACCTATATTTCGACCAGAAAAAACAGTTTCTCGACCAGTCAGATTTTAAGAGTTCGAATAATACCAGTATTTCGACCCCCAAAAATTTTAGATTTGTCTTGCAAAAATTTCTAAAAGGCGGTCGAGAAATAATAAAAACTTTCTTCTATGTCTGCTAAAATTGATCTAACTTAAATAAATTAAACATGAGAGAGAACCAAAGGCAAAAACTTAAAAACCCAGTTTTCGACCGCCAGGTCGAATAATTCAATTTGCCTTTTCATTGTTCTAGTTAGCCGACCTCCCATTTTTTTAAACAAATTGTTAATAATTTTAACTAAAATATAATATTTTTGGAAAATCTTAATCTAACTAAAAAACATAAAATATGTATTATATTTGTAAAACTACTCAACTTACATGCTATTTCCCGCAGGCACTTCCACTAAACAAAAATGAAGATTTATTGAGTAAGTTCTGAGAGTGTGTGTATGCGCTTAAAGACAAAGTTGCACTGACGTTGTTCTTGGCGCGATTTTAATCCGATTTTCACCAATTGGTGGGGAGAGGATCAACAAACAAATACCCCCACTTAAATTAGGCCACACATAGTTCGTTTTCTTATTTTATGGCAAAAAGGATCAAAACGGACGAAAACTGGTGGTGGACGGCTAACCGGGCAGTTTACCCTATACAGTAAGCCTGTAAACATTTTTGTTATTGTACCTATTACTTTTCCCTCCAGAAATATTTATTTTGTTTTTGAATGTTGACCTATGGGCACCATTTTTCTGATGGTTGGTTAAAAAAAAATTTTGGAAACCATTTTTTTTGTAATCATAAATTTTATTTCTTACAATTTTGACAATGCAAATCTATCAAATATATGTTAATTGTAAATTTTGCAATTTAATAAAGTTATTTTACTTCAAAACTAATTTTTTTCCTTAATTTTTGGGCTTACCATATCATTAACTGGGCATTTTACCTTAAGGATTTTTTTTACTGGGATTTTTAAAAATTGTGGACGGTGTTGGAGCGAACTGGTGTCAATCATACATACATAAAAGCGATAAAAGAACTATACAAAGGGTCAAAATCTAAAAATTAAAATTGGAAATCGACTTTCAAAAGAATTCCTGGTAACAAAAGGCTTAAGACAGGGATGTTGTATCTCTCCAACTCTTTTTAAAATATATATCGCAGTGGCTCTAAAAAACTGGAAACGTAAAGTGCACGGCATGGGAATACAACTTAACGACCGATTTACTATATACACACTACAGTTTGCTGACGACCAAGTAATTGTGGCTAATGATAAAGAAGACATGGAGTATATGATGAGAAAGTTAACGGAAGAATACCAAAAGTGGGGACTAACATTGAATGTGGACAAGACACAGTACTTATGTATTGGAAACGAATCCAGTGAGTTAGAACTAGACAATGGACAAACAATATCTCCATGCAATGAGTATGTATACTTGGGTGTCACCGAGGGGTGAACAGCTAACCCAAAATGTGTACACCGATTGCGAAAATCCACAATCTTTTGCTAAGATTGTGAGGGATTGTGGCAAGATTGTGAGGGATTGTGGCAAGATTGTGAGGGATTGTGAAGGATTGTGGTAAGATTGTGAAGGATTGTGGTAAGATTGTGAAGGATTGTGAGAGATTGTGACAGATTGTGGGTGATTGGAAGGGATTGTGAACGTTTTTCTACGTTGTCCGACGCCTATTCTCTACCTCCTTCGTTCCTGACAGTCATCTTCCATCAGGTTTTTTTGACTCATTGATTTTTGGATTGACTGTTGCCATTCCAGTTTAGGACGCCCTTTTTTCTGTGCCCTATTGGTTGCCATTCTAGGACCTGCTTTGGTAATCTTTCGTCGCTCATCCGTTGTACATGGCCATACCATATCAGTTGCCTTTTAGTGATGTCATCCATTATGCTTCCCTCGATTCCCATTCTTATTTTTATGATCTCATTTCTTATATGATCTGTTCTAGATATTCTCATTGATCTTCTTATTGCATCCATTTCGACACTTTCCATTTTTGCTTTGTATTTTTCTGTTACGCGACAAGTCTCTATTCCATACAACAACGTGCTTTTCACCATTGTTTTGTATATGTTAAATTTTACATTCTTTTTTATCTCTCTGTTCCATAAAATACAACCAATAACCTTTTTTGCTTTTACTATTCTTTTTTCCAGTTCTTTACAGTCTGTTCCCGTCTTATCAAATGTGACACCCAAGTATACATACTCATTACATGGAGATATTGTTTGTCCATTTTCTAGTTCTAATTCACTCGATTCGTTTCCAATACATAAGTACTGTGTCTTGTCCACATTCACTGTTAATCCCCACTTTTGGTATTCTTCCGTTAACTTTCTCATCATATACTCCATGTCTTCTTTATCATTAGCTACAATTACTTGGTCGTCAGCAAACTGTATGTATGTATGTATTCGACTTCCTACTGGACCTCCATGCACTGCGACCACAAATGGATCTATTGTGCCCACATACCTACATACTGAGTTTGACTAAAGTGGCATATTTTTTTTTCCACCCAGTACATGAAAAAACTCTGCAGATTACAACAATAAATGATTTAGGCTTAACACTTTGGCTCAAAGTTATACCACCAAGGTCTCTGCATTATTAGCCAAACTGTAGTGTGTATATGGTAAATCGGTCGTTAAGTTGTATTCCCATGCCGTGTACTTTGTGTTTCCAGCACAGACTGACACTTACAGAAAAGTTACCAAGTATTCAGCTATTAAATTCTTAAGTTGGCTCCCTATACAGCTGCAGAAAGAAAACAACTTTTTGAGATTTAAAAAAGCTTTATTTAACATAATTTTAAACATAAAGCCTTATAATGTAAATAAGTTTGTTGAAAATAAAAATATCCCTTTTCTGCTGGTAGTCTCGGCTTCTTCAGGTTTCTGGCCAGGGCGATATGCGGGATTCTGACTGAAATAAAAAAAAAATAAATTTAAAAATTTATACTGTGCCAATTGATTTTTCACATAAAATGTATTTTTAATGTAGATTTTATGTAGTGATTGTTTATCTTTTTTAGAGACATATGGTGCTATAATTCTTTTTAGTTAGATTAGGTATCTTTTTTATAACCATGAAAACATTTTAAAGGGTATTAATTTTTTTTAAAAATTTAATGTATTTTATAATGTATTTTCTTTTTTTTTTGGTTTGACAACGATTCAATTAACAGTTGTTTTTTTTGCTTCAATTGTTGCTATTAATAAAGAATATTTGAATTTGAAATCCATTGAGTTCGACATTCATAATAGAAGAGATTATAAAATTTAAAATATATAGAAATTAGAAAGTGAAAAACTGTTACTTTAATAATTTCACATTTTTTGTCATCCAAAAATAGGCTTGTTGTAAATGGTTGAAAAGCTCATTTTATGCTTTATTTAATAATATAAAAATCCAATATGGCTGTCATAAGAAACAACAAAGTTGGCTATCGTTTTAAAAAAACTGAAAAGCCTACTAAAATTTGTCATTCGATTAGTCATTTACTACATGGCGACAATATTTTAGTTTTTCAAAAAAACACAATTTTTAGTTTTTGTCCGATATTTTGAAAACCCCTGTAGATATTAACTATTTTTCAATTTGTTTTAAACAAATAGTCCTGACATGTTTCATAAGTAGAAACTTACATCTTCAGGGGACATGACTAAAAGGATAACAAATGAAAGGTGAAAACTTAAAATTAGAAAATATCTTATGAAAATAATAACTAACAAATTTGAGAACCTGCCTACATAAAAAAATACTCTGCCAATATATGGGACCCTAAGCTCACACTAGATACTATAGTTATTATGTACGTGTGAGCTAATATAACTAAAAACTGAAATATATTTTATTCAACTCCAGACTAAATTACCTTCCGTTTGATACCACACAAGCCATGTTTTGACTTAAACTCTAATGTTTTAAAACTAAAATATATTTTGCTTAACTCCAGGCTCAATTACCTTTCGTTTGATATCACACACGTCATATTTTCACATAAACTCTAATTTTTTTAATCTACCCCCACCCTTTTATTTGGCTTGCATTTGGTGGATTTTCTTCATTTTTAAATGGGACCATCACGACCCAAAACCCAGCCTAGGTACCAAATTTCATTCAAATCGAGCAAGCGGTTTTTGAGTTATGCGCGTTGGTCGTTACAGACAGACAGACATACAGATAGACAGACAGACGGCGGGACAAAAAAGTTTCAAAATCATCTGAAACGCAAAGATATATAAAAATTTTTGAATTCGGAGCAACTTTCTTTTTCTCGAAAAAATTAGGATCACCATAGCTCACACTACTATAGTATAGTAGTAGTGTGAGGTAATACTCTGCCAATATATGGGCCCCTAAGCTCACACTAGGTACTATAGTTATTATAGTGTACGTGTGAGCTAATATAACTAAAAACTGAAATATATTTTATTCAACTCCAGACTAAATTACCTTCCGTTTGATACCACACAAGCCATGTTTTGACTTAAACTCAAATTTTTGAAATATACCCCCACCCTTAAAAAAACAGAAACTAAAATGTATTTTGTTTAACTCCGGACTCAATTACCTTTCGTCTGATATCACACGCCATATTTTTACGTAAACTCTAATTTTTGAAATCTACCCCCACCTTTTTTTTTTAAACTCAAATGTATTTTGTTTATTTCCAGACTCAATTACCTTTCGTTTGATATCACACACGCCATATTTTCACATAAACTCTAATTTTTGGTTTGTGTTCGGTGGATTTTGTGCATTTTTAAATGGGACCATCTCGACCCAAGACCCAGCCTAGGTACCAAATTTTATTGAAATCGGCCAAGCGGTTTTTGAGTTATGCGCGTTGGTCGTTACAGACAGACATACATACAGACAGACAGACAGACGGCGCAACAAAAAAGTTTCAAAATCATCTGAAACGCAAAGATATATAAAAATTTTTGAAATCAGAGCAACTTTTTTTTCTCGAAAAAATTAGGATCACCATAGCTCACACTACTATAGTAACCAGTTTTTTTAAATTATTTTTTTTTAATGTTGTGCTAATTTAGTTTAGCTAAGTCCTGTAATTAGATTATTTTCACAAGATATTTTCTAATTTTAAGTTTTTTACCTTTCTTTTGTGATTTTTTTAGTAATGTCCCCTTAAGATGTAAGTTCCTACTTACAAAACATGTCGGGGCTATTTGTTTAAAACAAATTAAAAATTAGTGGAGGAAGACAATAACCTGTTTGAATCATATTCAACGTCTCCACCATAATATGGACTATTTACTTAAATTATTTGTATTTGTTATATTTATTTCATTAATAAGAATGTAATATGAATTTAACTTTACAATAAATGCTACATAATAATAATAATCTGATTGGGCTTGGAATAGTGCAACTTTTTTCTTATTTGTACAGATTATATACCTTAAGTGACACATTTGTGATTCTTTAAATAACAAATTTTATATTGCAGGACTTTATTTTATGATATATTTTTTTTTCCTTTCAGAATTATGGAAGCAGACAGAATATCACCTACATCCATAAAAAAGTCGAAACGAAATTACTTCCAAGACAAGAATTGGGAACTGGTGTGCAACACAGTTTAAATGATATTAGGTAACTAAACCGAACCAAACCGAACTGGGTTTTAGTTATGTTTATGCTTATAAACTAAACTTTGGTGTATAACTTTCGCTAACTAAACTATAAATGCGTTTTTTGTTTGCAAGAGAACAACAATTAACATAGTAAAAATTTTTATTAGCTTAATATCTTAAAAACTTACAAAAATATACATTTTTTGTGTAAAAAGTTACTATTTTTTCTTAATACAAAAAATTTTACTATATTAATTGGTGTCCTCTTTACAAACAACAACATATTTATAGTTTAGTTAGCGAAAGTTATAAACCAAAGTTTTTAAAAAAATTGAAAATGTTGCCATTTTGGATTTATGATGCCATAGAGGCCATCCCACTCAAATGTGAGGCAAAAACCTGGTGACTTAACATTGAGTGAGCCACCACCGATTATAGGTAGTCTTAGACTTTCTTGATTCATTCATTTTTTAGTTCTTGAGGTCTAAAGTTTAGTAAAGCAAACTTGTTCTAATGCAAACAAATCATACAAATTTTCTGTACTGTAAAGTTGATGTGGCAAAAGTTATAAGCAAAGTTTGTGGAAAAACATGGAAAAAATCCCAACCTTGGAATTATGACGTCACACAAGTGCTCTTACTCAAATTTGAGGCAAACACCTACCAACTGAAACTTGAGTGATCGATATGAATGAAATGAAATAATCAATCAATTTGGGGTAGTCTAAAACTCCCTCAATTTTTAGCTCACACATATACTATACTATAGTAGTGTGAGCTATGGTGATCCTAATTTTTTCGAGAAAAAAAAAGTTGCTCCGATTTCAAAATTTTTTATATATCTTTGCGTTTCAGATGATTTTGAAACTTTTTTGTTGCGCCGTCTGTCTGTCTGTCTGTAACGACCAACACGCATAACTCAAAAACCGCTTGGCCGATTTCAATGAAATTTGGTACCTGGGCTGGGTCTTGGGTCGAGATGGTCCCATTTAAAAATGAACAAAATCCACTGAACACAAACCAAATAAAAGGGTGGGGATAGATTTTAAAAATTAGAGTTTATGTGAAAATATGGCGTGTGTGATATCAAACGAAAGGTAATTGAGTCTGGAGTTAAGCAAAATACATTTTAATTTATTTTAAAAAAAGGGTGGGGGTATATTTCAAAAATTAGAGTTTAAGTGAAAATATGGCGTGTGTGATATCAAACGAAAGGTAATTGAGTCCGGAGTTTAACAAAATACATTTTAGTTTTTATTTTTTTTTAAGGGTGGGGGTGGATTTCAAAAATTTGAGTTTAAGTCAAAACATGGTTGGTGTGGTTCATACAAACAAAAGGTAATTTAGTATGAAGTTGAATAAAATATATTTCAGTTTTTAGTTATATTAGCGCACACGTACAATATAACTATAGTACCTAGTGTGAGCTTAGGGGCCCATATATTGGCAAAGTATTTTTAGGGTAAAAAAAGTTGGTATGGGACAATTCGCCACGGCCAATTTGCCGCGGAGACAATTCGCTGGGAGAATTTTTGTTTTAATCTAACGTAACTTATTTTTTCTTAAATCATAACTTTTTCTAAACCCCTGTCCTCTTGCTGGTAGATTAAAATCTGTGTTAAAACTAACCTTGTCAATTGATCGCAAACATATCCTAACCGGTGTTTCCTATACATGTTATGTAAAACTTTCATTGCCCAATTCCAGAAAGCTGGAATTAACGCAATTATCTACAATATATAAAAAAGTACGTATAACAAATAAATTAATAAAAATATCAAAATCTAACGACTGCAGTACCCCTCTCATTTCCAGTGTCAAATCCATTAAATAAAGAGTGAAATCATAACAAAAACATCTTGTCAAAAAAAGCCAGGTACACGAAAATCGTATTGCTTCAATTGAGATAAAAGTATAACCAAGTTCTCCAATACAAATTTCAAAATGAAAGGTTCTTACTTTTTTGGAAATGTTTTCTTACATATATATTTATCGGTTTCACAACGTTCTGCGTCTTCCGATACCCAATCTCCACTCGTTTCTGTTTGCCCATAATTCATCATCTAGGCCTCTTATTCTTATTTCACTGTCTATTCCTTCTCTCCAGCTTCTCCTTGGCCGTCCTCGTTATCTTCGGCCAGTTGGTTTCCATTGTAGTATTTGTTTAGGTAGTATTTCATCATTCATTCTTTGTACATGTCCGTACCACACCAGTTGTTTTGTTCTTATATCATCCACTAAAGTATATTCACCCACTGTCATAATTTCTCTTATTCTTTGATTTGTAACTCTTTCTCTTTTTGATTTCCCTGCTGCTTTTCTCCAATAGTCCATCTCCGTAGCGGAAAGCATTTTTTCTGTTCTATCCTTGATTGGACATCCTTCTGAGCCGTATGTAATAATACTTTTTACAATGGTGTTATATATATAAGCTTTTTGTTATGTTTTGATATACTTTGGTCCCAAATTATTCCATTTAGTAAAGTTATTGCTTTTATTTCTTGTACGTTTTGATCTTTTATAGCTTTGTCTAGTGTTCCGTCAGCTGTAATTTTTAGACCTAAGTATTTATACTCATCACAGGACTGAATTCGCTGCCCGGTATTTAAGATTAGATCCTGTTTCATTCCACCGATACACATATACTCTGTCTTATTGAGATTAACCTCTAGTCCCCACTTATTGTATTTTTCTATTAGTTTTCGTGTCACATATTCGAGATCGTCATAATCCTGAGCCACTACTATCTGATCATCGGCGAAACATAAAGTATACAAGGTGGTTTCGTCCAACGGAATTCCCATATTTTGGCATTTTCTCTTCCATACTTTAAGGACTTGTTCCAAGTATATCTTGAAGAGCGTAGGCGAGATACAGCAACCTTGTTTAAGACCTTTATTTATGTTTTCTTAAACTTTGCTATTACGGCGGTCAATTGACTCCTAGACTAAAAGTGCTAAATTGAACATAAACAAGTTACATTGTAAAGTTTAATAAAACATTTCCAAATTAGTAAGAACCTTTCATTTTGAAATTTGTATTGAAGAACTTGGCTTCTGATTCTTTCTAGGCAAAACCATTTTCGCATACTTGGCTTTTTTTACATGAAATGTTTTTATTGTGATAAGTACTGTTTGCAAAACAAAGTGTCTGAGATGTGATAAAACGTTTTTTTTTGTTTTAGTTCCCATGAAGATTCAATTAGTCCTCAGAACAGTATTCGCCTTTGAAATAAAAGACCAGAATCATCAAACGGCGTTTTCAAATTACGAGGAGAATAGAAAAACTAACTCTTTCAGTCCTGCATTAAAGCAATTTTATAAAACCAAATAAAAACTTAGTTTGCGAAGACATATGCTTCTACACAAAGACATAAGTACAATCGAGTTATTTCCATGTGATCAGTGTAGTTGTAAGACTAATAGCAAATTCTTTTGGGAAATAATGCAGCACTAGTGCAATTTTTGTGTTCTTTTGGGAAAATTGGCTCAATCAATCATTTTTTGACATGGACTGACCAACAAAAAAAAATCATTCCTCGATGTGACGTCAACAAAGTGGAGGATCGTGGTTTATACATAGAGACATGAGTGAATTAAAGTGTTTTGAATGTTACCAATGCAATTATAAAACTAACCGAAAAAGTGAATTAGGAACACACATGCTTTTACATCAAGATATGAATAAAGAAGAGTGGTTCTGTTGCGACAAGTGTAGTTATAAGTCCAAATATAAATCTGACTTAAAATTACATGTGAAAATCCACAAAAACTTAATAGAAAGGCGGTTTCAGTGTTCCCATTGCAATTATGAAGCAAAAACAAAATCTAGTGTATCACTACATATGCTTATACATAAAGACCCAAGTGAAGTGGAATGGTTTCAATGTGACCAATGCGAATATAAAGCTAACCAGAAAAATAAATTACGAAGTCACATGCTTATACATAAAGATATAAGTGAATTGGAGTGGTTTCGTTGTGCCCATTGTATTTTTAAAGCTACACGAAAATGTTCTTTAATAAGTCACATGCATCAGCATAAAGACATGAGTCACATCACTCAGTTGTTAAAATGTGAAGAGTGTAATTATGAGACAAAATATAAATCATGTTTAAAAGCCCATCTAATTGTTCATAAAAAGTTTGAAGACATTGAACGGTGGCCGTGTAAAGACTGTAATTTTGAGAGCAAATACAAGAGTGCCTTAAAAAGACATGCTACAATTCATCAAAAAGAAGACGAAATTAGGTGGTTTCAGTGTTCCCATTGTACTTATAAAGCTAAAACAAACACTGAGCTCAATAAGCACATGCTTAAACATACAGACATAAATTACGTTAAGTTGTATCAATGTTCCCATTGCATTCATAAGGCTAAACGTAAACGTAGTTTAATGCGTCACATGCTTAAACATAAAGACGTTAATGAAGTCGAGTTGTTTCGATGTGAGAAGTGTAGTTATGAAACATACTATAAATCAAGCTTGAAAAGCCATCTAAAAACTCATAAAACATTTGAAGAAATTGAGTGGTGGCCGTGTAAAGACTGTAATTTTAAGAGCAAATCCAAAGATTACTTAAAAACACATGCCGCAATTCATAAAAATATAGATGAAATTACATGGTTTCAGTGTTTTTATTGCAACTATAAAGCTAAAAAAAAAAACTACGTTGTCACTACATTTGCTTATACATAAAGACTCAAATAAAATTAAGTGGTTTCAATGTACTGTTTGTGAATTTAAATCTAAAACGAATAATCAGTTAAAAAAACACATGGTTTTACATAAAGACCCAAGTGAAATTGAGTGGTTTCAATGTGCCCATTGCATTTATAAATCTAAACAAAAAGCTAATTTAATAAGTCACATGCTTATACATAAAGACAAGAGTGAAGTGGTGTTGTTTCAATGTGAAAATTGTAGTTATGCGACAAAATACAAAAAACACTTAAAAGCTCATCTATACATTCATAAAAATTTTGAAGAGATTGAGTTTTGGCAATGCAAAGACTGTAACTATAAGGCCAAAACCAAAAAAATCTTAAAACAACATGCTCCAATTCATAAAAACGTTGACGAAATCAGATGGTTTCAATGTACCCAATGCAATTATAAATCTAAGCGAAAAGATGGCTTAAAATCACATATGCTTATACATAAAGATCCTAGTGAGATTAAGTGGTTCCATTGTACTGTTTGTAATCACAAATCTAAAACAAACGGTGATTTAAAAAAACACATGCGTGTACATAAAGATCCAAGTGAAGTTGAATGGTTTCAATGTGACCAATGCAATCATAAAACTAATGACAAAAAGAGTTTACAAAGACACATGCTTATACATAAAGATATAAGTGATTTGGAGTGGTTTCGTTGCGAAAAGTGTAGTTATAAAAGCAAATTTAAAAAAAATTTAAAAGATCATGTACTTATGCATAAAACATTTAACGAGACTGAAGAGTTTCAATGTAAAAAGTGTAATTATAAAGCCAAACGCAAACAAAGCTTAAAACAACATGCGCTTATCCACAAAGCCGCAAGCGACGTTTTGTGGTTTGAATGTTTTCATTGCGATTACAAAACTAAATATAAAACTAGTTTGGTGACACACATGATTAAACATAGAAGACGTTCGTAAACTAAAAATTGGTTGCTCTTTTACAGCTTTTTCATGGAAACAATCGTGTTAAAGATAAAGGCCCAAGTGAAATTAAGTTGTTTCAATGTACCCGTTGCATTTATAAAGACAAACAGGAAGGTAATTTATTAAGTTTCGATGTGAAAAGTGTCATTATGAGATAAATTATAAACAACACTTAAAAGCTTATTTATACATATATAAAAACTTTGAAGGGATTGAGTTGTGGCAATGTACAGACTGTAATCATAGGGCCAAATCCAGAAAAATCTTTAAAAAAACATGCGGCAATTAATCAAAAAGTAGACGAAATTTGGTGGTTTCAGTGTTCCCATTGTACTTATAAAGCTAAAACAAACAGTGAGCTCAATAAGCACATGCTTAAATATACAGACATAAATTACGTTAAGTTGTATCAATGTTCCCATTGCATTTATAAGGCTAAACATAAACGTAGTTTAATGCGTCACATGCTTAAACATAAAGACATTAATGAAGTCAAGTTGTTTCGATGTGACAAGTGTAGTTATGAGACACACTATAAATCAAGCTTGAAAGACCATCTAAAAACTCATAAAACATTTGAAGAAATTGAGTGGTGGCCGTGTAAAGACTGTAATTTTAAGAGCAAATCCAAAGATTACTTAAAAACACATGCCGCAATTCATAAAACCATAGACGATATTACATGGTTTCAGTGTTTTCATTGCAACTATAAAGCTAAAAAAAAATTTACTTTGTCACTACATTTGCTTATACATAAAGACTCAAATAAAATTAAATGGTTTCAATGTACTGTTTGTGAATTTAAATCTAAAACGAATAATCAGTTAAAAAAACACATGGTTTTACATAAAGACCCAAGTGAAATTGAGTGGTTTCAATGTGCCCATTGCATTTATAAATCTAAACAAAAAGCTAATTTAATAAGTCACATGCTTATACATAAAGACAAAAGTGAAGTGGGGTTGTTTCAATGTGAAAATTGTAGTTATGCGACAAAATACAAAAAACACTTAAAAGCTCATCTATACATTCATAAAAATTTTGAAGAGATTGAGTTTTGGCAATGTAAAGACTGTAACTATAAGGCCAAAACCAAAAAAATCTTAAAACAACATGCTCCAATTCATAAAAATGTAGACGAAATCAGGTGGTTTCAGTGTACCCATTGCAATTATAAATCTAAGCGAAAAGATGGCTTAAAATCACATATGCTTATACATAAAGATCCTAGTGAGATTAAGTGGTTCCATTGTACTGTTTGTAATCACAAATCTAAAACAAACAGTGATTTAAAAAAACACATGCGTGTACATAAAGATCCAAGTGAAGTTGAATGGTTTCAATGTGACCAATGCAATCATAAAACTAATGACAAAAAGAGTTTACAAAGACACATGCTTATACATAAAGATATAAATGATTTGGAGTGGTTTCGTTGCGAAAAGTGTAGTTATAAAAGCAAATTTAAAAAAAATTTAAAAGATCATGTACTTATGCATAAAACATTTAAAGAGACCGAAGAGTTTCAATGTAAAAAGTGTAATTATAAGGCCAAACGGAAACAAAGCTTAAAACAACATGCGCTTGTCCACAAAGCCGCAAGCGACGTTTTGTGGTTTGAATGTTTTCGTTGCGATTACAAAACTAAATACAAAACTAGTTTGGTGACACACATGGTTAAACATAGGAGCCGTTTGTAAACTAGAAATCGGTTGCTTTTTTACAGCTTTTTCATGGAAACAATCGTGTTAAAGATAAAGGCCCAAGTGAAATTAACTTGTTTCAATGTACCCGTTGCATTTATAAAGACAAACAAGAAGGTAATTTATTAAGTCACATGCTTATACATAAAGACATGAGTGAAAAGGAGTTGTTTCGATGTGAAAAGTGTCATTCTAAGATAAAAAATCTTATTTATACATTGAAACTTTAAAGGGTTTGAGTGGTGACAATGTACAGACTGTAATCATAGGGCCAAATCCAGAAAAATCTTTAAAAAAACATGCGGCAATTAATCAAAAAGTAGACGAAATTTGGTGGTTTCAGTGTTCCCATTGTACTTATAAAGTTAAAACAAACAGTGAGCTCAATAAGCACATGCTTAAATATACAGACATAAATTACGTTAAGTTGTATCAATGTTCCCATTGCATTTATAAGGCTAAACATAAACGTAGTTTAATGCGTCACATGCTTAAACATAAAGACATTAATGAAGTCAAGTTGTTTCGATGTGACAAGTGTAGTTATGAGACACACTATAAATCAAGCTTGAAAGACCATCTAAAAACTCATAAAACATTTGAAGAAATTGAGTGGTGGCCGTGTAAAGACTGTAATTTTAAGAGCAAATCCAAAGATTACTTAAAAATACATGCCGCAATTCATAAAAATATAGATGAAATTACATGGTTTCAGTGTTTTTATTGCAACTATAAAGCTAAAAAAAAAACTACGTTGTCACTACATTTGCTTATACATAAAGACTCAAATAAAATTAAGTGGTTTCAATGTACTGTTTGTGAATTTAAATCTAAAACGAATAATCAGTTAAAAAAACACATGGTTTTACATAAAGACCCAAGTGAAGTTGAGTGGTTTCAATGTGCCCATTGCATTTATAAATCTAAACAAAAAGCTAATTTAATAAGTCACATGCTTATACATAAAGACAAGAGTGAAGTGGTGTTGTTTCAATGTGAAAATTGTAGTTATGCGACAAAATACAAAAAACACTTAAAAGCTCATCTATACATTCATAAAAATTTTGAAGAGATTGAGTTTTGGCAATGTAAAGACTGTAACTATAAGGCCAAAACCAAAAAAATGTTAAAACAACATGCTCCAATTCATAAAAACGTTGACGAAATCAGGTGGTTTCAATGTACCCAATGCAATTATAAATCTAAGCGAAAAGATGGCTTAAAATCACATATGCTTATACATAAAGATCCTAGTGAGATTAAGTGGTTCCATTGTACTGTTTGTAATCACAAATCTAAAACAAACAGTGATTTAAAAAAACACATGCGTGTACATAAAGATCCAAGTGAAGTTGAATGGTTTCAATGTGACCAATGCAATCATAAAACTAATGACAAAAAGAGTTTACAAAGACACATGCTTATACATAAAGATATAAGTGATTTGGAGTGGTTTCGTTGCGAAAAGTGTAGTTATAAAAGCAAATTTAAAAAGAATTTAAAAGATCATGTACTTATGCATAAAACATTTAAAGAGACCGAAGAGTTTCAATGTAAAAAGTGTAATTATAAGGCCAAACGCAAACAAAGCTTAAAACAACATGCGCTTGTCCACAAAGCCGCAAGCGACGTTTTGTGGTTTGAATGTTTTCGTTGCGATTACAAAACTAAATACAAAACTAGTTTGGTGACACACATGGTTAAACATAGGAGCCGTTTGTAAACTAAAAATCGGTTGCTTTTTTACAGCTTTTTCATGGAAACAATCGTGTTAAAGATAAAGGCCCAAGTGAAATTAACTTGTTTCAATGTACCCGTTGCATTTATAAAGACAAACAAGAAGGTAATTTATTAAGTCACATGCTTATACATAAAGACATGAGTGAAAAGGAGTTGTTTCGATGTGAAAAGTGTCATTCTAAGATAAAAAATCTTATTTATACATTGAAACTTTAAAGGGTTTGAGTGGTGACAATGTACAGACTGTAATCATAGGGCCAAATCCAGAAAAATCTTTAAAAAAACATGCGGCAATTAATCAAAAAGTAGACGAAATTTGGTGGTTTCAGTGTTCCCATTGTACTTATAAAGTTAAAACAAACAGTGAGCTCAATAAGCACATGCTTAAATATACAGACATAAATTACGTTAAGTTGTATCAATGTTCCCATTGCATTTATAAGGCTAAACATAAACGTAGTTTAATGCGTCACATGCTTAAACATAAAGACATTAATGAAGTCAAGTTGTTTCGATGTGACAAGTGTAGTTATGAGACACACTATAAATCAAGCTTGAAAGACCATCTAAAAACTCATAAAACATTTGAAGAAATTGAGTGGTGGCCGTGTAAAGACTGTAATTTTAAGAGCAAATCCAAAGATTACTTAAAAACACATGCCGCAATTCATAAAAACATAGATGAAATTACATGGTTTCAGTGTTTTTATTGCAACTATAAAGCTAAAAAAAAACTACATTGTCACTACATTTGCTTATACATAAAGACTCAAATAAAATTAAGTGGTTTCAATGTACTGTTTGTGAATTTAAATCTAAAACGAATAATCAATTAAAAAAACACATGGTTTTACATAAAGACCCAAGTGAAATTGAGTGGTTTCATTGTGCCCATTGCATTTATAAATCTAAACAAAAAGCTAATTTAATAAGTCACATGCTTATACATAAAGACAAAAGTGAAGTGGTGTTGTTTCAATGTGAAAATTGTAGTTATGCGACAAAATACAAAAAACACTTAAAAGCTCATCTATACATTCATAAAAATTTTGAAGAGATTGAGTTTTGGCAATGTAAAGACTGTAACTATAAGGCCAAAACCAAAAAAATGTTAAAACAACATGCTCCAATTCATAAAAACGTTGACGAAATCAGGTGGTTTCAATGTACCCAATGCAATTATAAATCTAAGCGAAAAGATGGCTTAAAATCACATATGCTTATACATAAAGATCCTAGTGAGATTAAGTGGTTCCATTGTACTGTTTGTAATCACAAATCTAAAACAAACAGTGATTTAAAAAAACACATGCGTGTACATAAAGATCCAAGTGAAGTTGAATGGTTTCAATGTGACCAATGCAATCATAAAACTAATGACAAAAGGAGTTTAAAAAAACACATGCTTATACATAAAGATATAAATGATTTGGAGTGGTTTCGTTGCGAAAAGTGTAGTTATAAAAGCAAATTTAAAAAGAATTTAAAAGATCATGTACTTATGCATAAAACATTTAAAGAGACCGAAGAGTTTCAATGTAAAAAGTGTAATTATAAGGCCAAACGCAAACAAAGCTTAAAACAACATGCGCTTGTCCACAAAGCCGCAAGCGACGTTTTGTGGTTTGAATGTTTTCGTTGCGATTACAAAACTAAATACAAAACTAGTTTGGTGACACACATGGTTAAACATAGGAGCCGTTTGTAAACTAGAAATCGGTTGCTTTTTTACAGCTTTTTCATGGAAACAATCGTGTTAAAGATAAAGGCCCAAGTGAAATTAACTTGTTTCAATGTACCCGTTGCATTTATAAAGACAAACAAGAAGGTAATTTATTAAGTCACATGCTTATACATAAAGACATGAGTGAAAAGGAGTTGTTTCGATGTGAAAAGTGTCATTCTAAGATAAAAAATCTTATTTATACATTGAAACTTTAAAGGGTTTGAGTGGTGACAATGTACAGACTGTAATCATAGGGCCAAATCCAGAAAAATCTTTAAAAAAACATGCGGCAATTAATCAAAAAGTAGACGAAATTTGGTGGTTTCAGTGTTCCCATTGTACTTATAAAGTTAAAACAAACAGTGACTCAATAAGCACATGCTTAAATATACAGACATAAATTACGTTAAGTTGTATCAATGTTCCCATTGCATTTATAAGGCTAAACATAAACGTAGTTTAATGCGTCACATGCTTAAACATAAAGACATTAATGAAGTCAAGTTGTTTCGATGTGACAAGTGTAGTTATGAGACACACTATAAATCAAGCTTGAAAGACCATCTAAAAACTCATAAAACATTTGAAGAAATTGAGTGGTGGCCGTGTAAAGACTGTAATTTTAAGAGCAAATCCAAAGATTACTTAAAAATACATGCCGCAATTCATAAAAATATAGATGAAATTACATGGTTTCAGTGTTTTTATTGCAACTATAAAGCTAAAAAAAAAACTACGTTGTCACTACATTTGCTTATACATAAAGACTCAAATAAAATTAAGTGGTTTCAATGTACTGTTTGTGAATTTAAATCTAAAACGAATAATCAGTTAAAAAAACACATGGTTTTACATAAAGACCCAAGTGAAATTGAGTGGTTTCATTGTGACCATTGCATTTATAAATCTAAACAAAAAGCTAATTTAATAAGTCACATGCTTATACATAAAGACAAAAGTGAAGTGGTGTTGTTTCAATGTGAAAATTGTAGTTATGCGACAAAATACAAAAAACACTTAAAAGCTCATCTATACATTCATAAAAATTTTGAAGAGATTGAGTTTTGGCAATGTAAAGACTGTAACTATAAGGCCAAAACCAAAAAAATGTTAAAACAACATGCTCCAATTCATAAAAACGTTGACGAAATCAGGTGGTTTCAATGTACCCAATGCAATTATAAATCTAAGCGAAAAGATGGCTTAAAATCACATATGCTTATACATAAAGATCCTAGTGAGATTAAGTGGTTCCATTGTACTGTTTGTAATCACAAATCTAAAACAAACAGTGATTTAAAAAAACACATGCGTGTACATAAAGATCCAAGTGAAGTTGAATGGTTTCAATGTGACCAATGCAATCATAAAACTAATGACAAAAGGAGTTTAAAAAAACACATGCTTATACATAAAGATATAAGTGATTTGGAGTGGTTTCGTTGCGAAAAGTGTAGTTATAAAAGCAAATTTAAAAAAAATTTAAAAGATCATGTACTTATGCATAAAACATTTAACGAGACTGAAGAGTTTCAATGTAAAAAGTGTAATTATAAAGCCAAACGCAAACAAAGCTTAAAACAACATGCGCTTGTCCACAAAACAGCAAGCGACGTTTTGTGGTTTGAATGTTTTCATTGCGATTACAAAACTAAATACAAAACTAGTTTGGTGACACACATGGTTAAACATAGGAGACGTTTGTAAACTAAAAATCGGTTGCTTTTTTATAGCTTTTTCCTGGAAACAATCGTGTTAAAGATAAAGGCCCAAGTGAAGTTGAGTGGTTTCAATGTGCCCATTGCATTTATAAAGACAAAAAAGAAGGTAATTTATTAAGTCACATGCTTATAGATAAAGACATGAATGAAACGGAGTTGTTTCGATGTGAAAAGTGTCATTCTAAGATAAAAAATCTTATTTATACATTGAAACTTTAAAGGGTTTGAGTTGCGACCATATAAAGACTGTAACTATAGGGCCAAATCCAGAAAAATCTTAAAAAAACACCGCAATTCATCAAAAAGAAGACGAATTTAGGTGGTTTCGGTGTTCCCATTGTACTTATAAAGCTAAAACAAACAGTGAGCTCAATAAGCACATGCTTAAACATACAGACATAAATTACGTTAAGTTGTATCAATGTTCCCATTGCATTCATAAGGCTAAACATAAACGTAGTTTAATGCGTCACATGCTTAAACATAAAGATGTTAATGAAGTCAAGTTGTTTCGATGTGACAAGTGTAGTTATGAGACACACTATAAATCAAGCTTGAAAAACCATCTAAAAACTCATAACACATTTGAAGAAATTGAGTGGTGGCCGTGTAAAGACTGTAATTTTAAGAGCAAATCCAAAGATTACTTAAAAACACATGCCGCAATTCATAAAAATATAGATGAAATTACATGGTTTCAGTGTTTTTATTGCAACTATAAAGCTAAAAAAAAAACTACTTTGTCACTACATTTGCTTATACATAAAGACTCAAATAAAATTAAATGGTTTCAATGTACTGTTTGTGAATTTAAATCTAAAACGAATAACCAGTTAAAAAAACACATGGTTTTACATAAAGACCCAAGTGAAGTTGAGTGGTTTCATTGTGCACATTGCATTTATAAATCTAAACAAAAAGCTAATTTAATAAGTCACATGCTTATACATAAAGACAAGAGTGAAGTGGTGTTGTTTCAATGTGAAAATTGTAGTTATGCGACAAAATACAAAAAACACTTAAAAGCTCATCTATACATTCATAAAAATTTTGAAGAGATTGAGTTTTGGCAATGTAAAGACTGTAACTATAAGGCCAAAACCAAAAAAATGTTAAAACAACATGCTCCAATTCATAAAAACGTTGACGAAATCAGGTGGTTTCAATGTACCCAATGCAATTATAAATCTAAGCGAAAAGATGGCTTAAAATCACATATGCTTATACATAAAGATCCTAGTGAGATTAAGTGGTTCCATTGTACTGTTTGTAATCACAAATCTAAAACAAACAGTGATTTAAAAAAACACATGCGTGTACATAAAGATCCAAGTGAAGTTGAATGGTTTCAATGTGACCAATGCAATCATAAAACTAATGACAAAAAGAGTTTACAAAGACACATGCTTATACATAAAGATATAAATGATTTGGAGTGGTTTCGTTGCGAAAAGTGTAGTTATAAAAGCAAATTTAAAAAAAATTTAAAAGATCATGTACTTATGCATAAAAAATTTAAAGAGACCGAAGAGTTTCAATTTACAAAGTGTAATTATAAAGCCAAACGCAAACAAAGCTTAAAACAACATGCGCTTGTCCACAAAGCCGCAAGCGACGTTTTGTGGTTTGAATGTTTTCATTGCGATTACAAAACTAAATACAAAACTAGTTTGGTGACACACATGGGTAAACATAGGAGCCGTTTGTAAACTAAAAATCGGTTGCTTTTTTACAGCTTTTTCAAGGAAACAATCGTGTTAAAGATAAAGGCCCAAGTGAAATTAAGTTGTTTCAATGTACCCGTTGCATTTATAAAGACAAACAGGAAGGTAATTTATTAAGTCACATGCTTATACATAAAGACATGAGTGAAAAGGAGTTGTTTCGATGTGAAAAGTGTCATTATGAGATAAATTATAAACAACACTTAAAAGCTTATTTATACATATATAAAAACTTTGAAGGGATTGAGTTGTGGCAATGTACAGACTGTAATCATAGGGCCAAATCCAGAAAAATCTTTAAAAAGACATGCTACAATTCATCAAAAAGAAGACGAAATTAGGTGGTTTCAGTGTTCCCATTGTACTTATAAAGCTAAAACAAATAGTGAGCTCAATAAGCACATGCTTAAACATACAGACATAAATTACGTTAAGTTGTATCAATGTTCCCATTGCATTTATAAGGCTAAACATAAACGTAGTTTAATGCGTCACATGCTTAAACATAAAGACATTAATGAAGTCGAGTTGTTTCGATGTGACAAGTGTAGTTATGAGACACACTATAAATCAAGCTTGAAAGACCATCTAAAAACTCATAAAAAATTTGAAGAAATTGAGTGGTGGCCGTGTAAAGACTGTAATTTTAAGAGCAAATCCAAAGATTACTTAAAAACACATGCCGCAATTCATAAAAACATAGACGATATTACATGGTTTCAGTGTTTTCATTGCAACTATAAAGCTAAAAAAAAACTACTTTGTCACTACATTTGCTTATACATAAAGACTCAAATAAAATTAAATGGTTTCAATGTACTGTTTGTGAATTTAAATCTAAAACGAATAATCAGTTAAAAAAACACATGCTTATACATAAAGATATAAATGATTTGGAGTGGTTTCGTTGCGAAAAGTGTAGTTATAAAAGCAAATTTAAAAAAAATTTAAAAGATCATGTACTTATGCATAAAACATTTAAAGAGACCGAAGAGTTTCAATGTAAAAAGTGTAATTATAAGGCCAAACGGAAACAAAGCTTAAAACAACATGCGCTTGTCCACAAAGCCGCAAGCGACGTTTTGTGGTTTGAATGTTTTCGTTGCGATTACAAAACTAAATATAAAACTAGTTTGGTGACACACATGATTAAACATAGGAGACGTTCGTAAACTAAAAATTGGTTGCTCTTTTACAGCTTTTTCATGGAAACAATCGTGTTAAAGATAAAGGCCCAAGTGAAGTTGAGTGGTTTCAATGTGCCCATTGCATTTATAAAGACAAACAAGAAGGTAATTTATTAAGTCACATGCTTATAGATAAAGACATGAATGAAACGGAGTTGTTTCGATGTGAAAAGTGTCATTCTAAGATAAAAAATCTTATTTATACATTGAAACTTTAAAGGGTTTGAGTGGTGGCAATGTACAGACTGTAATCATAGGGCCAAATCCAGAAAAATCTTTAAAAAAACATGCGGCAATTCATAAAAACGTAGACGAAATCAGGTGGTTTCAATGTACCCAATGCAATTATAAATCTAAGCGAAAATATGGCTTAAAATCACATATGCTTATACATAAAAATCCCAGTGAAATTAAATGGTTCCAATGTGCTATTTGTAATCACAAATCTAAAACAAGCGGACTTGTTTCGATGTGAAAAGTGTCATTCTGAGACAAAATACAAAAAACACAAAAAATCTTATTTATATATTTATAAAAACTTTGAAGGGATTGAGTTGTGGCAATATCTTTATATTACTGTAACTGTAACTATAAGGCCAAATCCCAAAAAATCTTAAAACAACATGCTCCAATTCAGGCAAACAAAACTTAAAACAATATGCGCTTGTCCACAAAGCCGTATGCGACATTTTGTGGATTCAATGTTTTTATTGCGATTACAAAGCTAGACAAAAGTTAGTTTAGTAACACCCAGACAACAGACGTTTAAAAGAAAAAAAGACGACTGTTTTTTTGTTAAGAAACTACTTCCAGAACTTGGACGTTTTAGGCTAAAAATAAGACCTTTTGTAGGTCTAAAATTAAAATAAAATGTTAAAATGATTATTTTAATTAAACACATAAAGACCCAAGTGAAGTGGAGTGGTTTAAATGTGACCAATGCAATTACAAAGCTAAACCAAAAAGTTATTTACGAAAACATATGCTGATACATGAAAACATGACTGAACTTGCTTGGTTTCAATGTTTACATTGCAATTTTAGAACTAAACATAAAAAATATTTAATAACACATATGCTTCGACATAAAGACCCAAGTAAAGTGGAGTGGTTTAAATGTGACCAATGCAATTTCAAAGCTAAACAAAAAAGTTATTTAAAAACTCACATGCTGATACATAAAAACATAAATAAATTTGCGGATTTCTAATATTTTCATTGCAATTTTAGAACTAAACGAAAAAGTTATTTAATAACACACATGGGGACACATAGAGACCCAAGTGAAGTCGATTTGTTAAGATGTGATCAATGCAATTATGAAAATAAATTAAAAAGTAATTTACGAAACCACATGCTCATGAACTAAGGCCTAAATTATATTAAATGGTTTCTGTGTGCAATCATAAAGCTTAACAAAAGGGTGTTTTACAATTACAGATGCTCAGACACAAAGACATAAATTAAATAGACAACCTTTCTCCCTGTATAATGCAGAGTAAATTTGGAAAACTTAAAAAATTATATGATTATAATTAGTTAGTAATAAGTGAAAACTAAAAAAATTTGTTGCTCTATTTGTAAAATAAAAGGATTTTTTGTTAACTTTAGTAGCAGATAGTTGTATGTAACATTAGGTAGAAGTATAAACTTGGCCCAAGGGCGTATCCAACCGAAAATGGAAGGGGGGCAGGTTTCTATTTCTAATAACACATTTAAGAGAGGAAAAATTTATAATCTATAAGAAATGTGGCAGCTGCCCCCTCCCCTTGGATACGCCCTTGTACAAAGTGGGTCATAGTTTAAAGCAGGACTATATTAAAGAACATTAAGGACTTATAGCAGTAATTGTGCCGGGCACTATTCTGACAGTTTCGCATTGTCGTTTATTTTCCATTAATAGTGGCGGCACTATTAAATCCGGCTCTTATAATACACAAAGGCCTAATTTTGACAGCTGTTCTTATAATGCGAAACTGTCAGAATAGTGCCCGGGACAAATAGTGCCTGGCTTTATTGCAATAAGTCCCTATTATTTAGTCTCTAATATTTTATTAATTTTCAATGTTAGTATTTTTATTTAATCTATCAATAGATTTTTTAAAATAATTTAAAGTGTTAGATTTAATTTTTTTTTTGTTTAAGTTTTAAAAATATGTTTTATTTATTTAAATATATTTTAGTAATATTTTATTAGTTTATTTTTAATTCCAAAAAATCTTACCTCTACTTTAAAGTGGAAATTAACAAAAAAATGATGAAAGTACTAAAAAAATTTTCAAGATTGCTAATTACATAAAAAAAAAACAAAAAAAAAGTGAGCGGAAGTGATTAAAACTTTTTGTTTAAAACTCGTAGACAATGATTGTGTAGAAATAAAATTTCGGACTTCCATTGTCTTTATTTATTTTAAAACACGACGTTTCGGTTAGTAAGTATCTCTAACCGTTATCAAGTGTAAACTAAACAATCTAGTCTCTAGGCTACTACTTATACTATTTGGTGTGCAGTCAGGTGTGACGGCCCGCCCCCTTTTTAATCCTAAGATGCCTGTTTTCCTTAAGGAGTGGTTTCCATATGTTTGGTATGTCTGTGCTTGGTTGGTGAACTTAAACTTTGAGGGCCGTCAGCTGAATTATAATTTTTCCAAACCAGGCTTACTATATTTTTGACTGTGTAAAATAATAAAAATACTGGAATGCCTTTGACCTGCCTCAGCTGGAAATCATAGCGCACTAGAAATAAGTGATAAAGCTGAATATCTCCTAAACCGCTCAATCAAACTATGACATATGATGCATCATTTTGAAAAGAATTCAATGACGAATTCGAAATTTAATTAAAATATACGCCACTCCATAAGAAAAAATTAAACTTTATGTCATATCTCAAAAAATAAAAGTGACAGTTAAAATTTAATTTAGCTGGTGAATTCCTCGTGACAAAGTCTATAAAATTGCAAATTACTCTAAATCAAAATTTCCACTAATAACGAAGTTATAGACCCCCTTCCAAAATACAGACTTCAAAAAGCCCCCGTACCTCAAAGACGAGACGATATTTCAAAATGCGATTTTCACTATAAGTCTTCTCTTGAACATTGAGCCTCGGAATGCGTGGTCAGTTTTTCTCTGTTTCCCCTGAAAGTACCCTAAATCCCCTAAAAGTGCCCAATTTGGGACACTCTGTACATATACGCATATTACATATATGTATGTACATCTGAAAATATTCCGTGGTTTTTTTTAAAGATCATTTTTAATAATCAAACAAGTTTCGTGGCTAATCGGGCAAAAAAGAGTTTTTTGTTTCCCTTATATTTTTCCGTGGGTAGCCTGAAAGCTTAACCTCACGGGGGTCCAAGATCTAATGGACACCTAATAAGAGTTGACAGTTAACCGTTTCGTCCTTATGGGACTCCTCAGAACACTGCTGGTCAATGTGACAAATCTTGCGAAGTTAATCAGACGGTTTTGTCTCTAATTAAATGTAATTAGTGAGCGAACTATAGCAAGAGACTCCATCTACCGAGATACGAGAGAAACAAAAAACTAAAAGCAGGCGAAAACACTGCTATACAATGTTGATCAATGAAAAGATCGAATGCAAATAAAAGAAAACAACTATAGTCCGTGACCTACGACAGCTCTTTGTCTTTCAGGCCTCGTATCTCGGTAGATGGCGCCTCTTGCTATAGTTCGCTCACTAATTACATTTAATTAGAGACAAAACCGTCTGATTAACTTCGCAAGATTTGTCACATTGACCAGCAGTGTTCTGAGGAGTCCCATAAGGACGAAACGGTTAACTGTCAACTCTTATTAGGTGTCCATTAGATCTTGGACCCCCGTGAGGTTAACCTTTCAGGCTACCCACGGAAAAATATAAGGGAAACAAAAAACTCCTTTTTGCCCGATTAGCCACGAAACTTGTTTGATTTTTAAATTCACGGGTACGAAATTCCACGTTTGATAATTTTTAATGAAAATTTTAAGAGATATAATCACTTTTTCGTAATAAAAATATATAACCCAGTTTGATACCTTTTTTCTCTATAACGACGCTCGGTTATAACGACCGAAATTACGCGATCCGTTCAATGTCGTTATAACCGATATTCACTGTACCTCATATGATATTTTTAAAGAAAATTAGCTCACACGTACACTATAACTATAGTACGTAGTGTGAGCTTAAGTGCCCATAAATTGGCAGAGTATTTTTTTATGTATGTAAAATCGTGATGCGATTATTAAAGATACCCACCAATTTGAGATGTATACGCGCCACGATTTTATATCGAACTTAAAAATATAAAATGAGTTATTAAAGTTAAATCTAGACTGTTGTAAACAGAAATCTGCCAAATTATTTTTTACTTTTTAGTTTAATTTTTTTATCAACTTAAAAAAATGTATTTATAATATTTATTAATAGGTATCTGTGTTGTGTTGCTGATCCAGAAATTTTTTTTGAAATGCGATACACAATTTCTGAAACGTTTTTGAAATGTACTTTTTACTTTCCCTTAGGTCCCCAAAATTTTCCGTACCTAAAAAGTAATATTATTGATCTGAGGGAAAAGGATAGAAATATAAATAAATCAAACGTGGTGTACCCATAACTCTCTTTACTTTTATTACCAGTTTGGCACCTAAGATATTTAAACGCTATACTACAATTTGATCACGGGGATCTGTCTTATAACATGTTCCTTTTCAAAACAATGATAGCCTCTAAAATAATACAACCATAACAAGAAGAAAACCCACTAGTAACACATTTTTAATTTCAATAAACACACTGAAGGCACTTTGATTTGTTTAAGTATCCATGAAGTATCCATGAACTATCACATTCTATTTTAGAACCTTCCAGTAATTACCCTGCCAATATTAAAATCACTTAACTTATAACTTTATGTATAAGCATGTGCTCTCTTAAACGACTTTTTCGCTCAGTTTTAAAATAGCAATGAGCGCAGTGAAACCACTCGACTTGATTAACTTCTTTATGTGTTATCTCATGCTGTTTAAAGGCTCTACTGTATTTTGTCTTAAAACTACACTTTTTGCACTGGAAACACCTAAAATCACTTATGTGTTTATGGCTAAGCATGTGTCTTGCTAAATTACTTTTCAGGTTCGTTTTATAATTGCAATGGAAGCATTGAAACTGTTTGTCTTTATGCATGATCATTATATGCGTTTTTAAGTTATTCTTATGTGTAGTTCTATACATACACTGTGCACATTGAATCGGAACTTCACTATGTTTTAGCATGTGAGTTGTTATCTCATAATTTCTTTTAGCTTTGTAATCGCATTTAAGGCAACAAAATCACTTAATCTTGTTTTCGTCTTCATGGATGTCTCCATGTATTAACATGTGTCTTCTTAAAGTATGTTTCCGTTTCGTTTTATGTGTGCAATGTTTGCATGGAAACCACTTAATGTCGTTTTCGTCTTTCAAATCAAATCAAATCAAATCGTTTATTGGTGTTAGATACACAAAGTGTTTACACAAGTCATAATTTTTTTTTGAACAATAATTTATCTAAAAAAAAAAAGTTCTAAAAAATTCTACTAGTAAAAGTTCAAATAGTTATTATACACTATATTTTTTTTTAATATTTGGGAAATACTTAACTAAATTCTAAAATACGCCTAAAGTACATACTATAAAATAGTGACTATAAAAGAAAATTTGGTCATAAAAAAGGACACATTACTCACATAAAGATTGATAAAATTTAATAAAATTTGGGGACTAGAAAAATTGCAGCCAAAAAGTACAATGAAAGAAACAGCACTATTTAATTTTATTAGTTGACCAAGTGAGTGTGGAGTTGTAAAATTCTTCAAGTGAATAAAATGCTTTTCCCAACAAATACTCTTATCTTTTTTTGAGAAGAGTTTTATTGAGGTTAATTACCTCCTCTAGGAGCTTATTGAACAGTTTTGCGGCATGGTATCCCGGTCCATTCTGGCACCTATGAAGTCGATAAAAATTTGGCCTTAAGTTGTTTTTATTTCTAGTGTTATGGCTGTGTATATCACTGTTACAGTTGTACTGAAGAAAAAAGTTATCTCTCACATAAAGCAAGTTTTGTAAGATGAACTCACTAGGCAAAGTCAGGATCCTGCAGCTGATGAAGGCTTCTTTACAGTTGTCCCTATACCCAAGACCCGAAACAATGCGGACTGTCCTCCTCTGCATGGCAAACACCCTCTGCGCCCCTGTTGCATGACCCCACACTAAAAGAGCATATCCCAGATGGGAATGCACAAGAGAGAAGTATGCCTGCTTCAGCACTTGGAGGGAGACACACATTGCCAAGTTTCGTAGTAGAAAAGTATTTTTGCTCATCTTGTTTGAGATCATTTCAGTGTGTGCATCCCACAGTAATTTCTGGTCCATAATTACCCCTAGAAATTTTGGATTGTCGATCACAGGTTCAACCTTTTTAAGTGAAAAGACTACATTTTGTGTTTTGGATTTATTGAGGTATAATTTATTTGATGCAAACCATTGGCCTGCTCTCGACTGTGCCTCGCCCGACATTACTAGCGCTGTCTGTAAGTCTGTGTCTTGTGTCATCTGCAAAATTTGTAAGAGTTTCATTTTCATTTTCGGCAATATTTGGAAGATCGTTTATGTATATCAAAAATAAAATTGGACCCAAAATCGACCCTTGCGGGACGCCTATAGTAAGTTCTTGTTTACTGGAAGATATATTATTATAATTAACAATTTGCTGACGCTTAAAAAGGTAAGATTTAATAAGGTGAATGCTGTCTAGTGTAAAATTGTAAAATGGTAGTTTGTCCGGCAATATGTCGTGCGAAACACAATCGAAAGCCTTGCTTAGATCACAAAATGTAGTGACAGTATGCTCTGACTTTTCAAACCCTTCCATAATCTTTTCAACAACCCTTAAAATTGCCAAAGTAGTGTTCCTCCCTGCCCTAAAACCATACTGTCCAGTGCTAAGTATATCATTTTTTCTAAGTAATTTGTAATTTGATTTGCTAGACATTTTTCAAAGATTTTTGATAAAACAGGCAATATTGATATTGGCCTATAGTTGCCTGGGTCATCAAGATTGCCTTTCTTATATATTGGGGTTACTTTTGCAATTTTCAAACAGTCAGGAAAAACACCATCTCTGATGCAATTATTTATCAATTTAGTTAGCGGTATCAACAACAGGTCCCTGACCCCTTTTATTATAGTTATGTTCAAATTATAGTAATCCCTGCTCACCTTATTTTTCATTTGATCAATTACATCCTGTATTCTGAATTTGTGCCTGTGTGTCAACTGCAACATTTACGAAAAAATTATTAAACTCCTGTGCCGATATTGTAGAAAGTTCTGTTTTTTTACTTTTTATGTTTTTACGGTAATCATTTATGATCTCCCACAGGCACTTTGTTGGATTTGTAGCATTTTTTATTTTTGTTTCATTGCAATTTATTTTTGATTGTTTTATTGCATTTTTATAGTTATTGCGAAATTGCTTAATATAGTCCTTTAGTTCTTGAGTTGGATGATACATCATTCATATATTGAAGATGCTCTCTCATGTTTCTTAGGTCATTATTGAACCAGTTTATTTCGTTTGTGTGGTTTTCTTGTTTTTTATATTTTTTTTTAGGAAATGATTCATTTAGAGCTTGTTCAACAAAATGCATAAGGGTTTCAAATTTTTCCCCGGTCTGTAAGTCACTATCGATAAAACTATAATCTATTTTAGATATCTTTTCATAAAATATATTTTTACCAGCTTGTGTTATAGGCTGGCACAATCTTTCTATAAAATTGCAGTTTGTTTTCTGTTGTGGACATGTTACTGACAGTAATTGGCCATCATGATCTGACTTGCTAGGTTTGACAAAGCTTGCAATAAACTCAGTCTCTGAAAAATTGATAAAAATATTGTCCAAACAATTTTCCCCCCGTGTAGGTTCAAAAACTGTCTGAACCAGACCATAAGTGCTTAAAAGGTCTACCAGATCTCCACAAGTTTTCTCATTTGAGCAGAATCTAACATTGAAGTCACCTGCAAGTAGTAGGTTGGTTTGTATGTTAATACTTCTGAGAATTTTATCTAAAATATCAAGAAAGGTGTCAAAACTTCCCGAAGGAGACCTATACACGCAAATTACACCACATACCTCTATACATTTCTCCACACTCATCTGCCTTATCTCAAATAATTCCTTAAAACTAGAGTTCTGTTCAATTAAAATTGCTGATCCACCTTTTATGTACTCATTTCGACAGAATGAAGCTGCCACCTCAAGATTTCCTATTTTTAAAAATTCAATTTCATCTTCCTTAAGAAAATGTTCTGTCACACATAGTATACTAATGTTCTTATCATAAATAAATGCATCCATTTCTTCTGTAATGTTTCTTATAGATTGTGTGTTGTAATGGAGCACTTTAAGGTTTGCTTTCTTTTCATTGGTTTGTTCCTTACTATCTATTGTGTTGGTGGCTGATTTACCCGTATTGTTGGGCTTCGTCTCGTGTGCATAAAATGGTCAACCACTGCACCTTGCCCCCAAATCTCAGGGGTCATAATTTTCTTTGAATTATCTTCAGAAACTTCTATTTTAAAGGAGCTCTTGTACCTACTATTCTTAGTTTTCATCTTGTAGCATTTACACTCAGTTTCAGTACTATTTTTTATGTACATCTTTACATCTTCCTCGGTTACTGCAGGCGAGAGCCTCGAGAGGAAAATGTATTCTTTTCTGGGAGCAACTTGAAGGGAAAAATTGATACATCCTCCGTGTATAGGGTTGTTGTATCGGGTTATGTTTGGTTTTCTCCTATAGCTCACCGTTTCCCAATCCTTTTGCATTGTTTCCAGCATCGGATCATCTACTGTAAGATAATTTTCTTTGTTTAACAAGGAAATTGTGTTTTTCTCCCTGTTTTGTTCTTTGCTTTTTAAGGTTATTAATGACGATGACGAAGCGTCTATGGCCGGCTTCGATTGCGCCTGTTCCTTCAATTTCATTGGTTCTGTGTGTGTTTTGGCCGTGTTCGGGGTTCGTTCAAAAACTTTATAGATGTTCATATTAGTTTTTATGTTATACTTATCACATCGAAGCCTTCACTGATGTCTTTATGTATTAACATGTGTGTTGTTAAACTACATTTCTGTTTCGCTTTATATTTGCAATGCTTGCAGAAAAACCACTTAATCTCGTTTTCGTCTTTATGGATGTTCATATGAATTTTTAAGCATTGCTTATATTTAGTCTTATGACTACACTTATCACATTGCAGCCACTCTACTTCACTCATGTCTTTATGTATTAACATGTGTCTAGTGACATGACTTTTCTGATTCGTTTTATATGTACAATGCTGGCATGGAAACCACTTAATCTTGTTTTCGTCTTTATGGATGTCCATATGAGTTTTTAAGCAACGCTTATATTTAGTCTTATGACTACACTTATCACATTGAAACCACTCTACTTCACTGATGTCTTTATGTATTAACATGTGTGTTGTTAAATAACTTTTCTGTTTCGTTTTAAATGTACAATGCTGGCATGGAAACCACTTAATCTCGTTTTCGTCTTTATGGATGTTCATATGAGTTTTTAAGCAATTCTTATATTTAGTCTTATAACTACACTTATCACATCGAAGCCACTCTACTTCACTCATGTCTTTATGTTTTACCACGTGCTTTGTTAAAACATCTTTCCGTTTCGTTTTATATTTGCAATGTTTGCATGAAAACCAATTAATGTCAGTTTCGTCTTTATGTATTAGCATGTGTCTTCTTAAAGTATATTTCCCTTGCGATTTATATTTGCAATGCTTGCATGGAAACCACTTAATCTCGTTTCCATCTCTATGGATATCTTCATGTTTTAGAATGTGTCTTGTTAAATCCCTTTTCAGTTTCGCTTTATATGAATCTTCATGAATACTGAAAGATAAAAAACTCTTTTAGTAATTTCCCCAACTTAAAATTAAAATAACTAAATAGAGAGAAATGACACAGGGTTTTACGCATATACCTTAAGAATTTACGCCAAATTTAGCAGCTGGAGAAAATAAGGTAGAAAGACTTATCGTCACAGAATTCCGAAACACCGGTGTCCGTGGTTGACTATACCCCTATGAAGTTGCCTTTTATACTTGCTTAATAGTGTCAGGATAGAAAATAATGTCCTATTAAGTGAATGACACAAGTTACGTTTATAAGCAAGTGCACATTAACCCTAAACATTCTAAGGAAATGAACTTCTGTATATAGTTCAAATTGTATTAAAAGTAATAAATTGTATATAGAAGTATTATAAACAACGCGGTTAATGGGATTTCGATGATGTTTATACAGGAAACAAAACACATCTCGATATCCTATCAATGGCAAACGGTTTGTAATAAAAGCATCTCCAAAAGAGTTTAGCAGTTAGTTGTACGCTGAGAACCTAACGCCCAGGCTTAGTTAATAGTGAACAAGTAGTACGTTAGTCAAGTATAAGAAGTTAAGGCTATCAAAGAAGATTTGTAGACAAGATGTATTTAAGTACAATGTAAGTAGTAAATATAAGTATTATAATAAAACCATTACACCTAACTTAAACTGTGTTCGTCACGATAAAACCCCCTCGTGACAATAGGTTAGAATTATTTTTGAAATACCCTGTATAGCTATAGCTAACAGAGTATTAAATTAAAAGGAACTTACTCAGATGAGCTGTCATCCAATACAAGTTCTTCGTGCTTGATATCCTCTTCAGTTTTCATTTCGAAGTCATAGGGTTCTGACTTTATGCTGCTAGATGAAGAAGGCAGGAAATCTGCATCTCCTGGTCTGAAAAATTTTAGCCGTTGATCCTCTTGTAACAGAACATAATTTTGAATATTAGTTGTTTTTATCATTAATAATTTTTCATATAGATATAAGAGCAAATAAAAATTATTGCACCCCAGTGACTGGATTTCAGGCAATATTTCAGGATCACTGCATTTAATATTCGGCTTTTTCAGTTTTTAAAGACTCTAATTTTAACTTATAATCGATTTTGGTGTCAACGCATTCTTCGGTCTTGTGCTAGTATTCTCATTATCTTTAAACCACTATGAGCTTACAGCTTTCACTGTGTAAAGCAGTATCCTAAAGATGTAAGTCGTGGGGGGGGGGCTGTTTTAAAGCATTCTTTACGACAATTTTTTACTATTAACACCTTTTTAGAAAGAGTGATTTTACAACTAAAAAATTAAATTAAAATAAAAAAGACACTTACTTAGATGAGCTGCTATCCAACATAGGCTTCTCCTGCTTGATCTCATCTTCAGTTTTTATTTTGAAGTCTGTTAGTTCCAGATTCATGCTGACTGTAGACAATATGAGGTGTGGTTCAAGCAAACTATGAAATAACAGTAGTTCATCTAAATTTTCAGTGTGCACAAAAACCTAGATGACAATTTCTAATGGTATATGAATGAATGAATGAAACGTCTTTTATTGATATAAAAAAAAATATACATCAACAAGGCGAGATTTAGCTTTTTTTCTCGGTGGAGAACAATTGCTACTCTTACATCTAACCTTTTAAGTAGACTATTTTTATATAACAACTTAATAAATAATTTATACTATAATTAATAGATATTTAATTATTTTTAACTTAAATTTAAATAAGAAATATGCTCTTATATATGTAAGCAAAATTACTAAACCTACAGACGAAGACAAAGGAAATTTATTTGCCGAGATATTATACTGGTTATCAAATTTATATTAGTTCACCATTCAAAAGCAACAATTTAGTTTTTGTTTTAAACTTTTCAATAGGCAGTGCTGCTAGATTATTCGATAATTTATTATAAATATGTGGCGCATTATAAGAAAAGCTTGATTTAAAAGATGAAGTTTTATGTTTTGGCAAGTGAAGTAACTGCGAAAGTCTCAGATGTCTATTATGACACTGTGACCTAAATTTTAATTTTTTTGCCAGGTATGAAGGAGTTTGTGTCTTGAGTATTTTATGTGTAAACACCAGAAAATGGTGTTTACGCCTTTCTTCCATTTTTAGCCAATTCAGTTCCTGAAACGTATGCGAAATATGATCATATTTACGTAATCCAACTATTAATCGAGAGCAAGTGTTTTGAACTTTTTGAATGCGTCTTTTTTCATTTTCAGTTAGACAATTTCCGTAAACACAAAAATTAAAATGTGACAAAACCAAAGCATCACACAGCTCTTTTTTGTTTTTGTTTGATAAGAATTGTTTATTGGCATATATCAGTTTAAGAGAAGCGTATGCTCGTTTTAACATTAAAGAAACATGTGTGTTAAACTTTAAATGTGGGTCCATATGCAGACCAAGATGTCTAGCATTTTCTTTCTCTTGTTTAAGAATATTGTTCTGAATGCGAACAGTAAAATTTTGTTCAACTTGCCTAATGTTATTTTTGGATCCAAACAGCATAAACTTGCATTTTTCTGAATTAAGCTTTAGGGAGTTTTTCTCCGATAAGCTTGAAAAATGATCAAGGTCTAAATTAAGTAGGTGATTAGGTTGTTGTGGATTTTTGGGGTCAACTTCTATATGGATCTCCGTGTCATCAGCAAATGATTGAGCCTGACAGTGTTTTATGGAACGAATTATGTCTGCAAGGTATATGTTAAAAAGTAGAGGCCCGAGTATTGACCCCTGGGGTACACCTGATAGTACTTCCTCATTTTCAGAGATATCATCATTAAATATTACCTGCTGTAGCCTGCTAGTTAAATATTCGTTAAAAAATAAACAAGATTTATGATCGAAACCGTAGTATTTTAGTTTCTACAACATTAGTTGATGGTCAATCGTGTCAAATGCCTTCGAAAAATCGAGTAGTACCACTGCCATAACCTTTTTATTATCTATACTAGTAAAAATTTCATCAACCACTCTGGTTAGTGCAGTAGCAACATCATGACCCTGTCGAAAGCCTGACTGATATTCAGAAAGAATATTATTTTTTGTTACGTAATCATAAACCTGCTTATAAACTAGCTTCTCAAGAATTTTAGAGAGTGCAGACAATATACTTATCGGCCGTAAATCATTTAAAGATTCAAGAGTCTGCTTCTTGGGAAGCGGTATTATATTGGAAGTTTTCCATGCCTTTGGAAAATAGCCCCGAACAAAACAGCTATTAAAAATGTTGACAAGAAAGAGTTCAATAAAATGCTCACAATACCTCAACATAAATAATGAAACATCATCAGATCCCCTTGCATTGCTTTTGAGGCATCGCATAGCCTCTGAGATATTATTTTCATTGATTAGTTGAAATTGAAATGATTTGTCAGAGAAAGAAAGATTTTCGAACTGATGACGATCAACGGCAAAGTTTTGTTTAAATATTGATGCAAAGTGGCTGTTGATGTCTGATGCTGTTGAAAAGTCTTTGGGAATTGTTTGGTTATTTTTAGTCCCTACAATGTTTAAGGATTTGAGAGCCCTCCATCTCTCTTTTTGGGTACCCTGTGAGCAAACTGCATTCAAGTACGCTTTCTTCTCCTGTCGGATTAAACTTAAAGCTGCATTCCGGAGCTCTTTAAACCCCTGTCCATCCAAATTACTTTTTGTTCTTTTGTACTTACATTTAGCAGCGTCTTTTCTCTTAATTAATTTTTTTAGCTCCGGTGACATCCAGGGAACAGGAGGCTTGCTTACTCTTGCTGTTTTTCTAGGCGCATGAGTATTAAATGTTTCGTTAATCAATTTAGTGAGCGTTTGTACTTTGCAGTCGATATCATCAGTCTGGTAGATTTGATAAAAGTTTTTATTTAAAAGATCGCGTCGAAAATTATTAAAATTAAAGTTATTAAAGCATCTGTAAGTGACAGTTTTTTGCAGGAATGTGGGTTTTTTAATGGACAATGTACAAAAGACAAGTTTGTGATCCGAAATATGGGGTAAGTCAATAACGCCGCTTTCATTAAAATTATCTTTAAGCTCGTTGGATAAAAAAATGGGGTCTAGCAATGTCTCAGTTCCTCCGAAACCAACCCTTGTACTTTCCGTAATTATTTGCTGAAAATTGTGAGAGTTCATACAAGTATCAAGTAAGTTCGGTACATTAAACATGTTGACGTTAAAATCCCCTAAGCATAAAATGCTGTCCACTGTAGGCGTAATATATGAAATAGTGTTCTCAATATATTCAATGCATTTTGACAAATTGTTATTTGGTGGTCGATAAAAAACTCCTATGCCTATTGTGTGAGAATACATTTTAATTTTTAGGCATAATTCTTCTGGACTACTTTCGTCGCCAGTTGTAGGTATTCGTATTATTTTTGGGTCAAGATCAAGTTTCACGTACGCGCCAACCCCACCTCCTCTTTGCCCGGTACTTCGATCGCGTCTCAGGAACTGATAGCCGGGTATTTGAAGCGCGCTTGAGTCAATGCCGTCCTTTAACCAAGTCTCTGTAAGAAAAATGATATCAAAGGATTCTAGCGTTACCAAATCAACCAAGTCTTGAAAACTATTTAGTAGGGATCGAACATTAAGGTGGGCAATTTTGATTCCCTTCATCTTTGACCAAAAGAAAACTAATAAATAAATAAAAATTAAAAAAAAAAATTAACAGTTAAAACTGAATACAAAGTAAATACCCAAATAAATAAAAACACCAAGAGAATTTTTGTAATTTATACAGAAAAATATAATTGTAAATACATGAAAAAAAAAACAATAACTAAGGCAAAAGATCTAGTAAAAAGCAGCACAAAATGGTCCAATAAAGTTTATTTTTTCACAATAATTTTTTTATGCAAAAGATTATTATTGCCACTGGTAGATCCCGATCTGGTTGCTCTACCTGTTGGTGTTTGGTTCTTATATGACTTGGTTCTATTTCTAGTGTCCCTCACTATTGCGTCCGTCACTTCCTTCTTTTCCTGATCTGAAATCGTGCTTTTTTGAAGTGTGTTTTTTTTGCAATCTTGAACAATTTCTTCCAACTGTTGTTCTTCCTCATCTACAGAGTTCGAAACAGATTCATATTCAGTTGTAGGTGTTGGAGGCGCGCTTGTATTAGGAAACAACGTTTGCTTATCGATATTAGGTTCTAGAAAAGTTTGTTTGTCTAGTGTTTTTAATACCTCCACTGTATATTCGTAGTTGTTAACTATCAGCCTGTTCTTATTAATTTTAGCAGAAAATTGTTTGGATTTAGCAATTTTAAAAAAATCGTATAAGATCTTACTGTCTGCTCTTTTTTCTTTTGTCAGATCTAGGGATATTCCTATTCCAGTTCCCCTTAGTTTTTTTACATGAACAAACACTTCACGAACGGTTAACTCTCTAGTGAATTTTATTAAAATTGGCCTAATTTCATTACCCTTTTTTTCTCCAATTCTATAAAAATTGTCCAAGTCTTTTATGGTTAACTTTAAACCCAGCTTCACATTCAACAATTCAAGCACAATCTGCTCCAGACATTCGTTTTCAGCTTCTGGTATTTTAAATGCTAAAATGTTTTTTTTCTTAAGCAATTCTTCGTGATAATATAGCTTTTGTCTGAGCCCTAAGTTTTCATTCTCTAAAGTTTCTAGTGACTCCTTTAGCATATCTATTTCCTCCTTTTGTTCCGTAATGTCCTGTTTGATATCCTTGACATCTTGACTTGTTCTTTGCAGCAACTCAAAAATCTGCTCGTTTGTTATGGATCCCATTTATTTGTGTTCCGGCCGAGAAAACAATATCGTAGGCGCAGTACGGTTGAAACGACTAATCGGGGTACTGGTTTTTGCACTGATAACGTTTTTAAATGTGTTGATAACAACGTATTACTTGTACTTTTTGAGTTTTATTTACAACTTACTTGATAATTAACTCCTTTTTTAGTTAGCTTGTTCGAACAGCCGTGGACTGATATCACTTTGAAATTTGATTTATGACTTAATTCACTCTAAAACTTAGATTTTAAGGAGACACAAAACGGTTGTTGTTTACTTTTTAAGACCTACGATGTGTCGTATATCTTGAAGTTTAACATCTGTTATTTACATTTACATGACAAAATATTGTTTTTTTGAATATTAAGATATGATCCAGTCGACTATATGGACTTTATAAAAGATTCTCTATGACCCATTAACCCATCTTTAAGCACAAATTTAGTGTTAATTTTATATCCTTATTTTGATAGGAAGTAAAAAGAAAGACAGACAAAATTAATACTAAATTTCTTCAATGGTTAAATGAGGCATTAAATAGCATTTATATCCAGTATTTAAAAAAAATTTAAAAACTTGCAATTGGCAGCTTTAAAATAAGGTGATACATCCAGATAAGGCTGGACAAGTTTGGCTTTTTGAGCAAAACGAAAATGTCACCTGCTTTTTGTCGAAAAAAGATCAAAGTTTCTACAATGTGTTTTTTTTAATTGGATTTTTTTGGTCAACAAATATTTTTAGGACAGTTTATCGAAATGACTTATATGGTCTCCCTATTTACCTAAAAAAACTTTACATTAATTAATGACCCCTACTTTCTAGTGATGGGCAAACCTGCTATTTTTTCAAAAAAGCAGCTTTTTGAATGTTTCACACAGCAAGTCAATTTGTCTTGGAAAAAAAAGGTTCTTTCTACCTAAAACACTACTTATACATATTATAAACTGCTTTTTAGAAAAGCTGCTATTAAGTAGCAGGAAGCTGCTTGCTGCAATAGCAGCTAACCAAGGGCAATTTAAAAAACATCAACCCATCACTACTTAGGGAATGTCCTTAAAGTTCAAGAAAAACACATTTAAAAAGCATTGAGTGTACCACAAAGCCAAACCCCCCTCCCCCCTTGGGTGTTACATAATTAAAGGATAGGTACCTACTAGCTTCACCAGGCACTGGGTCTTTCTTATCTAACCTAACCTGTGAGTCCCTTGACTATCTAATAAGGGTATATTCGTTAATTAGGTAACAGAAAAATTCAGGATTTTTGACCCCCCTCCCCTTTCCTAACACATTTGCAAGAAAAAATTACATCAAAATATCATTAAGTGTAACGCAAGGCTAAACCTCCATTCCTCCTTGAGTGTTACAAAGAATAGATATATAACACATCCATGCATTTTTACAAATCAAAAGTTTGTTTTGGTATTCTGTGCAGTTGGAAGCGCTGGCTAATGCACATATAAGTACTACTCTATCAAAATAAATTGCGTCTGGGCGCTTGGGCTCTCAATATAGTACAGTCTATAACTCGAACCTCTCTATAACTCGAACCTCTCTATAACTCAACCTTTTAAGTGGTCCCTGCACTTTTTACACGTATTTAAACCTCTTTAACTCGAGTTTCTATAACTCGAACTCTCCATAACTCGAACTGTTTTGGTTGTCCCTTCAGGTTCGAGTTATAGAGGTTCGACTGTAATATATTTAATAAAAACTAAGACACGGCTCACCGCATACCTCAATTCAATTTCTGGATATATATTTCTTCTGATATAGTCCCAGGCTTCAAAGTACTTAAAACCACTAAAAACAAATTTTAAAAATGCTTTTCGTTTCGAGGTTAGGTTTTTGACACTCATCTCAAACAAACTCAAAATGGCTACCAGATTATTCTAGGTAAAAAGATTTTTCCACAAGTGTACAGGACAACGCATGAGACTGTTCACTAACTAATAAAAATACGGGGTAATTCAGAGCTAACAAAAAGAAAACGAAAATAATACATCACCGGCGTATTTAAAAATTAATATAAGTGGGGCAGGGGAAAACAAAGAGGTTCCTCTGTGTTACGCTTACTGAATTTTGTCTGGGTGGCGTAGTTACGCCAAGGAACGGTCAATTATTATGTAGAAAGTATAAAAAAGGAATCTGATTTGACTAGAATATACTGCCGCCGTCCCTTTAAAAATTTTACGTTTCAAAATTGTCTTATAGTTTTGAAATAGAAAGGGATGCCGTTTTATTTTTCTTACTTTTTATATCAAAATTATAAGACTATACAAAAGCACCTATAAAATTTTAATCCTGTTGTTTTTCCGAAAACGTAAAATTTCTATGCGGCTTTCTCCCTAGCGACGGCAGTATACAGGGTGTTATTGAATAACATGCTAATATTTAGGGAGAAAAAGCTAATTTTTTGGATCCATTTTCAGAAAAATACTTTATATGGTATTTTTGAAGAAATTAATAATTTTTTTCTCGAAGGGGGTCCAGCGAGAGGCAAATATAAATAAATGTAATTTTTTAATACATAAAAACTGTATGTCAAAAGAAAAGGACGGCATTTTTTTAGCAAAAAATGAGAATTTCAAAAATATTTATTGTTTAAAAAAAAATGCGTCCTATTATTTTCTTCAGAATACCGCACGAACGCCACTGGTCGAATTAAAAAAACCTGGGATTTTATTAGAAAATACTTCTTGATGTATAGAAATTGTGTATCGTATTTCACAAAAAATTTCTGGACTAGTATCACAACACAGATTATAATGTTTACTTCTCTTAGATTTAGACATCTTTAACAAAACTTTAAGTGCAGTTAAAGACGCCATCAAATAATGTTAAGTATTGTGTAGGTAAAGTGTACTATTTAGAAAAAAATTCTATAGTGTACACTATAAATAAATAAATATTATAAATACAATTTTTTTTAAGTTGACGATTGAACGATTTTATTAATAAATTAAATTAAAAACTAAAAAATAATTTTACAGATTTCTGTTTACAACAGTCTAGATTTAATAATAGCGTTAATAACTCATTGTATATTTTTAAGTTCGATATAAAATCGTGGTGCGATTATTAAACATTCCCACCAATTTGAGATGTATACGCGCCACGATTTTATATCGAACTTAAAAATATATAATGTGCCATTAAAGCTATTGTTAAATCTAGACTGTTGTAAACAGAAATGTGCCAATTATTTTTTACTTTTTAGTGTAATTGTTTTATCAACTTAAAAAGATGTATTTATAATATTTATTAATAGGTATCTATGTTGTGTTACTGATCCAGAACTTTTTTTTGAAATTCGATAAACAATTTCTGAAACGTTTTTGAAATGTACTTTTTACTTTCCCTTAGGTCCCCAATATTTTCCGTACCTAAAAAGTACATTTTATAATCGTACCAAAAAATACTATTATTGATCTGAGGGAAAAGGATAGAAATATAAATAAATCAAACGTGGTGTACCCATTACTCTCTTTACTTTTATTACCAGTTTGGTACCTAAGATATTTAAACGCTATACTACAATTTGATCACGGGGATCTGTCTTATAACATGTTCCTTTCCAAAACAATGATAGCCTCTAAAAGAACAACCACAAAAAGAAGAAAACCCACATTTTTAATTTCAAGAAACACACTGAAGGTACTTTGATTTGTTTAAGTATCCATGAAGTATCCATGAACTATCACATTCTATTTTAAAACCTTCCAGTAATTACCCTGCCAATATTAAAATCACTTAACTTATAACTTTATGTATAAGCATGTGCTCTCTTAACCGACTTTTTCGTTCAGTTTTAAAATAGCAATGAGCGCAGTGAAACCACTCGACTTGATTAACTTCTTTATGTGTTATCTCATGCTGTTTAAAGGCTCTACTGTATTTTGTCATAAAACTACACTTTTTGCACTGGAAACACCTAAAATCACATATGTGTTTATGGCTAAGCATGTGTCTTGCTAAATTACTTTTCAATTTCGTTTTATAACTGCAATGAATGCATTGAAACTGTTCGTCTTTATGCTTTTGCATTATATGCGTTTTTAATCTCGACTTATATTTAGTTCTATACATACACTGTGCACATTGAATCAGAACTTCACTATGTTTTAACATGTGATTTGTTAAATTATAATTTCTTTTAGTTTTGAAATCGCATTTAGGGCAATAAAACCATTTAATCTCGTTTTCGTCTTTATGAATGATCATATACTTTCGTAAATTAGGCTTATATTGAGTCCGATAACTACATTGTTCACATCGAAGCCACTCTACTTCACTTATGTCTTGATGTTTTAACATGTGTGTTGTTAAACTACATTTCTGTTTCGCTTTATATTTGCAATGCTTGCAGAAAAACCATTTAATCTCGTTTTCGTCTTTATGGATGTTCATATGAGATTTTAAACAATGCTTATATTTAGTCTTGTAACTACACTTATCACATTGAAGCCACTCTACTTCACTCATGTCTTTATGTATTAACATGTGTCCAATTAAATTATTTTTCCGATTAGTTTTATATTTGCAACACTTGCAGAGAAACCACGTAATCTCGTTTTCTTCTTTATGGATGTTCATATGAGTTTTTAAGCAACGCTTATGTTTAGTCTTATGACTACACTTATCACATTGAAGCCACTCTACTTCACTGATATCTTTATGTATCAACATGTGTGTTGTTAAATAACTTTTCTGTTTCGTTTTATATGTACAATGCTGGCATGGAAACCACTTAATCTCGTTTTTGTCTTTATGGATGTTCATATGAATTTTTAAACAATGCTTATATTTAGTCTTATAACTACACTTATCACATTGAAGCCACTCTACTTCACTCATGTCTTTATGTATTAACATGTGTCTAGTGACATTACTTTTCTGGTTCGTTTTATAAGTACAATGCTGGCATGGAAACCACTTAATCTTGTTTTGGTCTTTATGGATGTCCATATGAGTTTTTAAGCAACGCTTATGTTTAGTCTTATGACTACACTTATCACATTGAAACCACTCTACTTCACTGAAGTCTTTATGTATTAACATGTGTGTTGTTAAATAACTTTTCTGTTTCGTTTTATATGTACAATGCTGGCATGGAAACCACTTAATCTCCTTTTTGTTTTTATGGGTGATCATGTGCGTTTCTAAGTAATACTTATTTTTACATCGAAAAGTACACTGCTCACATTGAAACTGACTATCTTTAGTGTCCTTTGATTCATATGTAAACTTACTTTCGACATTTAAATAATTCAAGGTTGGGTTGCTGGAATCCAAAGGATCACCAATAAGGCATTCAGAAATATTTGAACTAGCTGAATCTTCATGAAGACTGAAATATAAAAAAATCCTTTTAGTAATTTCCCCAACTTAAAATTAAAATAACTAAATAGAGAGAAATGTCACAGAGTTTTGCCCATATAGATTAAAAACTATTTGATTGTCATTGTTATGGTAACGGGCAGTATCAAACTTACTACCTAGTAGCTGGTGTTTGCCAAAACAGATAAACAATAAATATTTATAAATGAATGTAAAAAGTAGTATTTTAGAAAAAAAATAATAAACTTTAGTTGGAAATTTTTTCTATACATATTTTGCTGTTTAATGTACTTTTTTATTATTTGTGCATTAACATCAGCTTGGTAGT
Source organism: Aspidapion aeneum (assembly GCA_963576565.1). NCBI lineage: Eukaryota > Metazoa > Arthropoda > Insecta > Coleoptera > Brentidae > Aspidapion > Aspidapion aeneum. The sequence goes on along the minus strand of OY755039.1, from coordinate 548,494 downwards.
TCTTAGTACTTCGTTTTGTTGTTTTAAGTTTTACTTTTGAAACTGTATACCTATAGCTAACAGCATATTAAATTAAAAGGAACTTACTCAGATGAGCTGTCATCCAATATAAGTTCTTCGTGCTTGATATCCGCTTCAGTTTTCATTTCGAACTCATAGGGTTCTGACTTTATGCTGCTAGATGAAGAAGGAAGGGAATCTGGATCTGCTGGTCTGAAAAATTTTAGCATTTGATACTCTTGTAACACAACATAATTTTGAATAATAGTGGTTTTTATCATTTATAAGTTTTCATAGAAATATAAGAGCAAATAAAAATTATTGCACCCCAGTGACTGGTTTTCAGGCAATATTTCAGAATCAGTGCATCTAATATTCCACTTTTTGGGTCTTAAAACACTGTAATTTAGTATATTTCTCTTTAAATCACTATGACCTTACAGCTTTCACTGTGTAAGGCAGTAACCTTAAGATGTAAGTCGTGGGGGGGGGGGTTGTTTCTAGCCCAGAAGACTAAAAATCCGCTGTAAGTTTCAAAGCATTTTTTAAGACAATTTTATACTATTCACACCATTTTAGAAAGAAAGATTTTACAACTAAGGGAAAATATTTAATTTTTATAAACATTCACGCATTAAAATAAAAAAGACACTTACTTAGATGGGCTGCCATCCAACGTACGCTTCTCCTGCTTGATCTCATCTTTTATTTTGAAGTCTGTTAGTTCCAGATTCATGCTGACTACAGACACTATGAGGTGTGGTTCAGGCAAACTATGAAATAACAGTAGTTCATCTAAAATTTTTAGTGTGCAGAAAAACCTATATGACATTTTCTAATGGTTTATCTTGAAATTTAACATCTGTTATTTTACATTTAAATGACAAAATATTGGTTTTTTGAATATTAAAATATGATCCAGTCGACTATATGGACTTTATAAAAGATTCTCTATGACCCATTAACCCATCTTTAAGCACAAATTTACTGTTAATTTTATATCTTTATTTTGATAAGAAGTAAAAAGAAAGACAGACAAAATTAACACTAAATTTCTTCGATAGGTAAATAAGGCTGTACGTGCAAGACAAATAATACTTAGTTAATTTTCCTAAATATTAATTTCCGTTGCACTGAACCATACAGGTTGTCACGTGACACCGCAAAGTGCGCGGATAGAAAGTGCGCAACCCACCGGCGCGATGACAAGAGAGAGATCATCGTAACCTCCATATTGAAACCGGCGTGTTTTACTCGGTTTCCAAAACTACAATTCAATCAATTACAATTAGTGCCAATCAATTCAAAAATCATTCCAATCCGTTACCTCAACTCCTCACAGTGATTTCAATCAACTCAAGAACTCTGGTAAGCCTGGGCGCCTAGTGAATGGAATTTGTACCGCCGAGAAAAAGCAAGGTAGGTGTCAATCGACATTTTGTATGGTTCTCGCGTTATTTTCAATTTTTATCCTTAATGCGTTAAAAGTTTAACCAGCGCCTAAAGCTATCGAAAGGGTGTATGTCTTGTGCATACAAAGGCAATAAATAGCTACTATCCAATATTAAAAAAAAAAACTTTGAAATCACCTGTTTTATATTAAGGTGACCATATATCCAGATAACGCTGGACAAGTTTGCCTTTTTGAGCAAAACGAAAATGTATGACCTGCTTTTTGTTTAAAAAAAAAACTTTTTGTTTTTGGTTATCAAAGTTTCTTCAATGTGGTTTTTTTAATTGGTTTGTTTTGGTCAACAAATTTTTTTAGGACAGTTTATCAAAATGACTTATATGGTCACCCTATTTACCTAAAATGACTACATTTATTAATGACCTCTACTTTCTAGTGATGAGCAAATCTGCTATTTTTTTATAAAAGCAGCTTTTAGAACATTTTACATAGCAAGTAAATTTGTCTTGGAAAAAAAAAGGTTCTTTCTACCTAAAACACCACCTTTACATATCATAAACTCCAGCTGCTTTTTCTAATATTAAATAGCAGGAACTTGCTTGCTGCAATAGCCAGTAACCAAGGGCAATTTAAAAAACAGTAACTCATCACTATGTACTACACTTGGTCTTTCTTATCTAACCTGACCTGTGTGTGACTATCTAATAAGGGCATACTGGTGAATTAGGTAGCACAAAAATTGACCCCCCTCTACATTCATAACGCATTTGCAAGAAAAAATACATCAAAATACTATTAAGTGTAATGCAAGGCTAAACCTCCCTTCCCCTTGCATTTTATAAATCAAAAGTTTGTTTGGGTATTCCGTTCAGTTGGAAGCGCTGGCCCAACGATTATACACTAAACAGGATTGCTCAGTTTGCCGAATCTGTCTGCAATCGATGTGCAAGGTCAAATTCGCGGTTACGTCACCACTTGTGCTGGACAGAAAGCGCGCCTATTGTTATATTGGATTTTATGTGCTTTTGGAACTATTTTCTTTATGCAAATTAAATTTTATGCAAAATTGAGGCATTGTACATTTAAAAATATTGTCTTTACATTAAATAAAAGGATGATAAATGATTTTATATTTGAAATATCTGTTAAATAAATTAAATTTAAATACTTAAAGTGAAAAAAAAACTACACATAATGTCGTAGTTCCTATATAATTTGTCCAATTGTTTTAAAAGTATGTAAATAAATTATTTTGCGATAATAATTATTAATAATAATTATAAACGGAAATATAGACAAAAAATTTATTGATTTATTTAAAAAAAGGAAAAGTACAAATATTGTTCTTAACAAATAGACAAAAACAAAGAGAAAAAAAAAATGCACATAATGAATAGTTTAATTATTACAACCGCTTTTTAAAGCATGTTAGGAAATTTTTTAATAGATAATTAAAAAACGGGAATATAGAACATAAAAAAAGTATTTATAATTACATTTTTACAAAACAAAAAAAAAGAAAAGTACAGATACATACAATAAATTAAAAATATTAAGATAAATAATAATATTTCATTTAGAAAAATATTCCTTTTCAATTCACAATCTTTTGTAATTTTCTGGCTCTACTCCATTCAATGTCCTCACATCTTTTTCTTTTAAGATTTTTAGTTTTCTGTGCTTGATCGTTACGGAAGTTTATTCTTATTATTGTATGCAATTTACAAAAATCAAAAATTATTTTAAGTAGCATGGTTTCTTTTTTTTAAATTTTACTGGCCAATCAACCCACAATTCTGGTACCAAGTCTAAATGAGTTACCATGATATAACTCGAAGTATTAGTTCCATTTTTTAATTTTTTCCAACCATTGTCAAGAAGGTGGGTTTTTCAACCAATGTTGAGAATGGAAGACTATGTTTGAGCCTTGTTTTTTGAGAAACAACTGATTGTTTTTGCACACAGCAACCACAGATTCTTCCAGGCATAGTGAGCTAAAAAAATTACCATGGAAATTATTTATCAATATACTTTGGATAATAATTAGAGACTAATTAATAATAATAATAACAATTAGATATTAATTCGATATTATTAAACAAGAAGCCCATATGCTGAGAAAATCGGGGCTATTTTTTTTACCCTGTAAACAAACAATCTTCTCTGTCCTGAATCGAATTTTTACACACTGTTAACAAACCAAACGTGAAAATGTTTATTTATATGTCTTTTCTTAGTAGCACTGCACTGAAACAATCTAAAAAACACAAACTATTCAGCGAAATATCAACAAAATCTCTTGAAAATATGAATAACATCATATGGATGATTCTACAAAAATGGTGCTGTGGAGTGGGAATTCATATTTTTCAAACACAGACTGCAAATGAAGCATAGTTTTAGTTATAAGATTTAAAACGAAATGTTTTCTTTATGGAGCATTTGAGTTTAATGTATAAAAAATTTTTTTTTTATTACAAAGCAAATACCTCATTCCTCTGGTGTAGTCCCAAACCAAATATTATAAACTCAGATTGAAAAAAATATCCTAATAAATAATATTTAACCAAGTCTTAACTATTTATCAAAAAATTGATAAAACTTTGCAGTCATATTTTTGAAAATCCGAATTTATATCTTCCCGGAAAATTTTACAATTTTAAACATGCTCCATTTTTAATAACACAATATTTGTGAATACCACCGGTTAATTTCTAGAGAAAGAGGCCCTGGATATCTAATTTACTTATGAGGATGACAAGTGTTGACAGATAATGTCAACTTCAGTTTGGTTTAAGTTATAGATCTTTTTATTTTCTGCAGAAAATTAGTTTTTTTCAGAGAAATCAAAAAGGAACGCTTCAATTATCATTCCTCTGGTAAGTAAATATTCTACTGATATCAATAGTATAATTTTTTTGTTGATTGTTTTAAAATTATAAGTATAGGAACTTTGTTTATATAAGTAGTCTAAATAGATTTTGCTTTAAATTAGAAAACCATTAAAAACTTCATTCCTCTGGTACTCATTCCTCTGGCATTTTTCTGTAATAATTCCTAAAATTTGGGAAAATAAATGTTTCTTAGCTTACACCTAATTAATTACATAAATTTAACAAAACAAAATTATTTACTGTGCTGTACTGTTATTTAAAGGCAATGACCAAAAATGATATCCATATAGCCCACTTTTGGTAGAATCATTCATATACAACGAACGTAAACAAAGGATTTAGCACAAGTGGTGACGTCAGGCCGCTCTCCTCACCCTGCACAATTTGTGAACATAGGTTAAATGGAACTAAGCAGTCCTTTATGTCTATAGTTATACATATAAGTGCTACTCTATCCCACATTTTGTAATTTAGAAAATAACTTGCGTCTGGGCTTTCAGTCTAGTACTATAGTAAATAAAAACTAAGACACGGCTTACCGCTTACCTCAATTCGATTTCTGGATATCTGTCTCTTCTGATACAGTCCCAAGCTTCAAAATACTAAAAACAAATTTTAAAGATTGCTTTTCGTTTTGAGGTTAGTTTTCTGACACTCATCAAACAAACTCAAAATGGCTACCAGATTATTCAAGGCAAAAAGATTTTTTCGCAAGTGCACAGGACAACGCATGAGACTGTTCACTAACTAGAAAATACGGGTTATTTCTGAGGTAACAAAAAGAAAACGAAAATAATACAGCACCGGCGGCGTATCTAAAAATTAATATAAATGGGGGCAGAGGAAAACAAAGAGTTTGCTCTGTGTTACGCTTACCGAATTTTGACTGGGTGGCCACGCGACGTAAAGTTACGCCAAGGAACGGTCAATTATTAGGGACCTATTGCAATAGTGCGAGGCGCAAATTGTGTCGGGCAGTGCCGTATATACAGGGGGGGGGGGCCCGGGCCCCCCGCGAAGCTAAGATTTTTTTAGATATTTTCCACATATTTCATGAATACAAACATAAAATACGGCCTTATGAGGACTCGCCCCCCCCCCCCCCCCGAAAATGTATCGGGCCCCCCCCGAAACTTTTTCCTATATACGCCACTGATGTCGGGCACTATATTGACAGTTTAGCATTACAAACTGACAGTTGATCTTTCAAAATTGACATAACAAAGTCGAATTTATAAATGCCGTCGTTTATTTTCCATTAATAGTGGCGTCACTATTAAATCCGGCTCGTATAATACACAAAGGCCTAATTTTGAAAGGACACAGCTGTTCTTATAATGAGAAACTGTCAATATAGTGCCCAGCACAATTTGTGCCTGGCACTATTGCAATAGGTCCCTATTATGTAGAAAGTATAAAAAAGGAATCTGATTTGACTAGAATATACTGCCACCGTCCGCACTGTAGTAATTTTGAAGAGATTAATAATTTTTTTCTCGTAGGGGTCCAGCGAGAGGCAAATATAAATAAATGTAATTTTTTAGTACATAAAAACTGTATGTCAAAAAAAAAGACGGCATTTTTTTTGCATAAAATGAGAATTTCAAAAATATTTATTGAAAAAAAAAAAATTGCGTCCTATTATTTTCTTCAGAATACCACACGAACGCCACTGGTCGAATTAAAAAAACCTGGGATTTTATTAGAAAATACTTCTTGATGTATAGAAATTGTGTATCGCATTTCACAAAAAATTTCTGGACTAGTATCACAACACAGATTATAATGTTTACTTCTCTTAGATTTAGACATCTTTAACAAAACTTTAAGTGCAGTTAAAGACGCCATCAAATAATGTTAAGTATTGTGTAGGTAAAGTGTACTATTTAGAAAAAAATTCTGTAGTGTACACTATAAATAAATAAATATTATAAATACATTTTTTTTTAAGTTGAACGATTGAACGATTTTATTAATAAATTACGCTAAAAACTAAAAAATAATTTTACAGATTTCTGTTTACAACAGTCTAGAATTAATAATAGCGTTAATAACTCATTTTATATTTTTAAGTTCGATATAAAATCGTGGTGCGATTATTAAAGATACCCACCAATTTGAGATGTATACGCGCCACGATTTTATATCGAACTTAAAAATATATAATGTGCCATTAAAGCTATTGTTAAATCTAGACTGTTGTAAACAGAAATGTGCCAAATTATTTTTTACTTTTTAGTTTAATTTTTCAATCAACTTAAAAAGATGTATTTATAATATTTATTAATAGGTATCCGTGTTGTTCCTGATCCAGAATTTTTTTGTGAAATGTGATACACAATTTCTGAAACGTTTTTGAAATGTACTTTTTAGTTTCCCTTAGGTCCCCAAAATTTTCCGTACCTAAAAAGTAATATTATTGATCTGAGGGAAAAGGATAGAAATATAAATAAATCAAACGTGGTGTACCCATTACTCTCTTTACTTTTATTACCAGTTTTGCACCTAAGATATTTAAACGCTATACTACAATTTGATCACGGGGATCTGTCTTGTAACATGTTCCTTTCCAAAACAATGATAGCCTCTAAAATAACAACCACAAAAAGAAGAAAGCCCACATTTTTAATTTCAAGAAATACACTGAAGGTACTTTGATTTGTTTAAGTATCCATGAAGTATCCATGAACTATCACATTCTATTTTAGAACCTTCCAGTAATTATCCTGCCAATATTAAAATCACTTAACTTATAACTTTATGTATAAGCATGTGCTCTCTTAAACGACTTTTTTGCTCAGTTTTAAAATAGCAATGAGCGCAGCGAAACCACTCGACTTGATTAACTTCTTTTTGTGTTATCTCATGCTGTTTAAAAGCTCTACTGTATTTTGTCTTAAAACTACACTTTTTGCACTGGAAACACCTAAAATCACTTATGTGTTGATGGCTAAGCATGTGACTTGCTAAATTACTTTTCAGGTTCGTTTTATAATTGCAATGGATGCATTGAAACTGTTCGTCTTTATGCTTTTGCATTATATGCGTTTTTAATATCCACTTATATTTACTTCTATACATACACTGTGCTCATTGAAGCAGAACTTCACTATGTTTTAGCATGTGATTTGTTAAATTATAATTTTTTTTAGTTTTGAAATCGCATTTAGGCAGGGCAATAAAACCATTTAATATTGTTATCGTCTTTATGGATGATCATATGCTTTCGTAAATCATGCTTATATTGAGTCCTATAAGTACATTGTTCACATCAAAGCCACTCTACTTCACTTTTGTCTTTATGTTTTAGCATGTGCCTTGTTAAATAACGGTTCCGTTTCGTTTTATATGTACAATGTTTGCATGGAAACCACTTAATTTCGTTTTTGTCCCTAAGGATATTTTCATGCATTAGCATATGTGTTCTTAAATTATCTTTCCGTTTCGTTTTATGTGTGCAATGCTTGCATGGAAACCACTTAATGTCGTTTCCGTCTTTATGGTTGATCATATGCTGTCGTAAATAAGGCTTATATTGAGTCCTATAAGTACATTGTGCACATCGAAGCCACTCTACTTCACTTATGTCTTTATGTTTTTGCATGTGGCTTATTAAGTTATCTTTCCGTTTCGATTTATATGTACAATGTTTGCATGGAAACCATTTAATGTCGTTTTCGTCTTGATGTATTATTAGCATGTGTCTTCTTAAATTACCTTTCCGTTTCGCTTTATATTTGCAATACTTGCATGGAAACCACTTAATGTCGTTTCCGTCTTTATGGTTGATCATATGCTGTCGTAAATAAGGCTTATATTGAGTCCTATAAGTACATTGTGCACATCGAAGCCACTCTACTTCACTTATGTCTTTATGTATCAGCATGTGCCTTGTTAAATAACTGTTCCGTTTCGATTTATATGTACAATGTTTGCATGGAAACCATTTAATGTCGTTTTCGTCTTGATGTATTATTAGCATGTGTCTTCTTAAATTACCTTTCCGTTTCGCTTTATATTTGCAATACTTGCATGGAAACCACTTAATGTCGTTTCCGTCTTTATGGTTGATCATATGCTGTCGTAAATAAGGCTTATATTGAGTCCTATAAGTACATTGTGCACATCGAAGCCACTCTACTTCACTTATGTCTTTATGTTTTTGCATGTGGCTTATTAAGTTATCTTTCCGTTTCGATTTATATGTACAATGTTTGCATGGAAACCATTTAATGTCGTTTTCGTCTTGATGTATTATTAGCATGTGTCTTGTTAAATTACATTTCTGTTTCGATTTATATTTGCAATGCTTGCATGGAAACCACTTAATCTCGTTTCCATCTCTATGGATGTCTTCATGTTTTAGAATGTGTCTTGTTAAATCCCTTTTCAGTTTCACTTTATATGAATCTTCATGAAGACTGAAAGATAAAAAAAACCCTTTTAGTAATTTCCCCGAGTTAAAATTAAAATAACTAAATAGAGAGAAATGACACAGGGTTTTAGGCATATACCTTAAGAATTTACGCCAAATTTAGCAGCTGGAGACGGGAGTAAGTGACTATTTGATCATCATTGTTATGGTAACGGGCAGTATCAAACTTACTACCTAGTAGCTGGTGTTTGCCAAAACAGATAAACAATAAATATTTAAATATGAATGTAAAAAGTAGTATTTTAGAAAAATAATAATAAACTTTAGTTGAAAATTTTTTCTATACATGTTTTGCTGTTTCATATACCTTTTTATTTGTCCATTAACATTTACTGCTTAAAATATCAGCTTGATAGTTCTTAGTACTTTGTTTTGTTGTTTTAAAACAACTACGAAAGAAATAAGAAAATAAAATGACAAATTTTCATTCTCTTAAAGATAAATATGTATTTAGTGAAATCATTAAACGCGTTTTATTTTAAACTTTAACAAAAGATAAATGAAACCTATGCTGCCGTCCAACGCATAATTGCCGTAACTACGAAAAACTTGAAAATTGAGTTATTGGCATATTTGGACATCTAATTGATCGAACAATTTCCTCAAAAGTCGAGAACCATAAAACTGAACGCGATTTTCTGTTTTATACATAATAGAGTTACGGCCATTTCGCGGAGGATCGCAATACATGCAACTAAGAAACATAAAAGAACGTAGGTTTAGGTTTCTATCAACTCAACAAATTTTTCTAAAATACTTTTTATGAATATCTGACAAGCAATTGAATGGCCTTTGAAATATAGTGGTTCGTCCCGCCTTCCTTTTTGTAAATATGTTCTTTTTACTATAATTTACCAAATTGGTTCGAATTAGGCTATTTGGTGATTCACTAGAGCATTTTCTATTTTTTGTTTATTTAGTATTAATTAACTAATTAAGTACTTAAAATTACTGGGTTATTTGCATTTGAAACTCCCGCGGTTTTAGAGGCAAATATTACAATTTGCTATAATTAATTTACTTTACATAAAATGCATTTTGAATTACTAAGGTTCCTAGTTCCTTTAATATGGACCTTCGTAATCTCATTCCTTCCTACTTATTCCTTTTCTCCTACGCCTATGGATTAACGACGCCACTGGGCGCCATGTGGGAGAATGAACGCAGCAGCGATACCTGCTGCGGCATCAGAGAGAACCGTTTCGCCTTCGAACGAGAACACACGCGTGTTAGCGACTCTCCTACCACAGGAATGTGGGGTGCAAAAACTACGGTTTAACAGCGCGTCCTCCCATGAGTTCCACTTCCTGTATAAAAATGGTAAGTGAAAATGCATTATTTTTACCTTACATACATTTGTTTATTGCTACACTAACCTAGAAGGTAAACTAGACCATTTCAGAATCCCTTGTACCAGCTTAGCCTATGACCTTATTCCCTTAACTTTATACAGTCCACACCTGACACCGTTAAATTCCAGACAACTCTCCTTTCTGGACCATCAGGGAACCCCATTTTTGATCCTTAGCGACCCGGATTTCTGGAATCGTTTTTTTTGCCTTTTTAGGTTAGTTTTTTTTACTGGTTTCAAATGCAAGAAAAACCCTTGTTTTTCCTAAATGCCTTTTTTACTGGTTTCAAATGCAAGAAAAACCCTTGTTTTTCTTACATGCCTACTTTAGAAAACCCCTAGGTTTCTAAAATACATTTTGCGATTTTTTTTTGTGTAAAAACAAATGCAAGGAAAACCCTTGTTTTTCTTACATGCCTACTTTAGAAAACCCCTAGGTTTCTAAAATACATTTTGCGATTTTTTTTTGTGTAAAAACAAATGCAAGAAAAACCCTTGTTTTTCTTACATGCCTACTTTAGAAAACCCCTAGGTTTCTAAAATACATTTTGCGATTTTTTTTGTGTAAAAATTAAATATTTTTAACAATAAATTTAGCCTTTTCATGCGAAAAACCAAACACAGATAAAATCTGTAAACTACTATGCTTTTTTTTGTTTCGAATAAATCAAGTTTTTTCGTTTCTTTTTTGTAAAAAAAAAAACCGTATGGAATTTGGGTGTTTTTTTGTTTGTCACTGGAAATAGTTTAAAATAGTGTCTGCAAAGTGCTATTATTTTAGCCGTTGTGCCTTCACATTTGTGGATTGCTATAATTATATCCAATTTGCTCGAAAAAAATCTCCAAATTGCCATATTCATTTTTGCTTATTGCAAATTGCTATGACTATATCCGATTGCGGATGCTTTACTATATTCGTTTTTGCGTAAAAATTGCTATGAATATATCTATTTCTAATTTACTATTATAATATCTGTCTGCAAATGGCTATGATTGTATCCATTTTTTGCGTGCATAATAAATTTTGAAGGAAATTTAATTCTTAACTTGAGAATTTGTTTTCGTGTAAAGGCAGATAAATAGTTTTACCAAATTAAATGCTTTTGATTTGTAGGTATTTATTTTTAAATTTAATACATAGTAGGTACCTACTTATTTGAATTCGCGAGGCGAAGATAAAAAACTTATACACAAGTTTTTTTGTTATCATTAGTTTGCATCGGGTATTTTCTTTACTTTTGTGCGCTTATAGTTTGATTATTGTAATTAAACGTAGGACATTAATATTTATACAGGGTGTCCAAATTTTGATTTTTTTTTCAGTTTACCTAATTTTTGTCAATTATTTTTTGGATTTTTTTTTTAAATCATGTCTAGTTCGGATAAAATTTTAAAGGCTAAAGCCTTGCGCTATAGTGCGATTTCACAGCTAAATTTGATCATTGAATCCGCGACCCTCGCAAAAAATGACCCTGCCTATCACAGCGGCTTTAAAGTCAAATTTCGGACATTGTCAAAAATCAAAAAAGATTTTGAAAAGCACCATAATACTTTGTTGACGTTGGTAGCCTCTGATGAGGATCGCTTAGTAGTAGAAACCAAAGTGTTTATGGACTTTTGCAAACGCTGTGACGAGATTTCCACTATATTTTACGAACTTTTCGAACTACCCTTTGAAGATGGAGGGCTTTTGAGCAGTACGATAAATCCCATGGGCAGTCCCTGTGCCTCCACAGACCAGCATGGTTTACTGCCTAGGATAAAAATACCTCTTTTTCAAGGGGAATTTAAGGAGTTTCCAACCTTTTTGCAAGCCTTTAATGCTACCGTGCACAATAATAGGTCGCTGGGAAACTTTGAAAAATTCAATTTGCTTTTTTCTAATTTAAAGGGCCCTGCCCTGGATGTCATTTCTGACATTCCTATCCTTGCTGAAAATTATTTAAATGCCTACCACACCTTGGTGGATAGGTATACAAATAAACGATTACAAGCTTACCTTCACTGGAAGGCAATTGAAGGCTTCTCTCCTCTTACTAAAGAGAATGCTACGAATTTGAGGAATTTGCTTGATTGTTTTTCGAAAAACTTAAGTGCTTTAAAAGTCATGGGTTTTAAAACGGAGTTTTGGGATTATATTATGGCACAAATGCTCTTGGATAGGTTGGACCCAACCACGCGCAAGGCATTTGAGCATAATTATTGCTCCAATGAGATCCCCTCTTATGATAAAATTCGTGCTTTTGTTTCTAGCCATTGCATTGCGTTGGAACAAATACAACAAACTCAAGATTACTTAAGAAATAAAGATTTGTCAATTTCAAGTCAGAAAAATCAAGCAAAGTTTCAAAATCGATCTGCTTTGTTTGCTAATACTCAGAGAGCCTCCAAAAATGCCTCCCAGTCTCCAAATGGCCAAAGTGGCTTAAATAATACTCCAAACCCTCAAAATTTTTGTTTTCTCTGTAAAAGTGGCGATCATATAATATACAGATGTCCTAATTTTTTGGCGAAAACTCCCCAGCAACGTTTTGAGATTGTTAAACAACATAAAGCGTGTGTCAACTGTTTGGCCTCAAAGCATAATTTACCCCAGCAATGCAAATCAGAAAAAAGATGTTTACATTGTGGCCAATTTCATCACAGTCTCTTACATTTTTTTCCTATTAATTCTACACCTAGTCCTGCGAGTAGCCCCTCTACTTCTGCAGTGCAACCCCCGAGGAGCCCCGTGGCTACCGAATTTAATAGAACCACTAACACCATTGTTACTGGTATGTCTTTAAATGATCGCGAAGTACTTCTCTGTACCGCTTTAATACAAATACAGGATGTTTTTCAAAATTGGCACACAGTGCGCGCCATCTGTGACTCTGGTGCTCAATCTTCATTTATATCTAAGTCATGTGCTGATAGTTTGGGCCTTCCTAAATTTAATATCGCCATGACTCTACAAAGCTTAGATCGAATGACAACTTCGGCAAAATCTGGAATTAATTGCAATATATCCTCTTTGCGTGATAATAATTTTGTTTTTAATTTTGATGCGATAATACTCGATAAAATTTGTAGTGATTTACCTCATTCCTCATTTTCGATTAAAAGTTTTCCTTTTCTCGCCAACTTAGAACTAGCTGACCCAGGCTTTAATAAAAGCGATAAAATTGATTTATTGTTGGGCGGCGATGTGTAACCTTACATTTTGCTAGATGGTCGTTTGTCTACGGGACCCAACAACCCCGTCTGCATTAATACTATTTTTGGTTGGGGAATAATGGGCAATCTTTCACTTTCACCTTCAACTACAAATCAAATTAAAACATTTTTTACTACGTCAATGAACGATTCTTTTGTCAATTTAGATAAAAATCTACAACGATTTTGGCAAATAGATGACATACCTAATGTCAAGGCCATTGACCCCGAAGATGAGTTTTGCGAAAATTATTTTTTGAAAACTACCTCAAAAAATGAGGAGGGGAGATATATTGTATCTTTACCATTTAAAGTTACTGCTCCAGATTTTGGCGACACTCGATCCATTGCCGTACGTCGTTTTTTCTCCCTTGAGAAGAAATTGCTACAAAACCCTGATTTTTATGCTGCCTACAGCTCTGTTTTACAAGATTATTTAGATAATAATCATATGCAACCGGTTTCTGCACCTTTGCCGACCGAAATTTCAAATCATTTTTATATTGCACACCATGCGGTGTTTAAAAAAGATTCTACTAGCACCCCCCTGAGGGTGGTTTTTGATGCGAGCATGCACGCCCCTGGCAAAATCTCGCTCAACAACGCTGTTTATACTGGGCCCCCTTTACAAAGGGACTTACAAAAAATTTTATTACTTTATCGTTTGCATAAATTTTGCTTTTGTTGCGACATCCGTCAAATGTACAGGATGATTTTAGTTGACCCTAGTCAAACTAATTTTCAAAGAATAGTTTGGAGGTTTGATCCTAACCAGCCTATTCAAGACTTCGAAATAAATAGAGTTTTATTCGGGGTCTCTTGTAGCCCCTTTTTGGCTATCAGAACTTTGCTGCAACTTGCTAGAGAGCATGAGGACCTTCCTCTTGCCTCAAAAATCATTGAGGAGGCAGTTTTTGTCGATGATGTGATTTCGGGAAGTGATGACTTTTTTAAGGCCACTGAGATGAAAAATCAATTAATCGAGCTACTTAGCCGAGGTGGATTCGAATTGCGTAAATGGGCGAGCAATTGTCCCGAGTTACTATCCGATCTTCCTGAGTCACACATTTCGATGAAGGCTCTTTCTCTCGATTTAGATGCTGAAAATTCAACTTTGAAAATTCTCGGTTTAAATTGGAACCCTCATACTGATGAATTTTTTTATACTTTCGACTGTTCTCTCCAAACATGCACTAAAAGAACAATTTTAAGTAATTTGGCCCGCATTTACGACCCTCTGTCTTTTTTGGCGCCAATAGTTTTAATTTTAAAATTAATTGTTCAATACTGCTGGGCAGAAGACTTAAACTGGGACGACCCTGTCAGTCCGGAAATTGTTTTTAAATGGGAGAAATTTAAAAATGAATTAAAGTTTTTGCATTCTGTTAAAATTCCTCGTCAAATAATTTTGCCTAATGCTAGTCAAATCCAGCTAGTAGGATTTTGCGATAGTTCAGAACGGGCCTATTGTGCTGTCGCTTATATTCGAATTTTTTATTCTGATGGAAACATTAAAGTTTTTTTTGTTTGTAGTAAATCTAGAGTCGCACCGTTGCGTCGTAAACTAACTTTACCAAGACTAGAGCTTTTAGGAGCTGTTTTGTTGGCTAAATTAATGGATTTTTTACTAGAAACGTTCTCGGAAAAAATTAAATTTGATAAAATTCTTGCTTTTACTGATAGCACAGTGACCTTATCTTGGATTCAGGGATCTCCTCACAAATTTAAAACATTTGTTTCGAATAGAACTGCCTATATACAAGGAAGAATTAGCCCTGAGTTTTGGCATTATGTTCCTACTGAACAAAATCCTGCTGACTGCGGTACTAGGGAAATGTATCCCTCTGATTTACAAAGATTTTATTTTTGGTTAGAAGGGCCTTCTTTTCTAAACCAACCTACAAATACTTGGGATTTTATGACAGTTACTTACGATGGGAATGCAGTTTTGGAAGAACAGCGAAAAAATATTTTTAACGTTTTTACTTGCGAACAAACAGTTGAATATTATGTAAACAACTTGTTTGAAAAATACAGTTCTCTTTTTAAAATTAAGAGAATAGTTGCTTACTTTTTGCGAGGGTTACAAAAGTTTAAAAATCCCTCATACAATTTTGCTACTGATTACCTTACAAATCAGGATTACTACAAAAGCTTACTTTTTATTTCGAAATGCGTACAATCTTTTTCTTTCCAAAAAGAAATTGAATTACTAAAAGATAAGAAACAGCTTCCAAAAGCTTTTCAAAAATTATGTCCATTTTTGCATAATGAAAGCTACGATTTGCTTCGTGTTGGAGGCCGTTTATGCCATTCAAATTTATCATACGATAAAAAATTTCCAATTCTTTTGCCTTCTAGTGCAAAATTCACTGAATTACTGATTTTAGATTTGCATCGCAGCAATCTTCATTGTGGTATACAGACCACAACTTTTTTACTAATGCAAAACTTCTGGGTATTGTCTGCTAAAAAGGTAGTGAGAAAAGTTTTAAGTTCTTGCCATACTTGCTGGAAAACTAAACCTAACTCCCTTCAACCCCCTATGGGTAACCTACCGAAATTTAGAGTTTCCGAAGCAAAGGTGTTCGAAAATGTAGGTATAGATTTTTGTGGTCCGTTCACGATTACTCTTGGTCGGACCAGAGGTGCAAAAACCATGAAAGCATATGTCTGTTTATTTATCTGTTGCGCTGTTAAAGCCGTGCATTTAGAGTTAGTCTCTGATATGACATCAGAAGCCTTTCTGGCTGCTCTGCGCCGCTTCATAGCTAGAAGAGGACTATGCTCAAAGATCTCTTCAGACTGCGGGACCAACTTCGTGGCCTCTGAAAAATACTTGCGACAAATTTTTTCTGATTGCGTGAAGGGGGAAGGTATAGTTTGGTCTTTTAACCCACCTGCTGCTCCCCACATGGGAGGCATTTGGGAATCAAACATTAAATCTTTAAAGACTCATCTTCACAGGGTAGTTGGAAATCAAATACTCACCTATGAGGAATTAAATACGGTTTTAACCCAAGTTGAAGCCATAATGAACTCACGTCCTTTATGTGCCTTAAGCACCGATCCTACGGATCTGGCGGTCTTGACTCCTAATAATTTTTTAAATTTGAGGCCTCCAGGTACAATACCCGATCCAAACTACTGCGATATTGCGTTAAACAGGCTGTCCAGGTGGCAACTGTTGCAAAGAATGCACCGCGATTTTTGGATTCGCTGGCATCGCGAATATTTGCACACTTTGCAACAGCGAGCCAAATGGCACCAACCTCTTGCTTCCATTGATATTGGTACTATGGTACTGATCAAAGATGAAAATTCCACTCCATTGGATTGGCCCCTAGGCCGCATTGAAGACCTTATTAAAGGTTCTGATAATGTTCCACGGGTTGCTATTGTAAAGACTACTAAAGGTACCTACAAACGGCCTTTGGTAAAACTATGCGCCCTGCCTACAAATTAAACTCTCTGAAATGCCCCTGGGCATTCTCAGGGGGGTGGGAAATGGTTCGTCCCGCCTTCCTTTTTGTAAATATGTTCTTTTTACTATAATTTACCAAATTGGTTCGAATTAGGCTATTTGGTGATTCACTAGAGCATTTTCTATTTTTTGTTTATTTAGTATTAATTAACTAATTAAGTACTTAAAATTACTGGGTTATTTGCATTTGAAACTCCCGCGGTTTTAGAGGCAAATATTACAATTTGCTATAATTAATTTACTTTACATAAAATGCATTTTGAATTACTAAGGTTCCTAGTTCCTTTAATATGGACCTTCGTAATCTCATTCCTTCCTACTTATTCCTTTTCTCCTACGCCTATGGATTAACGACGCCACTGGGCGCCATGTGGGAGAATGAACGCAGCAGCGATACCTGCTGCGGCATCAGAGAGAACCGTTTCGCCTTCGAACGAGAACACACGCGTGTTAGCGACTCTCCTACCACAGGAATGTGGGGTGCAAAAACTACGGTTTAACAGCGCGTCCTCCCATGAGTTCCACTTCCTGTATAAAAATGGTAAGTGAAAATGCATTATTTTTACCTTACATACATTTGTTTATTGCTACACTAACCTAGAAGGTAAACTAGACCATTTCAGAATCCCTTGTACCAGCTTAGCCTATGACCTTATTCCCTTAACTTTATACAGTCCACACCTGACACCGTTAAATTCCAGACAACTCTCCTTTCTGGACCATCAGGGAACCCCATATAGGTTAGAATTATTTTTGAAATACCCTCTATACCTATAGCTAATAGAGTATTAAATTAAAATGAACTTACTCGGATGAACTGTCATCCAATATAAGTTCTTCGTGCTTGATATCCTCTTCAGTTTTCATTTCGAACTCATAGGGTTCTGACTTTATGCTGCTAGATGAAGAAGGCAGGGAATCTGGATCTCCTGGTCTGAAAAATTTTAGCATTTGATCCCCTTGTGACAGAACGTAATTTTGAATATTAGTGGTTTTTATCATTTATAAGTTTTCATATGGATATAAGAGCAAATAAAAATTATTGCACCCCAGTGACTGGATTTCAGGCAATATTTCAGGATCATTGTATTTAATATTCGGCTTCTTCAGTCTTTAAAGACTGTAATTTTAACTTATAATCGATTTTGATGTTAACGCATCTTAGTCTTGTGCTAGTATTCTCATTATCTTTAAACCACTATGAGCTTACAGCAGTAACCTAAAGATGTAAGTTATGGGGGAGAGCTGTTTTAAAGCATTCTTTACGACAATTTTTTACTATTAACACCTTTTTAGAAAGAGTGATTTTACAACTAAAAAATTAAATTAAAATAAAAAAGACACTTACTTAGATGAGCTGCCATCCAACATAGGCTTCTCCTGCTTGATCTCATCTTCAGTTTTTATTTTGAAGTCTGTTAGTTCCAGATTCATGCTGACTGCAGACAATGAAATAACAGTAATTCATCTAAAATTTTCAGTGTGCACCAAAACCTAGATGACAATTTCTAATGGTATATCTTGAAGTTTAACATGTTACTTTACATTTAAATGATAAAATATTGGTTTTTTGAATATTAAAATATGATCCAGTCGACTATATGGACTTTATAAAAGATTCTTTGTGACCCATTTACCCATCTTTAAGCACAAATTTAGTGTTAATTTTTATCTTTATTTTGATAGGAAGTAAGAAGAAAGACACAGACAAAATTAATACTAAATTTCTTCAATGGATAATGAGGCATTAAATAGCATTTATATCCAGTATTTAAAAAAATTTAAAAAAACTTGGAATCAGCAGCTTTAAAATAAGGTGATACATCCAGATAAGGCTGGACAAGTTTGGCTTTTTGAGCAAAACGAAAGTGTCACCTGCTTTTTGTCGAAAAAAGATCAAAGTTTCTACAATGTGGTTTTTTTAATTGGATTTTTTTGGTCAACAAATTTTTTTAGGACAGTTTATCAAAATGACTTATATGGTCTCCCTATTTACCTAAAAAAACTTTACATTAATTAATGACCCCCACTTTCTAGTGATGGGCAAACCTGCTATTTTTTCAAAAAAGCAGCTTCTTGAATGTTTCACACAGCAAGTCAATTTGTCTTGGAAAAAAAAGGTTCTTTCTACCTAAAACACTACTTATACATATTATAAACTGCTTTTTAGAAAAGCTGCTATTAAGTAGCAGGAAGCTGCTTGCTGCAATAGCAGCTAACCAAGGGCAATTTAAAAACATCAACCCATCACTACTTAGGGAATGTCCTTAAAGTTCAAGAAAAAACACATTTAAAAAGCATTGAGTGTACCACAAAGCCAAACCCCCCTCCCCCTTTGAGTGTTACATAATTAAAGGATAGGTACCTACTAGCTTCACCAGGCACTGGGTCTTTCTTATCTAACGTAACCTGTGAGTCCCTTGACTATCTAATAAGGGCATATTTGTAAATTAGGTAACAGGAAAATTCAGGATTTTTGACCCCCCTCCCCTTTCCTAACGCATTTGGAAGAGAAAATTACATCAAAATATCATTAAGTGTAACACAAGGCTAAACCTCCCTTGTCCCTTGAATGTTACAAAATTTAAGAACACATCCATGCATTTTTATAAATCAAAAGTTTGTTTTGGTATTCTGTGCAGTTGAAAGTGCTGGCCAATGCACATATAAGTACTACTCTATCAAAATAAATTGCGTCTGGGCGCTTGACCTCTCAATATAGTACTATATTAAATAAAAACTAAGACACGGCTTACCGCTTACCTCAATTCAATTTCTGGATATATATTTCTTCTGATATAGTCCCAGGCTTCAAAGTACTTAAAACCACTAAAAACAAATTTAAAAAATGCTTTTCGTTTCGAGGTTAGTTATTTGACACTCACCTCAAACAAACTCAAAATGGCTACCAAATTATTCAAAGTAAAAAAAATTTTCCGCAAGTGTACAGGACAACGCATGAGACTGTTCACTAACTAATAAAAATACGGGGTTATGCAGAGCTAACAAAAAGAAAACGGAAATAATACAGCACCGGCGTATTTAAAAATTAATATAAGTGGGGGCAGGGGAAAACAAAGAGGTTGCTCTGTGTTACGCTTACCGAATTTTGACTGGGTGGCGTAGTTACGCCAAGGAATGGTCAATTATTATGTAGAAAGTATAAAAAAGGAATCTGATTTGACTAGAATATACTGCCGCCGTCCCTTTAAAAATTTTACGTTTCAAAATTGTCTTATAGTTTTGAAATAGAAAGGGATGTCGTTTTATTTTTCTTACTTTTTATATCAAAATTATAAGACTATACAAAAGCACCTATAAAATTTTAATCCCGTTGGTTTTCCGAAAACGTAAAATTTCTATGCGGCTTTCTCCCTAGCGACGGCAGTATACAGGGTGTTATTGAATAACATGCTAATATTTAGGGAGAAAAAGCTAATTTTTTGGATCCATTTTCAGAAAAATACTTTATATGGTATTTTTGAAGAAATTAATAATTTTTTTCTCGAAGGGGGTCCAGCGAGAGGCAAATATAAATAAATGTAATTTTTTAATACATTTATTTACATACATACTTTTCTTTTGACATACAGTTTTTGTATGTCAAAAGAAAAGGACGGCATTTTTTTAGCAAAAAATGAGAATTTCAAAAATATTTATTGTTTAAAAAAAAATTGCGTCCTATTATTTTCTTCAGAATACCGCACGAACGCCACTGGTCGAATTAAAAAAACCTGGGATTTTATTAGAAAATACTTCTTGATGTATAGAAATTGTGTATCGCATTTCACAAAAAATTTCTGGACTAGTATCACAACACAGATTATAATGTTTACTTCTCTTAGATTTAGACATCTTTAACAAAACTTTAAGTGCAGTTAAAGACGCCATCAAATAATGTTAAGTATTGTGTAGGTAAAGTGTACTATTTAGAAAAAAATTCTGTAGTGTACACTATAAATAAATAAATAAATATTATAAATACAATTTTTTTTAAGTTGAACGATTGAACGATTTTATTAATAAATTAAACTAAAAACTAAAAAATAATTTTACAGATTTCTGTTTACAACAGTCTAGAATTAATAATAGCGTTAATAACTCATTTTATATTTTTAAGTTCGATATAAAATCGTGGTGCGATTATTAAAGATACCCACCAATTTGAGATGTATACGCGCCACGATTTTATATCGAACTAAAAATTATATAATGTGCCATTAAAGCTATTGTTAAATCTAGACTGTTGTAAACAGAAATGTGCCAAATTATTTTTTACTTTTTAGTGTAATTGTTTATCAACTTAAAAAGATGTATTTATAATATTTATTAATAGGTGTTGTTACTGATCCAGAACTTTTTTTTGAAATGCGATAAACAATTTCTGAAACGTTTTTGAAATGTACTTTTTACTTTCCCTTATGTCCCCAATATTTTCCGTACCTAAAAAAGTAATATTATTGATCTGAGGGAAAAGGATAGAAATATAAATAAATGAAACGTGGTGTACCCATTACTCTCTTTACTTTTATTACCAGTTTTGCACCTAAGATATTTAAACGCTATACTACAATTTGATCACGGGGATCTGTCTTATAACATGTTCCTTTCCAAAACAATGATAGCCTCTAAAATAACAACCATAACAAGAAGAAAACCCACTAGTAACACATTTTTAATTTCATGAAACACACTGAAGGTACTTTGACTTGTTTAAGTATCCATGAAGTATCCATGAACTATCACATTCTATTTTAAAACTTTCTAGTAATTACCCTGCCAGTATTAAAATCACTTAACTTATTTATGCTTTTGCATTATATGCGTCTTTAAGTTATTCTTATATTTAGTTCTATACATACAGTGTGCACATTGAAACAGATCTTTACTATGTTTTAGCATGTAATTTGTTAAATTATAATTTCTTTTATGTTTGAAATCGCATTTAGCACAATAAAACCACTTAATCTCGTTTTCGTCTTTATGGATGATCATATGCTTTCGTAAATTAGGCTTATATTGAGTCCTATAAGAACATTATTCACATCGAAGCCACTCTACTTCACTTATGTCTTTATGTATTAACATGTGTCTTCTTAAACTATCTTTCCGTTTCGATTTATATGTGCAATGTTTGCATGGAAACTACTTAATTTCGTTTTCGTCTCTATGGATGTTCATATGAGATTTACTTAAAATCTTTTATATTTGGTTTTATAACTACACTTTTCACATCGAAACAACTCTACTTTACTCCATGTCTTTATGTTTTAGCATGTGGCTTATTAAGTTATCTTTCCGTTTCGTTTTACATTTGCAATGCTTGCAGAAAAACCACTTAATCTCGTTTTCGTCTCTATGGATGTTCATATGAGATTTTAAGTAACTTTTATATTTGGTTTTATAACTACACTTTTCACATCGAAAAAACTTTACTTTACTCATGTCTTTATGTACTAACATGTGTGTTATTAAATTATTTTTCCATTTAGTTTTATAATTACAATGTGCGCAATTAAACCATTTCATCTCGTCTCTATGAATGTCTTCATGTTTTAGCATGTGTCTTGTTAATTCCATTTTCAGTCGCGTTTTATATGTACAATGCTGGCATGGAAACCACTTAATCTCGTTTTCGGCTTTATGGATGATCATATGCTTTCGTAAATTAGGCTTATATTTAGTCCTATAAGTACATTGTACACATCGAAGCCACTCTAATTCACTTTTGTCTTTATGTATCAGCATGTGCCTTGTTAAATAATGGTTCCGTTTCGTTTTATATGTACAATGTTTGCATGGAAACCACTTAATCTCGTTTTCGTCTTTATGGATGATCATATGCTTTCGTAAATTAGGCTTATATTGAGTCCTATAAGTACATTGTACACATCGAAGCCACTCTAATTCACTTTTGTCTTTATGTATCAGCATGTGCCTTGTTAAATAACGGTTCCGTTTCGCTTTATATGTACAATGTTTGCATGGAAACCACTTAATCTCGTTTTCGTCTTTATGGATGTTCATATGAGTTTTTAAACAAGACTTATATTTAGTCTTATGACTACACTTATCACATTGAAGCCACTCTACTTTACTTATGTCTTTATGTATTAAAATATGCGTTGGTAAATGACTTTTCTGTTTAGTTTTATAATTACAATGTGCGCAATTAAACCATTTCATCTCGTTTTCGTCTTTATGGATGTTCATATGAGTTTTTAAACAATGCTTATATTTAGTCTTATGACTACACTTATCACATTGAAGCCACTCTACTTCACTGATGTCTTTATGTATTAACATGTGTGTTGTTAAATTACTTTTCCGTTTCGTTTTATATGTACAATGCTGGCATGGAAACCACTTAATTTCGTTTTTGTCTTTATGGACGATCATATGCGTTTTTAAGCAATACTTATTCTTACTTTGAAAAGTACACTGCTCACATTGAAACTGACTCTCTTTAGTGTCCTTTGATTCATATGTAAACTTACTTTCGACATTTAAATAATTCAAGGTTGGGTTACTGGAATTCAAAGGATCACCAATAAGGCATTCAGAAATATTTGAACTAGCTGAATCTTCATGAAGACTGAAATATAAAAAAATCCTTTTAGTAATTTCCCCAACTTAAAATTAAAATAACTAAATAGAGAGAAATGTCCCAGGGTTTTGCCCATATACATTAAGAACTATTTGATTGTCATTGTTATGGTAAGGGGCAGTATCAAACTTACTACCTAGTAGCTGGTGTTTGCCAAAACAGATAAACAATAAATATTTATAAATGAATGTAAAAAGTAGTATTTTAGAAAAAAAATAATAAACTTTAGTTGGAAATTTTTTCTATACATATTTTGCTGTTTAATGTACTTTTTTATTATTTGTGCATTAACATTAACAGCTTAAAATATCAGCTTGGTAGTTCTTAGTGTTTTGTTGTTTTAAGTTTTACTTTTGAAACTATACTATAACATATACCTATAGCTAACAGCATATTAAATTAAAATGAACTTACACAGATGAGCTGTCATCCAATATAAGTTCTTCATGCTTGATATCTTCTTCAGTTTTCATTTCAAAGTCATAGGGTTCTGACTTTAAGCTGCTAGATGAAGAAGGAAGGGAATTTGGATCTGCTGGTCTGAAAAATTTTAGCATTTGACATTTTTGTAACAGAACATAATTTTGAATATTAGTGGTTTTTATCATTTATAAGTTTTCATATACATATAAGAGCAAATAAAAATTATTGCACCCCAGTGACTGGTTTTCAGGCAATATTTCAGAATCACTGCATCTAATATTCCACTTTTTGGGTCTTAAAACACTGTAATTTAGTATATTTCTCTTTAAATCACTATGACCTTACAGCTTTTACTGTGTAAGGCAGAAACCTTAAGATGTAAGTCGTGGGGGGGGGGGTTGTTTCTAGCCCAGAAGACTAAAAATCCGCTGTAAGTTTCAAAGCAATTTTTAAGACAATTTTTTACTATTCACACCATTTTAGAAAGAGAGATTTTACAACTAAGGGAGAATATTTAATTTTTATGAACATTCACGCATTAAAATAAAAAAGACACTTACTTAGATGAGCTGCCATCCAACGTACGCTTCTCCTGCTTGATCTCATCTTTTATTTTGAAGTCTGTTAGTTCCAGATTCATGCTGACTGCAGACAATATGAGGTGTGGTTCAGGCAAACTATGAAATAACAGTAATTCATCTAAAATTTTTAATGTGCAGAAAAACCTAGATGATATTTTCTAATGGTTTATCTTGAAGTTTAACATCTGTATTTTACATTTAAATGACAAAATATTGGTTTTTTGAATATTAAAATATGATCCAGTCGACTATATGGACTTTATAAAAGATTCTCTATGGCCCATTAACCCATCTTTAAGCACAAATTTACTGTTAATTTTATATCTTTATTTTGATAAGAAGTAAAAAGAAAGACAGACAAAATTAACACTAAATTTCTTCGATAGGTAAATAAGGCAATAAATAACATTTTAAAATTTAAATTATCCAATATTTAAAAAAAAAACTTTGAAATCACCTGTTTTATATTAAGGTGACCATATATCCAGATAAGGCTGGACAAGTTTGCCTTTTTGAGCAAAACGAAAATGTATGACCTGCTTTTTGTTTGAAAAAAAAAACTTTTTGTTTTTGGTTATCAAAGTGGTTTTTTTAATTGGTTTGTTTTGGTCAACAAATTATTTTAGGACAGTTTATCAAAATGACTTATATGGTCACCCTATTTACCTAAAATGACTACATTTATTAATGACCTCTACTTTCTAGTGATGAGCAAACCTGCTATTTTTTATAAAAGCAGCTTCTAGAACATTTTACATAGCAGGTAAATTTGTCTTGGAAAAAAAAAGGTTCTTTCTACCTAAAACACCACCTTTACATATCATAAACTCCAGCTGCTTTTTCTAATATTAAGTAGCAGGAAGTTGCTTGCTGCAATAGCCACTAACCAAGGGCAATTTAAAAAAGAGTAACTCATCACTATGTACTACACTTGGTCTTTCTTATCTAACCTGAGCTGTAAGTCCCTTGACTATCTAATAAGGGCATACTGGTAAATTAGGTAGCACAAAAATTGACCCCCCTCTCCATTCATAACGCATTTGCAAGAAAAAAATACATCAAAATATCATTAAGTGTAATGCAAGGCTAAACCTCCCTTCCCCTTGCATTTTATAAATCAAAAGTTTGTTTGGGTATTCCGTTCAGTTGGAAGCGCTGGCCCAACGATTATACACTAAACAGGATTGCTCAGTTTGACGAATCTGTCTGCAATCGATGTTCAAGGTCAAACTCGCTGTTACGTCACCACTTGTGCAGGGCAGAAAGCGTGCCTATTGTTATATTGGATTTTATGTGCTTTTAAAGCTATTTTCTTTATGCAAATTCAATTTTATGCAAAATTCAGGCATTGTACATTTAAAAATATTGTCTTTACATTAAATAAAAGGATGATAAATGATTTTATATTTGAAATATCTGTTAAATAAATTAAATTATACTAAAAGTGAAAAAAAACTACACATAATGTCGTAGTTCCTATATAATTTGTCCAATTGTTTTAAAAGTATGTAAATAAATTATTTTGCGATAATAATTATTAATAATAATTAAAAACGGAAATATAAACGAAAAATTTATTGATTTATTTAAAAAAAGGAAAAGCACAAATATTGTTCTTAACAAATAGACAAAAAACAAAGAGAAAAAAAATGCAAATAATGTATAGTTTAATTATTACAACCGCTTTTTAAAGCATATTAGGAAATTTTTTAATAGATAATTAAAAAATGGGAATATAGAACATAAAAAAAGTATTTATTATTACATTTTTACAAAAAAAAAGAAAAGTACAGATACATACAATAAATTAAAAATATTAAGATAAATAATATTTCATTTAGAAAAATATTCCTTTTCAATTCACAATCTTTTGTAATTTTCTGGCTCTACTCCATTCAATGTCCTCACATCTTTTTCTTTTAAGATTTTTAGTTTTCTGTGCTTGATCGTTATGGAAGTTTATTCTTATTATTGTACGAAATTTACAAAAATCAAAAATTATTTTAAGTAGCATGGTTTCTTTTTTTTAAATTTTACTGGCGAATCAACCCACAATTCTGGTACCAAGTCTAAATGAGTTACCATGATATAACTCGAAGTATTAGTTCCATTTTTAATTTTATCCAACCAATGTCGAGAAGGTGGGTTTTTCAACCAATGTTGAGAATGGAAGACTATGTTTGAGCCTTGTTTTTTGAGAAACAACTGATTGTTTTTGCACACAGCAACCACAGATTCTTCCAGGCATAGTGAGCTAAAAAAATTACAGTGGAAATTATTTATCAATATACTTTGGATAATAATTAGAGAATAATTAATAAAAATAATAACAATTAGATATTAATTAGATATTATTAAACAAGAAGCCCATATGCTGAGAAAATTGTGGCTATTTTTTTTTACCCTGTAAACAAACAAATGTTCTCTGTCCTGAATCGAATTTTTACAGACTGTTAACAAACCAAACGTGAAAATGTTTATTTATATGTCGTTTCTTAGTAGCACTGCACTGAAACAATCCAAAAAACACAAACTATTCAGTGAAATATCAACAAAACTCTCTTGAAAATATGAATAACATCATATACAACAAACATAAACAAAGGATTTAGCACAAGTGGTGACGTCAGGCCGCTCTCCTCACCCCGCACAATTTGTGAACACAGGTTAAATGGACCTAAGCAGTCTTTTATGTCTATAGTTCTTGGCGCTGGCCCATGTACATATAAGTGCTACTCTATCCCACATTTTGTAATTTAGAAAATAACTTGAGTCTGGGCTTTCAGTCTAGTACTATAGTAAATAAAAACTAAGACACGGCTTACCGCTTACCTCAATTCGATTTCTGGATATCTGTCTCTTCTGATACAGTCCCAAGCTTCAAAATACTAAAAACAAATTTTAAAGATTGCTTTTCGTTTTGAGGTTAGTTTTCTGACACTCATCAAACAAACTCAAAATGGCTACCAGATTATTCAAGGCAAAAAGATTTTTTCGCAAGTGCACAGGACAACGCATGAGACTGTTCACTAACTAGAAAATACGGGTTATTTCTGAGGTAACAAAAAGAAAACGAAAATAATACAGCACCGGCGGCGTATCTAAAAATTAATATAAATGGGGGCAGAGGAAAAAAAAGAGTTTGCTCTGTGTTACGCTTACCAAATTTTGACTGGGTGGCCACGCGACGTAAAGTTACGTCAAGGAACGGTCAATTATTAGGGACCTATTGCAATAGTGCCAGGCACAAATTGTGTCGGGCAGTGGCGTATATACGGGGGGGGGGGTTGGCGGGCCCCCCCGCGAAGCTAAGATTTTTTTAGGTATTTTCCACATATTTCATGAATACAAACATAAAATACGGCCTTATGAGCCCCCGAAACTGTCTCGGGCCCCCCCGAAACTTTTTCCTATATACGCCACTGGTGTCGGTCACTATATTGACAGTTTCGCATTACAAACTGACAGTTGATCTTTCAAAATTGACATACCAAAGTCGAATTTATAAATGCCGTCGTTTATTTTCCATTAATAGTGGCGTCACTATTAAATCCGGCTCGTATAATACACAAAGGCCTCATTTTGAAAGGACACAGCTGTTCTTATAATGAGAAACTGTCAATATAGTGCCCAGCACAATTTGTGCCTGGCACTATTGCAATAGGTCCCTATTATGTAGAAAGTATAAAAAAGGAATCTGATTTGACTAGAATATACTGCTGCACTGTAGTAATTTTGAAGAAATTAATAATTTTTTTCTCGTAGGGGTCCAGCGAGAGGCAAATATAAATAAATGTAATTTTTTAATACATAAAAACTGTATGTCAAAAAAAAAGACGGCATTTTTTTTGCAAAAAATGAGAATTTCAAAAATATTTATTGTTTAAAAAAAAATTGCGTCCTATTATTTTCTTCAGAATACCGCACGAACGCCACTGGTCGAATTAAAAAAATCTGGGATTTTATTAGAAAATACTTCTTGATGTATAAAAATTGTGTATCGCATTTCACAAAAAATTTCTGGACTAGTATCACAACACAGATTATAATGTTTACTCTTAGATTTAGACATCTTTAACAAAACTTTAAGTGCAGTTAAAGACGCCATCAAATAATGTTAAGTATTGTGTAGGTAAAGTGTACTATTTAGAAAAAAATTCTGTAGTGTACACTATAAATAAATAAATAAATATTATAAATACAATTTTTTTTAAGTTGAACGATTGAACGATTTTATTAATAAATTACACTAAAAACTAAAAAGTAATTTTACAGATTTCTGTTTACAACAGTCTAGATTTAATAATAGCGTTAATAACTCATTTTATATTTTTAGGTTCGATATAAAATCGTGGTGCGATTATTAAAGATACCCTTCAATAGGAGATGTATACATGCCACGATTTTATATCGAACTTAAAAATATATAATGTGCCATTAAAGCTATTGTTAAATCTAGACTGTTGTAAACAGAAATGTGCCAAATTATTTTTTACTTTTTAGTGTAATTGTTTTATCAACTTAAAAAGATGTATTTATAATATTTGTTAATAGATATCTGTGACCTCCATAAACCTAGCAAGCCCACCTCAATAAAAATTTAAAAGATGTATTCCAGAATTATGTGCTATTTATGTGCTAATAAAGCTTAAAAACTTGGTAAATGGAATTTTGTTTTTAGCAAACGGAAGCACATAAAAAGCACTTAATTTTCGCATATAAATATTATAAAAATATTTATTATATCTGTATGGGCTTGCTAGCTTTATATAAAGCTAGCACGCCAATCACTTTTTTTAAATTTCCGTGGAAAACAAAGGAGCACAATAATTTGAAAAAGTGGACGAAATTAGCACATAAAGAGCACATAATTCTGGAAAGTATTTTATTTATTTTTATTGAGGTGGGCTTGCTAGGTTTATATAAACCTAGCCAGCCCACACATTTAAAAAAAAAAGTCTTAAAAACTTGATAAATGGAATTTTGTTTTTAGCAAACGGGAGCACATAAAAAGCACTTAATTTTCTCATATAAATATTATAAAAATATTGATTATTTCTGTATGGGCTTGCTAGCTTTATATAAAGCTAGCACGCCAATCATTTTTTTAAATTTCCGTGGAAACCAAAGGAGCACAAAAATTTTAAAAAGTGGACGAAATTAGCACTAAAAAGCACATAATTCTGGAATACATTTTTTAAATTTTTATTGAGGTGGGCTTGCTAGGTTTATGGAGGTGTATCTGTGTTGTGTTGCTGATCCAGAAATTTTTTTTGAAATGCGATACACAATTTCTGAAACGTTTTTGAAATGTACTTTTTACTTTTCCTTAGGTATTTTCCGTACCTAAAAAGTACATCTTATAAACGTACCAAAAAAGACTATTATTGATCTGAGGGAAAAGGATAGAAATATAAATAAATAAAACGTGGTGTACCCATTACTCTCTTTACTTTTATTACCAGTTTGGCACCTAAGATATTTAAACGCTATACTACAATTTGATCACAGGGATCTGTCTTATAACATGTTCCTTTCCAAAACAAGGATAGCCTCTAAAAGAACAACCACAAAAAGAAGAAAACCCACTAGTAACACATTTTTAATTTCAAGAAACACACTGAAGGCACTTTGATTTGTTTAAGTATCCATGAACTATCACATTCTATTTTAGAACCTTCCAGTAATTACCCTGCCAATATTAAAATCACTTTATAACTTTATGTATAAGCATGTGCTCTCTTAACCGACTTTTTTGCTCAGTTTTAAAATAGCAATGAGCGCAGTGAAACCACTCGACTTGATTAACTTCTTTATGTGTTATCTCATGCTGTTTAAAGGCTCTACTGTATTTTGTCTTAAAACTACACTTTTTGCACTGGAAACACCTAAAATCACTTATGTGTTGATGGTTAAGCATGTATCTTGATAAATTACTTTTCAATTTCGTTTTATAACTGCAATGGATGCATTGAAACTGTTCGTCTTTATGCTTTTGCATTATATGCGTTTTTAATATCCACTTATATTTACTTCTATACATACACTGTGCTCATTGAAGCAGAACTTCACTATGTTTTAGCATGTGATTTGTTAAATTATAATTTTTTTTAGTTTTGAAATCGCATTTAGGCAGGGCAATAAAACCATTTAATATTGTTATCGTCTTTATGGATGATCATATGCTTTCGTAAATCATGCTTATATTGAGTCCTATAAGTACATTGTTCACATCGAAGCCACTCTATTTCACTTATGTCTTTATGTTTTAGCATGTGCCTTGTTAAATAACGGTTCCGTTTCGTTTTATATGTACAATGTTTGCATGGAAACCACTTAATTTCATTTTTATCCCTAAGGATATTTTCATGCATTAGCATATGTGTTCTTAAATGATCTTTCCGTTTCGTTTTATGAGTGCAATGCTTGCATGGAAACCACTTAATGTCGTTTCCGTCTTGATGTATTAGCATGTGTCTTCTTAAACCACGTTTCTCTTTCGTTTTAAATGTACAATGCTGGCATGGAAACCAC
Source organism: Aspidapion aeneum (assembly GCA_963576565.1). Taxonomy (NCBI): domain Eukaryota; kingdom Metazoa; phylum Arthropoda; class Insecta; order Coleoptera; family Brentidae; genus Aspidapion; species Aspidapion aeneum. The sequence continues at coordinate 517,579 of OY755039.1, read as the reverse complement.
TTAATGTCGTTTCCGTCTTTATGGATGATCATATGCTTTCGTAAATAAGGCTTATATTGAGTCCTATAAGTACATTGTGCACATCGAAGCCACTCTACTCCACTTATGTCTTTATGTATCAGCATGTGCCTTGTTAAATAACTGTTCCGTTTCGATTTATATTTGCAATGCTTGCATGGAAACCACTTAATCTCGTTTCCATCTCTATGGATGTCTTCATGTTTTAGAATGTGTCTTGTTAAATCCCTTTTTAGTTTCGCTTTATATGAATCTTCATGAATACTAAAAGATAAAAAATTCTTTCATAGTAATTTCCCCAACTTAAAATTAAAATAACTAAATAGAGAGAAATGACACAGGGTTTTAGGCATATACCTTAAGAATTTACGCCAAATTTAGCAGCTGATATGAACCGAGTGAATATTTGATCGTCATTGTTATGGTAACGGGCAGTATCAAACTTACTACGTAGTAGCTGCTGTTTGCCCAAACAGATAAACAATAAATATTTAAATATGAATGTAAAAAGTAGTACTTTAGAAAAAAAATTATAAACTTTAGTTGGAAATTTTTTCTATACATGTTTTGCTGTTTCATATACCTTTTTATTTGTCCATTAACATTTACTGCTTAAAATATCAGCTTGATAGTTCTTAGTACTTTGTTTTGTTGTTTTAAAACAACTACGAAAGAAATAAGAAAATAAAATGACAAATTTTCTTTCTCATAAATATAAATATGTATTTAGTGAAATCATTAAACGCGTTTTATTTTAAACTTTAACAAAAGATAAATGAAACCTATGCTGCCGTCCAACGCATAATTGCCGTAACTACGAAAAACTTGAAAATTGAGTTATTGGCATATTTGGACATCTAATTGATCGAACAATTTCCTCAAGATCTGAGAACCATAAAAACTTTAAACGGAATTTTCTGTTTTACCAATAACACAGTTACGGCTATTTCGTGGAGGATTGCAATATATGCAACTAAGAAACATAAAAGAACATAGGTTTAGGTTTCTATCGACTCAACAAATTTTTCTAAAATACTTTTTATGAATATCTGACAAGCAATTGAATAGCCTTTGAAATATGGGTTAGATTTATTTTTGAAATACCCTGTATACCTATAGCTAACAGAGTATTAAATTAAAATGAACTTACTCGGATGAGCTGTCATCCAATATAAGTTCTTCGTGCTTGATATCCTCTTCAGTTTTCATTTCGAAGTCATAGGGTTCTGACTTTATGCTGCTAGATGAAGAAGGCAGGGAATCTGGATCTCCTGGTCTGAAAAATTTTAGCATTTGATCTCCTTGTGACAGAACATAATTTTGAATATTAGTGGTTTTTATCATTTATAATTTTTCATATAGATATAAGAGCAAATAAAAGTTATTGCACCCCAGTGACTGGATTTCAGGCAATATTTCAGGATCACTGTATTTAATATTCGGCTTCTTCAGTCTTTAAAGACTGTAATTTTAACTTATAATCGATTTTGGTGTCAACGCATCTTAGTCTTGTGCTAGTATTCTCATTATTTTTAAACCACTATGAGCTTACAGCTTTCACTGTGTAAAGTGTTACTGCTTACTAAAGATGTAAGTCGTGGGGGGGGGCTGTTTTAAAGCATTCTTTACGACAATTTTTTACTATTAACACCTTTTTAGAAAGAGTGATTTTAGAACTAAAAAATTAAATTAAAATAAAAAAGACACTTACTTAGATGAGCTGCCATCCAACATAGGCTTCTCCTGCTTGATCTCATCTTCAGTTTTTATTTTGAAGTCAGTTAGTTCCAGATTCATGCTGACTGTAGACAATATGAGGTGCGTTCAAGCAAACTATGAAATAACAGTAATTCATCTAAAATTTTCAGTGTGCACAAAAACCTAGATGACAATTTCTAATGGTATATCTTGAAGTTTAACATCTGTTATTTACATTTATATGACAAAATATTGGCTTTTTGAATATTAAATATGATCCAGTTGACTATATGGACTTTATAAAAGATTCTTTATGACCCATTTATCCACCTTTAAGCACAAATTTAGTGTTAATTTTATATCTTTATTTTGATAGGAAGTAAAAAGAAAGACAGACAAAATGAATACTAAATTTCAATGGTAAAATGAGGCATTAAATAGCATCCAGTATTTAAAAAAATTAAAAAAACTTGGAATCAGCTGCTTTAAAATAAGGTGATATGACGAAACGAAAATGTCACCTGCTTTTTGTCAAAAAAAGATGAAAGTTTCTTTAATGTGGTTTTTTTAATTGGATTTTGTTGGTCAACAAATTTTTTTAGGACAGTTTATCACAATGACTTATATGGTCTCCCTATTTACCTAAAAAAACTTTACATTAATTAATAACCCCTACTTTCTAGTGATGGGCAAACCTGCTGTTTTTTCAAAAAAGCAGCTTCTTGAATGTTTCACACAGCAAGTCAATTTGTCTTGGAAAAAAAGGTTCTTTCTACCTAAAACACTACTTATACATATTATAAACGGCTTTTTAGAAAAGCTGCTATTAAGTAGCAGGAAGCTGCTTGCTGCAATAGCAGCTAACCAAGGGCAATTTAAAAAACATCAACCCATCACTACTTAGAGAATGTCCTTAAAGATCAAGAAAAAACATATTTAAAAAGCATTGAGTGTACCACAAAGCCAAACCCCCCTCCCCCCCTTGAGTGTTACATAATTAAAGGATAGGTACCTACTAGCTTCACCAGGCACTGGGTCTTTCTTATCTAACCTAACCTGTGAGTCCCTGGACTATCTAATAAGGGCATATTCCTAAATTAGGTAACAGAAAAATTCAGGATTTTTGACCCCCCTCCCCTTTCCGAACGCATTTGCAAGAAAAAATTACATCAAAATATCATTAAGTGTAACACAAGGCTAAACCTCCCTTCTCCCTTGAATGTTACAAAATTTAAGAATAGATATATAACACATCCATGCATTTTTTTAAATCAAAAGTTTGTTTTGGTATTCTCTGCAGTTGAAAGCGCTGACCCATGCACATATAAGTACTACTCTATCAAAAATAAATTGCGTCTGGGCGCTTGACCTCACAATATAGTACTATATTAAATAAAAACTAAGACACGGCTTACCGCTTACCTCAATTCAATTTCTGGTATATATTTCTTCCCAGGCTTCAAAGTACTTAAAACCACTAAAAACAAATTTTAAAAATGCTTTTCGTTTCGAGGTTAGGTTTTTGACACTCATCTCAAACAAACTCAAAATGGCTACCAGATTATAATAGGTAAAAAGATTTTTCCGCAAGTGTACAGGACAACGCATGAGACTGTTCACTAACTAATAAAAATACGGGGTAATTTAGAGATAACAAAAAGAAAACGGAAATAATACAGCCGGCGTATTTAAAAATTAATATAAGTGGGGGCAGGGGAAAAGAAAGAGGTTGCTCTGTGTTACACTTACCGAATTTTGACTGGGTGGCGTAGTTACGCCAAGGAACGGTCAATTATTATGTAGAAAGTATAAAAAAGGAATCTGATTTGACCAGCGCCGGTTTCAGGGCCTACCAGGCCCTAGGCACTAGTGGTAAGACGGGCCCCTCTGACAACTTGTGTTTTTTATATTTTTTATCAAAACTTTTTTTTCACTTATTAATTTTGAACTTTCACATGCCAGGGCCAAAAATGTTTTAATGTTCACAGGAAAAATTATTACACAGCCTAAGACAGACCTTAATATTCCTATGTATTTTTTCCTAAGGAAACACATCTAAATTTTCCCCAGTGAGACTAAGACTTTTTTAACCCCGGATTTGAATTCAGCGTGGAAAAATACATGAATATTATTTTTTTTTGTAGAATTCGGTTATTAAAAAATTTTGATAAAGAAAATTTAATTTTTTGCTATATTAAATAAGTCTTATCCTCGAAAATTTGAACCAAAAGCAAATGAAATCCGAAAACTTTTTGAAAATTACAAAGGTAATTAAAAAATTGTAAGAAATTTTTTTAAAAAGAGTTGTATTTTTCAGAAAAAAAACCAGTAATAAAAAAAAATGTTTTTTTAAAATTTTATTCTTGCACCGCAATAAATTTAAAGTCAAATTGAAGCGACCGACGGCAGTATACAAGGTGTTATTAAATAACATGCTAATATTTAGGGAGAAAAAGCTAATTTTTTGGATCCATTTTTAGAAAAATACTTTATATGGTATTTTTGAAGAAATTAATAATTTTTTTCTCGAAGGGGGTCCAGCGAGAGGCAAATATAAATAAATGTAATTTTTTAATACATAAAAACTGTATGTCAAAAAAAAGGACGGCATTTTTTGAGCAAAAAATGAGAATTTCAAAAATATTTATTGTTTAAAAAAAAATGCGTCCTATTATTTTCTTCAGAATACCGCACGAACGCCACTGGTCGAATTAAAAAAACCTGGGATTTTATTAGAAAATACTTCTTGATGTATAGAAATTGTGTATCGCATTTCACAAAAAATTTCTGGACTAGTATTACAACACAGATTATAATGTTTACTTCTCTTAGATTTAGACATCTTGAACAAAACTTTAATTGCAGTTAAAGACGCCATCAAATAATGATAAGTATTGTGTAGGTAAAGTGTACTATATTAGAAAAAAATTCTGTAGTGTACACTATAAATAAATAAATAAATATTATAAATACAATTTTTTTTAAGTTGAACGATTGAACGATTTTATTAATAAATTAAACTAAAAACTAAAAAATAATTTTACAGATTTCTGTTTACAACAGTGTAGAATTAATAATAGCGTTAATAACTCATTTTATATTTTTAAGTTCGATATAAAATCGTGGTGCGATTATTAAAGATACCCACCAATTTGAGATGTATACGCGCCACGATTTTATATCGAACTTAAAAATATATAATGTGCCATTAAAGCTATTGTTAAATCTAGACTGTTGTAAACAGAAATGTGCAAAATTATTTTTTACTTTTTAGTGTAATTGTTTTATCAACTTAAAAAGATGTATTTATAATATTTATTAATAGGTATCCGTGTTGTGTTGCTGATCCAGAAATTTTTTTTGAAATGCGGTAAACAATTTCTGAAACGTTTTTGAAATGTACTTTTTACTTTCCCTTAGGTCCCCAAAATTTTCCGTACCTAAAAAGATTGATCTGAGGGAAAAGGATAGAAATATAAATAAATCAAACGTTGTGTACCCATTACTCTCTTTACTTTTATTACCAGTTTGGCACCTAAGATATTTAAACGCTATACTACAATTTGATCACGGGGATCTTATAACATGTTCCTTTCCAAAACAATGATAGCCTCTAAAAGAACAAGAAGAAAACCCACTAGTAACACATTTTTAATTTCAATAAACACACTGAAGGTACTTTGATTTGTTTAAGTATCCATGAAGTATCCATGAACTATCACATTCTATTTTAGAACCTTCCAGTAATTAACCTGCCAATATTAAAATCACTTAACTTAACTTATAGCTTTATGTATAAGCATGTGCTCTCTTAAACTACTTTTTCGCTCAGTTTTCAGTGAAACCACTCGACTTGATTAACTTCTTTATGTGTTATCTCATGCTGTTTAAAAGCTCTACTGTATTTTGTCTTAAAACTACACTTTTTGCACTGGAAACACCTAAAATCACTTATGTGTTGATGGCTAAGCATGTGTCGTGCTAAACTACTTTTCAGTTTGGTTTTATAATTGCAATGGAAGCATGGAAACCACTTAATCTCGGTTTCGTCTTTATGGATGATCATATGCTTTCGTAAATCATGCTTATATTGAGTCCTATAAGTACATTGTTCACATCGAAGCCACTCTATTTCACTTATGTCTTTATGTTTTAGCATGTGCCTTGTTAAATAACGGTTCCGTTTCGTTTTAAATGTACAATGCTGGCATGGAAACCATTTAATGTCGTTTCCGTCTTTATGGATGATCATATGCTTTCGTAAATCATGCTTATATTGAGTCCTATAAGTACATTGTTCACATCGAAGCCACTCTATTTCACTTATGTCTTTATGTGTTAGCATGTGTCTTCTTAAACTTTCTTTCCGTTTCGATTTATATGTACAATGTTTGCATGGAAACCACTTAATGTCATTTTCGTCTTGATGTATTAGCATGTGTCTTCTTAAACCACGTTTCTCTTTCGTTTTAACATTGCAAAGCATGCAGAGAAACCACTTAATCTCGTTTTCGTCTTTATGGATGATCATATGCTTTCGTAAATCATGCTTATATTGAGTCCTATAAGTACATTGTTCACATCGAAACCACTCTATTTCATTTATGTCTTTATGTATTAGCATGTGTGTTTTTAAATCACCTTTCCGTTTCGCTTTATATGTACAATGTTTGCATGGAAACCACTTAATCTCGTTTTCGTCTTTATGGATGTTCATATGAGTTTTTAAACAATACTTATATTTAGTCTTATGACTACACTTATCACATTGAAGCCACTCTACTTTACTTATGTCTTTATGTTTTAAAATATGCGTTGGTAAATTATTTTTCCGATTAGTTTTATAATTACAATGTGCGCAATAAAACCATTTCATCTCGTCTCTATGAATGTCTTCATGTTTTAGCATGTGTCTTGTTAATTCCCTTTTCAGTTGCGTTTTATATGTACAATGCTGGCATGGAAACCACTTAATCTTGTTTTCGTCTTTATGGACGATCATATGCGTTTTTAAGTAATACTTATTCTTACTTTGAAAAGTACACTGCTCACATTGAAACTGACTATATTTAGTGTCCTTTGATTTATATTTAAACGTACTTTCGACATTTAAATAATTCAAGGTTGGGTTGCTGGAATCCAAAGGATCACCAACAAGGCATTCAGAAATATTTGAACTAGCTGAATCTTCATGAAGACTGAAAGATAAAAAAACCCTTTTAGTAATTTCCCCAACTTAAAATTAAAATAACTAAATAGAGAGAAATGTCACAGGGTTTTGCCCATATACATTAAGAACTATTTGATTGTCATTGTTATGGTAATGGGCAGTATCAAACTTACTACCTAGTAGCTGGTGTTTGCCAAAACAGATAAACAATTAATATTTAAATATGAATGTAAAAAGTAGTATTTTAGAAAAATAATAATAAACTTTAGTTGGAAATTTTTTCTATACATATTTTGCTGTTTAATGTACTTTTTTATTATTTGTGCATTAACATCAGCTTGGTAGTTCTTAGTACTTCGTTTTGTTGTTTTAAGTTTTACTTTTGAAACTGTATACCTATAGCTAACAGCATATTAAATTAAAAGGAACTTACTCAGATGAGATGTCATCCAATATAAGTTCTTCGTGCTTGATATCCGCTTCAGTTTTCATTTCGAACTCATAGGGTTCTGACTTTATGCTGCTAGATGAAGAAGGAAGGGAATCTGGATCTGCTGGTCTGAAAAATTTTAGCATTTGATACTCTTGTAACACAACATAATTTTGAATAAAAGTGGTTTTTATCATTTACAAGTTTTCATATACATATAAGAACAAATAAAAATTATTGCACCCCAGTGACTGGTTTTCAGGCAATATTTCAGAATCAGTGCATCTAATATTCCGCTTTTTGGGTCTTAAAACACTGTAATTTAGTATATTTCTCTTTAAATCACTATGACCTTACAGCTTTCACTGTGTAAGGCATTAACCTTAAGATGTAAGTCGTGGGGGGGGGGGGGGTTGTTTCTAGCCCAGAAGACTAAAAATCAGCTGTAAGTTTCAAAGCATTTTTTAAGACAATTTTTTATTATTCACGCCATTTTAGAAAGAAAGATTTTACAACTAAGGGAGAATATTTAATTTTTATGAACATTCACGCATTAAAATAAAAAAGACACTTACTTAGATGAGCTGCCATCCAACGTAGGCTTCTCCTGCTTGATCTCATCTTTTATTTTGAAGTCTGTTAGTTCCAGATTCATGCTGACTGCAGAGAATATGAGGTGTGGTTCAGGCAAACTATGAAATAACAGTAATTCATCTAAAATTTTCAGTGTGCAGAAAAACCTATATGACATTTTCTAATGGTTTATCTTGAAGTTTATTTTACATTTAAATGACAAAATATTGATTTTTTGAAGATTAAAATATGATCCAGTCGACTATATGGACTTTATAAAAGATTCTCTATGACCCATTAACCCATCTTTAAGCACAAATTTACTGTTAATTTTATATCTTTATTTTGATAAGAAGTAAAAATAAAGACAGACAAAATTAACACTAAATTTCTTCGATAGGTAAATAAGGCTGTACGTGCAAGACAAATAATACTTAGTTAATTTTCCTAAATATTAATTTCCGTTGCACTGAACCATACAGGTTGTCACGTGACACCGCAAAGTGCGCGGATAGAAAGTGCGCAACCCACCGGCGCGATAACAAGAGAGAGATCATCGTAACCTCCATATTGAAACCGGCGTGTTTTACTCGGTTTCCAAAACTACAATTCAATCAATTACAATTAGTGCCAATCAATTCAAAAATCATTCCAATCCGTTACCTCAACTCCTCACAGTGATTTCAATCAACTCAAGAACTCTGGTAGAAGCCTGGGCGCCCAGTGAATGGAATTTGTACCGCCGAGAAAAAGCAAGGTAGGTGTCAATCGACATTTTGTATGGTTCTCGCGTTATTTTCCATTTTTATCCTTAATGCGTTAAAAGTTTAACCAGCGCCTAAAGCTATCGAAAGGGTGTATGTCTTGTGCATACAAAGGCAATAAATAGCATTTTAAAATTTAAACTATCCAATATTAAAAAAAAAACTTTGAAATCACCTGTTTTATATTAAGGTGACCATATATCCAGATAAGGCTGGACAAGTTTGCCTTTTTGAGCAAAACGAAAATGTATAACCTGCTTTTTGTTTGAAAAAAAAACTTTTTGTTTATCAAAGTTTCTTCAATGTGGTTTTTTTAATTGGTTTGTTTTGGTCAACAAATTATTTTAGGACAGTTTATCAAAATGACTTATATGGTCACCCTATTTACCTAAAATGACTACATTTATTAATAACCTCTACTTTCTAGTAATGAGCAAACCTGCTATTTTTTTATAAAAGCAGCTTCTAGAATATTTTACATAACAAGTAAATTTTTCTTGGAAAAAAAAAGTTCTTTCTACCTTTACATATCATAAACTCCAGCTGCTTTTTCTAATATTAAGTAGCAGGAAGTTGCTTGCTGCAATAGCCACTAACCAAGGGCAATTTAAAAAACAGTAACTCATCACTATGTACTACACTTGGTCTTTCTTATCTAACCTGACCTGTGAGTCCCTTGACTATCTAATAAGGGCATACTGGTAAATTAGGTAGCACAAAAATTGACTCCCCTCTCCATTCATAACGCATTTGCAAGAAAAAATACATCAAAATACTATTAAGTGTAATGCAAGGCTAAACCTCCCTTCCCCTTGCATTTTATAAATCAAAAGTTTGTTTGGGTATTCCGTTCAGTTGGAAGTGCTGGCCCAACGATTATACACTAAACAGGATTGCTCAGTTTGCCGAATCTGTCTGCAATCGATGTGCAAGGTCAAACTCGCGGTTACGTCACCACTTGTGCTGGGCAGAAAGCGCGCCTATTGTTATATTGGATTTTATGTGCTTTTAGAGCTATTTTCCTTATGCAAATTCAATTTTATGCAAAATTCAGGCATTGTACATTTAAAAATATTGTCTTTACATTAAATAAAAGGATGATAAATGATTTTATATTTGAAATATCTGTTAAATAAATTAAATTTAAATACTTAAAGTGAAAAAAAACTACACATAATGTCGTAGTTCCTATATAATTTGTCCAATTGTTTTAAAAGTATGAAAATAAATTATTTTGCGATAATAATTATTAATAATAATTAAAAACGGAAATATAGACGAAAAATTTATTGATTTATTTAAAAAAAGGAAAAGCACAAATATTGTTCTTAACAAATAGACAAAAAACAAAGAGAAAAAAAATGCACATAATGTATAGTTTAATTATTACAACCGCTTTTTAAAGCATATTAGGAAATTTTTTAATAGATTAAAAAACGGGAATATAGAACATAAAAAAAGTATTTATTATTACATTTTTACAAAAAAAAAAAAGTACAGATACATACAATAAATTAAAAATATTAAGATAAATAATAATATTTCATATAGAAAAATATTCCTTTTCAATTCACAATCTTTTGTAATTTTCTGGCTCTACTCCATTCAATGTCCTCACATCTTTTTCTTTTAAGATTTTTAGTTTTCTGTGCTTGATCGTTATGGAAGTTTATTCTTATTATTGTACGAAATTTACAAAAATCAAAAATTTTACTGGCCAATCAACCCACAATTCTGGTACCAAGTCTAAATGAGTTACCATGATATAACTCGAAGTATTAGTTCCATTTTTTAATTTTTTCCAACCAATGTCGAGAAGGTGGGTTTTTCAACCAATGTTGAGAATGGAAGACTATGTTTGAGCCTTGTTTTTTGAGAAACAACTGATTGTTTTTGCACACAGCAACCACAGATTCTTCCAGGCATAGTGAGCTAAAAAAATTACCATGGAAATTATTTATCAATATACTTTGGATAATAATTAGAGAATAATTAATAAAAATAATAACAATTAGATATTAATTAGATATTATTAAACAAGAAGCCCATATGCTCAGAAAATTGTGACTATTTTTTTTACCCGGTAAACAAACAAATGTTCTCTGTCCTGAATCGAATTTTTACAGACTGTTAACTAACCAAACGTGAAAATGTTTATTTATATGTCTTTTCTTAATAGCACTGCACTAAAACATTCCAAAAAACACAAACTATTCAGCGAAATATCAACAAAACTCTCTTGAAAATATGAATAACATCATCGAACGTAAACGAAGGATTTAGCACAAGTTGTGAAGACAGGTTAAATGGACCTAAGCAGTCCTTTATGTCTATAGTTCTTGGTGGCTACTCTATCCCACATTTTGTAATTTAGAAAATAACTTGCGTCTGGGCTTTCAGTCTAGTACTATAGTAAATAAAAACTAAGACACGGCTTACCGCTTACCTCAATTCGATTTCTGGATATCTGTCTCTTCTGCTTCAAAATACTAAAAACAAATTTTAAAGATTGCTTCATAGCTTAATTAATTAAGCAGCTGTTTTTCTCTAATGGAGGCTTTAAAACCTAAGTTTAAATCGGGAGTTTATATAGCGGTGATTAGACAGATGGCGCTGACGTTGAAATCTACACATCTGGCGGTGGTCTGGCAACCAGCATAGCTTAAACTATTGATCGCCTTGCGTCACAGATTGTTGACGTGACGTGACAGTCAAAAAAATTTAATGGCATCCTAAAGGAAGTGTTTTGTTACTTTTGGTTGTTATTTTTGTGAAATTTCATAAAAAACTTAGTTGTTCGTGTTTGTTATTTATCGGTAAACAAAGAAAAATTCATAAGGCTTCATAATGGATGATTTTTGGTCTAAAAAAGATGTACTTTACAATGCAGGTAAGCCTAGTATGTAGCAATTTGGTTTTGAAATGACATGCCATCGGAATTATACAATTAAACAAATAAGTAATTATTGAAATTTTGCTGTAAGGTTACCTAGTCCTTGTTGTCAATCTTCCAAGTCCTAATTTTTTGCATAAATTTATTCTTAATTTATACTGGGTGTACTAGATTATGTTAGCATTATTGCTAACATCACTATTAATTGGAGATAGGTGTTTTTTAAGGAAAACCCTGTATATTTTTACACAAGATGATAGCAAATAATTTTGTAAACAGAAAGGTTCCTATGCACCACTGGTCTAAGCTTGTAGCCCCAATAAAAGTGAAGTTCGCAATATAGTGCACACTTAATCTGCGACATCCTACAAAAGTAACTTTTTTTTTCTCCAAGTAGTTATATTCAATTATTTTTAGCTACTTTTTTATAAATATTTAACTACTTTGTAAGTACCTTTTGTAATAAAAAATATAGTCCACTTAATTAACTAATAACTACTAGTAATTATTAGTTTTAATTAGGTACTAGTAGTTATATGCTTTACAACTAAATCTGCCCAGCTCTTTAGCGATCTCTATTACTGTTACTTTGATAAGATAAAGAGAAACAGTTAAGACTAAAATAAGTTTAAGATTTAAAACTATCCTGCCTAAAAACTGGTTCACAATTCTGGAAAAATCAATACAATCTTATCTTGTTAGTTTGTACTATATGTTTGGTTTATGATTCTTCACAATTCACAAAAGTAACAGATTTAAAAGATATGTTTCACAAACATCTTAAATTCTCATGATTTTGGCACATGAGAATTGATGGAAGTTTTTATGGAACTATTCATATTTTGTGTAAGACACATAATAAGCGGGTCAAATTTTTCTAAAAAAATCTTCTATAATAACATTTGAATACTGTTAACAGGGGCATTTTTACTAATTACAACTTTTTTATTTTCAGAAAAGGATGAAATGAACCTTGACTATGAAGCAGGTGATGCCAATGAGATTATCTTAAGGAATCAGCTTTTAACAAATGGGAAGCAAAACAAAATTGATCTAGATCTAAGTATTTTTACACATTTGAATTTACTTAATAACTTTAAAACTGTCTTCTCCACTTTTCAGTTATTCTGTTTTTTTAATAAATTATGTATTTAATTATTTCCTTTGTCTTTTTACCCAACCTTTTATAATAACATAGAAAAAAAAAGGTTTTGTAAAAAGGACCAACTCAGACATAATTTTAACATAAAAAAGGTTAATTGTCTTGATCACAATGCGACTGAAAAATAAAAAGATTTCAAAAGGACAAAAAATCGCAATAATTTTTACTGGCCCTTTTGAACTCTTTTATTTTTCGGGCGTATTACATATTGGTCCTTTTTGAATCAATCCCGCCCGACCGAAATTTCCGCATCCAGCGCCATCTCTTCGCACAGAGCGCAACTACTGTCAACTAAAATTTTTTCGGACGTGATCAATATAACGAGAAAACTTAGTTCCAGACTTTAGCATTGCAGTTGGGCTTCTGGTAGCCACGCAGACCGAACCGCAGCTTTTTTTTCTGTGGATTGCTTTTCGTTTTGAGGTTAATTTTCTGACACTCATCTTAAACAAACTCAAAATGGCTACCAGATTATTCAAGGCAAAAAGATTTTTTCGCAAGTGCACAGGACAACGCATGAGACTGTTCACTAACTAGAAAATACGGGTTATTTCTGAGGTAACAAAAAGAAAACGAAAATAATACAGCACCGGCGGCGTATCTAAAAATTAATATAAATGGGGGCAGAGGTATAACAAAGAGTTTGCTCTGTGTTACGCTTACCGAATTTTGACTGGGTGGCCACGCGACGTAAAGTTACGCCAAGGAACGGTCAATTATTAGGGACCTATTGCAATAGTGCCAGGCACAAATTGTGTCGGGCAGTGGCGTATATACAGGGGGGCCGGGCCCCCCGCGAAGCTAAGATTTTTTTAAATATTTTCCACATATTTCATGAATACAAACGTAAAATAGCATAAAATACGGCCTTATGAGGACTCAGCCCCCCCCCCCCCCCGAAACTTTTTCCTATATACGCCACTGGTGTCGGGCACTATATTGACAGTTTCGCATTACAAACTGACAGTTGATCTTTCAAAATTGACATACCAAAGTCGAATTTATAAATGCCGTCGTTTATTTTCCATTAATAGTGGCGTCACTATTAAATCCGGCTCGTATAATACACAAAGGCCTAATTTTGAAAGGACACAGCTGTTCTTATAATGAGAAACTGTCAATATAGTGCCCAGCACAATTTGTGCCTGGCACTATTGCAATAGGTCCCTATTATGTAGAAAGTATAAAAAAGGAATCTGATTTGACTAGAATATACTGCCGCCGTCCGCACTGTAGTAATTTTGAAGAAATTAATAATTTTTTTCTCGTAGGGGTCCAGCGAGAGGCAAATATAAATAAATGTAATTTTTTAATACATAAAAACTGTATGTCAAAAAGAAAGACGACAGTTTTTTAGCAAAAAATGAGAATTTCAAAAATATTTATTGTTTAAAAAAAAATTGCGTCCTATTATTTTCTTCAGAATACCACACTAACGCCACTGGTCGAACTAAAAAAACCTGGGATTTTATTAGAAAATACTTCTTGATGTATAGAAATTGTGTATCGCATTTCACAAAAAATTTCTGGACTAGTATCACAACACAGATTATAATGTTTACTTCTCATAGATTTAGACATCTTTAACAAAACTTTAAGTGCAGTTAAAGACGCCATCAAATAATGTTAAGTATGTGTAGGTAAAGTGTACTATTTAGAAAAAAATTCTGTAGTGTACACTATAAATAAATAAATAAATATTATAAATACAATTTTTTTTTAAGTTGAACGATTGAACGATTTTATTAATAAATTAAATCGTGGTGCGATTATTAAAGATACCCTTCAATTTGAGATGTATACGCGCAACGATTTTATATCGAACTTAAAAATATATAATGTGCCATTAAAGCTATTGTTAAATCTAGACTGTTGTAAACAGAAATGTGCCAAATTATTTTTTACTTTTTAGTGTCATTTTTTTATCAACTTAAAAAGATGTATTTATAATATTTGTTAATAGATATCTGTGACCTCCATAAACCTAGCAAGCCCACCTCAATAAAAATTTAAAAGATGTATTCCAGAATTATGTGCTATTTATGTGCTAATAAAGCTTAAAAACTTGGTAAATGGAATTTTGTTTTTAGCAAACGGAAGCACATAAAAAGCACTTAATTTTCGCATATAAATATTATAAAAATATTTATTATTTCTGTATGGGCTTGCTAGCTTTATATAAAGCTAGCACGCCAATCACTTTTTTTAAATTTCCGTGGAAAACAAAGGAGCACAATAATTTGAAAAAGTGGACGAAATTAGCACATAAAGAGCACATAATTCTGGAATGTATTTTATTTATTTTTATTGAGGTGGGCTTGCTAGATTTATATAAACCTAGCCAGACCACACGTTTAAAAAAAAAAGTCTTAAAAACTTGATAAATGGAATTTTGTTTTTAGCAAACGGGAGCACATAAAAAGCACTTAATTTTCGCATATAAATATTATAAAAATATTGATTATTTCTGTATGGGCTTGCTAGCTTTATATAAAGCTAGCACGCCAATCATTTTTTTAAATTTCCGTGGAAACCAAAGGAGCACAAAAATTTTAAAAAGTGGACGAAATTAGCACTAAAAAGCACATAATTCTGGAATACATTTTTTAAATTTTTATTGAGGTGGGCTTGCTAGGTTTATGGAGGTGTATCTGTGTTGTGTTGCTGATCCAGAAATTTTTTTTGAAATGCGATACACAATTTCTGAAACGTTTTTGAAATGTACTTTTTACTTTTCCTTAGGTATTTTCCGTACCTAAAAAGTACATCATAAACGTACCAAAAAAGACTATTATTGATCTGAGGGAAAAGGATAGAAATATAAATAAATAAAACGTGGTGTACCCATTACTCTCTTTACTTTTATTACCAGTTTTGATATTTAAACGCTATACTACAATTTGATCACAGGGATCTGTCTTATAACATGTTCCTTTCCAAAACAATGATAGCCTCTAAAAGAACAACCACAAAAAGAAGAAAACCCACTAGTAACACATTTTTAATTTCAAGAAACACACTGAAGGCACTTTGATTTGTTTAAGTATCCATGAACTATCACATTCTATTTTAGAACCTTCCAGTAATTACCCTGCCAATATTAAAATCACTTTATAACTTTATGTATAAGCATGTGCTCTCTTAACCGACTTTTTTGCTCAGTTTTAAAATAGCAATGAGCGCAGTGAAACCACTCGACTTGATTAACTTCTTTATGTGTTATCTCATGCTGTTTAAAGGCTCTACTGTATTTTGTCTTAAAACTACACTTTTTGCACTGGAAACACCTAAAATCACTTATGTGTTGATGGTTAAGCATGTATCTTGATAAATTACTTTTCAATTTCGTTTTATAACTGCAATGGATGCATTGAAACTGTTCGTCTTTATGCTTTTGCATTATATGCGTTTTTAATATCCACTTATATTTACTTCTATACATACACTGTGCTCATTGAAGCAGAACTTCACTATGTTTTAGCATGTGATTTGTTAAATTATATTTTTTTTTAGTTTTAAAATCGCATTTAGGGCAATAAAACCATTTAATCTCGTTTTCGTCTTTATGGATGATCATATGCTTTCGTAAATCATGCTTATATTGAGTCCTATAAGTACATTGTTCACATCGAAGCCACTCTATTTCACTTATGTCTTTATGTTTTAGCATGTGCCTTGTTAAATAACGGTTCCGTTTCGTTTTAAATGTACAATGCTGGCATGGAAACCATTTAATGTCGTTTCCGTCTTTATGGATGATCATATGCTTTCGTAAATAAGGCTTATATTGAGTCCTATAAGTACATTGTGCACATCGAAGCCACTCTACTTCACTTATGTCTTTATGTTTTTGCATGTGGCTTATTAAGTTATCTTTCCGTTTCGATTTATATGTACAATGTTTGCATGGAAACCATTTAATGTCGTTTTCGTCTTGATGTATTATTAGCATGTGTCTTGTTAAATTACATTTCTGTTTCGATTTATATTTGCAATGCTTGCATGGAAACCACTTAATCTCGTTTCCATCTCTATGGATGTCTTCATGTTTTAGAATGTGTCTTGTTAAATCCCTTTTTAGTTTCGCTTTATATGAATCTTCATGAATACTAAAAGATAAAAAATTCTTTCATAGTAATTTCCCCGAGTTAAAATTAAAATAACTAAATAGAGAGAAATGACACAGGGTTTTAGGCATATACCTTAAGAATTTACGCCAAATTTAGCAGCTGATATGAACCGAGTGAATATTTGATCGTCATTGTTATGGTAACGGGCAGTATCAAACTTACTACGTAGTAGCTGCTGTTTGCCCAAACAGATAAACAATAAATATTTAAATATGAATGTAAAAAGTAGTACTTTAGAAAAAAAATTATAAACTTTAGTTGGAAATTTTTTCTATACATGTTTTGCTGTTTAATGTACCTTTTTATTTGGTTTATTTGTCTATTAACATTTACTGCTTAAAATATCAGCTTGATAGTTCTTAGTACTTTGTTTTGTTGTTTTAAAACAACTACGAAAGAAATAAGAAAATAAAATGACAAATTTTCATTCTCTTAAATATAAATATGTATTTAGTGAAATCATTAAACGCGTTTTATTTTAAACTTTAACAAAAGATAAATGAAACCTATGCTGCCGTTCAACACATATTTGTCGTAACTACGAAAAACTTGAAAATTGAGTTATTGGCATATTTGGACATCTAATTGATCGAACAATGTCCTCAAGATCTGAGAACCATAAAAACTTTAAACGGAATTTTCTGTTTTACCAATAACACAGTTACAGCCATTTCGCGGAGGATAGCAATATATGCAACTAAGAAACATAAAAGAACATAGGTTTAGGTTTCTATCGACTCAACAAATTTTTCTAAAATACTTTTTATTGATATCTGACAAGCAATTGAATGGCCTTTGAAATATGGGTTAGAATTATTTTTGAAATACCCTGTATACCTATAGCTAACAGAGTATTAAATTAAAAGGAACTTACTCGGATGAGCTGTCATCCAATATAAGTTCTTCGTGCTTGATATCCTCTTCAGTTTTCATTTCGAAGTCATAGGGTTCTGACTTTATGCTGCTAGATGAAGAAGGCAGGGAATCGGGATCTCCTGGTCTGAAAAATTTTAGCATTTGATCTCCTTGTGACAGAACATAATTTTGAATATTAATGGTTTTTATCATTTATAATTTTTCATATAGATATAAGAGCAAATAAAAATTATTACACCCCAATGACTGGATTTCAGGCAATATTTCAGGATCACTGCATTTAATATTCGGCTTCTTCAGTCTTTAAAGACTGTAATTTTAACTTATAATCGATTTTGTTGTCAACGCATCTTAGTCTTGTGCTAGTATTCTCATTATTTTTAAACCAGTATGAGCTTACAGCTTTCACTGTATAAAGCACTAACCCAAAGATGTAAGTCTTGGGGGGGGGGGCTGTTTTAAAGTATTCTTTACGACAATTTTTTACTATTAACACCTTTTTAGAAAGAATGATTTTACAACTAAAAAATTAACTTAAAATAAAAAAGACACTTACTTAGATGAGCTGCCATCCAACATAGGGTTCTCCTGCTTGATCTCATCTTCAGTTTTTATTTTGAAGTCTGTTAGTTCCAGATTCATGCTGACTGTAGACAATATGAGGTGTGGTTCAAGCAAACTATGAAATAACAGTAGTTCATCTAAATTTTCAGTGTGCACAAAAACCTAGATGACAATTTCTAATGGTTTATCTTGAAGTTTAACATCTGTTATTTACATTTACATGACAAAATATTGGTTTTTTTGAATATTAAAATATGATCCAGTCGACTATATGGACTTTATAAAAGATTCTCTATGACCGATTAACCCATCTTTAAGCACAAATTTAGTGTTGTGTGTGTGTGAAGACAGACAAAATTAATACTTAATTTCTTCAATGGTTAAATGAGGCATTAAATAGCATTTATATCCAGTATTTAAAAAAATTAAAAAAACTTGGAATCAGCTGCTTTAAAATAAGGTGATACAACGAAACGAAAATGTCACCTGCTTTTTGTCAAAAAAAGATAAAAGTTTCTTTAATGTGGTGTTTTTAATTGGATTTTTTTGGTCAACAAATTTTTTTAGGACAGTTTATCACAATGACTTATATGGTCTCCCTATTTACCTAAAAAAAAAATAAAATAAAAAAATAACCAGTTGAGGAAGCACATGACACGTATAGGACTCGAGAATGACCCTACCTGCCCAGCCTGTGGACAGGAAGAAGAGACATCAAGACACCTCGTGGCAGAATGTGAGGCCTACGCAAGGATGAGACAACAGGCACTCGGAGCGCCAACTCTGAGCGAGGAAGAACTGCACATGCTCAAATGGGCAGACTTACTGGACTTTGTAAAGAGAACAGGAAGGCCCAATGAGTTACCCGACCATCAAAGGGAAGTGCAGAGAGTGGGTTAAGGGACAGACTTGGAGCATGGCACAAAGGGCCTACTCTGGCCTACTTGGCAGACCTGCGGGTTGACCCCCCCCACTACTACCTACCTACCTAAAAAAACTTTACATTTCTAGTGATGGGCAAACCTGCTATTTTTTCAAAAAAGCAGCTTCTGGAATGTTTCACACAGCAAGTCAATTTGTCTTGGAAAAAAAAGGTACTTTTTACCTAAAACACTACTTATACATATTATAAACTGCTTTTTAGAAAAGCTGCTTGCTGCAATAGCAGCTAATCAAGGGCAATTTAAAAAACATCAACCCATCACCTTAAATTAGGTAATGCATGTCCATGTCCTTAAATTAGGTAATGCAAAAATTCAGTATTTTTGACCCCCCCCCTTTCATTTTCAAGAAAAAACACATTTAAAAAACATTGAGTGTACCACAAAGCCAAACCCCCCTCCCCCATTGAGTCACATAATTAAAGGATAGGCACCTACTAGCTTCACCAGGCACTACGTCTTTCTTATCTAACCTAACCTGTGAGTCCCTTGACTATCTAATAAGGGCATATTCGTAAATTAGGTAACAGAAAAATTCAGGATTTTTGACCCCCCTCCCCTTTTCTAACGCATTTGCAAGAAAAAATTACATCAAAATATCATTAAGTGTAACACAAGGCTAAACCTCCATTCCCCCTTGAGTGTTACAAAGAATAGATATATAACACATCCATGCATTTTTACAAATCAAAAGTTTGTTTTGGTATTCTGTGCAGTTGGAAGCGCTGGCCAATGCACATATAAGTACTACTCTATCGAAAATAAATTGCGTCTGGGCGCTTGACCTCTCAATATAGTACTATATTAAATAAAAACTAAGACACGGCTCACCACTTACCTCAATTCAATTTCTGGATATATATTTCTTCTGATATAGTCCCAGGCTTCAAAGTACTTAAAACCACTAAAAACAAATTTTAAAAATGCTTTTCGTTTCGAGGTTAGGTTTTTGACACTCATCTCAAACAAACTCAAAATGGCTACCAGATTATAATAGGTAAAAAGATTTTTCCGCAAGTGTACAGGACAACGCATGAGACTGTTCACTAATAAAAATACGGGGTAATTTAGAGCTAACAAAAAGAAAACGGAAATAATACAGCCGGCGTATTTAAAAATTAATATAAGTGGGGGCAGGGGAAAACAAAGAGGTTGCTCCGTGTTACGCTTACCGAATTTTGACTGGGTGGCGTAGTTACGCCAAGGAACGGTCAATTATTATGTAGAAAGTATAAAAAAGGAATCTGATTTGACCAGCGCCGGTTTCAGGGCCTACCAGGCCCTAGGCACTAGTGGTAAGACGGGCCCCTCTGACAACTTGTGTTTTTTATATTTTTTATCAAAACTTTTTTTTCACTTATTAATTTTAAACTTTCACATGCCAGGACCAAAAATCTTTTAATGTTCACAGGAAAAATTATTACACAGCCTAAGACAGACCTTAATATTCCTATGTATTTTTTCCTAAGGAAAGACATCTAAATTTTCCCCAGTGAGACTAAGACTTTTTTAACCCCGGATTTGAATTCAGCGTGGAAAAATACATGAATATTATTTTTTTGTAGAATTCGGTTATTAAAAAATTTTGATAAAGAAAATTTAATTTTTTGCTATATTAAATAAGTCTTATCCTCGAAAATTTGAACCAAAAGCAAATGAAATCCGAAAACTTTTTGAAAATTACAAAGGTAATTAAAAAATTGTAAGAAATTGGGGGCCCTCTTTTTAAAAAGAGTTGTATTTTTCAGAAAAAAAACCAGTAATAAAAAAAAATGTTTTTTTAAAATTTTATTCTTGCACCGCAATAAATTTAAAGTCAAATTGAAGCGACCGACGGCAGTATACAAGGTGTTATTAAATAACATGCTAATATTTAGGGAGAAAAAGCTAATTTTTTGGATCCATTTTTAGAAAAATACTTTATATGGTATTTTTGAAGAAATTAATAATTTTTTTCTCGAAGGGGGTCCAGCGAGAGGCAAATATAAATAAATGTAATTTTTTAATACATAAAAACTGTATGTCAAAAAAAAAGACGGCATTTTTTGAGCAAAAAATGAGAATTTCAAAAATATTTGTTTAAAAAAAAATGCGTCCTATTATTTTCTTCAGAATACCGCACGAACGCCACTGGTCGAATTAAAAAAACCTGGGATTTTATTAGAAAATACTTCTTAATGTATGGAAATTGTGTATCGCATTTCACAAAAAATTTCTGGACTAGTATCACAACACAGATTATAATGTTTACTTCTCTTAGATTTAGACATCTTTAACAAAACTTTAATTGCAGTTAAAGACGCCATCAAATAATGTTAAGTATTGTGTAGGTAAAGTGTACTATTTAGAAAAAAATTCTGTAGTGTACACTATAAATAAATAAATAAATACAATTTTTTTTTAAGTTGAACGATTGAATTAATAAATTACAATAAAAACTAAAAAATAATTTTACAGATTTCTGTTTACAACAGTCTAGAATTAATAATAGCGTTAATAACTCATTTTATATTTTTAAGTTCGATATAGAATCGTGGTGCGATTATTAAAGATACCCACTAATTTGAGATGTATACGCGCCACGATTTTATATCGAACTTAAAAATATATAATGTGCCATTAAAGCTTTTGTTAAATCTAGACTGTTGTAAACAGAAATGTGTCAAATTATTTTTTACTTTTTAGTTTAATTTTTTTATCAACTTAAAAAGATGTATTTATAATATTTATTAATAGGTATCTGTGTTGTGTTACTGATCCAGAACTTTTTTTTGAAATGCGATAAACATTTTCTGAAACGTTTTTGAAATGTACTTTTTACTTTCCCTTAGGTCCCCAAAATTTTCCGTACCTAAAAAGTAATATTATTGATCTGAGGGAAAAGGATAGAAATATAAATAAATCAAACGTGGTGTACCCATTACTCTCTTTACTTTTATTACCAGTTTGGTACCTAAGATATTTAAACGCTATACTACAATTTGATCACGGGGATCTTATAACATGTTCCTTTCCAAAACAATGATAGCCTCTAAAATAACAACCACAAAAAGAAGAAAACCCACTAGTAACACATTTTTAATTTCAATAAACACACTGAAGGTACTTGAATCCATGAACTATCACATTCTATTTTAGAACCTTCCAGTAATTACCCTGCCAATATTAAAATCACTTAACTTATAACTTTACGTATAAGCATGTGCTCTCTTAACCGACTTTTTTGCTCAGTTTTAAAATAGCAATGAGCGCAGTGAAACCACTCGACTTGATTAACTTCTTTATGTGTTATCTCATGCTGTTTAAAGGCTCTACTGTATTTTGTCTTAAAACTACACTTTTTGCACTGGAAACACCTAAAATCACTTATGTGTTGATGGTTAAGCATGTATCTTGATAAATTACTTTTCAATTTCATTTTATAACTGCAATGGATGCATTGAAACTGTTCGTCTTTATGCTTTTGCATTATATGCGTTTTTAATCTCCACTTATATTTACTTCTATACATACACTGTGCTCATTGAATCAGAACTTCACTATGTTTTAGCATGTGATTTGTTAAATTATAATTTCTTTTAGTTTTTAATCGCATTTAGGCAGGGCAATAAAACCACTTAATCTCGTTTTCGTCTTTATGGATGATCATATGCTTTCGTAAATCATGCTTATATTGAGTCCTATAAGTACATTGTTCACATCGAAGCCACTCTATTTCACTTATGTCTTTATGTTTTAGCATGTACCTTGTTAAATAACGGTTCCGTTTCGTTTTATATGTACAATGTTTGCATGGAAACCACTTAATTTCGTTTTTATCCCTAAGGATATTTTCATGCATTAGCATATGTGTTCTTAAATGATCTTTCCGTTTCGTTTTATGAGTGCAATGCTTGCATGGAAACCACTTAATGTCGTTTCCGTCTTGATGTATTAGCATGTGTCTTCTTAAACCACGTTTCTCTTTCGTTTTAAATGTACAATGCTGGCATGGAAACCACTTAATGTCGTTTCCGTCTTTATGCATGATCATATGCTTTCGTAAATAAGGCTTATATTGAGTCCTATAAGTACATTGTGCACATCGAAGCCACTCTACTTCACTTATGTCTTTATGTTTTTGCATGTGGCTTATTAAGTTATCTTTCCGTTTCGATTTATATGTACAATGTTTGCATGGAAACCATTTAATGTCGTTTTCGTCTTGATGTATTATTAGCATGTGTCCTCTTAAACTATCTCTCCGTTTCGTTTTATATGTGCAATGTTGGCATGGAAACCACTTAATCTCGTTTTCGTCTTTATGGATGTTCATATGCTGTCGTAAATTAGGCTTATATTGAGTCCTATAAGTACATTGTGCACATCGAAGCCACTCTACTTCACTTATGTCTTTATGTATCAGCATGTGCCTTGTTAAATAACTGTTCCGTTTCGCTTTATATGTACAATGTTTGCATGGAAACCATTTAATGTCGTTTTCGTCTTGATGTATTATTAGCATGTGTCTTGTTAAATTACATTTCTGTTTCGATTTATATTTGCAATGCTTGCATGGAAACCACTTAATCTCGTTTCCATCTCTATGGATGTCTTCATGTTTTAGAATGTGTCTTGTTAAATCCCTTTTTAGTTTCGCTTTATATGAATCTTCATGAATACTAAAAGATAAAAAACTCTTTCATAGTAATTTCCCCAACTTAAAATTAAAATAACTAAATAGAGAGAAATGACACAGGGTTTTAGGCATATACCTTAAGAATTTACGCCAAATTTAGCAGCTGGAGACGGAAGTAAGTGAATATTTGATCGTCATTGTTATGGTAACGGGCAGTATCAAACTTACTACGTAGTAGCTGCTGTTTGCCAAAACAGATAAACAATAAATATTTAAATATGAATGTAAAAAGTAGTACTTTAGAAAAATAATAATAAACTTTAGTTGGAAATTTTTTCTATACATGTTTTGCTGTTTAATGTACCTTTTTATTTGGTTTATTTGTCCATTAACATTTACTGCTTAAAATATCAGCTTGATAGTTCTTATTACTTTGTTTTGTTGTTTTAAAATAACTACGAAAGAAATAAGAAAATAAAATGACAAATTTTCATTCTCTTAAATATAAATATGTATTTAGTGAAATCATTAAACGCGTTTTATTTTAAACTTTAACAAAATATAGGTAGAACCTATGCTGCCGTTCAACACATAATTGCCGTAACTACGAAAAACTTGAAAATTGAGTTATTGGCATATTTGGACATCTAATTGATCGAACAATTTCCTCAAAATCTGAGAACCATAAAAACTTTAAACGGAATTTTCTGTTTTACCTATAACACAGTTACGGCCATTTCGCGGAGGATCGCAATATATGCAACTAAGAAACATAAAAGAACGTAGGTTTAGGTTTCTATTGAATCAACAAATTTTTCTAAAATACTTTTTATAAATATCTGACAAGCAATTGAATGGCTTATAAAATATAGGTTAGAATTATTTTTGAAATACCCTGTATACCTATAGCTAACAGAGTATTAAATTAAAATGAACTTACTCAGATGAGCTGTCATCCAATATAAGTTCTTCGTGCTTGATATCCTCTTCAGTCTTCAGTTCAAAGTCATATGGTTCCGACTTTATGCTCCTGGATGAAGAAGGCAGGGAATCTGGATCTCCTGATCTGAAAAATTTTTGCATTTGATCCTCTTGTAACAAAACGTAATTTTGAATAATATTGTTTTTTTTTTATTTTTAAGTTTTCATATAGATATAAGAGCAAATAGAAAATATTGCACCCCAGTGACTGGTTTTCAGGCAATATTTCAGGAACGCTGCATTTTATATTCGGCTGTTTCAGTCTTTAAACACTGTAATTTTAACGTCAACGCATCTTAGTCTTGTGGTAGTATTCTCATTATCTTTAAACCACTATGACCTTACAGATTTCACTGTGTATTTCAGTAACCTAAATATGTAAGTTGTGGGGGGGGGGGGTTGTTTCTAGTCCAGACTAAAAATCCGCTGTAAGTTTTGAAGCATTCTTTACCACAATTTTTTACTATTCACACCTTTTTAGAAAGAGGTATTTTACAACTACAGGAGAATATTTAATTTTTATGAACATTCAGGCATTAAAATAAAAAAGACACTTACTTAGATAAGCTGGCATCCAACATAGGCTTCTCCTGCTTGATCTCATCTTCAGCATTTATTTTGAAGTCTGTTAGATCCAGATTCATGCTGACTGCAGACAATATGAGGTGTGCTTCAGGCAAACTATGAAATAACAGTAATTCATCTAAAATTGTCAGTGATGATACCTAGATGACATTTTCTAATGGTTTATCTTGAAGTTTAACATCTGTTATTTTACATTTAAATGACTAAATATTTGTTTGTTGAATATTAAAATATGATCGAGTCGACTATATGGACTTTATAAAAGATTCTTTATGACCCATTTAACCATCTTTAAGCACAAATTTAGTGTTAATTTTATATTTTTATTTTGATAGGAAGTAAAAAGAAAGACACATACCAAAAATTAACACTAAATTTCTTCGATGGGTTCATATGAGTATTCATATTAAATAGAGTATTTAAAATTTAAACATTGGTGCAATATCCAGTATTTAAAAAAACTTCAATCAGCTCTTTTAAATTAAGGTGACCATATATCCAGGTAAGGCTGGACAAGTTTGGCTTTTTGTGCAAAACAAAAATGTCTGTCCTGCTTTTTGTCAAACCAAGAGACCTTTTGTTTTTGGTTATTAGAGTTTGTTCAATGTGGTTTTTTTAATTGATTTGTTTTGGTCAACAAATTTTTTTAGGACAGTTTATCAAAATAACTTATATGGTCACCCTATTTACCTAAAATGACTTTACATTTATTAATTACCCTTACTTTCTAGTGATGGGCAAACCTGCTATTTTTTTATAAATATATATTTCTTGATGTTTCACACAGCAAGTATATTTTTCTTGAAAAAAAAAAAGGTTCTTTTTACCTAAAACACCACTTTTACATATTGTAAACTGCTTTTTAGAAAAGCTGCTTTTCCTAATATTAAGTAACAAAAAACAGCAACTCGTCACTACTTACTACCTTCACCGGGCACTGGGTCTTTCTTATCTAACCTAACCTATGAGTCCCTTGGATTCAGGATTTTTTACCCCCTTCCGCTTTCGTAATGCATTTGCAAGAAAAAAATACATTAAAATATCATTAAGTGTAACACAAGGCTAAACCTCCCTTCCCCTTGAGCCTTACAAAATTTAAGAATGGAATTTTCGTCCATGCATTTTTATAAATCAAAAGTTTGTTTGGGTATTCTGTGCAGTTGGTAGTGCTGGCCCATGCACATGAAAGTGCGACTCGATCAAAAATATCTTACGTCTGGGCGCTTGGGCTCTTAGTCTAGAACTATAGTAAATAAAAAACTAAGACACGGCTTACCTCAATTCAATTTCTGGAAATCTGTCTCTTCTGATACAGTCCCAAGCTTCAAAGTACTTAAACACTACTAAAAACAAATTTTAAAGATTGCTTTTCGTTTTGAGGTTAGTTTTCGACACTCATCTTAAACAAACTCAAAATGGCTACCAAATCTTTCAAGGTAAAAAGATTTTTCCGCAAGTGTACAGGACAACGCATGAGACTGTTCACTAACTAATAAAAATACCGGGAAATTTTAAGCTAACAAAAAACCGAAAATATTTTAAAACCAATTAATACGGCACTGACGTATCTATCGAAAAAGTAAACATTCAGATCATCAAACCAGACCAACGGACAGAACACTATAAGGGACTGCTGCTCTGCAGGAGACGAGACCCGAATATCTGGCAGCCTCTCCGAGGAGAGACATAAAAGTACATAGAGAGGAAGTAATCATCGAAAAAGAAATGATAAAGAATGGTATTAAAAAGCTTAAATCTGGAAAAGCTAGCGGACCTGGGGGAATATGTGCTGAAATGCTCAAATATGGATCAGAGAAACTACTCGAAAATCTCACATATATTATCAATCAATGCATAAACGGACATCCAGTACCTGATGATTGGAAAATTGCATTCATATCCTCAATACATAAAAAAGGAAACAAGCTGGATTGCAACAATTACAGAGAAATTTAAGCAACCAGCACTCTAAGTAGATTGTACGGTAGGATTCTTAGAGATCTAATAGAAAATGATTTTCATGAACAAAAAGAAGAAGAGCAAAGTGGATTTCGTGCAGGCAGATCTTGTAGTGATAATGTTTTTTGTCTTAAACAAGTAATTGAGAAAAGGAGCGCCAGAAATATAGAGACTCATGTTACCTTTGTGGATCTACAAAAAGCATATGATACCGTTTCAGTAGAAAAATTATGGACAGTGTTAGAGCAGACTAATATCAATCATACATACATAAAAGCAATAAAAGAACTATACCAAGGGTCAAGTTCTAAAATTAAAATTGGAAATCGACTTTCAAAACAATTCCTGGTAGCGAAAGGCTTAAGACATTCTCCAACTCTTTTTAAAATATATATTTCAGTAGCTCTAAAAAACTGGAAACGGAAAGTACACGGCATGGGAATACAACTTAACGACCGATTTACAATATACACAATACATTTTGCTGACGACCAAGTAATTGTAGCTAATGATAAAGAAGACATGGAGTATATGATGAGAAAGTTAACGAAAGAATACCGAATCAAGTGAATTAGAACTAGAAAATGGACAAACAATATATCCATGCAATGAGTATGTATACTTGGGTGTCACATTTGATAAGACAGGAATAGACTGTAAAGAACTGGAAAAAAGAATAGTAAAAGCAAAAAAGGTTATTGGTTGTCTTAGCTTATGGAGCAGAGAGATAAAAAAGAATATAAAATTTAACATATATGAAACAATGGTGAAAAGCACGCTGTTGTATGGAATAGAGACTTGTCGCGTAACAGAAAAATACAAAGCAAAAATGGAAAGTGTCGAAATGGATGCAATAAGAAGATCAATGAGAATGTTTTACAGGAGTATCTAACGGCACGGCAGTGCCGGGCCAAGTTCGCTGCTGTACCATCTTTTCTTAAAACATTTCAGCCCATATTTGACCTATCTAAAAATCTACTTCGGAATGAGCTACAAAACTCAAACTTTGCACAGTCGTAGATCTTCGTAGATTTAACAATCCCTCCAAGTTTCCTGGACTTTCATAAAGTAGTTTTGAAATTTCAAAAAACGTCGAAATTGCCACTCACTCATGTATAGATCATCAAAATTCTAGTGTACTTCGAGACATGCTACAAAGCTGAAAGCCAAGCCAAAATTCTGATTTACTTCCCTTTCCTATACATGTAAAGTTATGTACCCACTTTCAGAAACGCTGGAGAGCTGAGCTTTGGAAGACCGATGATAAAACTATAGGAACTATGATAAAACTATAGAATTTTTTTTAAAACATCGAAATTTAATTTATTTCCCTGCCCTATAAATGTAAAGTTATGTAAAAGTAACATTGCCAACTTCCAGAAACGCTAGAGAGCTGAGCTTTGGAAGGCTGATAGGAACTACGATAAAACCATGGGAAAAAAATCTAAATAAGGCATTGCAAAAGTTTCCAACAATATTCCGCATATTTTACTAATTTCAAATCTTTTAAAAGGGAGTGAAATCATAACAAAAACATTTCATGTAAAAAAAAGCCAAGTATGCGAAAATGATATTCCGTTAAAAGAATTGAGATAAAAGTAAAGCCAAGTTTTCAAATACACATTTTAAAATGAAATGTTCTTACTAGTTTGGAAATGTTTTTCTAAACTTGGCTATTACGGCTGCAAATGACTCTTAGGCACAGAGATAAATTAAACATAAAGAAGTTTGGCTGTAATGGCAAAATTTAAAAAGACATTTCCAAACTAGTAAGAACCTTTCATTTTAAAATTTGAGAAATTGGCTTTACTTTTATCACAATTCTTTTTACGGAATATCATTTTGGCTTTTTTTAAATGAAATGTTTTTGTTGATATACATATTTTTGTTTGATTTAAAGTACTTTATTGTCCAAGAAGTATTACAAGTAATAAGTGTTATTGACAAAGCATAACCTTATAAATAATGAACCAATAGTAAAAATAAAAATAGATGTATCTTAAATGTTTATTAGTCGTCTTAACTAGTACTAGTGTATTTTATACTTCTAAGTCAAAATGGAAAAAATAGAAACGCAAATTACTAAAATAACATAAAGTTCTTAACAAATAAAATAATATATAAACAATAAAAAAATAAACAAAAATAAAAATTAAACTCTATATATAAGTAGAGTTAGAGGAATCGGTATATTATATGGAGTTGACATTTTCGTTTTACAGTAGAGTTATGACGTCCAATAAGAGTACTGTTTATTTCCTTTTGCATGTTTATAAAATAAATAAAATAAAACTTGATAAAAACCAGCTGACGATATATTTTTGGGCGGCGGATAAAAGGTCGAAAGTACAAAAGGTCGAAAGTACAAAAGGTCGAAAAAAATAAGGTCGAAAATACAAAAGGTCGAAAGTACAAAAGGTCGAAAAACAAAAGGTTGAAAGTACAAAAGGTAGAAAGTACAAAAGGTCGAAAGTACAAAAGGTCGAAAGTACAAAAGGTCGAAAAAAAATCGACAATACAAAATATTAAAAATACCAATTTACCGTATCAAGTCGAATTGACCTGTCCAGTCGAGGTGGACCCGGGGCCGAGGATAGGTTAGGTTACTATCCCAACCTGACCCGGTTAGGTTAGTATATCAAAAAAAAAACTTTCCTGACGAGATCAGGGTAGTTTTTTTTAGTAAACAAACTTCTTCTATATAAATATAAGAGCAAATAAAAATTAGTTCACCCAGTGACTTGTTTTTAGGCAATATTTCAGAATCGCTGCATTTTTATGACATTTACATTGGGCTTTACTTAAGTTCTTCGTGCTTGATAACCTCTTCAGTTTTTATTTCGAAGTCATATGGTTCCAACTTTATGCTGCTGGATGAAGAAGACACAGGATCTGGATTTGCTGGTCTAAAAAATTTTTGGATTTGATCCTCTTGTAACAGAACGAAATTTACAATTGTAGTGGTTTTTACTCTTTATAATGTTTCATATAGTTATAAGAGCAAATAAAAATTATTTCACCCAGTGACTTGTTTTTAGGCAATATTTCAGGATCGCTACATTTAACATTTACATTCGACTTTTTCAGTCTTTAACCGCTTACTGTACGATTTCGGTGTCAACGCATCTTAGTCTTGTGCTAGTACTTTTCTCTTGAAAGCACTATGGGTAGTAAAATAAAGATGTAAGTAAAGGGTGTTCCTAGCCCAGACTAAAAATCCACTGTAAATTTTAAAGGATTTTTTAGGAAAATCTTATACTATTCACACCTTTCTAGAAAGAGGGACTTCCAGTGCTCTCAACAGATAAACCCCAAAATAATATAAAAAATATGAACTTTTTAAATAAAATTATGAAAAATATGAAATTAAGAAAATAAAATACGAATAAAAAATTAAATTTTTTTTGGTTTATTATGTCAAACCCAACTTTTTTTTAGGAGAACTCATTTGCTAAGCAAAAATATATATTTCATAATTTTATTTATTAAGAGAAGTATTAACAAACATTTTCAAGTTGAATTAGGCCTGGATGGGGTATGGCCAAACAAAAACAAGGCATATTTTTTAAAGCATATTTTACAACAAGGTATAAGGTGTTTCAGTATTTTTAAACCAAAGTCTACTGCAATTATTCAAAGAAATAGAAAAAAATTATAAATTCAAAAGTTGTGGGCTTTATCCTATTTCGTCAAAAAAAGTTATAAAAAAACACAAACATTGTAAATCTCTTACGGAACATCCTACAAATTAATATGTTAATGATTTAACTTAACAAAAAATATATATTTTCTTTTTAAACTCAAAAATATATCATAAACTGCCATTTGGTAAAGCCACTGTTAAAATATTAACATCTACAATTTTTAGCGGTTTGAGACCTACTCTACATTTTTTGAAAATAGGTACCCTATTTTCTATCTCTTGAAATAAGTGCAGTAGATCTTTGTGGAAATATACCAAAACACCCTGTACATCTAGTAACACAGAAAACTTAAGTATACTCGATGATATACGTGGTATACTTTAAATACCTATTCCGAGCTCAAACATTTAAAAGAGTCAACATTACAGAGTAAAAAAATAAAATTCATGAAAAAGCCCTGCTCAATTAGACTTTTTCAAAACTAACCACGGATGACCAAAACAACGAATTAACATAAAAAATGCAACAAACATAAGAATAATAAAACAAAAGGCAAAAAAGCCCTACTTTATTCAGACTTTCTCAGAGGCAACAAACTAATAATAAACTAAAAGGAACTCAAAATTCAAGACTAGGAAAAATATTGCAAATTTTCACACTGATTCTATGACTGAAGTTTCTTCAATGGGGAAAATATGAAAAATATGAAGATTTTTCTAAAAATATGAACCAGGTAGGTATTCGTGGGTAGAGGACAGAGAATTAATCCTTTTTCAAGCCTCAGACAGAAATGTTTCTTGGGTCCATAAGTATAGCGAACAGGGGTGAGTGTTGATCGAAGAACATTTTACTTTAAAAATTTTTTTAAAGTAAAATGTGTTTTAATAGCTTTTGGAATAATTAGAAAGCCAATTTTATGTTTAAAAATATATTTTATTTTAAAATATGTAAATTCGTAAACTTGACATTTTAATCACCGTTGACATTGACAACTGTCAATCATAACATAAACTGGTTAGTTTACTAAGTAATGGGTGTGTTCACCACTGAAGGTTAAACTTAACTACAAATACTCAAACACCTCCTCCTCAAAGATTGAGTCGCCGGGGAGCTTTCACAGATCGACCGTATCGGGAGCGCGTATAATTCGAGTTGTCACTTGTATCATTTTTATTACTCAACTTAAAACTATCATTTCTAGGTGATACAGAAAACCCTAATAATTCTGTGGTGCTACTATGTGGTGAATTTTGAGGAGTATGAAAAGATCTTACAGAGCCTGGACTATTTATATTTTGTAAAGGAAAAATATTGTTAGGATGGATATTATTATAAGAACTTTCATTTGGGTACAATTTAGGATCACAAATAAACTTGTAATCTGATTTCGAAGATGACATTTTTATGTGTGAGGTATTTCGTCTAACAATTTTATTGTTATGCTCTTTTTTAACCCAATAAGATCTTGGCTCCGAAGCTTTTTCAGCAATAATTGCTTTTTGCCAAGTTTTTTCTTTTGAAGTTTTAATTACCACTTTATCCCCCTTTTTAATTTATCAAAATTTGACTTCATAATTTGCTCGGCTCTAATTTTTTATAAGTGACAGGAAGCTCTGTTTTTAAAATTCTACTCTGTAAAATTTGAGCG
This sequence comes from Aspidapion aeneum, assembly GCA_963576565.1. Classification (NCBI taxonomy): domain Eukaryota; kingdom Metazoa; phylum Arthropoda; class Insecta; order Coleoptera; family Brentidae; genus Aspidapion; species Aspidapion aeneum. The sequence goes on along the minus strand of OY755039.1, from coordinate 484,925 downwards.
GGAGTAGCATCAAGATTTATTATAGGTGAATTGTTATATTCTAGGACACATTCCCTAAAATCGCATCTATCATCAAAACTTTTCCTCAATATTTGTTTAGCTATGCTTACTGCTTTTTCTGCCATACCATTGCTCTGATGGTAATGTGGAGAACAAGTTATAATCATAATATCTTTACTTTTGTAATATTTTTGACAATGGTTTGACACAAAAGGCAAATTATCACTTACAATAACCTGAGGATAACCAAATCTAGTAAAAACATCCTGAAAACAATCAATAACAGATTTGGAAGTTTTATCTTTCAAGCAAATTAATTCAGTACTAAGTAGTTTTTTCCAGCAAATTCTACAATATCTACAGCTATCTTATTAAATCTTAGCTTAGGAACACTGTGTGGCATAAGAGGTTCCTTGTAGTTTGCTGGCATGTATTTTTCACATATGCGACAACTTTTAATATAGTTTTTGATGTCGTTAGTCAAATTAGGCCAATAAAATATTGTTCTAGCTTTATTTATGGTCTTGCTGATACCAATATGACCTTTGTGTAAAAGTTTTAGCATGTCAATTCTGAGTTTTTGAGGAACTATAATTTTGTCTTCAACAAAAATTACACCTGCCTCAACATAAATAGAATCTTTCACAGGATAATAAGGTTTACAATCTGCAGATATTTTTTGTTCTTTAGGCCAACCATTGTAGTAATAATCATGAATTTTTAACAAAACAGGATCTAAAAGGCAATAAAATAGAATCTTTAAAAATAGAGGGATATAGTTTGATTTCATATTCTTCTAGAACAAATAGGGAAAAAGGCGGGACCGCAATTTTTGTTAAAGACAGCACAAAAGCCAACCCAATACTGATTAAAGATTTTCAACCAATGGACTTTCACTGTGAGTATTCAGTATGCGAAGTGATAAATAACAAATCAAAATATATTTTTGTTTGCATATACAGGTCCCCCAATTTAGGTGATATTCATGTTTTTCAAAGTAGAATCAGTGAGGTATTGGATACAATATACAATCCAGAAAAAACTCTAATTTTAGTTGGTGATTTTAATTGTCATTTTGAAAAAAACTGTCTAGATTCACAAGCAGTGAACCAACTGTTTTTAAGCTATTCATTATTTCCACATATTTTAGGTATTACGAGACCCAGCTCTGAGTCACAACTTGATAACATATATAGCAATGTAGGCATGAACAAAAAAGTGAGGGCTACATCTATAAAACCATATTGGCCAAATCTCAAAGCAACATTACAATAAAAAAACAATGGTAACATAATTCAAGATCCGAACATAATAGCACAAGAGTTCTTAAACCAGTTTTCCCTAGATCTAATACCTAACAATAGAGAAATTAAATATGAAAGTAAAATCCCTAACTCATTCTTTCTGACACCTGTAGACAGTACTGAATTTTGTCAATTATTAAAAAACTTCCAAATAAATTTTCATCAGGTTTGGATGAAGTTCCAACATATATTTTAAAACAGGTTGATGAATACATATGTGAGCCTCTCACACACATTATTAATTGTTGTTTTGTCAAGGGCGAATTTCCTGTGCAACTAAAAAGAGCTAAAGTTATACCAATTTTTAAAAAAGGAGATAGACAGGTTCTTGGTAATTACAGGCCAGTATCTCTGCTGCCATCAGTGTCAAAAGTCTTTGAAAGGTCTATATACAATCGATTAATTAATTTCATAGAAAGAAACAATTTACTATATGAAGGCCAATATGGTTTTAGACCAAAGAAGTCCACAGAGGAAGCAATTTACAATGTCATAACAACAATACAGAATAACCTAGAACAAGGACAAAAAACCGCAAGTATATACTTTGACCTCTCAAAGGCCTTTGACACGATAAATCACAACTTACTTTTGGAAAAACTGCCACGTGTTGGCATTAGAGGGCTGCCTTTAAAACTGTTACTTTCTTTTATCACAGAAAGAAAGCAAATTGTTTCACTAACACAAGAACACAGACAGTATTTTTCGAACTGGTGTGACATGCAGCAGGGGGTGGCTCAGGGATCGATCCTGGGGCCACTTATCTTCCTGCTGTATGTTGATGAGGTTCAAGAAAAAATAACAGTTGGCAAAGTAGCCCAGTTTGCTGATGATAAAACAGTGACTGCATCTGGACGTAATAGTCAAGAACTTTCTAAAAAATGCTCTCAAGCTTCCAATGAAATGTCAAACTGGTGTACAGAAAATTCTCTTAGGCTTAACATGGGGAAAACTGGCTTACTAACTTTTCGCAAACAAATCAAAACTGATGAATCTTTATATGTTCAGTTCAATGGAAAGTCTATACCAGTTTTAGAATTTACAGATTTCTTAGGAATCACAATAGATTCATGTCTCCGTTGGGAACAACAAATAAATAAATTAAAAAACAAACTTAATAGCTCTTGTGCTGTTATAAGACGCCTTAGAGATCTGGTTTCATTTGACAGTCTTAAAACATACTATTATGCGAGTATACATAGTGTACTGTCATATGGTATTATTTTTTGGGGGTCCTCCTCTTTTGCAATGGATGTTTTCCGAACGCAAAAAAGAATCATAAGGTGTTTACTAAAACTTAAACCAGGCACTTCATGTGCTCACCACTTCACCAGACTAAGAATACTGACAGTGCCATCTATATATTTCCTACAACTTGTTATTTTTGTTAAAAAACACAAAGCCCTTTTTCCAACAAATAGTGACAGATACGGCAGTAATATGACTGTTGAAACCAGACCCAGAGCTGAGCTCGCTATTCCTATGCATAAATCAACATTTTTTGAAAAGGGACCATTTTATAAAGCTATAAAAGCCTACAACAGTTTACCAACAGAGATCAAATCAATTGAGAATGAAATAAAATTTAAAAACGCTACAAAAAACTATCTTTACCAAAAATGTTTATATGTATTTATTTAAGTGTTTTACTTACTAATTTAAAAATGAAATAACATATTGTTCCAACTATTTTGTACAAATTTTTGACGTTGCTTTGTCAAACATTGTTTTGATTTTGTCGGCAATAAATGTTTTGAGTTTGAGTTGAGTTTGAGTTTACTTGTTTCGAGTCTAAATTGATCTTTTCTTTCCTGACTCATAGGTAAGTACTTTGAAACTAAATGAACCATTTCAAACATGTCAGGGTCTGGAGAATTTTTTACTTGTAAACTTGCCCTTGATAACATATCTGCAAATTGTACACTTTTACCTGGTACATAGTAAACACTTAAAGAATATTTCATTAATTTGAGCCTAAATCGTTGCAATCTTACTGAGCCTATCTTTTGAATGGGTTTTTTCATAATCGAGATGATGGGATTATGGTCTGTTTGTACATCAACTATTTGCCTATAAATAATATCATGAAATTTTTGGGTACCAAAGTAGATAGCCAAAAGTTCTTTTTCGGTTTGACTATAATTAACTTCATGATCATTCATAGACCTTGAAGCACAAGCAACCAATTTTAAAGTATCATTTTCATATTTTTGAAACATACAGCATCCTAAACCATTTTTAGATGCGTCACATTAGAGAACTGTCTGTTTTAATGGATCAAACGGAACAAGAGCTGGTGTTTTTTTGTAATTTACATAAACCGGGCTTAAACTTATGTTTCTTTGGATGTACAATTCCGACACACGCAATCACTTTTTTTTTCCCGCCTGTAAACTTAGGGATACTTAATCCTATCGACTGCGCCATGTTTTAATAGCTTTTGGAATAATTAGAAAGCCAATTTTATGTTTAAAAATATATTTTATTTTAAAATATGTAAATTCGTAAACTTGACATTTTAATCACCGTTGACATTGACAACTGTCAACCATAACATAAACTGGTTGGTTTACTAAGTAATGGGTGTGTTCACCACTGAAGGTTAAACTTAACTACAAATACTCAAACAAAATGTTCTTCGATCAACACTCACCCCTGTTCGCTGTACTTATGGACCCAAGAAACATTTCTGTCTGAGGCTTGAAAAAAATCCGAAACGTTGCCAAAGGTACCTTAGTTTCTTTTTGGTCTGCCCTCTACCCTCTAACCACGAATACCTACCTGATTCTATAATAGGACACAAAATACACACATAAAAATATGAAGTTTTATGAAGTCCGAAAAAAAAAAATGAAATATTTTCATAAAATATGAAGGCGTTGAGAGTCCTGGACTAAAAGAAAATATTTAGCTTTTGTCAACATTCATGCATCAAAATAAAAAAGACACTTACGTAGATGAGCTGCCATCAAACTCTTTATGTAGTGCAAGCATGTGGCGTTTTAAATCACCTTTCCGTTTCGTTTTATATGTGCAATGCTCGCATAGAACCCACTTAATCTCGTTTTCGTCTTTATGGGTGAGCATATGTTTTTCTAAGCAATTTTTATATTTGGTCTTATAACTACACTCATTGCATTGAAGCCACTCTACTTCACTCATGTCTTTATGTATTAACATGTGTGTTGTTAAATAACTTTTCCGTTTCGTTTTATATGTGCAATACTGACATGGAACCCACTTAATCTCGTTTTCGTCTTTATGGATGAACATATGATTTTCTAAGCAATTTTTATGTTTGGTCTTATAACTACACTCATTACATCGAAACAACTCTACTTCACTTATGTCTTTATGTCTTAGCATGTGTTTTTTAAAATAATATTTATATTTCGTTCTAAATTTGCAATGCTTGCATGGAAACCAGATGACCTCGTTTTCATCTTTAGCTTTTATTTTGAAGCCTTTTAGTTCCAATTTTATGATTATATCTTTATGTAGTGCAAGCATGTGGCGTTTTAAATCACATTTCCGTTTCGTTTTAAATGTGCAATGCTCGCATAGAAACCACTTAATCTCGTTTTCGTCTTTATGGATGAGCATATGTTTTTCTAAGCAATTTTTATGTTTGGTCTTATAACTACACTCATTACATCGAAACACCTCTACTTCACTTATGTCTTTATGTGTTATCATGTGTTTTCTTAAACGATATTTATCTTTCGTTCTAAATTTGCAATGCTTGCATGGAAACCAGATGACCTCGTTTTCATCTTTAGCTTTTATTTTGAAGCCTTTTAGTTCCAATTTTATGATTATATCTTTATGTAGTGCAAGCATGTGGCGTTTTAAATCACATTTCCGTTTCGTTTTATATGTGCAATGCTCGCATAGAACCCACTTAATCTCGTTTTCGTCTTTATGGATGAGCATATGTTGTTCTAAGCAATCTTTACGTTTGGTCTTATAACTACACTCATTGCATCGAAACCACTCTACTTCACTCATGTCTTTATGTTTTAGCATGTGCTTTATTAAATTACCTTTCCGTTTCGCTTTATATGTGCAATGCTCGCATAGAACCCACTTAATCTCGTTTTCGTCTTTATGGATGAGCATATGTTTTTCTAAGCAATTTTTATGTTTGGTCTTATAACTACACTCATTACATCGAAACAACTCTACTTCACTTATGTCTTTATGTCTTAGCATGTGTTTTTTTAAATAATATGTATCTTTCGTTCTAAATTTGCAATGCTTGCATGGAAACCAGATGACCTCATTTTCATCTTTATGGATGATAATATGAGCGTTTAAGTAATGCTTATTTTCACTTTGAAAATTACTCTGCTCACACTGAAACTGATTACCTTTAATGGCATTTGATTCATATTTAAATTTATTATCGATATTTAAATAATTCAAGGTCTGGTTACTGGAATCCAAAGGATCACCAATAAGGCATTGAGAAATATTTGAACTAAAAGAAACAAAAACACTTTTAGTAATAGCCGCAACATACAGCGTTACCGCAATTGCGGTTCGTGATACTATGTGTTCGGTCTCCACGTTCCCTTCTTATTTTTATTTTATTTTTGAACAATTTTACTTTTTTTTAGTTTTATATTTTTTGGCAATTTGGGAAAAATTGTCCTTATATCTACTTATGTCTAATATGTACATGTACTTTGCCCGCAGAAGGGCGCGAAAACAACTCAAATTTAAATCTATATTCATTTTTACTAATACTAATCTGCTTTTTGAAAGGCTCAACTTTACCTTACTTTCTTTCTTACACTATATATCCTATTGTCCTTTTCCAAAAGGCTCTCCAAAATCTCACCTACATACCTTGCGGATACCACGCTACTTCCCCCTAGGGGCAAAGAGGGAATTTTTGGAGAAACAATAAACCAGTCTAGACCCGGAAGCGCTTTGCTACGTATGTGCGCTCGTCAGGCTCCCACAGCAGTGCGAATTTACTTATCTGTTCTGCGAATTAGTGATGAAAAAATCAATACTTTATTAAATAATTACAAGCGGCCGCGCAAACCCATAAAATTAACCATCAATGGACTGTTTCTGGAAGAAGGACGCTATCTACTGGATTTCCCTTTCTCCAAGTCCGGTTAATTACTGAGGTAAGTCGAGCCATACTTTTATTACTTACATTACGCGTTACATAACACCGGTTACGTAACTATTTACTTTACTACCATTGGCGTAGCTAGGGGGGGCCAGGGGGGGCCTGGCCCCCCCTGAAGTCCCTCAGGCCCCCCTAAGATATTTTAGGCCTCCCCTACCGACTACTAGTAAAAGAACATGACGCTGAAAATACATACTTTTCTATTATTATTCGGGAAATATTCAAATAAAATAGGTGCATTAAAATTTAAAATCATTCAGATAATGTTTACATTTCAGGAAAAAGCCCTTGTCTTGCGGAATTAGGCTTTTTCTCTTTAAATTATCGGTAACTTTTCTGCACTTATGCAATTTCCCGAAAATATTTTTTAAATTTAAACATAATTATGCAAATTGAATATTTCATACATATTGGCGACATCTTGTAAAATATTATAGAAGTGTAAGTTAAATTTCGCATTTAATAAAGACAGCGACCTTTGCCCCTCTGTTTCCGAAATCGGGTGGTAGATGTCGTAAGGTTATAAAAGACCTTTTTAAACTGTTTTTCTAAAATAAATATAATTATCTTTTTAGTTTTTTTGAGGTTAGCGTTTAGTGTCTTATGAAAATTTTCCGATTTTGGTGACAATTTCATAACCATTTTCATATTAAGTTTTCCCACGTCGTTAAATGGAATAAATTCGTCGAGCAATACCGGGAAATTTTTAATATTAATACTTCTACTCTAAGAGCAGAAATGACCGTTTTAAAGAATTGTATTTTTCGGTTAAATCAAACTGTTGGTCATGATTCTATCAAACAACATATAGCAGAAAACACCTATCCAAACCTCTACCAACTTTTTAAAGTTGCGAGTATTCTTCCAATTTCAAGTGCAACTTGCGAGAGGTCTTTCTCTGCCATGAGGAGAGTTTTTAATTGGCTTAGAACAACTATGACTCAAGAGAGACACTCAGGTTTGTCATTGTTATTCATATAAAAAGATGTTGAGGTCGACTTAGACAGTGTGGTAGACGCTTTCAGTCAGCGACGTAGAAAACTTTCTTTGTAGAATTGCTGAATCACATACTTCCTGTGTATACATATAAATAAGTTGGTAAATGTATTATTAAATTTGTTATATTAAAATATTAGAACATTTAATGCGCGTATTTTTTTTATTCATTGCACACTTTGCACGACTTTTTAAAACCTATGTTTGCTTTTTGTTCAAGATAGACTGGGGCCACGGCCCCCCCTGAAAAGCAAGGCTAGCTACGCCAATGTTTACTACTTTTACGTAATACATTAAAAGGATGTTTTACATCTCCTTCCACTATCCATCGCGGATACCTGTTCGTTCGTGACCGGATTAGCTTCTCCTATTTATGTGAGGTTTTCTGGATGCCTGACGGTGTTACCCCGTGACGCAACCAGCCCTTAACACTATGAAATAAATGACGCGATTCACACAGTCGAGCAACAAAATCGCGGCGACGCGCGTTCGTCTTGCGTGCATTCTTCAGAAAACCGCGTGTGTGTACCGGCGCTATATGGTTTATAAAATACGGGTTTAGAACACCCTGTATATCTATGGCTAACAGCATATTAAATTAAAAGGAACTTACTCAGATGAACTGTCATCCAATATAAGTTCTTCTTGCTTGATATCCTCTTCAGTCTTCAGTTCGAACTCATATGGTTCTGACTTTATGCTACTAGATAAAGAAGGCAGGGGATCTGGATATGCTGGTCTGAAAAATGTGTGTAGTGGTTTTTACCATTTATAAGTTTCTATATAGATATAAGAGCAAATCTAAGGGCATGGCGCGCCAAGTAAAAATTATTGCAATGCAGTGACTGGTTTTTAGGCAATATTTCAGGATCACTGCATTTAATATTCGACTTTTTCAGTCTCTAAACACTGTAGTTTTAACTTATAACTGATTTCGGTGTCAATGCATCTTAGTTTTATGCTAGTATCTTTCTCGAAAAGCAGTAACCTAAAGATGTAAGTCATAGAGGGGTTGCTTCTAGCCCAGACTAAAAATCTGCTGTAAGTTTTAAAGCATTGTTTTGGGAATTTTTTTACTATTCACACCTTTTTAGTATGACACGAAAACTGGTAGAAGAGTACAATAAGTGGGGACTAGAGGTTAATATCAATAAGACAGAGTATATGTGTATTGGTGGAACGAAACAGGATATAATCTTAAATACTGGGCAGAGAATTCAGTCCTGTGATGAGTATAAATACTTAGGTCTAAAAATTACAGCTGATGGAACACTGGACAAAGCTATAAAAGTTAGAAACGTACAGGGAAGAAAAGCAATAACTTTATTAAATGGAATAATTTGGGACCAAAGTATATCAAAACATAACAAAAATCTTATATAAAACACCATTGTAAAAAGTATTATTACATACAGCTCAGAAGTATGGCCAATTAAAGATAGAACAGAAAAAATGTTTTCCGCTACGGAGATGGACTATTGGAGAAGAGCAGCAGTGAAATCAAAAAGAGAAAGAGTTACAAATCAAAGAATAAGAGAAATTATGACAGTGGGTGAACATACTTTAGTGGATGATGTAAGAACAAAACAACTGGTGTGGTACGGACATGTACAAAGAATGGATGATGGAAGACTACCTAAACAAATATTACAATGGAAACCAACTGGCCGAAGAAAACGAGGAAGGCCGAGGAGAAGCTGGAGAGGAGGAATAGACAGTGAAATAAGAATAAGAGGCCTAGATGATGAATTATGGGCAAACACAAACGAGTGGAGATTGGGTATCGGAAGACGTAGACTGTTGTGAAACCTATAAATATATGTATATATATATATATATATATATATATATGTATATACCTTTTTAGAAAGAAGGACTTTACAACGAAAGAAAAATATTTAATTTTTGTGAACATTTACGAATTAAAATAAAAAAGACACTTACTTAGGTGAGCTGCCATCCAACATAGGCTTCTCCTGCTTGATCTCATCTTTAGCTTTTGTGTTGAAGTCTTTTAGTTCCAAGTTCATGCTGGCTGCAAACAATATGAGTTGTGGTTCAGCCAAGGTATGAAATAACAGTATTTCATCTAAAATTTCCAGTGTACAGGAAAATCTAGAGAACACCTTCTCTAATGGTCTATCTTTTTTTAATATTAAAACATGATTCAGTCGACTATATGAACTTAGGACTTGGATCCAAATAATAGATTCTTTATGCCTAATTTACACATGTTTTAAGCATAAGTTTAGTGTTAATTTTTGTATGTCTATAACTTTATTTTGATAAGAAGTAAAGAGGATAAAATTCACACTAAATTTCTGCTTAAAAGATGGGTCAACAAGGCATTAAATACTGCCGCGAGGCCAGAGTTTTCTGTTAAGGGGCTGTCCTTAAATTATGTAATGCTCTAGGGGGGGAGGGGGTGTTTGACCTTGCATTACACTCAATGTTTTATTAATGTGTTTTTTCTTGAAAATGCATTACAAGTGGGAGGGGGGGGTCAAAAATCCTGAATGTTTGTGTTACATAATTTAAGGACATTCCCTAAGGGGGGGGGGCAGGAAGGGCCTTACTGTTAGGTACCTTAAAAAAAATCACACAAAGGAAATTTTTTTGTTTCTATAAAAAAAGAATTTTAGAAAAACTAGTTTTTTTTAGTAAAAATGACGTCATATAAGATAATTTTTGGTAAAAATAAAAAAAAATTATGCTTGAAGTGAAAATTTTATTTTAGCACAACTACTATTTTCAAAAAGCAATGACTGCTTTTTTATAAAAACTCAAAAATCTGGTTTTTAATAACAGTTTTGCACAGCAAGTAAACTTTGGAAAAAAAATTGTTGACAAAAAAAAAGGTTCTCACCCTCAATTTATGTCCAACTTTCTACCTAAAACTTATCTTTTAAATATTGTAAACTGCTTTTTAGAATTTCTAACAATAAACAGGAGGTGGAAGCTGCTTGCTCCAAAGCAATTTAAAAAACATCAACCCATTACTACTACCTTCCCATGGAACTTGATGTTTGTTATCTAACCTAATCTGTGATTGAATGGACTTTCCAATATTACATCCATGTATTTTTATAAATAACATAGTAAATGTAGGTGCTAATAAAACTCTATCCCACATATTCTGTCCTTTAGAAAATGACTTGCATTTGGTGGCTTGGGCTCAGTCTAGTACTATAGTAACTAAAAACCAAGACGCGGCTTACCGCTTATCTTAATTCAATTTCTTGATTTCTATGAGATAGCGTCTCTCCTGGGACAGTCTCAAGACTCCTAAGATTCAACCTCGTTGCTCCTAAGCTAACCACAGAACACCAAAGGGAAGAAATGCAAACTACGTGTTAAACCGTTGGTAACACGAGAATAACCTTAACACGGTCCAGAAAGAGAGCAGACTATAGCTCTCTGTCTAGATCAAACATGTCGGGACACAGCTGATTTTTGTCAAAATAAATCAGCTGATATCACAGAACACCAGCTGAGCTGATATTAGTTAAAATAAATCTGCTGGTCAGTGAAAATCAGCTGTTGATGGGAAAAACGTTTGTTTTTGTTAAAATGTATTTTTTCAGAACCATCCGATTTAAATCATGGCATACTTTTTCCATTAAATTTGCACAAAAATATCGTCAAATAGTAAAACTTTGTGGACAATAATTTTTTTACAAAATTTATGGAAAATACCAAAACTTTATAGGAAATGGTTCTGAAAAAATACATTTTAAACAAAAACAAACTTTTTTTACCATCATCAGCTGATATTCAATGAACAGTATTATATTAATATTTAAAAATTAATTAATAAACATATTATAGTACTTACCAGCTTTTTTACTGCTAAAGATACATTTATATGAACTGTGATATTGTTATTTCAGTGTTGAGCAGATAGTAAACTAAAACACTTTCCGTGATAGACACAGTTTATTGAACTTAAACACTTTTCCGGATAGACAGTTCGCTCAATTAAAACCCTTCCCAGGACAGATCCTGCGCCGAGGGGCTGATCAATGCGCTTCGGACTAATAAAAATCAGTAAAAATTAGGTCTTGGCAGGACCTTTGGTTTGGTATTATTCGTTAGTCATTTTTGTCTTTTTTTTATCACTTTATACCTAAATAAGACCAAGAAGGACTTACAGGACCAACAAAAATATGGATTATGTAAAGAATTGTACACAATTTTTGCTATTGATCAGCCTTTCTCCCTGCAATGAATTGCAAGACAAGCAGTGATAGAACCACCATACAGCAAGACCTTCTGCAGGGCAGAGGTGCTCCCACCAACTAAACCTTTTTAATTTCGCTGAAATCATTTTTTACTTATCACTGTGTGTGTGTGTGATCACTCCAGCCCTTCGGGCTCTCTATGGAGCATACGCCTCTCAGCAACCCTGTGCCTTGCTGCATTGTAGTTCTGCCACTGTTTATTTACATATTGAAATAAGTTTTTATAAAATACACATTATACAGGGTGTTTCATAATTCAATAACTTAATTTTAGTGTTGAATTCCTTAAGTGGTTTCAAGGCAAAATTTTTATATAACCTTAAACGCCTTGTTTTAAAGTTTCTTTTATTTAGTTTTTTATAGCTCTTGTACTTTTCGAGATATTTAGTTCAAATTTGGCATATTAAGCAATAGGCACTACACTTTTAGACATGCCAAATAATAGTAAACATGTACAGAGTGACCCTTTTTCAGGGGTCATGTCGCCTTTTCCCCCAGAATTTTTTTGTTTTAAGCCACTGGTAGGGAGAAGTAGGGATTTTAAAACAAGAAATAAAATCTTTGTTTCATTTGAAAACTTTTTTGTTTTTCTGAAATTTTTTTGCATCTTTAACCATTTTAGAGAAAATCGCTGTTGCACCAAAGGCTGCTATCATAAAATAAAAAATGCTCCAGTATGGTATGGCGAGTATATCAAAATAAACAAAATAATTAAAACCTATTTGACATGCCTTAACTTGTAGTGCCTATAAGTAAATATACGAGCCAAATTTGAGCTAAATATCACAAAAACTGTAAAAGCTATATAAAAAAAGTAAATTTAAACACCCTGTATCTCTACTACTAAGTGTTTGTAGACGTTTGTTTATATAAACTTTTTGTCTTGAAATCACTCTAGGAAATTATCTTTAAAAATATTTTATTGAATTTCACAACACCCTATATAATCCATTTTGGCTTACATGCATTACGAATAATGTTTCAATATTGCACTAGTGCTATAATACAAATCCTATTTATTTTTTGTTGTAGTCTGCAATTTTTTGTAGCGGTTGACAAGAATATGCCTGCTTCCCCCATTAAAAAACAAGCACATTGAATATAATGCAAGGCTAAATCCTCTCCCCCTTGAGCATTACATATTTCAAGAATGTAGTCAAACTCATTAGGTAATATAGGCACACTATATCCCCAAATGTTAAATACAATACAATTGGGAGCTTTCATTGGAGCAATATGAACTCACTATTATATGTAATAAAAATAAGACAAAATGGGCCACTTGTATATACAGTTTGACTTAATGTATCTGATCCTCAGCACAGAAATCAAAAAATATGTTTTTACACAATACACAAGTCAAATTTTATGAATTTATATGATTTTGTGGATGTCCTGATATTGTATAGTTTTGAATTTTACACAATTGGGCTTTATGTTTTGTGTAAAAATATATTTTTTGATTTCGGTTCCGAGGGTCGGATACCATTAGTCAAACTAGATAAGATTACTTAACAAAGTAATGTGAACTTTCTATTTTATGCCTAATTTACCCATAACATAATGCACAATGGAAAGATTTAGTGTTTATACTTTATGTCTACAATACTAAGGAAATGGAAACAGAGATATTAAAATTAAGCAATGAGTTTGTTCATTGAACATTAAGTTTTTGGGTAAACCAGGCCTTACTTAGAAAAATGCCATGATAATATAAGTTATGTGAATAATGACCTGTTCTAGTTTAAAGATTTCTGAAGTTTTGACATGTAATAGAATTTGCAGACAAAATAACAACTACCTTTTTCAGATAGAACAGTCACACCCCCCACCATATTCAAAAGTTAAAAAAATATATATTTTTTTTACATGTGTCAACAAGTGAAAAAAAAACATTTTTTGACATTACAATTGACATGTAAAAAAAATTATTTAGTTGTTTTCTTTTTTCACAAGCTATAAAATATTGTTTGTAAATAGAATCCTCTTTTGGGGGACCAACAAAAATTTTTATGTTAGAAAGAAAACCTGTCTAAAATAATTAAATAAAAATAAATAAACCAAAAAAACTTTGTAAAATTTTTATTTTAAAAGATTTTACAGTAAAAAATGCGAATAATAAATAATTACTACTATCACTACCATAAGAAATTATTATTATTTTTTTACTTCACCAAACCAAACTTTCCACTAAGATTGTTAAAAAATTTAGATTTATTAAAATAAAACTAAGTGAAACTTTATAAAACACCTTAAAAAACATGACTGCTGAAGCTCCAACTGACACCTGTTCAAAAAACATAGCATTACTACCCTGATTACAAATTTAGCTTTGAGATTACATTGTCCGGTAATTATGCAGAATAAAATATTATTTTACAGCTTATGCAGTGTCGCACCCTGGAATATATCTTGGGGGGGGGCGAGGCTTCATGATGTCGTATTTCATGCTATTTTTTGTGTTTATTCATGAAATATGTGGAAAATATATAAAAAAAAATCTTAGGTTTGGGGCCCCCCGCCTGGCTGCGCCCATGGCTTATTGCATTACAGATTTCTTGACATTAGCCCAAGATTTACATGGCATTATAGCTGTTACCACTTGGTTAGTACTATCTGAGGGGAACACAAAGCTGCCTTTGCAAAATTAAAAAACAGTGTGTTTTACTTAAAAATAAAACAAATTTTCATTCATTTCCAAACAAAGCATGCAACTTGTTTGTTCTGTCTCTCTTTAAGTAACATCATCTGAGTGAGAGAGAGGACACAAAAGTTGCATGCATGGAAAAGTTGCACAGTCCGAACAGGGTATTAGGCAATAAAAAATGCTATTTATAAAACTCAAGGATACTGTTTCAGTTCCATATTGACACATCTCTTTCTCCCCAGAAAAGAACAGGTATGTGCCATGATCAAATTGATACAGTAAACATGGGTCTACACAGTGGCATATATGTCAGGGGCAGCCCCCCCAAAAGCTAAGTTTTTTCTAATATTTTCCACATATTTCATGAATACAAACATAAAATATGGCCTCATGGGGTACCACCCCCCCCCCCCCTACCTATATTTTACGGATCAAAATTTTAATGACCTTTTTATGCATTTCGATATTGCAGCGTATTGTTTGAGGTTAAAACAAACCCTAACTAATAAATCACAGCTGCTACCACACCCAAACAGTTACCTATCTATCTATCACTTAGGTACAGATCAGGTTTACACTAAAAACCAACTACTATCCCCTTGGATTACCTTCTACCACCAAAAAACAAACTACTACCAACTTTTGCTACCTTCTACCAGCAATAAAGTAACTACTTCCACCTTCCCCTAGCTTCTACCAGCAAAAAACCAACTACTACCAAGTTCCCCTAGCTTCTACCACCAAAAAACCAAATACTACAATCATAATCAAAGGAGGTAGTAGTTGGTTTTTTAGTGGTAGAAGATAAGCGTTGGTAGAAGTTGGTTTTTTGGTGGCAGAGACTAGGAGAAGATGGCAGTAGTTGGTTTTTTAGGGGTAGAAGCTCAGCGAAGGTAGTAGTAGTTTGTTTTTTGGGGTTAGAAGTAGGGGAAGGTGGTAGTAGTTGGTTTTTGGGGATAGAAGCCACAGAAGGTGGTAGTAGTTGGTTTTTTGGTGGTAGAAACTAAGCGAAGGTGGTTTTTGGCATAAAACTGTGTCGCAGCTGAGTGATAGATCACTGTAACTCTTCAGAAGAAGTAACAACTTAGACTTATTAAGTTAGAACCTATTTGTTTTTATCATAAACAAGGCGGCCTTACTTAAAATAGAAATTTCCATTGTTCATAGTGGAAAGTATGAAGTAAGCCTAAATAAATGAACTTACCCCTTACCTTACTTTAACGAACAATAAATCCACCTTAAAACTCACTGGTATGGGGTCGTTGAATTGACTGCTTTTTATATGCTGCTCCTTGTTTTTTATACTGCTGCTGCTTCTTTTTTACACTGCTACTGCTTGTTAGACTCACAAAATATGCCGATCTAGTACACAATGATTTGATTTTAGATTTTTTTTTCAAAAATCAGATTGAGGGGAACCACCCGACAAAAATGACATTCACCACAGAATAAATTCAGGTGTGTCGCGTGTCTCGCTTTCTGTCTGTTCTGGTGGGCTCTCTCTCTTTCCCACAACAGCAGTCAAACCACAGAACAGGATGACACTGTCAAACGTCATTATGTTTAGTTCCAATTTAGTCCCTTGTCCAGATCGCAAGCGCTGTTCGCGCTGTTATATTCCGTATGTCATTTTCACGGGGGTGAAGCTAACTACTAAAATAAGAATGCTTTTGAGGTTAGTTTTTCGACATCAAACTCAAAATGGCTACCAGTTTAATTTTACGGTAAAGAGATTTTCCACAAGAGTTTAGGACAACGCATGAGTGTGTTCACTAACTAATAAAAATGCTTATTAATCTGGTAAAAAAAAAAGGAAAGTATATTATTGCCGTATATAAAAATTAATTTTGTGGAAGCCCAGAAGAAAACGCACGATGTCGCCAAGTGGCTGGCCACGCTAGCAGATGAATTCGTTGAAATCCATCGGGTTCTTAAATTATCTGAGGAATCCCACCTACAAAGTCACCAATTGATGACATCAATGGCCGCCGACTCTGGCTAACATTTCTTTAGATATTTCATTAATTTAATATTTTCGTTTTGTATCAATTTATTCCGTATTTTTATTAGTTAGTGAACAGACACATGCGTTGTCCTAAACATTTGTGGAACAAAAAGCCTTTTTCCGCGAGGTTACTAGTCACTCATTTAAGTTACTCGAAATGACGTCACGGTTACTCGGAGTAGCCGCTGTATGACGTCAGACAGTCAGCTGTGGATGACATTTCCAATTGTTTGTTTTTGTTTTTACCAGCAATTTCCGAAATGCAGAAAATAATTCATTATTTCCACCAATGCATGCCCACCCTGATTCAAAAAACGTATCACGGGCCATGGATTTGCACCAGTTTTAAATGCAGCGTTACCTGATGCGTTTTTTGAATCGGGGTGCAAACAGGGTGCTCCTTTGGTATTCTGTGGTAAGGCCGCAGTACCACAGAACACCAAAGGCAGTATATTTTAAGACTAGTTGCAGTTGTATTGATATAGTACCAACTTCAAGGGATGTGCTTCATTTTCTACTGTTACCAAACATAATTCGTTGTTAATAAATATATTAAAATCAAACATTTTGAAAAAAAAAACAAAAAAAACGATCTTAACCTCAAAATATTTCAGCAACCACATCTGCTAGGCTGGTTACACTGTGTGGTTACTCGTGACATCATAGTTAGTGTTAGTCAGCGAAGAAAAACAGTAACCAGGTTACCTGGTGACTTGTAGTTACTGCGAGGAAAAAGGCTTAAAAATTGGTATCTTGTCAAATTAAACTAGTGGCCGTTTTGTGTTTGCGATGAGTGCATTCATTGACCTATAGTTATATGTCAATGAATGAGTGTCAAAAAACTAACCTCGAAAAGCATCCTTTTTGTGCTTTTGCTCGAATATTGCTCTGAAACGGTTGCATGACGCCTTCGACTTAAAAACAAGAGCAGGGTTTCGGTGCACTATCCCAATAAGCAGTGCTCTACAAAAGATTTGCGTGTTTGAGTATTGCCTGCAAATATCCGAGCGGGTTCTCTGAATTGCTCCATCTCTTTTGACGGAGCAATGTCAGATCAAAACAAAAACAGGGGAAATAACAAACCAGAGAAATCAAATTTCAGAAGAATAATCTGAAAGAAAAAAATCATAGAAAGAAACAAGAAACTCTTAAGTGGTACGTAACCAGACAACCTTAAGGCCCACGGCTTTGTAACTATCCAAGAAGGATAAAGCCAGTACTTCTGGAAGCCAATGAATTAAATTGTTGTACTGTTCTCTGGTGCGATCATTGATTGAGTATGCTAGTCAAATTTGGAATCCACACTATTTTAAATATATAGATATGTTAGAAAAAATTCAGCGTAGGTTTTTAAGGTTAATAAACTACAAGCTAAAAATACCAAAAGATCATATTGACTACATATCTCTACAGAGTTTATTGAGTATTCAATCTTTGGAAAAGCGGAGGTTTATGATGGATACCAGGTTACTGTTTAAAATTATAAATAATAATGTTGATTGTCCTAACTTATTAGAAATGATCTCTTTTCAAGTTCCACAAAGACAGACTAGAAATTATTCTTTATTGTTTGTGCAATTTCATAGAACTGCACATGGGATAAACTCTCCTCTTACTAGAATGGCAAATTCTTTAAATAAAATCGATGTAGATTTATTTAATGTAACTTTACAACAATTCAACAAGTTTGTGAAAAAATTTGCTCAATAATTATTACTACATAATACTGTTAGTTATAGTTCATACTATTGTAATTTAAATTTTTGTAAATGGCATGACCGTTGAAAATAAAAAATAAAATAAATAAAATAAATAAATAAACAATCGCAGACAATTTATAGCAGTATCATTCCTGCATAAGCTACTACACAATAAAATCGACTGCTCCAACTTACTAAGTCATCTTACATTCAACTAGGTTAAACTTCGAGGAACTCACTTACTTTTTATTGTGAACATCCAAATACAAACATGCTAACAAGGTCACCAATTTATTACATGTGTAAAATATTTAACAACATTGCAGGTAATATTGATGTGGATATCTTCTCAGATTCTCTAGGGAGTATAAAAAAACAAAATACTCAAACACTAGTTCTAAGATTACATAATTTAATATATAGGTACCAGTTTTAATTTTAATATAGATATTGAATTTCTTAAACATAAGTACTGGTTGATTTATAAATTTATGGCAGTAAAGAGCAAATCTGTGATAACTTTTAGTCGATTGAAATTTATAGAGCTAGGAACTAGAGCATAAAATTTATAACTGTTTTTCAAAATTTTATATTTGTATGATTAGTATTTTTATGATTTGCATTTTTCAATTTTAACTTGGCTTTGTCTGTGCCTCGTCCGCTCAAGTCTTGATGATTTGATTTGGGCTTTAGTGGGCCAGGCACTGATATAGCATTCTCTGACATATTATTGTCATGATTGTTTTTCCTGTAAGTGGTTTTTTTTTAACTGTTGGAAATAAAGAACTATTTATTTATTTATTTATTTATTTATTTATTTATTTATTTATTTATTTATTTATTTATTTATTTATTTATTTATTTATTTATTTATTTATTTATTTATTTATTTATTTATTTATTTATTTATTTATTTATTTATTTATTTAGTGTTAATTTTATGTGTCTTTCTTTTTGCTTCTTATTAAAATAAAGAGATACACATATAAAATTAATACTAAGTTTGTGCTTAAAAGATGGACAAATGAGGCATAAATTTTTTTTTATAAAGTTCATATAGTCGACTGAATCATATTTTAATATTAAAAAATAAACATACTGTTATTTAAATGTAAAATAACTAATTAATTCCGAGCTTGCCTGCACCACATCTTCTATCGTCTGATTCCAGCATGAATTTGGAAGTAAAAGACTTCAAAATAAAAGCTGAAGATGAGATCAAGCAGGAGAAGCCTAAGTTGGATGGCAGCTCATCTAAGTAAGTGACTTTTTTATTTTAAAGTGTGAATGTTGACAAAAATTAAATATTTTTCTTTAGTTGTAAAGTCCCTCTTTCTAGAAAGGCGTGAATAGTAAAAAATTGTCCTAAAGAATCTTTTAAAACTTACAGTGGATTTTTAGTCTGGGCTAGAAACAATACTGGATAATCCACCAAATATTTAAATGCTATTTAATGCCTCATTTACCCATCACAGTAATTTAGTGTTAATTTTATATGTGTGTTTCTTTTTATTCCTTATTAAAATAAAGAGATAGACATATAAAATTATTACTAAATTTGTGCTTAAAAGATGGGTAAATAAAGCATAAAAAATCTTTCATAAAGTCCATATATTCGACTGGATCATATGTTAATATTCAAAAAACAAACATACTGTCATTTAAATGTAAAATAACAGATGTTAAACTTCAAGATAAACCATTGGAAAATGTGTTATCTAGATTTTTCTGTACACTGGAAATTTTAGACTACTTACTGTTATTTCATAGCTTGCCTGTACCACACCTTATATTGTCTGCTTCCAGCATAAATTTGGAACTAAAAGACTTCAAAATAAAAGCTGAAGATGAGATCAAGCAGGAGAAGCCTAAGTTGGATGGCAGCTCATCTAAGTTTCTTTTTTACTTTAATGCGTAAATGTTGACAAAAATTAAATATTTTCTTGGTTGTAAAATCCCTCTTTCTAAAAAGGTGTGAATAGTAAAAAATTGTCCAAAACAATCCTTTAAAAACTTACAGTGGATTTTTAGTCTGGGCTAGAAACAACTTCCCTTATTTACATCTAGGTTACCGCCCATAGTGCTTTCAAGAGAAAGATACTAGCACAAAACTAAGATGTGTTGACACCGAAATCGGTTACAAGTTAAAATTACTTAAAGACTGAAAAAGCGGAATATAAATGTTAAATGCAGCGATCCTGAAATATTGCCTAAAAACAAGTCACTGGGTGAAATAATTTTTATATATCTATATGAAAACTTATAAAGCGTAAAAACCACTATAATTAAAAATTTCGTTTTGTTACAAGAGGATCAAATGCTAAAATTTTTTAGACCAGCAGATCCAGATCCTGTGTCTTCTTCATCCAGCAGCATAAAGTTGGAACCATATGACTTTGAAATGAAAACTGAAGAGGATATCAAGCAGGAACTTAAATTGGATGAAATCTCATCCGAGTAGGTTCTTGTTAATTTATTACGCTGTTAGCTATAGGTATACAGGGTGTTTAAAAATTAATTCTAACCTGTGTTTTATTCAATTGCTTGTCACATATCATTAAAATATTTTAGAAAAACTCTTCTTCTTTCTTTAGTAAAGCTGTCTCTATTAAAAAGCAGTAGGTGTGATTTTCAGTTATTACCAGTTTAGTTTTTTTAGTTGCACATATTGCGATTCACCGCGAAATGGCCGTAACCGTCTTTCTAAATATATGATATCTATAGTGTGGTTAAAATAAAAAGACTTTAAATTAAATGCTCTAGACCATGAAAATACCAGCACAAGGCTAAGATGCTTTGACACCGAGATTGGTTTTTAATTTAGTGTTTGAAGACTGGAAATTATTGATTAAATGATTTGATAATACTGTCACACAGAGGTAATAATCATAATTAAACTATCCCAAAGTGATGCACTTATCTACATCAAATAGATGCACTTCGTATTACTTGGGATCCATATAAATTAAAGGCGTGCATCTATTATAATAAAATACCAAGGTATTGTCAATAATAATTGTGGTACAGTCGGGGACTTTTTAAATTGCCGGTGTATTTTTTTCTGTCAAAATTTATAATATAAAGATAATAGAAAAAATATATTTTTATAATATGTATGTATAAAGAGAGAGGTAAGGTTTACTATTTTTTTGGTTTGGTTCAAACTGGGTTTCCTAATTTCAAATAGGATTCATTTTTATTTCCGAGCGCGGCCAATTCAAAAGTCCCCGACTGTACCTATCGAAAACCATCGTCACTAGCAATATTGATGAATTTGCAATAATTGAATATAAAAGGCGATGTAACACACCATACAAGTGACCAGTACCCGGGGTCCACTCCTTAACTAAGCGTTCGTAACCAGTTTCTGGACGTCCGCTGAGCTTCGTAACCAGTTTCTGGACGTCGTCTGTTTTTTTAACCCTGAACCTGTGGTCCTGTGTACTGCGTCCCGCGAGTCCGGCATAATTCACAGTAAGGCCTGTTAGCCGCGGTTAGAAAAAACGATAACTGCAATGGACTGTAAATATTTTAATTAAATGAAGCGCGGACAAACATAAATATATTGATATGAATTACGAAATAATTAATAAGGTCCATAGGTTAATTGTTGGAACCACACAACGGCAATCAGATACAAATGCACTCACCAGTTTGCAGCCACTTTCTCCACGTTCTAAGGGGCCCCTGATTGGATCTAATGATGTCACCACGTAGCTGAAGGGCTGAAGTTTCTTTTCTATGCTTCAGTACACCAAAATCGAGCACTTTCAGGTGTAGATATTTGAGAATAGTTGGAGAACGAAATTAACACGCCGTTTCTCGAGGCGCTTGACAAAGGATCTCTGTGGTTGTTGGTGCGCATGTCCAAAATGCGCAAATGCACTCTGTCAATTGTATGAATGACATGTGTGGTTTTAAAAATATATAAACAACCGCGAAATTTAGCGGGAGCTAACAGGCTTGTATTTATGGTTCTCCATATTTTTTTGGGTAGGTTAGTGTAAGCTATAATTTCTGTCGATTTATCAGCTGTATAATTATAAACGACATATATGTATTAAACTTCTCGCGTTTCCGATAATTTTCTACGCCCCCAAACTAAAGACCTCTAGGTCAATTTTTATCTGTGACAATATTTAGTTTAAGCTTAAGTAGAAGCCCAATATAAATGTCATAAAAATGCAGCGGTTCTGAAATTCTGCCTCTTATATCTATCTATATAGAAACTTATAAACTGCAAAAACCACTATTATTTATTCAAAATTTCGTCCTGTTACAAGAAGATCAAATGCCAAAATTTTACAGACCAGCAGATCCAGATCTGTTGCCTTCTTCATCCAGCAGCAAGTCAGAACCATATGACTTCGAAATGAAGACTGAAGAGGAGATCAAACAAGAACAACTTATATTGGATGACAGTTCATCTGAGTAAGTTGCTTTCAATTGCCAATGTGCTATTAGCAATTAAGATAATTCTAAACCTATATTTTATAAATCATTCAAAAACTTGTCAGATGCCATTAAAATAATTTTGAAAAACTTAAAATATAGTGATTTTTGCTTATACTGCTACCTTCCGTAAAATGGCCGTACATGAGTTAAACGTGAAAAAGAAAATCGTGTTCAAAATGTTGTGTTACATAGTAATTGTAAAATGCAACACTGTTATTTTGACAAATAAAATTAACCCATATGATTCTTGACTTAAAGATATAGTTTGATCAATTAGATGTCCAAATATGTCAATAACTCAAATTCTTAAGGTATATTTGCAAAACTCTCTGTCATTTCTCTCTATTTATTTATTTTAATTGTATGTTGCGGCTATTACTAAAAATGTTTTTGTTTCTTTTAGTCCTCAAGAAGATTCAGCTAGTTCAAATATTTCTCAATGCCTTATTGGTGATCCTTTGGATTCCAGTAACCAGACCTTGAATTATTTAAATATCGATAATAAATTTAAATATGATTCAAAGGCCACTAAAGATAATCAGTTTCAGTGTGAGCAGAGTAATTTTCAAAGTGAAAATAAGCATTACTTAAACGCTCATATTATCATCCATATAATAGAATATTATTTAAAAAATCACATGTTAACACATAAAGACATAAGTGAAGCAGAGTGGTTTCGATGCAATGAGTGTAGTTATAAGACCAAACGTAAAGATTGCTTAGAACAACATATGCTCATCCATAAAGACGAAAACGAGATTAAGTGGGTTCTATGCGAGCATTGCACATATAAAGCGAAACGGAAAAGTTATTTAAAAAACCACATGCTTGCACAACATAAAGATATAATCATAAAATTGGAACTAAAAGGCTTCAAAATAAATGCTAAAGATGAAAACAAGGTCATCTGGTTTCCATGCAAGCATTGCAAATTTAGAACGAAAAATAAATATTATTTAAAAAAACACATGCTAAGACATAAAGACATAAGTGAAGTAGAGTGGTTTCGATGTAATGAGTGTAGTTATAACACCAAACGTAAAAATTGCTTAGAAAATCATATGATCATCCATAAAGACGAAAACGAGATTAATTGGGTTCTATGTCAGCATTGCACATATAAAACGAAACGAAAAAGTGATTTAAAAAAACACATGCTAAAGCATAAAGACATGAGTGAAGTAGAGTGCTTTCAATGTGAACAATGTGCTTATAGGACCAAATATAAGACTTACTTGCGAAAGCATTTAAACATCCATAAAGACGAAAACGAGATGAAGTATCCATGCCAGCATTGCACTTATAAAACGGCACTGAAAAGTAGTTTAACTAGCCACATGCGTACACAGCATAAAGATATAAGCATGAAATTGGAACAAAAAAATTTAGATATAAAAGCTGAAGATGAGATCAAGCAAGAGAAGCCTACGTTGGATAGCAGCTCATCTAAGTAAGTGTCTTTTTTTTATTTTAATGCGTGAATGTTGACAAAAATTAAATATTTTCTAGGTTTTACAAGTTCCTATAAAAAATTACCTCACCAAATAATGTCCAGGAGCCACCATAACAATTAATGTTTCTTATATCTAAGGCACCATTTGAACTTTCAGCACCAATTTTCTTGCTCCATAAAAATAATGTCTCTTTTATGATTTATATGTATATTCACTACTAAAAGTTGTTATGCAATTCTACAACTTGCATCTTGTTACGTAAAATACTGATTTTTAACTTTTTACTAAATTACTTCACTACTACGAGTTTTTAATTAAACAGTTTAACTTTGGTTTTTATACTCATTTTTTTAAATATTAATATTTTCACTTTGTTTTTATAACTTTTCTTTTTCTTCTTCATGTTTACTGTTTCACTGATTTTTTTATGACTGGTTTTTTAATAAGCGCGAATCGTCTTTTATATTAAAAATTGGTTGTGTTTTAAGACGCATGTTCAACACTATTTAGGCAAATTTGAACAACAAGGTAATAAATTTTAATCTGGGTGACAGGTTTAACCTATTTCTCCAGAAGTGTGCTCATTTAATTTCTTATTTTTTAATATTTTTAATTCCGAGAAAAACAATAATTCAGCCACCTCTTTGTGCTTTGGGCTCCAAAAAAAGAGGTCAATAATTAAAAATTATTTAATATTTCGGCGCATTCCAATGCTGATTCAGTGTTATTTTCTTGGTAACCTACTTTACTAATTTAAAAGGAATTTTGTTGTTTAAAAACCATCTTGGATCTATTTAGTTCATGCAGGTGTTTCTAAAATTTGATCACCGACTTCAATTTTAGTTTTAAACGGGATCGCGCTATGATCAGATCGGCGGTCGGGTCGTCTAAAGTGTGCGCCAGATAAATAGTGACTTGTTCCTTGTTAAAGAATAATACTTAAGGTGATTGTTTTCGTACAATGATTTGAACATTTATTCATAGTCAAAGGTTAGTTTTATTTTTCTTTTAAATAAGTTCTACATTTTTCTTTGTTGATAAAAAGTTTTTTATTTTTATTTTAAAGATTTGATTTTCTTATTGCTTGTTTTTTAAAACAATTTATGATTTTTCTTTTTCGGTTAAATAAGGTTTGTGTGCTGCCGGTTAAAACTTTGAAACCCTCTTAATTTTGAGTTCTTCACATTACACTTCAAGATAAACCAAAACACTGGGAATTTTAGACGTTTTTATTACTGTTATTTCATAGCTTGCCTGCACCACGCCTTGAAATTTGCAACCAAAAGACTTTAAAATAAAAGCTGAAGATGAAATCAAGCAGGAACGCAAAAATTAAATATTTTCCTTAAGTTGTAAAGTCCCTCTTTCTTAAAAGGTAGTAAAATTTTTTCCAAAACAGTCCTTTAAAACTTACAGTGGATTTTTAGTCTGGGCTGGAAACAACTTCCCTTATTTACATCTAGGTTACCGCCCATAGTGCTTTCAAGAGGAAGATACTAGCACAAGACTATGATGTATTGACACCGAAATCGGTTACAAGTTAAAATTACTTAAAGACTGAAAATATATGTTACATGCAGCGATCCTGAAATATTGCCTAAAAACAAGTCACTGGGTGAAATAATTTTTATATATCTATATGAAAACTTATAAAGCGTAAAAACCACTATAATTAAAACTTTCGTTTTGTTACAAGAGGATCAAATGCTAAAATTTTTTAGACCAGCAGATCCAGATCCTCTGTCTTCTTCATCCAGCAGCATAAAGTTGGAAACATATGACTTTGAAATGAAAACTGAAGAGGATATCAAGCAGGAACCTAAATTGGATGAAATCTCATCCGATTAGGTTCTTGTTAATTTATTACGCTGTTAGCTATAGGTATACAGGGTGTTTAAAAAATAATTCTAACCTGTATTTTATTCAATTGCTTGTCACATATCATTAAAATATTTTAGTAAAGTTGTCTTTATTAAAAAGCAGTAGGAGTGATTTTCAGTTATTACCAGTTTAGGTTTTTTAGTTGCACATATTGCGATCCTCCGCGAAATGGCCGTAACCGTCTTTCTAAATATATGATATCTATAGTGTGGTTAAAATAAAAAGACTTTAAATTAAATGCTCTAGACAAAGAGAATACCAGCACAAGGCTAAGATGCTTTAACACCGAGATTTGTTTTTAATTTAGTGTTTGAAATTATTGATTAAATGATTTGATGATATTTAGTTTAAGCTTAAGTAGAAGCCCAATATAAATGTCATAAAAATGCAGCGATTCTGAAAACTTGCCTAAAAACATGTCACTGGGTCGCAATAATTTTTATTTGCTCTTATATATCTATATAGAAACTTATAAATTGCAAAAACCACTATTATTTATTCAAAATTTCATCCTGTTACAAGAAGATCAAATGCTAAAATTTTACAGACCAGCAGATCCAGATCTCTTGCCTTCTTCATCCAGCAGCAAGTCAGAACCATATGACTTCGAAATGAAGACTGAAGAGGAGATCAAACAAGAACAACTTATATTGGATGACAGTTCATCTGAGTAAGTTGCTTTCAATTGCCAATGTGCTGTTAGCAATTAAGATTATTCTAAACCTATATTTTAGTCAGATTCCATTAAAATAATTTTGAAAAACTTAAAATATAGTCATTTTTGCTTATACTGCTGTCTTCCGTAAAATGGCCGTATATGCGTTAAACGTGAAAAAGAAAGTCTTACAGTCCCGCGGCTCTACCTCAAACCTCAAATCACCAACAACTGCATAATCAAATAAAAATGATTTTTCTAGAAAAAGTTGTTTTTAAGTTCAACAAAATAAATATTTTTAAAGCGTTCACTTTTTTAGACTAGTTTGTGAAAACTCAGGGTTAGTAAACTGCTGTTGAGTTGAAATAGAACCGTTTACCTTTAAAGCTTTTTTACCTAATTCGTCTTTCATAAACAATCCACCTGTAAAAGTTAATTTCATCTGTAATTTTTGGTTTTTGAGATATTGCAGTTGGTTTTTATTATGGAGTGACCATCTTTTTATTTGTTTGAAATTAGTATATAGTTAGTATTTTTATACATTATTTATATTTTTTATTAATATATATTTTTCCATGTTTGTTTATTTAATTTAGCCTAAGTGTTTTAAAATAATAAACAAAATCTTTTCTAGTAGCACATTTTAAAGTACAATTTTTGAAAAATATGTATATTCTTTATAAAAATAAAATTTTTTAGGGAAGCAAAGTTTTTGTCCAACATTTATAAGAAATTTATATTTTTATAGAATTTCAGAAATGCCACGCAAAAACCATTGTCTGACCTGTCTATACATTAAAATTGGACTCAAAATGTACGGGTAGAAAGTCTAATTAGGGGAAAGGGGGGCAAAATGGGATACTTAATTTTATAGGCTTATTTCTCCTATTAAATGGTCACCATTGCGTTCGTCATTTGGAATTAAGTTGGCTAGATACGTTATCTTTATGTTCTAGTTTTTAGTTTAAATGATTTAGAACTCCATCATACTTTTATTTTTGTAAAAAGTTGCTTTTGGTAAAATGGGGTGCCTATGTGGCGAAACGGGCGGGCCGGTTGTGTAATTTAGAATCAATATTTTTGTAAGACCAGTCTTATTTATTAAAATACTAAACAAGTTAAAAATACTTATTTAAAAAATAAAAAGTTGTAATATATTGTAAATACATTTATAATCATAAAATTTAGTAATTACTGAATTTATAAAGAATTACAGCGACCAAGTCATCGCTGTCGACTCTCCTACACGAATTTTATGTCAATTTTTTTGCAAAGATAACATATAATATGAGTTTCAGTGATGTTGTTATCAAAAAACAAAAATGGGTTGTAGGTTACTAGGTATAACATTTTGTCCCCATGGAAAAACCCCGTTTTGGCCCAACCCAAGTAACATTTCTTTATTTATAGCAGAAGCTAAAAGGTTGCCAGCGCCTTTCCTTAAAACCATTAGTTTCAATGTTTGGTCGCTAGCACGTTCCCATTACCCTTATATACCCTTTAGACCTCCTAAATGGGACTCCCTAATTTGTGGTGGCAACCTATGTATTAAACTCACTATAAAACCATAAGAAATAAACTCCAGCTTCGCCCTCTAGCGGTTCCACCAGTATAGAACCTTTTAGAGCCTAAAGCTATTATGCCAGGTTCTAAAAGCAACTCAGAAACGTCCTCTATCCTATTATAAAACTAGATTTGGTATTTTGGTATCCTGGCGATTCTGTTGAATACCATAATATCTTTAGAGTAAAGAAGTTTTCCTATAAAAGCTATGGCGATAGTTTAGATTCACAATGGCTATATAAAATAATTTAGGTCACAAAATTGCCAAAAATGTCAGAGTACCAAAAATATATTTATTACTTAAAAATATACCGAGTTTGTCGTTTTGTTGATGATCAAATTGCCTGCCAGATTTATTTTTCTGATAAAATCGTATCTGAAAAGCTCTCAAAACAAGAATGCTTTTTAATAGTTTTTTGATAACAAAATAACAAATATTTAAAATTAAAAAAAAAAAATCATTTACAGTATTCACCATTAAAGAAGTCTGTTTGGTTTACATAAATCAAAATTAAAGTAAAATTATTGTTAAAAACACTGCTAAAACGACTAGATAAATATTTTCTCTTTACAATGTTTTTAAAATAAATTTATATGGCGTATATGGTTTTATAGTGGTCACTTGGTTTTATTTGTTACTGTATCGCAACAAGGATTTTTTAGTGCCCTTATGAAACCAACAAAAAAGAACAATGTAAACATAGTCAACATAACCTCACTTATATTTTTTGTATTTGTTTTTAAAGTGTTTAAAAGCGTATAATTCAACACTTAATTGTTTTTTATCGTGCAATTTTGACACAATCGAGAGGGCCAGTGCAATGATATTCGTTGTGCCTGCAAGTTGGAGGGCAACCCCTTATATTGGCCGTTTAAACAGGCCTTATCTAGGCCTGGGTGTCCTACCCAGGAGGACGGAAACTCAACAATTATTAATTATTGGGCTTTAATTAATCAATCTTGCAATAGGTAGGTACCAATCTGTACCTAGGTATATCTATTATTTTTCAATACCTAAAAAAATAAAACATGAAAGTATTTACTTACTTCTGTTAGAACCCTTAAGGAAACAAGGTTTTATATGGCCGCCTATTTAAATAATATGTAATATACAGCTATGGGTAACTATAAATACAAAAGAATTAAGATTACCTTTAAGCCTTCCTATAAAACCTTTTTAAAATGCCTAAAAGTAATGGCAAAAACCAAAAGTCTTAAGTTTATATTTACCACTCTTAAAAACCGTAAGGAAACTAGGTTCTATATGGCCGCCTATCTAATCATATTTACTTTTAAACTACTGGTAACTATAAAAACAAAAGGATATAAGATAACCTTTTAGCTCTATTATAAAGTAATGAAAAAAACTAAATGACCAAAGTTTATATTTATTTCTTTTTAAAAACTTTAGGTAACGTGGTTTTATAAGACCATCTTTATAAATCAGAAATCAATAAAACCAAAAGTATTTAAAAGGAACAGAAGGAATATCAGTTTTATTATACTCCCTTTATAAATCACTTTTTGGTTGTATAACACCCCTTTAGGTAATTGGCAATATAAATTACCTTTATGTAGCCAAATTGATCCTAAAACCCATAACAGCACCCTCTAAATAACCTAGGAACCAAATTAATAAAACCTTGAGTGATAATAATGTTCCTTGGGAAACCATCAGTTAAAGTCAAACAAAAATCATACATGGTAAAGGACTAATCTTACGGGTGATGCGTTTAATTATGAATAATACATAAACCCGCTAATCGTTTAATGTAAACAAAATTTTAAAAAGTCAGTAAAAAATGTATTTACCGTGACAAAATGCGCAAGCTATTTCTACAATAAACAGCGCACAACATTAACTGTTGAGCAAAAACTAACTAAAGCTCAGCCGACCGGCACCAATCATATTGCAGAGAATTGAACCAGTCATAAGGATAAAACATCTGATATTAAGAGGTTTTATTTTTGCGCAATTTGCTTAAAACTGCGATATCCCGTTTTACCTGCCTACCCCATTTTGCCCCCATTTCCCCTACCTCTTTTTATAAGATTTATTTTATGTGAGTTTTATACAACATAAAATATTGTCGTAAAACGCGTTCATTTAAAAGGAAAAATGACACTTCTAAAAAATAACTGAAAGTTACGTCAATTAAGTCATTGTTTTTGCAAGGCCTGCTGCACTATCTACTCTTTTTAGTAAAGAGATTTAGAAGTTTCAGTATGTTTTTAATTTTACGTTTTTTGGTCAAAAATTAGATCCGCGAGCCCACTGTGTGCATTAGAAAATTCATTGACGTTGATTGTCAAAATGGCACAACTGTTTTAGACTGGATGCGCCCGTCCCACTACTTTGAGTTAAAAAGAGAGAGTAAGTAGCTGGATGACAATGTATGAGTTTAGTAAATAAAACGAGTAGACCAATGTTTAGTTATTAACTCATGTGTGTTTAATATTATTAAGTGCCCTTACTAATACATTAGTTTAAAAAGAGATGGTAAATAATCGGATAATAATGTGTAAGTTCAGTTAATGACACGATTAGATTAGTTGGTGGTACGTTCCGGAATCATATTTTGTGTCGGGGTGCCGTGCTACGTCACAGTCAGCGCCTTATTAGATGTCAAATATGCCAATAACTCAAATTCTTAAGGTATATTCGCAAAACTCTCTGTCATTTCTCTCTATTTATTTATTTTAATTGTATGTTGCGGCTATTACTAAAAGTGTTTTTGTTTCTTTTAGCCCTCAAGAAGATTTAGCTAGTTCAAATATTTCTCAATGCCTTATTGGTGATCCTTTGGATTCCAGTAACCAGACCTTGAATTATTTAAATATCGATAATAAATTTAAATATGAATCAAAGGCCACTAAAGATAATCAGTTTCAGTAGAGTGGTTTCGATGTAATGAGTGTAGTTATTAAGTGGTATCCATGCCAGCATTGCATATATAAAACGAAACGGAAAGATAGTTTAAAATGCCACATGCTTGCACAACATAAAGATATAAGCATGATATTGAAACTAATAGACTGCAAAATAAAAGCTGAAGATGAAATCAAGCAGGAGAAGCCTACGTTTGATGGCAGCTCATCTAAGTAAGTGTCTTTTTTATTTTGATGCATGAATCTTGACAAAAACTAAGTATTTTCTTTTAGTCCAGGACTCTCAACGCCTTCATATTTTATGAAAATGTTCATATTTTTTTTTCAGTCTTCATAAAACTTCATATTTTTAGAAAAACCTTCATATTTTCCCCAATGAAGAAACTTCAGTCAGAATAAGTGTGAAAATTTGCAATATTTTTCCTAGTCTTGAATTTTGAGTTCCTTTTAGTTTATTATTAGTTCGTTGCCTCTGAGAAAATCGGAATAAAGTAGGGCTTTTTTGCCTTTTGTTTTGTTATTCTTATGTTTGTTGCATTTTTTATGTTAATTCGTTGTTTTGGTCATCCGTGGTTAGTTCTGAAAAAGTCTAATTGAGCAGGGTTTTTTCATGAATTTTATTTTTTTACTCTGTAATGTTGACTTTTTTAAATGTTTGAGCTCGGAATAGGTATTTAAAGTATACCACGTATATCATCGAGTATACTTAAGTTTTCTGTGTTACTAGATGTACAGGGTGTTTTGGTATATTTCCACAAAGGTCTACTGCACTTATTTCAAGAGATAGAAAATAAGGTACCTATTTTCAAAAAATGTAGAGTAGGTCTCAAACCGCTAAAAATTATAGATGTTAATATTTTAACAGTGGCTTTAATGATATATTTAAAAAGAAAATATCTATTTTTTATTAAGTTAAATCATTAACATATTAATTTGTAGGATTTTTTGTAAGAGATTTACAATGTTTGTGTTTTTTTATAACTTTTTTTGATGAAATAGGATAAAGCCCACAACTTTTGAATTTATAATTTTTTTCTATTTCTTTGAATAATTGCAGTAGACTTTGGTTTAAAAATATGGAAACACCTTATACCTTGTTGTAAAATATGCTTTAAAAAATGTGCCTTGTTTTTGTTTGGCCATACCCCATCCAGGCCTAATTCAACTTGAAAATGTTTGTTAATACTTCTCTTAATAAATAAAATTATGAAATATATATTTTTGCTTAGTAAATGAGTTCTCCTGGTTTGACATAATAAACCAAAAAAAAATTTAATTTTTTATTCATATTTCCTTCATATTTTATTTTCTTAATTTCATATTTTTCATAATTTTATTTAAAAAGTTCATATTTTTTATATTATTTTGGTGTTTATCTGTTGAGAGCACTGAAAGTCCCTCTTTCTAGAAAGGTGTGAATAATATAAGATTTTCCCAAAAAATCCTTTAAAATTTACAGTAGATTTTTAGTCTGGGCTAGGAACACCCTTTACTTACATCTTTATTTTACTGCCCATAGTGCTTTCAAGTAAAAAAAAGTACTAGCACAAGACTAAGATGCGTTGACACCGAAATCGTACAGTAAGCGGTTAAAGACTCAAAAAGTCGAATGTAAATGTTAAATGCAGCGATCCTGAAATATTGCCTAAAAACAAGTCACTGGGTGAAATAATTTTTATTTGCTCTTATCTCTATATGAAACATTATAAAGAGTAAAAACCACTACAATTGTAAATTTCGTTCTGTTACAAGAGGATCAAATCCTAACATTTTTTAGACCAGCAAATCCAGATCCTGTGTCTTCTTCATCCAGCAGCATAAAGTTGGAACCATATGACTTCGAAATAAAAATTGAAGAGGTTATCAAGCACGAAGAACTTAAGTAAAGCCCAATGTAAATGTCATAAAAATGCAGCGATTCTGAAATATTGCCTAAAAACAAGTCACTGGGTGAAATAATTTTTATTTGCTCTTATATCTATATAGAAGTTTGTTTCCTAAAAAAAAAACTAACCTGATCTCGTCAGGAAAGTTTTTTTTTTGATATACTAACCTAACCGGGTCAGGTTGGGATAGTAACCTAACCTATCCTCGGCCCCGGGTCCACCTCGACCGAGGTAGTCCAGAGGTCGAGGATAGTTCATAGTATACCCGGTTAGGTTACTAACCAAACCTGACCAGGTTAGGTTTGTTTACTAAAAAAAAACTACCCTGATCTCGTCAGGAAAGTTTTTTTTTGATATACTAACCGAACCGGGTCAGGTTGGGATAGTAACCTAACCTATCCTCGGCCCCGGGTCCACCTCGACCGAGGTAGTCCAGAGGTCGAGGATAGTTCATAGTATACCCGGTTAGGTTACTAACCCAACCTGACCAGGTTAGGTTTGTTTACTAAAAAAAAACTACCCTGATCTCGTCAGAAAAGTTTTTTTTTGATATACTAACCGAACCGGGTCAGGTTGGGATAGTAACCTAACCTATCCTCGGCCCCGGGTCCACCTCGACTGGACAGGTCAATTCGACTTGATACGGTAAATTGGTATTTTTGATATTTTGTATTGTCGATTTTTTTCGACTTTTTGTACTTTCGACCTTTTGCACTTTCTACCTTTTGTACTTTCAACCTTTTGTTTTTCGACCTTTTGTACTTTCGACCTTTTGTACTTTCGACCTTTTGTACTTTCTACCTTTTGTACTTTCGACCTTTTGTTTTTCGACCTTTTGTACTTTCGACCTTTTGTATTTTCGACCTTATTTTTTCGACCTTTTGTACTTTCGACCTTTTGTACTTTCGACCTTTTATCCGCCGCCCAAAAAGATATCGTCAGCTGGTTTTTATCAAGTTTTATTTTATTTATTTTAGAAACATGCAAAAGGAAATGAACAGTACTCTTATTGGACGTCATAACTCTACTGTAAAACGAAAATGTCAACTCCATATAATATACCGATTCCTCTAACTCTACTTATATATAGAGTTTAATTTTTATTTTTGTTTATTTTTTTGTTGTTTATATATTATTTTATTTGTTAAGAACTTTATCTTATTTTGGTAATTTGCGTTTCTATTTTTTCCATTTTGACTTGAAGTATAAAATACACTAGTACTAGTTAAGACGACTAATAAACATTTAAGATACACCTATTTTTATTTTTACTATTGGTTCATTATTTATAAGGTTATGCTTTGTCAATAACACTTATTACTTTTAATACTTCTTGGACAATAAAGTACTTTAAATCAATTAAAAATATGTATATCAACAAAAACATTTCATTTAAAAAAAGCTAAAATGATATTCCGTAAAAAGAATTGTAATAAAAGTAAAGCCAATTTCTCAAATTTTAAAATGAAAGGTTCTTACTAGTTTGGAAATGTTTTTTAAACTTTGCCATTACAGCCAAACTTCTTTATATTTAATTTATCTCTGTACCTAAGAGTCATTTGCAGCCGTAATAGCCAAGTTTAGAAAAATATTTCCAAACTAGTAAGAACATTTCATTTTAAAATGTGTATTTGAAAACTTGGCTTTACTTTTATCTCAATTCTTGTAACGGAATATCATTTTCGCATTTTTTTACATGAAATGTTTTTGTTATGATTTCACTCCCTTTTAAAAGATTTGAAATTAGTAAAATATGCGGAATATTGTTGGAAACTTTTGCAATGCCTTATTTAAGATTTTTTCCCATGGTTTTATCGTAATTCCTATCAGCCTTCCAAAGCTCAGCTCTCTAGCGTTTCTGAAAGTGGGCAATGTTACTTTTACATAACTTTACATTTATACGGCAAGGAAATAAATTAAATTTCGATGTTTTAAAAAAAAATTCTATAGTTTTATCATAGTTCCTATAGTTTTATCATCGGTCTTCCAAAGCTCAGCTCTCCAACGTTTCTGAAAGTGGGTACATAACTTTACATGTATAGCGGAGGGAAGTAAATCAGAATTTTGGCTTGGCTTTCAGCTTTGTAGTATGTCTCGAAGTACACTAGAATTTTGATGATCTATACATGAGTCAGTGAGTGAGTGGCAATTTCGACGTTTTTTGAAATTTCAAAACTACTTTATGAAAGTCCATGAAACTTGGAGGGATTGTTAAATCTACGAAGATCTACGACTGTGCAAAGTTTGAGTTTTGTAGCTCATTCCGAAGTAGATTTTTAGATAGGTCAAATATGGGCTGAAATGTTTTAAGAAAAGATGGTACAGCAGCGAACTTGGCCCGGCACTGCCGTGCCGTTAGATACTCCTGTAAAACATTCTCATTGATTTTCTTATTGCATTCATTTCGACACTTTCCATTTTTGCTTTGTATTTTTCTGTTACGCGACAAGTCTCTATTCCATACAACAGCGTGCTTTTCACCATTGTTTCATATATGCTAAATTTTATATTCTTTTTTATCTCTCTGCTCCATAAGCTAAGACAACCAATAACCTTTTTTGCTTTTACTATTCTTTTTTCTGGTTCTTTACAGTCTGTTCCTGTCTTATCAAATGTGACACCCAAGTATACATACTCATTGCATGGAGATATTGTTTGTCCATTTTCTAGTTCTAATTCACTTGATTCGGTATTCTTTCGTTAACTTTCTCATCATATACTCCATGTCTTCTTTATCATTAGCTACAATTACTTGGTCGTCAGCAAAATGTATTGTGTATATTGTAAATCGGTCGTTAAGTTGTATTCCCATGCCGTGTACTTTGCGTTTCCAGTTTTTTAGAGCTACTGCGATATATATTTTAAAAAGAGTTGGAGAATGTCTTAAAGCCTTTCGTTACCAGGAATTGTTTTGAAAGTCGATTTCCATTTTTAATTCTAGATCTTGACCCTTGGAATAGTTCTTTTATTGCTTTTATGTATGTATGATTGATATTAGTCTGCTCTAACACTGTCCATAATTTTTCTTATGAAACGGTATCATATGCTTTTTGTAGGTCCACAAAGGTAATATGAGTCTCTATATTTCTGGCGCTCCTTTTCTCAATTACTTGTTTAAGACAAAAAACATTATCACTACAAGATCTGCCTGCACGAAATCCACTTTGCTCTTCTTCTTATTGTTCATGAAAATCATTCTCTATTAGATCTCTAAGAATCCTACCGTTCAATCTACTTAGGGTACTGGTTACTGAAATTCCTCTGTAATTGTTGCAATCCAGCTTGTTTCCTTTTTTATGTATTGAGGATATGAATGCAATTTTCCAATCATCAGGTACTGGATGTCCTTAATGCATTGATTGATAATATATGTGAGATTTTCGAGTAGTTTCGCTGATCCATATTTAAGCATTTCAGCATATATTCCACCAGGTCCGTTAGCTTTTCCGGATTTAAGCTTTTTAATACCATTCTTTATCAT
Organism: Aspidapion aeneum; assembly: GCA_963576565.1. NCBI lineage: Eukaryota > Metazoa > Arthropoda > Insecta > Coleoptera > Brentidae > Aspidapion > Aspidapion aeneum. The sequence goes on along the minus strand of OY755039.1, from coordinate 448,622 downwards.
TTCTTTTTCGATGATTCCTTCCTCTCCATGTACTTCTATGTCTCTCCACGGAGAGGCTGCCAGATATTCGGGTCTCGTCTCCTGCACAGCAGCAGTCCCTTATAGTGTTCTGTCCGTTGGTCTGGTTTGATGATCTGGATGTTTACTTTTTCGATAGATACGTCAGTGCTGTATTAATTGGTTTTAAAATATTTTCGGTTTTTTGTTAGCTTAAAATTACCCGATATTAGCTCACACATATACTATACTATAGTAGTGTGAGCTATGGTGATCCTAATTTTTGCGAGAAAAAAAAGTTGCTCCGATTTCAAAATTTTTTATATATCTTTGCGTTTCAGATGATTTTGAAACTTTTTTGTTGGGCCGTCTGTCTGTCTGTCTGTCTGTATGTCTGCCTGTAACGACAAACGCGCATAACTCAAAAACCGCTTGGCCGATTTTAATGAAATTTGGTACCTAGGCTGGGTCTTGGGTCGAGATAGTCCCATTTAAAAATGAACAAAATCCACCGAACACAAACCAAATAAAAGGGTGTGGGTAGATTTCAAAAATTAGAGTTTATGTGAAAATATGGCGTGTGTGATATCAAACGAAAGGTAATTGAGTCCGGAGTTTAACAAAATACATTTTAGTTTTTTGTTTTTTTTAAGGGTGGGGGTAGATTTCAAAAATTTGAGTTTAAGTCAAATCATGGCTTGTGTGGTATCAAACAAAAGGTAATTTAGTCCGGAGTTGAATAAAATATATTTCAGTTTTTAGTTATATTAGCTCACACGTACACTATAACTATAGTACCTAGTGTGAGCCTAGGGGCCCAATATTGGCAGAGTATTTTTATTAGTTAGTGAACAGTCTCATGCGTTGTCCTGTACACTTGCGCAAAAATCTTTTTACCTTGAAAGATTTGGTAGCCATTTTGTGTTTGTTTAATGCCGTATTCCATTGGGGAAATGAGTGCAGCACTAGTGCACAACTGGCTCAGTGTTTGCATTCCATTGACATGCACTTTTTCAGTTTTCGTATTCCATTGAGGAACTTATAAATTCAGTTTTGCACTGAGTGCGGCTTTTTTGACACCGGCTCTGAGGGCTCGTGCCGCACCGAAAACTTTTTCCCGCCATTAATTTTAAACGCTTATTATTGTCGTGGGACGTAAAAATGAGTGAAAATAAAGTTGTTAGCGATTTTTTATTATTTTCTTCGCTGCTAAGTAGTAGCAGCGATGAAGATGAAGAAGAACAGTTCTGTGCAATAAAAACAATGAGAACGGAAACCCCAAAAATAAAAAACTTTATTGAAAATGTGGTTTACCGATTTAACAACAAACAGGTAAGTAGATTTGTATGGATCTGGTTGACTGGGGCCCTGGGACTAATTTTTCCGACAGTTGGGGTTTTCTGGCAGCTATGATTATAAGTAAAAATAAATGTATTTTTTAGTTCAAGAAACACTTTCGGCTCGAGATGAGCACTGCAGAATTCCTCATAAATAAATTCAAGTTGCCTCAATTTTGTCCAAAAAAAGAACAAAGGGGACGAAACCCCATTAGCGCTGAGGCACATGTCTTGCCATTTTTATGGTATGTTAAAACACCCTTACGCTTAGCTGTTAGGTTAGGCTATGTTCTTGTTGAATGGAAATTTGTTCAAAAATATTTTCTTCAAAAACTTTTTTGAACAATTTTCCTTATGAAAAAAACTTTCAAAGAAAATGTTTTTGAACAAAAGAATTTTAATAAAATGTTTTCAAACAATTTTTTGTTTGAAGGAAATATTTTTACATAATTTTCCTTTTCAAGAAAATGTTATTGAAGTATTAATATTACTTTCGAACAAATGGATTTTGAACAACATGTTTTTGACCAAATTCTGCAAGGCAGGAAAGTTAGGTTTAGTTGAAAGAAAGTTGTGAAATATTATATATGTATACAAGGTGTTTCGAATACTTAGGTTCAAATTTTGGGAGCATAAAGTACACTTCTGGTTAGGGTTTTTTGAAAAACAAGCGCGAAATATAGATAACTACTCTATCTGTTGGTATACGAGCACAAGCCTGCATTCAACAAGGAGGTGGGCATTTTTAAAATATTCTTATTAACTTTTTTTAAATAAAATCATTATTTATTTATTTGACGAATTTTATTTATCTTAGGATAATATTTATCGTCGTGTAACTTTGAAAGAAATAAAAATATACCGGTGTCGTTGGCCTGATAAAACTACAGGTTGTGTGACATTTTTTTCAAAAATGAGATTTTTGCATAATCAATTTGCCCTATTCATAATGGATATACTATAAAAAATTATTTGCAAGAAAATGTTATATTAACGTTGCTTAAAGCAAGAATAAAAAAGAAGTTCTACAGCTCATAATGGCATACCACACTAAGGTCACTCTATCACGATGTTAGGAACTTCGTGATATAGTGACCTTATACCACACGAGTGCGATTTTTCATTTTCCGCGTGTTCCATTGAAACTGCACTCGGTGCAAATTTTTGACAGCACCGTTTCAGTGTCAGTGCACCACCAGTGCTGCACTCATTTTCCCAATGGAATACGGCATAAGATTAGTGTCGAAAACTAACCTCAAAACGAAAAGCAATCTTTAAAATTTGTTTTTAGTAGTGTTTAAGTAGTTTGAAGCTTGGGACTGTATCAGAAGAGACAGATTTCCAGAAATTGAATTGAGGTAAGCCGTGTCTTAGTTTTTTATTTATTATAGTTCTAGACTAAGAGCCCAAGCGCCCAGACGTAAGATATTTTTGATCGAGTCGCATTTTTATGTGCATGGGCCAGCACTACCAACTGCACAGAATAGGGCTGTCTAACAAAACATATGATCAAATCCAAGATGTCTTCCATGGGACAAACAAACCGATTTCCCATAAGCCGTAATGTTAACAAAAACGTAAATTTTACAAAAACGACAAGAGCTTTAGTCTCAAAAATTAATCAGTTTTAAGAATAGATCCTTTGTGCATATGAGAAAAATGCGTTTTTCTTAAAAATATTAAACTAAAGCGAGAAAATCTGAAATAAAAGGGACCATGTTTTCTTCAAAAAAGTAGGTTATGTTTTTGTTTATTTTTTTTTTTAAATCTTTTTTCTAGTTTTTTTCACTTATTTTGAATTATTACATGGGCGCACCAAGGGGGCGGGGGGCTAGGGGGCCGGACCCCCCAAACCACATATTTTTTTAGATATTTTCCATATATTTCATGAGTAAACAGAAAAAATAGCATAAAGTACATCATGAGACCTCTGGGGCCCCCCAAAGGTTTTTGACCAATGAATCAATGAACTATCAGCCCAAGGTAGGGGAAAGTAGTTCTATTCAAAGAGCTCACTTCAAGGCTCACTTAACAGAGACGAAATTGAAATAGACTAAACTTTTCTCATCAGATTCAGGTTTTCTATTAGGATCTTTTGTTGTACTTGACTAAACCTTTTGCTAAGTAATAGGCCTTCTATAGCATTAAACTGTGAAAAATATTTCACTATGATTTTTAGGTTTAGACAAAGTTTAATCACGGATCATCTTAACAAAGGTGATCCATGGTTTAATTGTTTTAACCCTCCAGTAGTAAAATGAAAAAGAGGCACAACTTATAGGTAGGTCAGTCCAACAGATCAATATGCACATATAAGTTCCAACCAAGGTTGGTCAAGCAAACTTCTAATAAGTACTTTACAAAATATGTTTATTTAAAAAAATATAAGTAAACATTATATAAAAAAAAAACTTGCAAAATTAAAATACAGTTTTTTCTTGTCATTGGCCTCACACACTGTACATCACCATATGATTTTCCATGAACTATAATACATAGGGCTTAAGTACGGTCAAATTCATTAGCTCACAACAGTAAGTACTGTTCAAATTTTACAACAGTACAATATTCGCTGTTGTATTACTACTGTTACTATTACTTTTATTACTGTTTTTTTGTAACAATATTTGCTCAATTATGTATCTAAAAGTTTATGCAAATAAACATATACTCTACTCTACAATTGGGCGTAACAGCATATGACCCATTAGGAGTATTAGAACCCAAATTTTTTTGAGAGAAATTGAAAAAAATATCTGAGAGAACTTATTTGTTTTTCTTGTGGTCATCAAAGTCAACAAAGATTACTTTTTTATCCATCTATTATTAATGATGGCAAAAAATTTTTTTTTGCTAATAAGCTCAGTACATCACCGGAGAAATTTCACAACAGGACTTGCAGTAGGTCCAGTCAGATACTATACAAATTTTACGGTGTACAAGTTTTAGGTGTCAAAAAGCATGGAAATAAAGGAAAATTTGCACCAAAATAGTTTAAGATAAAAAGAGGTTTGAGTTAGGGAGACTGTCAAACTCACCAGTTTATTCTAAACTGTTTTGAGGTCTGTAAAATAAATATTTATTAAAGAAAAAGAAACTTTGATGATACAGGACTTCACTCGACACTATACAGGACGCTACACTACCAAAAGTTTATTTAAGGTTCTGTAGGATGGTGTACAAATTTGGTTCAGCTCATTATTCACACTTTAACCTCATATTGTTTTCCTTTTCTTTCTTCTCGGGACCCTTTTTTCAACCATCATTTTTAAAATTTTTCAACTGTTTTGAAACAATGGATGAATGGATATTCAGGAGAGACCCAGTCATGATCATGGCTGTATTGTATTGCCTAGAATAGTAAAAATATCATAGTGAAATATTTCTTACAGTTTAACACAATTCTATGTTACACTTCTGCAAAAGGTCCACTCAAGCACAAAAAAAGATCCCAATAGAAAATGTTGCCAAAATGGCAGTTGCACATTTATCCAAAACAAACCTGACAAAAAACTTTCGAATATTTCAATTTATCCTCTGTTAAGTCAGGTAATAGAGCACTTATCCACTTTCTTTTCCCTTCTTTGAGCTGATACCTAGTTCATTTAAATCAAGATGATTTTTTAAGGTCAAAATACTTGGCATTCCATCAAAACTAACATTATCAAGCTCTCCCCAGCTGCCACAATTCATAACAGCACAGAAACTAATAATAATGATTCAAACTGAGTAAAAAACTGGAAAAAAAGTAAAAAAAAACAAAAGTAAATAAAAACATAACCTGACTTTTGAACAAAACATGGTCCCTTTTATTTGAGATTTACTGGCTTCAATTGATTTTTTTTAAGAAAAACGCATTTTTCCCATGTGTACAAAGGTTCAATACTTAAAACAGCATCTTTGTTGTAAGTTAAATCGTTTCACTTTTTTTAAAAATTACGTTTTTGTTAACATTGCGGCTTATGGGAAAACGCTTTGTTTGTCCCATGGCGACCATCTTGGATCGAAAAACAGCTGATCGTGACAGTTCGTTAGACAAGCTAATACCCAAACAAACTTTTGATTTATAAAAATGCATGGACGAAAATTCCATTCTTAAATTTTGTAAGGCTCAAGGGGAAGGGACGTTTAGCCTTGCCTTGTTACACTTAATGATATTTTAATGTATTTTTTTCTTGCAAATGCATTACGAAAGGGGAGGGGGGTCAAAAATCCTGAATCCTCAGGACTCATAGGTTAGGTTAGATAAGAAAGACCCAGTGCCAGGTGAAGGTAGTAAGTAGTGATGAGTTGCTGTTTTTTGTTACTTAATATTAGGAAAAGCAGCTTTTCTAAAAAGCAGTTTACAATATGTAAAAGTGGTGTTTTAGGTAAAAAGAACCTTTTTTTTCCAAGAAAAATTTACTTGCTGTGTGAAACATCAAGAAGCTGCTTTTATAAAAAAAATAGCAGGTTTGCCCATCACTAGAAAGTAAGGGTAATTAATAAATGTATCATATTTTAATATTCAAAAAACCAATATTTTGTCATGTAAATGTAAATAACAGATGTTAAACTTCAAGATATACCATTAGAAATTGTCATCTAGGTTTTTGTGCACACTGAAAATTTTAGATGAATTACTGTTATTTCATAGTTTGTCTGAACCACACCTCATATTGTTTGCATTCAGCATGAACCTGGAACTAACAGACTTCAAAATAAAAGATGAGATCAAGCAGGAGAAGCCTACGTTGGATGGCAGCTCATCTAAGTAAGTCTCTTTTTTATTTTAATCTAATTTTTTAGTTGTAAAATCACTCTTTCTAAAAAGGTATTAATAGCAAAAAATAGTCGTAAAAAATGCTTTAAAACTTACACCAGATTTTTAGTCTGGGCTAGAAACAATTCCCCCCCCCCCCCCCCCCACGACTTACATCTTTACGCAGTGAAAGCTGTAAGCTCATAGTGGTTTAAAGAGAAAGATATTACCACTAGACTAAGATGCGTTAACACCAAAATCGGTTAAAATTACACTCTTTAAAGACTGAAAAAGCCGAATATTAAATGCAGTGGTGCATGAAATATTGCCTGAAAACCAGTCACTGGGGTGCAATAATTTTTATTTGCTCTTATATCTATATGAAAAGTTATAAATTCCCTGCCTTCTTCATCTAGCAGCATAAAGTCAGAACCCTATGAGTTCGAAATGAAAACTGAAGAGGATATCAAGCACGAAGAACTTATATTGGATGACAGCTCATCTGAGTAAGTTCATTTTAATTTAATACACTGTTAGCTATAGGTATACAGGGTGTTTCAAAAATAATTCTAACCTATATTTTATAAGCCATTCAATTGCTTGACAGATATTATTAAAGTATTTTAGAAAAATTTGTTGAGTCGATAGAAACCTAAACCTACGTTCTTTAGTTGTTTTTATTAAAAATCAGTAGGTTTAAATATAGTAATTTTTATGCAAAGAAGAAAGATGGAAAATGTGCTATGTGTGGATCGATAAAAATCAAAACGAATTTTATACTTCACACTAAGGCAGTGTTGCCACCTCTACCGATTTTTCGGTAGATCTACCGATTTAGCCTTTCACTTTACGATATACCGAATTACCATAGTTTTCTACCGATTTTTTTTTTCAATATAAACTTGTTTTTTTTTGATACGGCTCGTAATCGCGATTAAAAAAAAACACCATAAATAAAATATTCTTTTTATGTAAGATTCTTTGTAGAATAAAAATTTTATTTCAAGCCATTGTTTTTAAATGTGTTTTTATGGCGCCATCTCTTGGATTTTGCGATATACTCAGCCGGCAGCCGCAAGCGGCATTTAAGATCAGGCTATTATAAACCCAGAGGTTTTTTTTATAATATTATCTACCTAATAGGGACCTATTGCAATAAAGCCAGGCACAAATTGTGCCGGGCACTATATTGACAGTTTCACATTATAAGAACAGCTGTCTTCTTTTAAAATAAGGCCATTGTGTATTATAAGAGCCGGAATTAGTAGTGACGCCACAATTAATGGAAAATAAACGACTGGATTTCTAAATTCGACTTTGGTATGTCAATTTTGAAAGATCAACTGTCAGTTTTTAATGCATACTGTCAATATAGTGCCCGGCACAATTTGTGACTGGCTTTATTGCAATAGGTCCCTAGTATGTACCTAATGTTTTTATTTAATTCTTAATTTTGGTATTTTGTCAGTAAAAACAAATCGTAGAAATACAATTTACCTACTAAATCAATCCAAACTATCGATAGTTCTCCAGCACTGCTTGCTAAGATGAATAAAAAATCTACCGAAATCTACCGATTTTTCTCGAAGCCTTCTACCGAAGACCACAGGGTCGAGGGTGACAACATCGCTAACTTGCGAGTGTCAGAAGGAGAGGGAAGAGTGGATCACACTGGCATATCTGTCTATGACAAGTTTCGTCCATTAATGTGGTATTAAAAACCATGTAATCACGTAGCAACTAAAAGGCCGTACTGCCCGAAGCATATGCAAAGAAGAAAGATGAAAAACGTGCTGTGTGTGAATCGATAAAAATCAAAACGAATTTTATACTTCACACAAAGGTATGTGTGGGCAGTACGGCTTTTTAGTTGCTACGTGATTACGTGGTTTTAATACCACATTAATGGACGAAACTTGTCATAGATGGCGCTTCGGCGTCTCAGACAAGCGATGCCAGTGTGCTTAAACTTTCGAGCGCTCGAGCCAGGCCGCTAGATGGCGCTACACCTTGGAGTTTACTCGCATTGCACCGCCGCGAGTATTTCATATGTAGGAGTTGGTTTTGGTTAAAATTGGCTTACCTGGGTTTGCTGTTCTTTACTGATGACGTGAAACACACAGAAACGTACGTTTAGAGATGCAACCTTGTGTAAGTAGGAAAACAACCAAAATCAACTCTTCCCTCTCCTTCTGACACTCGCAAGTTAGGCACGGCACACATACCTTTGTGTGAAGTATAAAATTCGTTTTGATAGTAATTTTTAGTTATTGCCATTTCAGGTTTTTTAGTTGCACATATTGCGATCCTCCGCGAAATGGCCGTAACTGCGTTATAGGTAAAACAGAAAATCGCGTTAAAAGTTTTTATGGTTCCCGACTTTTGAGGAAATTGTTCGATCAATTAGATGTCCAAATATGCCAATAACTCAATTTTCAAGTTTTTCGTAGTTACGGCAATTTTGCGTTGGACGGCAACATAGGTTCTACCTATATTTTGTTAAAGTTTAAAATAAAACGCGTTTAATGACTTCACTAAATACATATTTATCTTTAAAAGAAAGAACATTTGTCATTCTATTTTCTTATTTCTTTCGCAAAACAAAGTACTAAGAACTACTAAGCTGATATTTTAAGCTCTTAGTGCTAACGGATAAATAATAAAAAAGTACATTAAACAGCAGAATATGTACAGAAAAGATTTCCCACTAAAGTTTAGGATTTTTTTTTTAAAATACTACTTTTTACATTCATATTTATTGTTTATCTGTTTTGGCAAACAGCAGCTACTATACTTGATGTTGTATTAAAGTGGGACCGCGTCATCAAAACCGTGATGGACGGGAAGGGAGTAGAGGGGTACATACAGTGGCCCGCACTTCCTGTAATTTTTTTATTGGTATTGCCCAACAAACAATTAAAGTTGTAACGACGAAACCCCAACTAGAAAGAATTTCTTAAAAGTAACCGCAACGTACTCCCGCTACGTCTCAGTATACCATACAGCGACGTTATAATTCCCTAAGTGGGGAACCAATTTCTGGTTATAACTACTTGGCCAAGTGTTTAAAGTCACTGTAGTAACAACTACACTACTACGTCGTAGCCAGGTATCTACTACGTCGTAGAGGCTGTTTTTTTTCCGTAATGGCATAAAAGTTGCGATGTAGTTGCAATAATATAATCGCTTAGTTTTTTTGTTTGGTTATGGTTATAATATGAACTATGTTATCCAAAAGTGTGAGAATTTACGAGCAGAGGATCAAAATTCGAGTGCGACGCAAAGTTTTTTGTATAACATGCATTATATATATATTGCAAAAAACCGGTGCGCCCGTAAAATTGAGCCGTTTTCTGGTAGCTGATGGAATTTTTGTGTTGTGATTTTGGAGGTTATGTTTTCATAATCGACAGTTAACTCCAACAAATGGTGCTTAAGAAGAGCATTTTTGGTAAACTTCAACTAATTTGTTTATAAAATAGTATGGCTCTTTAATATGAGCTCATAAAACGACAACAAAAATATTAAATTTTCTTTCTTACATAAAAACATGGCGTCCCAAACTATATTCCCTGATAGTCGAAAAGGTTACTTGAAAGTAGTTGCGGCTTTAAAGTTGATCCAAAAAGTTATTTTGTCTACATTGTTACATCAGATGTTACTATGATGACACAATCTTTTGTGGTAAAAATTAAAGTTATAATGTAGTTGTCGGATACACTTGTTTGGGACTCCAATGAAGCTTAACTTTCTAGTGGTAATTAAGTAGGATATAAAAGTCAGGGCGACTACGAAATAACGACTAAAAAGAAAGTAAAACTTTAGCAACGTCCTATTGTGGTAGAGAAGACTATCAAAATCGACTATCAAGAAACAATCCTATGAAGTAGTTTAGAGGGTCGTTTTTACGAAACATCTACTATTTCCTGATACTAAATAGTAGTTAGAACTAAAAAGTAACAAATTTTGGTTGGGATCACCACATTTCTACTATAAGAAAGTAGCAAAGCCTTTAGAACATGTAGCCGCTACTATAAATGTTAGTTGGGTTGATTCCCAAAACGAGGCACTGCACTAATTAGTCATTTTACTTGCTTTTTACTTATGTCTTCTTCTAAACGATTTTATTAGAAAGAAACATATATACTCTTGTCTGGTTGTTACGAACATATTGATTTAGCTGGGATTTGACGTTGTCTATTCGTTGTTGTTTTGACTGTTTTAATGTCAAACAAATTGGGACTGACTTTTTACAAAACAAATTACCGTTTTTGCAACTAAATCAATATTTGCGCACATTTTAACATAAATTTGGATTCTTTTTTATGTCTCGGATGTTTATTTATTAGGTAAGTACCTATTTTATCTCTCCTTTAAAAGATGTCGGTGTTTTATTATAGACATATAAAGCGGCACACTGCAGGTACAAAGTGAAACAACAATTTTTTGGGGTTTCTTTACTTAGATTTTGCCACAAAATTTGGTTTACCATAGCTTTAACGCGGTGCCACTTATATACATCCTCAACTGTAGGTAGTAAGTTTGATACAACCCGTTACCATAACAATGACGATCGTTCTTAATGTATATGCGCAAAATCCTGTGACAATTCTCTCTATGTCGTTATTTTAATTTTAAGTTGGGGAAATTACTAAAAGGGTTTTTTTATCTTTCAGTCTTCATGAAGATTCAACTAGTTCAAATATTTCTGAATACCTTATTGGTCATTCTCTGGATTCGAGCAACCCGATCTTAAATTATTTAAACGTCGAAAGTAAGTTTAAATATAAATCAAAGGACACTCAGTTTCATTGTGAGCAGTGTACTTTTCGATGTAAAAATAAGTATTACTTAGAAACGCACATGATCACCCATAAAAACAAAAACGAGATTAAGTGGTTTCCATGCCAGCATTGTACATATAAAACGCAACTGAAAAGGGAATTAAAAACACACATGTTAATACATAAAGACATCCATAGAGACGAGATGAAATGGTTTTATTGCGCACATTGTAATTATAAAACTAAATGGAAAAATAATTTAGCAACACACATGTTAGTACATAAAGACATGAGGGAAGTAGAGTGGCTTCAATGTGATAAGTGTAGTCATAAGACTAAATATAAGCAATGTTTAAAAACTCATATGAACATCCATAAAGACGAAAACAAGATTAAGTGGTTTCAATGCTTCCATTGCAATTATAAAACCAAACTGAAAAGTAATTTAGCACGACACATGCTTAGCCATAAAGTGATTTTAGGTGTTTCCAGTGCAAAAAGTGTAGTTTTAAGACAAAATACAGTAGAGCTTTTAAACAGTATGAGATAACACATAAAGAAGTTAATCAAGTCGAGTGGTTTCACTGCGCTCATTGCTATTTTAAAACTGAGCGAAAAAGTCGTTTAAGAGAGCACATGCTTATACATAAAGTTATAAGTTAAGTGATTTTAATATTGGTAGGGTTCTAAAATAGAATGTGATAGTTCATGGATACTTCATGGATACTTAAACAAATCAAAGTGCCTTCAGTGTGTTTCTTGAAATTAAAAATGTGTTACTAGTGGGCTTTCTTCTTGTTCTTTTAGAGGCAATCATTGTTTTGGAAAGGAACATGTTATAAGACAGATCCCCGTGATCAAATTGTAGTATAGCGTTTAAATATCTTAGGTGCAAAACTGGTAATAAAAGTAAAGAGAGTAATGGGTACACCACGTTTGATTTATTTATATTTCTATCCTTTTCCCTCAGATCAATAATAGTATTTTTTGGTACGTTTATTAAAGGTACTTTTTAGGTACGGAAAATATTGGGGACCTAAGGGAAAGTAAGTTTATCGCATTTCAAAAAAAAGTTCTGGATCAGTAACACAACACAAATACCTATTAATAAATATTATAAATAAATTTTTTTAAGTTGATAAAAAAATTACACTAAAAAGTAAAAAATAATTTGGCACATTTCTGTTTACAACAGTCTAGATTTAACAATAGCTTTAATGGCACATTATATATTTTTAAGTTCGATATAAAATCGTGGCGCGTAAATTGGTGGGTATCTTTAATAATCGCACCACGATTTTATATCGAATTTAAAAATATACAATGAGTTATTAACACTATTATTAAATCTAGACTGTTGTAAAAAGAAATCGTTCAAATAATTTTTTACTTTTTAGTGTAATTTTTTAATAAAATCGTTCAACTTAAAAAAAAAATGTATTTAAAATATTTATTAATAGGTATCTGTGTTGTGATACTGATCCAGATATTTTTTGTGAAATGCGATACACAATTTCAATATATCAAGAAGTATTTTCTGATAAAATCCCAGGTTTTTTTAATTCGACCAGTGGTATTCGTGCGGTATCATGAATAAAATAATTAGACGCAATTTTTTTTTAAACAATAAATATTTTTGAAATTCTCATTTTTTGCTAAAAAACTGTCGTCTTTCTTTTTGATATACAGTTTTTATGTATTAAAAAATTACATTTATTTATATTTGCCTCTCGCTGGACCCCTACGAGAAAAAAATTATTAATTTCTTCAAAATTATTATATGAAGTATTTTTCTCAAAATGAACAAATATTCAATTAGCCGTCCCTAAAAAGTATGAAAAGTAAAACTGCATCCTATTTCAAAACCATAAGACAATTTTAAACCCGTTTTTCTTAAAATGTAAAATTTTTAATGGGACGGCAGTATAGTCTAGTCAAATTAGATTCCTTTTTTATACTTTCTACATATTAATTGCCGTTCCTTGGCGTAACTTTACGTCGCGTGGCCACCCACTGTCTTTGTTTTCCTCTCCCCCATTTATATTAATTTTTAGATACTCTGCCGGTGCTGTATTATTTTCGTTTTCTTTTTGTTAGCTCTGCATTACCCCGTATTTTTATTAGTTAGTGAACAGTCTCATGCGTTGTCCTGTACACTTGCGGAAAAATATTTTTACCTTGAAAAATCTGGTAGCCATTTTGAGTTTGTTTGAGATGAGTGTCAAAAAACTAACCTCGAAACAAAAAGCATTCTTTAAAATTTGTTTTTAGTGGTTTTAAGTACTTTGAAGCCTGGGACTATATCAGAAGAGATATATATTCAGAAATTGAATTGAGGTATTCGGTAAGCCGTGTCTTAGTTTTTATTTAATATAGTACCATATTGAGAGCCCAAACGCCCAGACGCAATTTATTTTCGATAGAGTGGTACTTATATGTGCATTGGTCAGCGCTTTTAACTGCACAGAATACCAAAACAAACTTTTGATTTGTAAAAATGCATGGATGTGTTATATATCTATTCTTTGTAACACTCAAGGGGGAATGGAGGTTTAGCCTTGCGTTAAACTTAATGATATTTTGATGTAATTTTCTCTTGCAAATGAAGGAAAGGGGAGGGGGGTCAAAAATCCTGAATTTTTCTGTTACCTAATTTAGGAATATGCCCTTATTAGATAGTAAAGGGACTCACAGGTTAGGTTAGATAAGAAAGACCCAGTGCCTGGTGAAGCTAGTAGGTACCTATCCTTTAATTATATAACACTCAAGGGGGGGGAGGGGGGTTTGGCTTTGTGGTACACTCAATGCTTTTTAAATGTGTTTTTTCTTGAACTTTAAGGACATTCCCTAAGTAGTGATGGGTTGATGTTTTTTAAATTCCCCTTGGTTAGCTGCTATTGCAGCAAGCAGCTTCCTGCTACTTAATAGCAGCTTTTCTAAAAAGCGGTTTATAATATGTATAAGTAGTGTTTTAGGTAGAAACAACCTTTTTTTTCCAAGACAAATTGACTTGCTGTGTGAAACATTCAAGAAGCTGCTTTTTTGAAAAAATAGCAGGTTTGCCCATCACTAGAAGTAGGGGTCATTAATTAATGTAAAGTTTTTTTAGGTAAATAGGGAGACCATATAAGTTATTTTAATAAACTGTCCTAAAAAAATTTGTTGACCAAAAAAATCCAATTAAAAAAAACACATTGTAGAAACTTTGATCTTTTTTCGACAAAAAGCAGGTGACATTTTCGTTTTGCTCAAAAAGCCAAACTTGTCCAGCCTTATCTGGATGTATCACCTTATTTTAAAACTGCTGATTCCAAGTTTTTAAAATTTTTTTAAATACTGGATATAAATGCTATTTAATGCCTCAGTTAACCATTGAAGAAATTTAGTATTAATTTTGTCCGTGTCTTTCTTCTTACTTCCTATCAAAATAAAGATATAAAATTAACACTAAATTTGTGCTTAAAGATGGGTAAATGGGTCATAAAGAATCTTTTATAAAGTCCATATAGTCGACTGGATCATATTTTAATATTCAAAAAACCAATATTTTGTCATGTAAATGTAAAATAACATGTTAAACTTCAAGATATACCATTAGAAATTGTCATCTAGGTTTTTGTGCACACTGAAAATTTTAGATGAATTACTGTTATTTCATTGTCTGCAGTCAGCATGAATCTGGAACTAACAGACTTCAAAATAAAAACTGAAGATGAGATCAAGCAGGAGAAGCCTATGTTGGATGGCAGCTCATCTAAGTAAGTGTCTTTTTTATTTTAATTTAATTTTTTAGTTGTAAAATCACTCTTTCTAAAAAGGTGTTAATAGTAAAAAATTGTCGTAAAGAATGCTTTAAAACAGCTCTCCCCCATAACTTACATCTTTAGGTTACTGCTGTAAGCTCATAGTGGTTTAAAGATAATGAGAATACTAGCACAAGTCTAAGATGCGTTAACATCAAAATCGATTATAAGTTAAAATTACAGTCTTTAAAGACTAAAGAAGCCGAATATTAAATACAGTGATCCTGAAATATTGCCTCAAATCCAGTCACTGTGGTGCAATAATTTTTATTTGCTCTTATATCTATATGAAAAATTATAAATGATAAAAACCACTAATATTCAAAATTACGTTCTGTCACAAGAGGATCAAATGCTAAAATTTTTCAGACCAGGAGAACCAGATTCCCTGCCTTCTTCATCTAGCAGCATAAAGTCAGAACCCTATGAGTTCGAAATGAAAACTGAAGAGGATATCAAGCACGAAGAACTTATATTGGATGATAGCTCATCCGAGTAAGTTCCTTTTAATTTAATACTCTGTTAGCTATAGGTATACAGGGTATTTCAAAAATAATTCTAATCTATATTTCAAAGGCCATTCAATTGCTTGTCAGATATTCATAAAAAGTATTTTAGAAAAATTTGTTGAGTCGATAGAAACCTAAACCTATGTTCTTTTATGTTTCTTAGTTGCATATATTGCGATCCTCCACGAAATGGCCGTAACTGTGTTATTGGTAAAACAGAAAATTCCGTTTAAAGTTTTTATGGTTCTCAGATCTTGAGGAAATTGTTCGATCAATTAGATGTCCAAATATGCCAATAACTCAATTTTCAAGTTTTTCGTAGTTACGGCAATTATGCGTTGGACGGCAGCATAGGTTTCAGCTATCTTTTGTTAAAGTTTAAAATAAAACGCGTTTAATGATTTCACTAAATACATATTTATATTTAAGAGAAAGAAAATTTGTCATTTTATATTCTTATTTCTTTCGTAGTTGTTTTAAAACAACAAAACAAAGTAATAAGAACTATCAAGCTGATATTTTAAGCAGTAAATGTTAATGGACAAATAAACCAAATAAAAGGGTACATTAAACAGCAAAACATGTATAGAAAAAATTTCCAACTAAAGTTTATTATTTTTTTTCTAAAGTACTACTTTTTACATTCATATTTAAATATTTATTGTTTATCTGTTTTGGCAAACACCAGCTATTAGGTAGTAAGATTGATACTGCCCGTTACCATAACAATGACGATCAAATAGTCACTTACTCCCGTCTCCAGCTGCTAAATTTGGCGTAAATTCTTAAGGTATATGCCTAAAACCCTGTGTCATTTCTCTCTATTTAGTTATTTTAATTTTAACTCGGGGAAATTACTAAAAGGGTTTTTTTATCTTTCAGTCTTCATGAAAATTCATATAAAGCAAAACTGAAAAGGGAGTTAACAAGACACATTCTAAAACATGAAGACATCCATAGGGATGGAAACGAGATTAAGTGGTTTCCATGCAAGTATTGCAAATATAAAGGGAAACGGAAAGATAATTTAAGAAGACACATGCTAATAATACATCAAGACGAAAACGACATTAAATGGTTTCCATGCAAACATTGTACATATAAATCGAAACGGAAAGATCACTTAATAAGCCACATGCAAAAACATAAAGACATAAGTGAAGTAGAGTGGCTTCGATGTGCACAATGTACTTATAGGACTCAATATAAGCCTTATTTACGAAAGCATATGATCAACCATAAAGACGGAAACGACATTAAGTGGTTTCCATGCAAGCATTGCACACATAAAACGAAACGGAAAGATAATTTAAGAACACATATGCTAATGCATGAAAATATCCTTAGGGACAAAAACGAAATTAAGTGGTTTCCATGCAAACATTGTACATATAAATCGAAACGGAAAGAAAGTTTAAGAAGACACATGCTAACACATAAAGACATAAATGAAATAGAGTGGTTTCGATGTGAACAATGTACTTATAGGACTCAATATAAGCATTGTTTAAAAACGCATATGATCGTCCATAAAGACGAAAACAAGATTAAGTGGTTTCCATGCCAGCATTGTACATTTAAAACGAAACAGAAAAGTTATTTAACAACACACATGTTAATACATAAAGACATCAGTGAAGTAGAGTGGTTTCAATGTGATAAGTGTAGTCATAAGACTAAATATAAGCGTTGCTTAAAAACTCATATGGACATCCATAAAGACCAAAACAAGATTAAGTGGTTTCCATGCCAGCATTGTACTTATAAAACGAACCAGAAAAGTCATGTCACTAGACACATGTTAATACATAAAGACAAGAGTGAAGTAGAGTGGCTTCAATGTGATAAGTGTAGTTATAAGACTAAATATAAGCATTGTTTAAAATCTCATATGAACATCCATAAAGACGAAAACGAGATGAAATGGTTTAATTGCGCACATTGTAATTATAAAACTAAACAGAAAAGTCATTTACCAACGCATATTTTAATACATAAAGACATAAGTAAAGTAGAGTGGCTTCAATGTGATAAGTGTAGTCATAAGACTAAATATAAGTCTTGTTTAAAAACTCATATGAACATCCATAAAGACGAAAACGAGATTAAGTGGTTTCCATGCAAACATTGTACATATAAAGCGAAACGGAGCCGTTATTTAACAAGGCACATGCTGATACATAAAGACAAAAGTGAATTAGAGTGGCTTCGATGTGTACAATGTACTTATAGGACTCAATATAAGCCTAATTTACGAAAGCATATGATCATCCATAAAGACGAAAACGAGATTAAGTGGTTTCCATGCAAACATTGTACATATAAAACGAAACGGAACCATTATTTAACAAGGCACATGCTGATACATAAAGACAAAAGTGAATTAGAGTGGCTTCGATGTGTACAATGTACTTATAGGACTAAATATAAGCCTAATTTACGAAAGCATATGATCATCCATAAAGCCGAAAACGAGATTAAGTGGTTTCCATGCCAGCATTGTACATATAAAACGCGACTGAAAATGGAATTAACAAGACACATGCTAAAACATGAAGACATTCATAGAGACGAGATGAAATGGTTTAATTGCGCACATTGTAATTATAAAACTAAATGGAAAAATAATTTAATAACACACATGTTAGTACATAAAGACATGAGTAAAGTAAAGTTTTTTCGATGTGAAAAGTGTAGTTATAAAACCAAATATAAAAGTTACTTAAAATCTCATATGAACATCCATAGAGACGAAAACGAGATTAAGTAGTTTCCATGCAAACATTGCACATATAAATCGAAACGGAAAGATAGTTTAAGAAGACACATGTTAATACATAAAGACATAAGTGAAGTAGAGTGGCTTCGATGTGAATAATGTTCTTATAGGACTCAATATAAGCCTAATTTACGAAAGCATATGATCATCCATAAAGACGAAAACGAGATTAAGTGGTTTTATTGTGCTAAATGCGATTTCAAACATAAAAGAAATTATAATTTAACAAATTACATGCTAAAACATAGTAAAGATCTGTTTCAATGTGCACACTGTATGTATAGAACTAAATATAAGAATAACTTAAAGACGCATATAATGCAAAAGCATAAATAAGTTAAGTGATTTTAATACTGGCAGGGTAATTACTAGAAAGTTTTAAAATAGAATGTGATAGTTCATGGATACTTCATGGATACTTAAACAAGTCAAAGTACCTTCAGTGTGTTTCATGAAATTAAAAATGTGTTACTAGTGGGTTTTCTTCTTGTTCTTTTAGAGGCTATCATTGTTTTGGAAAGGAACATGTTATAAGACAGATCCCCGTGATCAAATTGTAGTATAGCGTTTAAATATCTTAGGTGCAAAACTGGTAATAAAAGTAAAGAGAGTAATGGGTACACCACGTTTCATTTATTTATATTTCTATCCTTTTCCCTCAGATCAATAATATTACTTTTTTAGGTACGGAAAATATTGGGGACATAAGGGAAAGTAAAAAGTACATTTCAAAAACGTTTCAGAAATTGTTTATCGCATTTCAAAAAAAAGTTCTGGATCAGTAACAACACCTATTAATAAATATTATAAATACATCTTTTTAAGTTGATAAACAATTACACTAAAAAGTAAAAAATAATTTGGCACATTTCTGTTTACAACAGTCTAGATTTAACAAAAGCTTTAATGGCACATTATATAATTTTTAGTTCGATATAAAATCGTGGCGCGTATACATCTCAAATTGGTGGGTATCTTTAATAATCGCACCACGATTTTATATCGAACTTAAAAATATAAAATGAGTTATTAACGCTATTATTAATTCTAGACTGTTGTAAACAGAAATCTGTAAAATTATTTTTTAGTTTTTAGTTTAATTTATTAATAAAATCGTTCAATCGTTCAACTTAAAAAAAATTGTATTTATAATATTTATTTATTTATTTATAGTGTACACTACAGAATTTTTTTCTAAATAGTACACTTTACCTACACAATACTTAACATTATTTGATGGCGTCTTTAACTGCACTTAAAGTTTTGTTAAAGATGTCTAAATCTAAGAGAAGTAAACATTATAATCTGTGTTGTGATACTAGTCCAGAAATTTTTTGTGAAATGCGATACACAATTTCTATACATCAAGAAGTATTTTCTAATAAAATCCCAGGTTTTTTTAATTCGACCAGTGGCGTTCGTGCGGTATTCTGAAGAAAATAATAGGACGCAATTTTTTTTTAAACAATAAATATTTTTGAAATTCTCATTTTTTGCTAAAAAAATGCCGTCCTTTTCTTTTGACATACAAAAACTGTATGTCAAAAGAAAAGTATGTATGTAAATAAATGTATTAAAAAATTACATTTATTTATATTTGCCTCTCGCTGGACCCCCTTCGAGAAAAAAATTATTAATTTCTTCAAAAATACCATATAAAGTATTTTTCTGAAAATGGATCCAAAAAATTAGCTTTTTCTCCCTAAATATTAGCATGTTATTCAATAACACCCTGTATACTGCCGTCGCTAGGGAGAAAGCCGCATAGAAATTTTACGTTTTCGGAAAACCAACGGGATTAAAATTTTATAGGTGCTTTTGTATAGTCTTATAATTTTGATATAAAAAGTAAGAAAAATAAAACGACATCCCTTTCTATTTCAAAACTATAAGACAATTTTGAAACGTAAAATTTTTAAAGGGACGGCGGCAGTATATTCTAGTCAAATCAGATTCCTTTTTTATACTTTCTACATAATAATTGACCATTCCTTGGCGTAACTACGCCACCCAGTCAAAATTCGGTAAGCGTAACACAGAGCAACCTCTTTGTTTTCCCCTGCCCCCACTTATATTAATTTTTAAATACGCCGGTGCTGTATTATTTCCGTTTTCTTTTTGTTAGCTCTGCATAACCCCGTATTTTTATTAGTTAGTGAACAGTCTCATGCGTTGTCCTGTACACTTGCGGAAAATTTTTTTTACTTTGAATAATTTGGTAGCCATTTTGAGTTTGTTTGAGGTGAGTGTCAAATAACTAACCTCGAAACGAAAAGCATTTTTTAAATTTGTTTTTAGTGGTTTTAAGTACTTTGAAGCCTGGGACTATATCAGAAGAAATATATATCCAGAAATTGAATTGAGGTAAGCGGTAAGCCGTGTCTTAGTTTTTATTTAATATAGTACTATATTGAGAGGTCAAGCGCCCAGACGCAATTTATTTTGATAGAGTAGTACTTATATGTGCATTGGCCAGCACTTTCAACTGCACAGAATACCAAAACAAACTTTTGATTTATAAAAATGCATGGATGTGTTCTTAAATTTTGTAACATTCAAGGGACAAGGGAGGTTTAGCCTTGTGTTACACTTAATGATATTTTGATGTAATTTTCTCTTCCAAATGCGTTAGGAAAGGGGAGGGGGGTCAAAAATCCTGAATTTTCCTGTTACCTAATTTACAAATATGCCCTTATTAGATAGTCAAGGGACTCACAGGTTACGTTAGATAAGAAAGACCCAGTGCCTGGTGAAGCTAGTAGGTACCTATCCTTTAATTATGTAACACTCAAAGGGGGAGGGGGGTTTGGCTTTGTGGTACACTCAATGCTTTTTAAATGTGTTTTTTCTTGAACTTTAAGGACATTCCCTAAGTAGTGATGGGTTGATGTTTTTAAATTGCCCTTGGTTAGCTGCTATTGCAGCAAGCAGCTTCCTGCTACTTAATAGCAGCTTTTCTAAAAAGCAGTTTATAATATGTATAAGTAGTGTTTTAGGTAGAAAGAACCTTTTTTTTCCAAGACAAATTGACTTGCTGTGTGAAACATTCAAGAAGCTGCTTTTTGAAAAAATAGCAGGTTTGCCCATCACTAGAAAGTGGGGGTCATTAATTAATGTAAAGTTTTTTTAGGTAAATAGGGAGACCATATAAGTCATTTTGATAAACTGTCCTAAAAAAATTTGTTGACCAAAAAAATCCAATTAAAAAAACCACATTGTAGAAACTTTGATCTTTTTTCGACAAAAAGCAGGTGACACTTTCGTTTTGCTCAAAAAGCCAAACTTGTAAACTGGATGTATCACCTTATTTTAAAGCTGCTGATTCCAAGTTTTTTTAAATTTTTTTAAATACTGGATATAAATGCTATTTAATGCCTCATTATCCATTGAAGAAATTTAGTATTAATTTTGTCTGTGTCTTTCTTCTTACTTCCTATCAAAATAAAGATAAAAATTAACACTAAATTTGTGCTTAAAGATGGGTAAATGGGTCACAAAGAATCTTTTATAAAGTCCATATAGTCGACTGGATCATATTTTAATATTCAAAAAACCAATATTTTATCATTTAAATGTAAAGTAACATGTTAAACTTCAAGATATACCATTAGAAATTGTCATCTAGGTTTTTGTGCACACTGAAAATTTTAGATGAATTACTGTTATTTCATTGTCTGCAGTCAGCATGAATCTGGAACTAACAGACTTCAAAATAAAAACTGAAGATGAGATCAAGCAGGAGAAGCCTATGTTGGATGGCAGCTCATCTAAGTAAGTGTCTTTTTTATTTTAATTTAATTTTTTAGTTGTAAAATCACTCTTTCTAAAAAGGTGTTAATAGTAAAAAATTGTCGTAAAGAATGCTTTAAAACAGCTCTCCCCCATAACTTACATCTTTAGGTTACTGCTGTAAGCTCATAGTGGTTTAAAGATAATGAGAATACTAGCACAAGACTAAGATGCGTTAACATCAAAATCGATTATAAGTTAAAATTACAGTCTTTAAAGACTGAAGAAGCCGAATATTAAATACAATGATCCTGAAATATTGCCTGAAATCCAGTCACTGGGGTGCAATAATTTTTATTTGCTCTTATATCCATATGAAAACTTATAAATGATAAAAACCACTAATATTCAAAATTACGTTCTGTCACAAGGGGATCAAATGCTAAAATTTTTCAGACCAGGAGATCCAGATTCCCTGCCTTCTTCATCTAGCAGCATAAAGTCAGAACCCTATGAGTTCGAAATGAAAACTGAAGAGGATATCAAGCACGAAGAACTTATATTGGATGACAGTTCATCCGAGTAAGTTCATTTTAATTTAATACTCTATTAGCTATAGGTATAGAGGGTATTTCAAAAATAATTCTAACCTATATGGGGTTCCCTGATGGTCCAGAAAGGAGAGTTGTCTGGAATTTAACGGTGTCAGGTGTGGACTGTATAAAGTTAAGGGAATAAGGTCATAGGCTAAGCTGGTACAAGGGATTCTGAAATGGTCTAGTTTACCTTCTAGGTTAGTGTAGCAATAAACAAATGTATGTAAGGTAAAAATAATGCATTTTCACTTACCATTTTTATACAGGAAGTGGAACTCATGGGAGGACGCGCTGTTAAACCGTAGTTTTTGCACCCCACATTCCTGTGGTAGGAGAGTCGCTAACACGCGTGTGTTCTCGTTCGAAGGCGAAACGGTTCTCTCTGATGCCGCAGCAGGTATCGCTGCTGCGTTCATTCTCCCACATGGCGCCCAGTGGCGTCGTTAATCCATAGGCGTAGGAGAAAAGGAATAAGTAGGAAGGAATGAGATTACGAAGGTCCATATTAAAGGAACTAGGAACCTTAGTAATTCAAAATGCATTTTATGTAAAGTAAATTAATTATAGCAAATTGTAATATTTGCCTCTAAAACCGCGGGAGTTTCAAATGCAAATAACCCAGTAATTTTAAGTACTTAATTAGTTAATTAATACTAAATAAACAAAAAATAGAAAATGCTCTAGTGAATCACCAAATAGCCTAATTCGAACCAATTTGGTAAATTATAGTAAAAAGAACATATTTACAAAAAGGAAGGCGGGACGAACCATTTCCCACCCCCCTGAGAATGCCCAGGGGCATTTCAGAGAGTTTAATTTGTAGGCAGGGCGCATAGTTTTACCAAAGGCCGTTTGTAGGTACCTTTAGTAGTCTTTACAATAGCAACCCGTGGAACATTATCAGAACCTTTAATAAGGTCTTCAATGCGGCCTAGGGGCCAATCCAATGGAGTGGAATTTTCATCTTTGATCAGTACCATAGTACCAATATCAATGGAAGCAAGAGGTTGGTGCCATTTGGCTCGCTGTTGCAAAGTGTGCAAATATTCGCGATGCCAGCGAATCCAAAAATCGCGGTGCATTCTTTGCAACAGTTGCCACCTGGACAGCCTGTTTAACGCAATATCGCAGTAGTTTGGATCGGGTATTGTACCTGGAGGCCTCAAATTTAAAAAATTATTAGGAGTCAAGACCGCCAGATCCGTAGGATCGGTGCTTAAGGCACATAAAGGACGTGAGTTCATTATGGCTTCAACTTGGGTTAAAACCGTATTTAATTCCTCATAGGTGAGTATTTGATTTCCAACTACCCTGTGAAGATGAGTCTTTAAAGATTTAATGTTTGATTCCCAAATGCCTCCCATGTGGGGAGCAGCAGGTGGGTTAAAAGACCAAACTATACCTTCCCCCTTCACGCAATCAGAAAAAATTTGTCGCAAGTATTTTTCAGAGGCCACGAAGTTGGTCCCGCAGTCTGAAGAGATCTTTGAGCATAGTCCTCTTCTAGCTATGAAGCGGCGCAGAGCAGCCAGAAAGGCTTCTGATGTCATATCAGAGACTAACTCTAAATGCACGGCTTTAACAGCGCAACAGATAAATAAACAGACATATGCTTTCATGGTTTTTGCACCTCTGGTCCGACCAAGAGTAATCGTGAACGGACCACAAAAATCTATACCTACATTTTCGAACACCTTTGCTTCGGAAACTCTAAATTTCGGTAGGTTACCCATAGGGGGTTGAAGGGAGTTAGGTTTAGTTTTCCAGCAAGTATGGCAAGAACTTAAAACTTTTCTCACTACCTTTTTAGCAGACAATACCCAGAAGTTTTGCATTAGTAAAAAAGTTGTGGTCTGTATACCACAATGAAGATTGCTGCGATGCAAATCTAAAATCAGTAATTCAGTGAATTTTGCACTAGAAGGCAAAAGAATTGGAAATTTTTTATCGTATGATAAATTTGAATGGCATAAACGGCCTCCAACACGAAGCAAATCGTAGCTTTCATTATGCAAAAATGGACATAATTTTTGAAAAGCTTTTGGAAGCTGTTTCTTATCTTTTAGTAATTCAATTTCTTTTTGGAAAGAAAAAGATTGTACGCATTTCGAAATAAAAAGTAAGCTTTTGTAGTAATCCTGATTTGTAAGGTAATCAGTAGCAAAATTGTATGAGGGATTTTTAAACTTTTGTAACCCTCGCAAAAAGTAAGCAACTATTCTCTTAATTTTAAAAAGAGAACTGTATTTTTCAAACAAGTTGTTTACATAATATTCAACTGTTTGTTCGCAAGTAAAAACGTTAAAAATATTTTTTCGCTGTTCTTCCAAAACTGCATTCCCATCGTAAGTAACTGTCATAAAATCCCAAGTATTTGTAGGTTGGTTTAGAAAAGAAGGCCCTTCTAACCAAAAATAAAATCTTTGTAAATCAGAGGGATACATTTCCCTAGTACCGCAGTCAGCAGGATTTTGTTCAGTAGGAACATAATGCCAAAACTCAGGGCTAATTCTTCCTTGTATATAGGCAGTTCTATTCGAAACAAATGTTTTAAATTTGTGAGGAGATCCCTGAATCCAAGATAAGGTCACTGTGCTATCAGTAAAAGCAAGAATTTTATCAAATTTAATTTTTTCCGAGAACGTTTCTAGTAAAAAATCCATTAATTTAGCCAACAAAACAGCTCCTAAAAGCTCTAGTCTTGGTAAAGTTAGTTTACGACGCAACGGTGCGACTCTAGATTTACTACAAACAAAAAAAACTTTAATGTTTCCATCAGAATAAAAAATTCGAATATAAGCGACAGCACAATAGGCCCGTTCTGAACTATCGCAAAATCCTACTAGCTGGATTTGACTAGCATTAGGCAAAATTATTTGACGAGGAATTTTAACAGAATGCAAAAACTTTAATTCATTTTTAAATTTCTCCCATTTAAAAACAATTTCCGGACTGACAGGGTCGTCCCAGTTTAAGTCTTCTGCCCAGCAGTATTGAACAATTAATTTTAAAATTAAAACTATTGGCGCCAAAAAAGACAGAGGGTCGTAAATGCGGGCCAAATTACTTAAAATTGTTCTTTTAGTGCATGTTTGGAGAGAACAGTCGAAAGTATAAAAAAATTCATCAGTATGAGGGTTCCAATTTAAACCGAGAATTTTCAAAGTTGAATTTTCAGCATCTAAATCGAGAGAAAGAGCCTTCATCGAAATGTGTGACTCAGGAAGATCGGATAGTAACTCGGGACAATTGCTCGCCCATTTACGCAATTCGAATCCACCTCGGCTAAGTAGCTCGATTAATTGATTTTTCATCTCAGTGGCCTTAAAAAAGTCATCACTTCCCGAAATCACATCATCGACAAAAACTGCCTCCTCAATGATTTTTGAGGCAAGAGGAAGGTCCTCATGCTCTCTAGCAAGTTGCAGCAAAGTTCTGATAGCCAAAAAGGGGCTACAAGAGACCCCGAATAAAACTCTATTTATTTCGAAGTCTTGAATAGGCTGGTTAGGATCAAACCTCCAAACTATTCTTTGAAAATTAGTTTGACTAGGGTCAACTAAAATCATCCTGTACATTTGACGGATGTCGCAACAAAAGCAAAATTTATGCAAACGATAAAGTAATAAAATTTTTTGTAAGTCCCTTTGTAAAGGGGGCCCAGTATAAACAGCGTTGTTGAGCGAGATTTTGCCAGGGGCGTGCATGCTCGCATCAAAAACCACCCTCAGGGGGGTGCTAGTAGAATCTTTTTTAAACACCGCATGGTGTGCAATATAAAAATGATTTGAAATTTCGGTCGGCAAAGGTGCAGAAACCGGTTGCATATGATTATTATCTAAATAATCTTGTAAAACAGAGCTGTAGGCAGCATAAAAATCAGGGTTTTGTAGCAATTTCTTCTCAAGGGAGAAAAAACGACGTACGGCAATGGATCGAGTGTCGCCAAAATCTGGAGCAGTAACTTTAAATGGTAAAGATACAATATATCTCCCCTCCTCATTTTTTGAGGTAGTTTTCAAAAAATAATTTTCGCAAAACTCATCTTCGGGGTCAATGGCCTTGACATTAGGTATGTCATCTATTTGCCAAAATCGTTGTAGATTTTTATCTAAATTGACAAAAGAATCGTTCATTGACGTAGTAAAAAATGTTTTAATTTGATTTGTAGTTGAAGGTGAAAGTGAAAGATTGCCCATTATTCCCCAACCAAAAATAGTATTAATGCAGACGGGGTTGTTGGGTCCCGTAGACAAACGACCATCTAGCAAAATGTAAGGGTACACATCGCCGCCCAACAATAAATCAATTTTATCGCTTTTATTAAAGCCTGGGTCAGCTAGTTCTAAGTTGGCGAGAAAAGGAAAACTTTTAATCGAAAATGAGGAATGAGGTAAATCACTACAAATTTTATCGAGTATTATCGCATCAAAATTAAAAACAAAATTATTATCACGCAAAGAGGATATATTGCAATTAATTCCAGATTTTGCCGAAGTTGTCATTCGATCTAAGCTTTGTAGAGTCATGGCGATATTAAATTTAGGAAGGCCCAAACTATCAGCACATGACTTAGATATAAATGAAGATTGAGCACCAGAGTCACAGATGGCGCGCACTGTGTGCCAATTTTGAAAAACATCCTGTATTTGTATTAAAGCGGTACAGAGAAGTACTTCGCGATCATTTAAAGACATACCAGTAACAATGGTGTTAGTGGTTCTATTAAATTCGGTAGCCACGGGGCTCCTCGGGGGTTGCACTGCAGAAGTAGAGGGGCTACTCGCAGGACTAGGTGTAGAATTAATAGGAAAAAAATGTAAGAGACTGTGATGAAATTGGCCACAATGTAAACATCTTTTTTCTGATTTGCATTGCTGGGGTAAATTATGCTTTGAGGCCAAACAGTTGACACACGCTTTATGTTGTTTAACAATCTCAAAACGTTGCTGGGGAGTTTTCGCCAAAAAATTAGGACATCTGTATATTATATGATCGCCACTTTTACAGAGAAAACAAAAATTTTGAGGGTTTGGAGTATTATTTAAGCCACTTTGGCCATTTGGAGACTGGGAGGCATTTTTGGAGGCTCTCTGAGTATTAGCAAACAAAGCAGATCGATTTTGAAACTTTGCTTGATTTTTCTGACTTGAAATTGACAAATCTTTATTTCTTAAGTAATCTTGAGTTTGTTGTATTTGTTCCAACGCAATGCAATGGCTAGAAACAAAAGCACGAATTTTATCATAAGAGGGGATCTCATTGGAGCAATAATTATGCTCAAATGCCTTGCGCGTGGTTGGGTCCAACCTATCCAAGAGCATTTGTGCCATAATATAATCCCAAAACTCCGTTTTAAAACCCATGACTTTTAAAGCACTTAAGTTTTTCGAAAAACAATCAAGCAAATTCCTCAAATTCGTAGCATTCTCTTTAGTAAGAGGAGAGAAGCCTTCAATTGCCTTCCAGTGAAGGTAAGCTTGTAATCGTTTATTTGTATACCTATCCACCAAGGTGTGGTAGGCATTTAAATAATTTTCAGCAAGGATAGGAATGTCAGAAATGACATCCAGGGCAGGGCCCTTTAAATTAGAAAAAAGCAAATTGAATTTTTCAAAGTTTCCCAGCGACCTATTATTGTGCACGGTAGCATTAAAGGCTTGCAAAAAGGTTGGAAACTCCTTAAATTCCCCTTGAAAAAGAGGTATTTTTATCCTAGGCAGTAAACCATGCTGGTCTGTGGAGGCACAGGGACTGCCCATGGGATTTATCGTACTGCTCAAAAGCCCTCCATCTTCAAAGGGTAGTTCGAAAAGTTCGTAAAATATAGTGGAAATCTCGTCACAGCGTTTGCAAAAGTCCATAAACACTTTGGTTTCTACTACTAAGCGATCCTCATCAGAGGCTACCAACGTCAACAAAGTATTATGGTGCTTTTCAAAATCTTTTTTGATTTTTGACAATGTCCGAAATTTGACTTTAAAGCCGCTGTGATAGGCAGGGTCATTTTTTGCGAGGGTCGCGGATTCAATGATCAAATTTAGCTGTGAAATCGCACTATAGCGCAAGGCTTTAGCCTTTAAAATTTTATCCGAACTAGACATGATTTAAAAAAAAAATCCAAAAAATAATTGACAAAAATTAGGTAAACTGAAAAAAAAATCAAAATTTGGACACCCTGTATAAATATTAATGTCCTACGTTTAATTACAATAATCAAACTATAAGCGCACAAAAGTAAAGAAAATACCCGATGCAAACTAATGATAACAAAAAAACTTGTGTATAAGTTTTTTATCTTCGCCTCGCGAATTCAAATAAGTAGGTACCTACTATGTATTAAATTTAAAAATAAATACCTACAAATCAAAAGCATTTAATTTGGTAAAACTATTTATCTGCCTTTACACGAAAACAAATTCTCAAGTTAAGAATTAAATTTCCTTCAAAATTTATTATGCACGCAAAAAATGGATACAATCATAGCCATTTGCAGACAGATATTATAATAGTAAATTAGAAATAGATATATTCATAGCAATTTTTACGCAAAAACGAATATAGTAAAGCATCCGCAATCGGATATAGTCATAGCAATTTGCAATAAGCAAAAATGAATATGGCAATTTGGAGATTTTTTTCGAGCAAATTGGATATAATTATAGCAATCCACAAATGTGAAGGCACAACGGCTAAAATAATAGCACTTTGCAGACACTATTTTAAACTATTTCCAGTGACAAACAAAAAAACACCCAAATTCCATACGGTTTTTTTTTTTACAAAAAAGAAACGAAAAAACTTGATTTATTCGAAACAAAAAAAAGCATAGTAGTTTACAGATTTTATCTGTGTTTGGTTTTTCGCATGAAAAGGCTAAATTTATTGTTAAAAATATTTAATTTTTACACAAAAAAAATCGCAAAATGTATTTTAGAAACCTAGGGGTTTTCTAAAGTAGGCATGTAAGAAAAACAAGGGTTTTTCTTGCATTTGTTTTTACACAAAAAAAAATCGCAAAATGTATTTTAGAAACCTAGGGGTTTTCTAAAGTAGGCATGTAAGAAAAACAAGGGTTTTCCTTGCATTTGTTTTTACACAAAAAAAAATCGCAAAATGTATTTTAGAAACCTAGGGGTTTTCTAAAGTAGGCATGTAAGAAAAACAAGGGTTTTTCTTGCATTTGAAACCAGTAAAAAAGGCATTTAGGAAAAACAAGGGTTTTTCTTGCATTTGAAACCAGTAAAAAAAACTAACCTAAAAAGGCAAAAAAAACGATTCCAGAAATCCGGGTCGCTAAGGATCAAAAATGGGGTTCCCTGATGGTCCAGAAAGGAGAGTTGTCTGGAATTTAACGGTGTCAGGTGTGGACTGTATAAAGTTAAGGGAATAAGGTCATAGGCTAAGCTGGTACAAGGGATTCTGAAATGGTCTAGTTTACCTTCTAGGTTAGTGTAGCAATAAACAAATGTATGTAAGGTAAAAATAATGCATTTTCACTTACCATTTTTATACAGGAAGTGGAACTCATGGGAGGACGCGCTGTTAAACCGTAGTTTTTGCACCCCACATTCCTGTGGTAGGAGAGTCGCTAACACGCGTGTGTTCTCGTTCGAAGGCGAAACGGTTCTCTCTGATGCCGCAGCAGGTATCGCTGCTGCGTTCATTCTCCCACATGGCGCCCAGTGGCGTCGTTAATCCATAGGCGTAGGAGAAAAGGAATAAGTAGGAAGGAATGAGATTACGAAGGTCCATATTAAAGGAACTAGGAACCTTAGTAATTCAAAATGCATTTTATGTAAAGTAAATTAATTATAGCAAATTGTAATATTTGCCTCTAAAACCGCGGGAGTTTCAAATGCAAATAACCCAGTAATTTTAAGTACTTAATTAGTTAATTAATACTAAATAAACAAAAAATAGAAAATGCTCTAGTGAATCACCAAATAGCCTAATTCGAACCAATTTGGTAAATTATAGTAAAAAGAACATATTTACAAAAAGGAAGGCGGGACGAACCACTATATTTCAAAGGCCATTCAATTGCTTGTCAGATATTCATAAAAAGTATTTTAGAAAAATTTGTTGAGTTGATAGAAACCTAAACCTACGTTCTTTTATGTTTCTTAGTTGCATGTATTGCGATCCTCCGCGAAATGGCCGTAACTCTATTATGTATAAAACAGAAAATCGCGTTCAGTTTTATGGTTCTCGACTTTTGAGGAAATTGTTCGATCAATTAGATGTCCAAATATGCCAATAACTCAATTTTCAAGTTTTTCGTAGTTACGGCAATTATGCGTTGGACGGCAGCATAGGTTTCATTTATCTTTTGTTAAAGTTTAAAATAAAACGCGTTTAATGATTTCACTAAATACATATTTATCTTTAAGAGAATGAAAATTTGTCATTTTATTTTCTTATTTCTTTCGTAGTTGTTTTAAAACAACAAAACAAAGTACTAAGAACTATCAAGCTGATATTTTAAGCAGTAAATGTTAATGGACAAATAAAAAGGTATATGAAACAGCAAAACATGTATAGAAAAAATTTTCAACTAAAGTTTATTATTATTTTTCTAAAATACTACTTTTTACATTCATATTTAAATATTTATTGTTTATCTGTTTTGGCAAACACCAGCTACTAGGTAGTAAGTTTGATACTGCCCGTTACCATAACAATGATGATCAAATAGTCACTTACTCCCGTCTCCAGCTGCTAAATTTGGCGTAAATTCTTAAGGTATATGCCTAAAACCCTGTGTCATTTCTCTCTATTTAGTTATTTTAATTTTAACTCGGGGAAATTACTAAAAGGGTTTTTTTTATCTTTCAGTCTTCATGAAGATTCATATAAAGTGAAACTGAAAAGGGATTTAACAAGACACATTCTAAAACATGAAGACATCCATAGAGATGGAAACGAGATTAAGTGGTTTCCATGCAAGCATTGCAAATATAAATCGAAACAGAAATGTAATTTAACAAGACACATGCTAATAATACATCAAGACGAAAACGACATTAAATGGTTTCCATGCAAACATTGTACATATAAATCGAAACGGAAAGATAACTTAATAAGCCACATGCAAAAACATAAAGACATAAGTGAAGTAGAGTGGCTTCGATGTGCACAATGTACTTATAGGACTCAATATAAGCCTTATTTACGACAGCATATGATCAACCATAAAGACGGAAACGACATTAAGTGGTTTCCATGCAAGTATTGCAAATATAAAGCGAAACGGAAAGGTAATTTAAGAAGACACATGCTAATAATACATCAAGACGAAAACGACATTAAATGGTTTCCATGCAAACATTGTACATATAAATCGAAACGGAACAGTTATTTAACAAGGCACATGCTGATACATAAAGACATAAGTGAAGTAGAGTGGCTTCGATGTGCACAATGTACTTATAGGACTCAATATAAGCCTTATTTACGACAGCATATGATCAACCATAAAGACGGAAACGACATTAAGTGGTTTCCATGCAAGTATTGCAAATATAAAGCGAAACGGAAAGGTAATTTAAGAAGACACATGCTAATAATACATCAAGACGAAAACGACATTAAATGGTTTCCATGCAAACATTGTACATATAAATCGAAACGGAAAGATAACTTAATAAGCCACATGCAAAAACATAAAGACATAAGTGAAGTAGAGTGGCTTCGATGTGCACAATGTACTTATAGGACTCAATATAAGCCTTATTTACGACAGCATATGATCAACCATAAAGACGGAAACGACATTAAGTGGTTTCCATGCAAGCATTGCACACATAAAACGAAACGGAAAGATAATTTAAGAACACATATGCTAATGCATGAAAATATCCTTAGGGACAAAAACGAAATTAAGTGGTTTCCATGCAAACATTGTACATATAAAACGAAACGGAACCGTTATTTAACAAGGCACATGCTAAAACATAAAGACAAAAGTGAAGTAGAGTGGCTTTGATGTGAACAATGTACTTATAGGACTCAATATAAGCATGATTTACGAAAGCATATGATCATCCATAAAGACGATAACAATATTAAATGGTTTTATTGCCCTGCCTAAATGCGATTTCAAAACTAAAAAAAATTATAATTTAACAAATCACATGCTAAAACATAGTGAAGTTCTGCTTCAATGAGCACAGTGTATGTATAGAAGTAAATATAAGTGGATATTAAAAACGCATATAATGCAAAAGCATAAAGACGAACAGTTTCAATGCATCCATTGCAATTATAAAACGAACCTGAAAAGTAATTTAGCAAGTCACATGCTTAGCCATCAACACATAAGTGATTTTAGGTGTTTCCAGTGCAAAAAGTGTAGTTTTAAGACAAAATACAGTAGAGCTTTTAAACAGCATGAGATAACACAAAAAGAAGTTAATCAAGTCGAGTGGTTTCGCTGCGCTCATTGCTATTTTAAAACTGAGCAAAAAAGTCGTTTAAGAGAGCACATGCTTATACATAAAGTTATAAGTTAAGTGATTTTAATATTGGCAGGATAATTACTGGAAGGTTCTAAAATAGAATGTGATAGTTCATGGATACTTCATGGATACTTAAACAAATCAAAGTACCTTCAGTGTATTTCTTGAAATTAAAAATGTGGGCTTTCTTCTTTTTGTGGTTGTTATTTTAGAGGCTATCATTGTTTTGGAAAGGAACATGTTACAAGACAGATCCCCGTGATCAAATTGTAGTATAGCGTTTAAATATCTTAGGTGCAAAACTGGTAATAAAAGTAAAGAGAGTAATGGGTACACCACGTTTGATTTATTTATATTTCTATCCTTTTCCCTCAGATCAATAATATTACTTTTTAGGTACGGAAAATTTTGGGGACCTAAGGGAAACTAAAAAGTACATTTCAAAAACGTTTCAGAAATTGTGTATCACATTTCACAAAAAAATTCTGGATCAGGAACAACACGGATACCTATTAATAAATATTATAAATACATCTTTTTAAGTTGATTGAAAAATTAAACTAAAAAGTAAAAAATAATTTGGCACATTTCTGTTTACAACAGTCTAGATTTAACAATAGCTTTAATGGCACATTATATATTTTTAAGTTCGATATAAAATCGTGGCGCGTATACATCTCAAATTGGTGGGTATCTTTAATAATCGCACCACGATTTTATATCGAACTTAAAAATATAAAATGAGTTATTAACGCTATTATTAATTCTAGACTGTTGTAAACAGAAATCTGTAAAATTATTTTTTAGTTTTTAGCGTAATTTATTAATAAAATCGTTCAATCGTTCAACTTAAAAAAAAATGTATTTATAATATTTATTTATTTATAGTGTACACTACAGAATTTTTTTCTAAATAGTACACTTTACCTACACAATACTTAACATTATTTGATGGCGTCTTTAACTGCACTTAAAGTTTTGTTAAAGATGTCTAAATCTAAGAGAAGTAAACATTATAATCTGTGTTGTGATACTAGTCCAGAAATTTTTTGTGAAATGCGATACACAATTTCTATACATCAAGAAGTATTTTCTAATAAAATCCCAGGTTTTTTTAATTCGACCAGTGGCGTTCGTGTGGTATTCTGAAGAAAATAATAGGACGCAATTTTTTTTTTTTCAATAAATATTTTTGAAATTCTCATTTTATGCAAAAAAAATGCCGTCTTTTTTTTTGACATACAGTTTTTATGTACTAAAAAATTACATTTATTTATATTTGCCTCTCGCTGGACCCCTACGAGAAAAAAATTATTAATCTCTTCAAAATTACTACAGTGCGGACGGTGGCAGTATATTCTAGTCAAATCAGATTCCTTTTTTATACTTTCTACATCATAGGGACCTATTGCAATAGTGCCAGGCACAAATTGTGCTGGGCACTATATTGACAGTTTCTCATTATAAGAACAGCTGTGTCCTTTCAAAATTAGGCCTTTGTGTATTATACGAGCCGGATTTAATAGTGACGCCACTATTAATGGAAAATAAACGACGGCATTTATAAATTCGACTTTGTTATGTCAATTTTGAAAGATCAACTGTCAGTTTGTAATGCT
Source organism: Aspidapion aeneum (assembly GCA_963576565.1). Lineage (NCBI taxonomy): Eukaryota > Metazoa > Arthropoda > Insecta > Coleoptera > Brentidae > Aspidapion > Aspidapion aeneum. Next base: position 414,268 of record OY755039.1, on the reverse strand, counting down.
AAACTGTCAATATAGTGCCCGACATCAGTGGCGTATATAGGAAAAAGTTTCGGGGGGGGCCCGATACATTTTCGGGGGGGGGGGGGGGCGAGTCCTCATAAGGCCGTATTTTATGTTTGTATTCATGAAATATGTGGAAAATATCTAAAAAAATCTTAGCTTCGCGGGGGGCCCGGGCCCCCCCCCCCCTGTATATACGGCACTGCCCGACACAATTTGCGCCTCGCACTATTGCAATAGGTCCCTAATAATTGACCGTTCCTTGGCGTAACTTTACGTCGCGTGGCCACCCAGTCAAAATTCGGTAAGCGTAACACAGAGCAAACTCTTTGTTTTCCTCTGCCCCCATTTATATTAATTTTTAGATACGCCGCCGGTGCTGTATTATTTTCGTTTTCTTTTTGTTACCTCAGAAATAACCCGTATTTTCTAGTTAGTGAACAGTCTCATGCGTTGTCCTGTGCACTTGCGAAAAAATCTTTTTGCATTGAATAATCTGGTAGCCATTTTGAGTTTGTTTAAGATGAGTGTCAGAAAACTAACCTCAAAACGAAAAGCAATCTTTAAAATTTGTTTTTAGTATTTTGAAGCTTGGGACTGTATCAGAAGAGACAGATATCCAGAAATCGAATTGAGGTAAGCGGTAAGCTGTGTCTTAGTTTTTATTTACTATAGTACTAGACTGAAAGCCCAGACGCAAGTTATTTTCTAAATTACAAAATGTGGGATAGAGTAGCACTTATATGTATAACTATAGACATAAAGGACTGCTTAGTTCCATTTAACCTATGTTCACAAATTGTGCAGGGTGAGGAGAGCGGCCTGACGTCACCACTTGTGCTAAATCCTTTGTTTACGTTCGTTGTATATGAATGATTCTACCAAAAGTGGGCTATATGGATATCATTTTTGGTCATTGCCTTTAAATAACAGTACAGCACAGTAAATAATTTTGTTTTGTTAAATTTATGTAATTAATTAGGTGTAAGCTAAGAAACATTTATTTTCCCAAATTTTAGGAATTATTACATAAAAATGCCAGAGGAATGAGGTTTTTAATGGTTTTCCAATTTAAATCAAAATCTATTTAGACTACTTAACTTAAGTTTTGTATAAACAAAGTTCCTATACTTATAATTTTAAAACAATCAACAAAAAAATTATACTATTGATATCAGTAGAATATTTACTTACCAGAGGAATGATAATTGAAGCGTTCCTTCTTGAGTTCTCTGAAAAAAACTAATTTTCTGCTGAACATAAAAAGATCTATAACTTAAACCAAACTAAAGTTGACATTATCTGTCAAAACTTGTCATCCTCACAAGTAAATTAGATATCCAGGGCCGTCTCTTTCTCTAGAAATTAACCGGTGGTATTCACAAATATTGTGTTATTAAAAATGGAGCACATTTAAAATTGTAAAATTTTCCGGGAATATGTAAATTCGAATTTTTCAAAAATATGACTGCAAACTTAAGTTTTATCAATTTTTTGATAAATAGTTAAGACTTGGTTAAATATTATTTATTAGGATATTTTTTTCAATCTGAGTTTTTAATATTTGGTTTGGGACTACACCAGAGGAATGAGGTATTTGCTTTGTAATAAAAAAAATTATAAACTTGCAATTTTTTTTATACATTAAACTCAAATGCTCCATAAAGAAAACATTTCGTTTTAAATCTTATAACTAAAACTATGCTTCATTTGCAGTCTGTGTTTGAAAAATATGAATTCCCACTCCACAGCACCATTTTTGTAGAATCATCCATATGATGTTATTCATATTTTCAAGAGAGTTTTGTTGATATTTCGCTGAATAGTTTGTGTTTTTTAGATTGTTTCAGTGCAGTGCTACTAAGAAAAGACATATAAATAAACATTTTCACGTTTGGTTCGTTAACAGTGTGTAAAAATTGGATTCAGGACAGAGAAGATTGTTTGTTTACAGGGTAAAAAAAATAGCCCCGATTTTCTCAGCATATGGGCTTCTTGTTTAATAATATCTAATTAATATCTAATTGTTATTATTATTATTAATTAGTCTCTAATTATTATCCAAAGTATATTGATAAATAATTTCCATGGTAATTTTTTTAGCTCACTATGCCTGGAAGAATCTGTGGTTGCTGTGTGCAAAAACAATCAGTTGTTTCTCAAAAAACAAGACTCAAACATAGTCTTCCATTCTCAATACTGGTTGAAAAACCCACCTTCTCGACATTGGTTGGAAAAAATTTAAAAATGGAACTAATACTTCGAGTTATATCATGGTAACTCATTTAGACTTTGTACCAGAATTGTGGGTTGATTGGCCAGTAAAATTTAAAAAAAAGAAACCATGCTACTTAAAATAATTTTTGATTTTTATAAATTTCGTACAATAATAAGAATAAACTTCCATAACGATCAAGCACAGAAAACTAAAAATCTTAAAAGAAAAAGATGTGAGGACATTGAATGGAGTAGAGCCAGAAAATTACAGAAGATTGTGAATTGAAAAGGAATATTTTTCTAAATGAAATATTATTATTTATCTTAATATTTTTAATTTATTGTATGTATCTGTACTTTTCTTTTTTTTTTTGTAAAAATGTAATAATAAATACTTTTTTTATGTTCTATATTCCCGTTTTTTAATTATCTATTAAAAAATTTCCTAACATGCTTTAAAAAGCGGTTGTAATAATTAAACTATACATTATGTGCATTTTTTTTCTCTTTGTTTTTTGTTTATTTGTTATGAACAATATTTGTGCTTTTCCTTTTTTTAAATAAATCAATAAATTTTTCGTCTATATTTCCGTTTTTAATTATTATGAATAATTATTATCGCAAAATAATTTATTTTCATACTTTTAAAACAATTGGACAAATTATATAGGAACTACGACATTATGTGTAGTTTTTTTTCACTTTAAGTATGTAAATTTAATTTATTTAACAGATATTTCAAATATAAAATCATTTATCATCCTTTTATTTAATCTAAAGACAATATTTTTAAATGTACAATGCCTGAATTTTGCATAAAATTGAATTTGCATAAAGAAAATAGCTTTAAAAGCACATAAAATCCAATATAACAATAGGCGCGCTTTCTGCCCAGCACAAGTGGTGACGTAGCCGCGAGTTTGACCTTGCACATCGATTGCAGACAGATTCGGCAAACTGAGCAATCCTGTTTAGTGTATAATCGTTGGGCCAGCGCTTCCAACTGAACGGAATACCCAAACAAACTTTTTATTTATAAAATGCAAGGGGAAGGGAGGTTTAGCCTTGCATTACACTTAATGGTATTTTGATGTATTTTTTTCTTGCAAATGCATTATGAATGGAGAGGGGGGTCAATTTTTGTGCTACCTAATTTACCAGTATGCCCTTATTAGATAGTCAAGGGACTCACAGGTCAGGTTAGATAAGAAAGACCAAGTGTAGTACATAGTGATGAGTTACTCTTTTTTAAATTACCCTTGGTTAGTGGCTATTGCAGCAAGCAACTTCCTGCTACTTAATGTTAGAAAAAGCAGCTGGAGTTTATGATATGTAAAGGTGGTGTTTTAGGTAGAAAGAACCTTTTTTTTCCAAGACAAATTTACTTGCTATGTAAAATGTTCTAGAAGCTGCTTTTATAAAAAAATAGCAAGTTTGATCATCGCTAGAAAGTAGAGGTCATTAATAAATGTAGTCATTTTAGGTAAATAGGGTGACCATATAAGTCATTTTGATAAACTGTCCTAAAAAAATTTGTTGGCCAAAACAAACCAATTAAAAAAACCACATTGAAGAAACTTTGATAACCAAAAACAAAAGGTTTTTTTTTTCAAACAAAAAGCAGGTCATACATTTTCGTTTTGCTCAAAAAGGCAAACTTGTCCAGCCTTATCTGGATATATGGTCACCTTAATATAAACCAGGTGATTTCAAAGTTTTTTTATTTTTTTTAAATATTGGATAGTTTAAAATTCGAAGAAATTTAGTGTTAATTTTGTCTGTCTTTCTTTTTACTTCTTATCAAAATAAAGATATAAAATTAACAGTAAATTTGTGCTTAAAGATGGGTAAATGGGTCATAAAGAATCTTTTATAAAGTCCATATAGTCGACTGGATCATATTTTAATATTCAAAAAACCAATATTTTGTCATGTAAATGTAAATAACAGATGTTAAACTTCAAGATAAACCATTAGAAAATGTCATATAGGCTTTTCTGCACACTAAAAATTTTAGATGAATTACTGTTATTTCATAGTTTGCCTGAACCACATCTCATAGTGTCTGCAGTCAGCATGAATCTGGAACTAACAGACTTCAAAATAAAAGATGAGATCAAGCAGGAGAAGCCTACGTTGGATGGCAGCTCATCTAAGTAAGTGTCTTTTTTATTTTAATGCGTGAATGTTCATAAAAATTAAATATTCTCCCTTAGTTGTAAAATCTTTCTTTCTAAAATGGTGTGAATAGTAAAAAATTGTCTTAAAAAATGCTTTGAAACTTACAGCGGATTTTTAGTCTTCTGGGCTAGAAACAACCCCCCCCCCCCACGACTTACATCTTAAGGTTACTGCCTTACACAGTGAAAGCTGTAAGGTCATAGTGATTTAAAGAGAAATATACTAAATTACAGTGTTTTAAGACCCAAAAAGTGGAATATTAGATGCACTGATTCTGAAATATTGCCTGAAAACCAGTCACTGGGGTGCAATAATTTTTATTTGCTCTTATATTTCTATGAAAACTTATAAATGATAAAAACCACTATTATTCAAAATTATGTTGTGTTACAAGAGTATCAAATGCTAAAATTTTTCAGACCAGCAGATCCAGATTCCCTTCCTTCTTCATCTAGCAGCATAAAGTCAGAACCCTATGAGTTCGAAATGAAAACTGAAGCGGATATCAAGCACGAAGAACTTATATTGGATGACAGCTCATCTGAGTAAGTTCCTTTTAATTTAATATGCTGTTAGCTATAGGTATACAGTTTCAAAAGTAAAACTTAAAACAACAAAACGAAGTACTAAGAACTACCAAGCTGATGTTAATGCACAAATAATAAAAAAGTACATTAAACAGCAAAATATGTATAGAAAAAATTTCCAACTAAAGTTTATTATTTTTTTTCTAAAATACTACTTTTTACATTCATTTATAAATATTTATTGTTTATCTGTTTTGGCAAACACCAGCTACTAGGTAGTAAGTTTGATACTGCCCGTTACCATAACAATGACAATCAAATAGTTTTTAATCTATATGGGCAAAACTCTGTGACATTTCTCTCTATTTAGTTATTTTAATTTTAAGTTGGGGAACTTACTAAAAGGATTTTTTTATATTTCAGTCTTCATGAAGATTCAGCTAGTTCAAATATTTCTGAATGCCTTATTGGTGATCCTTTGGATTCCAGCAACCCAACCTTGAATTATTTAAATGTCGAAAGTAAGTTTACATATGAATCAAAGGACACTAAAGATAGTCAGTTTCAATGTGAGCAGTGTACTTTTCGATGTAAAAATAAGTATTACTTAGAAACGCACATGATCACCCATAAAAACAAAAAGGAGATTAAGTGGTTTCCATGCCAGCATTGTACATATAAAACGAAACAGAAAAGTTATTTAACAACACACATGTTAATACATAAAGACTTCAGTGAAGTAGAGTGGTTTCAATGTGATAAGTGTAGTCATAAGACTAAATATAAGCGTTGCTTAAAAACTCATATGGACATCCATAAAGACCAAAACAAGATTAAGTGGTTTTCATGCCAGCATTGTACTTATAAAACGAACCAGAAAAGTAATGTCACTAGACACATGTTAATACATAAAGACATGAGTGAAGTAGAGTGGCTTCAATGTGATAAGTGTAGTCATAAGACTAAATATAAGCGTTGCTTAAAAACTCATATGGACATCCATAAAGACCAAAACAAGATTAAGTGGTTTCCATGCCAGCATTGTACTTATAAAACGAACCAGAAAAGTAATGTCACTAGACACATGTTAATACATAAAGACATGAGTGAAGTAGAGTGGCTTCAATGTGATAAGTGTAGTTATAAGACTAAATATAAGCATTGTTTAAAAATTCATATGAACATCCATAAAGACAAAAACGAGATTAAGTGGTTTCCATGCCAGCATTGTACATATAAAACGAAACAGAAAAGTTATTTAACAACACACATGTTGATACATAAAGACATCAGTGAAGTAGAGTGGCTTCAATGTGAGAAGTGTAGTCATAAGACTAAACATAAGCGTTGCTTAAAAACTCATATGAACATCCATAAAGAAGAAAACGAGATTACGTGGTTTCTCTGCAAGTGTTGCAAATATAAAACGAAACAGAAAAGTTATTTAACAACACACATGTTAATACATAAAGACGAAAACGAGATTAAGTGGTTTCCATGCAAACATTGCACATATAAAACGAAACAGAAATGTAATTTAACAACACACATGTTAATACATAAAGACATGAGTGAAGTAGAGTGGCTTCAATGTGATAAGTGTAGTCATAAGACTAAACATAAGCGTTGCTTAAAAACTCATATGGACATCCATAAAGACCAAAACAAGATTAAGTGGTTTCCATGCCAGCATTGTACTTATAAAACGAACCAGAAAAGTAATGTCACTAGACACATGTTAATACATAAAGACATGAGTGAAGTAGAGTGGCTTCAATGTGATAAGTGTAGTTATAAGACTAAATATAAGCATTGTTTAAAAATTCATATGAACATCCATAAAGACAAAAACGAGATTAAGTGGTTTCCATGCCAGCATTGTACATATAAAACGAAACAGAAAAGTTATTTAACAACACACATGTTGATACATAAAGATATCAGTGAAGTAGAGTGGCTTCAATGTGATAAGTGTAGTCATAAGACTAAACATAAGCGTTGCTTAAAAACTCATATGAACATCCATAAAGAAGAAAACGAGATTACGTGGTTTCTCTGCAAGTGTTGCAAATATAAAACTAATCGGAAAAATAATTTAATTGGACACATGTTAATACATAAAGACATGAGTGAAGTAGAGTGGCTTCAATGTGATAAGTGTAGTTACAAGACTAAATATAAGCATTGTTTAAAATCTCATATGAACATCCATAAAGACGAAAACGAGATTAAATGGTTTTTCTGCAAGCATTGCAAATATAAAGCGAAACAGAAATGTAGTTTAACAACACACATGTTAAAACATCAAGACATAAGTGAAGTAGAGTGGCTTCGATGTGAACAATGTAGTTATAGGACTCAATATAAGCCTAATTTACGAAAGTATATGATCATTCATAAAGACGAAAACGAGATTAAATGGTTTTATTGCCCTAAATGCGATTTCAAAACTAAAAGAAATTATAATTTAACAAATCACATGTTAAAACATAGTGAAGTTCTGATTCAATGTGCACAGTGTATGTATAGAACTAAATATAAGTCGAGATTAAAAACGCATATAATGCAAAAGCATAAAGACGAACAGTTTCAATGCATTCATTGCAGTTATAAAACGAAATTGAAAAGTAATTTAGCAAGACACATGCTTAGCCATAAACACATATGTGATTTTAGGTGTTTCCAGTGCAAAAAGTGTAGTTTTATGACAAAATACAGTAGAGCCTTTAAACAGCATGAGATAACACATAAAGAAGTTAATCAAGTCGAGTGGTTTCACTGCGCTCATTGCTATTTTAAAACTGAACGAAAAAGTCGGTTAAGAGAGCACATGCTTATACATAAAGTTATAAGTTAAGTGATTTTAATATTGGCAGGGTAATTACTGGAAGGTTTTAAAATAGAATGTGATAGTTCATGGATACTTCATGGATACTTAAACAAATCAAAGTACCTTCAGTGTGTTTCTTGAAATTAAAAATGTGGGTTTTCTTCTTTTTGTGGTTGTTCTTTTAGAGGCTATCATTGTTTTGGAAAGGAACATGTTATAAGACAGATCCCCGTGATCAAATTGTAGTATAGCGTTTAAATATCTTAGGTACCAAACTGGTAATAAAAGTAAAGAGAGTAATGGGTACACCACGTTTGATTTATTTATATTTCTATCCTTTTCCCTCAGATCAATAATAGTATTTTTTGGTACGATTATAAAATGTACTTTTTAGGTACGGAAAATATTGGGGACCTAAGGGAAAGTAAAAAGTACATTTCAAAAACGTTTCAGAAATTGTTTATCGAATTTCAAAAAAAAGTTCTGGATCAGTAACACAACATAGATACCTATTAATAAATATTATAAATACATCTTTTTAAGTTGATAAAACAATTACACTAAAAAGTAAAAAATAATTTGGCACATTTCTGTTTACAACAGTCTAGATTTAACAATAGCTTTAATGGCACATTATATATTTTTAAGTTCGATATAAAATCGTGGCGCGTATACATCTCAAATTGGTGGGAATGTTTAATAATCGCACCACGATTTTATATCGAACTTAAAAATATACAATGAGTTATTAACGCTATTATTAAATCTAGACTGTTGTAAACAGAAATCTGTAAAATTATTTTTTAGTTTTTAATTTAATTTATTAATAAAATCGTTCAATCGTCAACTTAAAAAAAATTGTATTTATAATATTTATTTATTTATAGTGTACACTATAGAATTTTTTTCTAAATAGTACACTTTACCTACACAATACTTAACATTATTTGATGGCGTCTTTAACTGCACTTAAAGTTTTGTTAAAGATGTCTAAATCTAAGAGAAGTAAACATTATAATCTGTGTTGTGATACAAGTCCAGAAATTTTTTGTGAAATGCGATACACAATTTCTATACATTAAGAAGTATTTTCTAATAAAATCCCAGATTTTTTTAATTCGACCAGTGGCGTTCGTGCGGTATTCTGAAGAAAATAATAGGACGCAATTTTTTTTTAAACAATAAATATTTTTGAAATTCTCATTTTCGTCGTCTTTCTTTTTGACATACAGTTTTTATGTATTAAAAAATTACATTTATTTATATTTGCCTCTCGCTGGACCCCTACGAGAAAAAAATTATTAATCTCTTCAAAATTACTACAGTGCGGACGGCGGCAGTATATTCTAGTCAAATCAGATTCCTTTTTTATACTTTCTACATAATAGGGACCTATTGCAATAGTGCCAGGCACAAATTGTGCTGGGCACTATATTGACAGTTTCTCATTATAAGAACAGCTGTGTCCTTTCAAAATTAGGCCTTTGTGTATTATACGAGCCGGATTTAATAGTGACGCCACTATTAATGGAAAATAAACGACGGGATTTATAAATTCGACTTTGGTATGTCAATTTTGAAAGATCAACTGTCAGTTTGTAATGCGAAACTGTCAATATAGTGCCCGACACCAGTGGCGTATATAGGAAAAAGTTTCGGGGGGGGGGCGAGACAGTTTCGGGGGGGGGGGGCGAGTCCTCATAAGGCCGTATTTTATGTTTGTATTCATGAAATATGTGGAAAATATCTAAAAAAATCTTAACTTCGCGAGGGGCACGGCCCCCCCTGTGTATATACGCCACTGCCCGACACAATTTGTGCCTGGCACTATTGCAATAGGTCCCTAATAATTGACCGTTCCTTGGCGTAACTTTACGTCGCGTGGCCACCCAGTCAAAATTCGGTAAGCGTAACACAGCAAACTCTTTGTTTTCCTCTGCCCCCATTTATATATTTTCGTTTTCTTTTTGTTATCTCAGAAATAACCCGTATTTTCTAGTTAGTTAGTCTCATGCGTTGTCCTGTGCACTTGCGAAAAAATCTTTTTGCCTTGAATAATCTGGTAGCCAATTTTAGTTTGTTTGATGAGTGTCAGAAAACTAACCTCAAAACGAAAAGCAATCTTTAAAATTTGTTTTTAGTATTTTGAAGCTGGGACTGTATCAGAAGAGACAGATATCCAGAAATCGAATTGAGGTAAGCGGTAAGCCGTGTCTTAGTTTTTATTTACTATAGTACTAGACTGAAAGCCCAGACGCAAGTTATTTTTTAAATTACAAAATGTGGGATAGTAGCACTTATATGTATAACTATAGACATAAAGGACTGCTTAGTTCAATTTAACCTGTGTTCACAAATTGTGCGGGGTGAGGAGAGCGGCCTGACGTCACCACTTGTGCTAAATCCTCCAAAAGTTGGCTATATGGATATCATTTTTGGTCATTGCCGCCTTTAAATAACAGTACAGCACAGTAAATAATTTTGTTTTGTTAAATTTATGTAATTAATTAGGTGTAAGCTAAGAAACATTTATTTTCCCAAATTTTAGGAATTATTACATAAAAATGCCAGAGGAATGAGTACCAGAGGAATGAGGTTTTTAATGGTTTCCCAATTTAAATCAAAATCTATTTAGACTACTTATATAAACAAAGTTCCTATACTTATAATTTTAAAACAATCAACAAAAAAATTATACTATTGATATCAGTAGAATATTTACTTACCAGAGGAATGATAATTGAATGGTTCCTTTTTGATTTCTCTGAAAAAAACTAATTTTCTGCTGAAAATAAAAAGATCTATAACTTAAACCAAACTAAAGTTGACATTATCTCTCAAAACTTGTCATCCTCACAAGTAAATTAGATATCCAGGGCCGTCTCTTTCTCTAGAAATTAACCGGTGGTATTCACAAATATTGTGTTATTAAAAATGGAGCACATTTAAAATTGTAAAATTTTCCGGGAAGATGTAAATTCGAATTTTTCAAAAATATGACTGCAAACTTAAGTTTTATCAATTTTTTCATAAATAGTTAAGACTTGGTTAAATATTATTTATTAGGATATTTTTTTCAATCTGAGTTTTTAATATTTGGTTTGGGACTACACCAGAGGAATGAGGTATTTGCTTTGTAATAAAAAAAATTATAAACTTGTAATTTTTTTTATACATTAAACTCAAATGCTCCATAAAGAAAACATTTCGTTTTAAATCTTATAACTAAAACTATGCTTCATTTGCAGTCTGCGTTTGAAAAATATGCATTCCCACTCCACAGCACCATTTTTGTAGAATCATCCATATGATGTTATTCATATTTTCAAGAGAGTTTTGTTGATATTTCGCTGAATAGTTTGTGTTTTTTAGATTGTTTCAGTGCAGTGCTACTAAGAAAAGACATATAAATAAACATTTTCACGTTTGGTTTGTTAACAGTGTGTAAAAATTCGATTCAGGACAGAGAAGATCATTTGTTTACAGGGTAAAAAAAATAGCCCCGATTTTCTCAGCATATGGGCTTCTTGTTTAATAATATCTAATTAATATCTAATTGTTATTATTATTATTAATTAGTCTCTAATTATTATCCAAAGTATATTGATAAATAATTTCCATGGTAATTTTTTTAGCTCACTATGCCTGGAAGAATCTGTGGTTGCTGTGTGCAAAAACAATTAGTTGTTTCTCAAAAAACAAGACTCAAACATAGTCTTCCATTCTCAACATTGGTTGAAAAACCCACCTTCTCGACATTGGTTGGAAAAAATAAAAAAATGGAACTAATACTTCGAGTTATATCATGGTAACTCATTTAGACTTGGTACCAGGATTGTGGGTTGATTGGCCAGTAAAATTTAAAAAAAAGAAACTATGCCACTTTAAATAATTTTTGATTTTGGTAAATTGCGTACAATAATAAGAATAAACTTCCGTAACAATCAAGCACAGAAAACTAAAAATCTTAAAAGAAAAAGATGTGAGGACATTGAATGGAGTAGAGCCAGAAAATTACAAAAGATTGTGAATTGAAAAGGAATATTTTTCTAAATGAAATATTATTATTTATCTTGATATTTTTAATTTATTGTATGTATCTGTACTTTTTTTTTCTTTTTTTGTAAAAATGTAATAATAAATACTTTTTTTATGTTCTATATTCCCGTTTTTTAATTATCTAATAAAAAATTTCCTAACATGCTTTAAAAAGCGGTTGTAATAATTAAACTATACATTATGTGCATTTTTTTTTCTCTTTGTTTTTTGTCTATTTGTTAAGAACAATATTTGTGCTTTTCCTTTTTTTAAATAAATCAATAAATTTTTCGCCTATATTTCCGTTTTTAATTATTATTAATAATTATTATCGCAAAATAATTTATTTACATACTTTTAAAACAATTGGACAAATTATATAGGAACTACGACATTATGTGTAGTTTTTTTTCACTTTAAGTATTTAAATTTAATTTATTTAACAGATATTTCAAATATAAAATCATTTATCATCCTTTTATTTAATCTAAAGACAATATTTTTAGATGTACAATGCCTCAATTTTGCATAAAATTTGCATAAAGAAAATAGCTCTAAAAGCACATAAAATTCAATATAACAATAGGCGCGGTTCGGTTGCCCAGCACAAGTGGTGACGTAACTGCGAGTTTGACCTAGAACATCGATTGCAGACAGATTCGGCAACTGAGCAATCCTGTTTAGTGTATAATCGTTGGGGGGGTCAATTTTTGTGCTACCTAATTTACCAGTATGCCCTTATTAGATAGTCAAGGGACTCACAGGTCAGGTTAGATAAGAAAGACCAAGTGTAGTACATAGTGATGAGTTACTGTTTTTTAAATTGCCCTTGGTTAGTGGCTATTGCAGCAAGCAACTTCCTGCTACTTAATGTTAGAAAAAGCAGCTGGAGTTTATGATATGTAAAGGTGGTGTTTTAGGTAGAAAGAACCTTTTTTTTCCAAGACAAATTTACTTGCTATGTAAAATGTTATAAAAAAATAGCAGGTTTGCTCATCACTAGAAAGTAGAGGTCATTAATAAATGTAGTCATTTTAAGTAAATAGGGTGACCATATAAGTCATTTTGATAAACTGTCCTAAAATAATTTGTTGACCAAAACAAACCAATTAAAAAAACCACATTGAAGAAACTTTGATAACAAAAAACAAAAAGTTTTTTTTTCAAACAAAAAGCAGGTTATACATTTTCGTTTTGCTCAAAAAGGCAAACTTGTCCAGCCTTATCTGGATATATGGTCACCTTAATATAAAACAGGTGATTTCAAAGTTTTTTTTTTAAATATTGGATAGTTTAAATTTTAAAATGCTATTTATTGCCTTTGTATGCACAAGACATACACCCTTTCGATAGCTTTAGGCGCTGGTTAAACTTTTAACGCATTAAGGATAAAAATGGAAAATAACGCGAGAACCATACAAAATGTCGATTGACACCTACCTTGCTTTTTCTCGGCGGTACAAATTCCATTCACTGGGCGCCCAGGCTTCTACCAGAGTTCTTGAGTTGATTGAAATCACTGTGAGAAGTTGAGGTAACGGATTGGAATGATTTTTGAATTGATTGGCACTAATTGTGATGATTGAATTGTAGTTTTGGAGACCGAGTAAAACACGCCGGTTTCAATATGGAGGTTACGATGATCTCTCTCTTGTCATCGCGCCGGTGGGTTGCGCACTTTCTATCCGCGCACTTTGCGGTGTCACGTGACAACCTGTATGGTTCAGTGCAACGGAAATTAATATTTAGGAAAATTAACTAAGTATTATTTGTCTTGCACGTACAGCCTTATTTACCTATCGAAGAAATTTAGTGTTAATTTTGTCTGTCTTTCTTTTTACTTCTTATCAAAATAAAGATATAAAATTAATAGTAAATTTGTGCCTAAAGATGGGTTAATGAGTCATAGAGAATCTTTTATAAAGTCCATATAGTCGACTGGATCATATTTTAATATTCAAAAAACCAATATTTTGTCATTTAAATGTAAAATAACAGATGTTAAACTTCAAGATAAACCATTAGAAAATGTCATCTAGGTATCATCACTGACAATTTTAGATGAATTACTGTTATTTCATAGTTTGCCTGAACCACACCTCATATTGTCTGCAGTCAGCATGAATCTGGAACTAACAGACTTCAAAATAAAAGATGAGATCAAGCAGGAGAAGCCTACGTTGGATGGCAGCTCATCTAAGTAAGTGTCTTTTTTATTTTAATGCGTGAATGTTCATAAAAATTAAATATTCTCCCTTAGTTGTAAAATCTCTCTTTCTAAAATGGTGTGAATAGTAAAAAATTGTCTTAAAAAATGCTTTGAAACTTACAGCGGATTTTTAGTCTTCTGGGCTAGAAACAACCGAACGGAACCCCCCCCCCCCATGACTTACATCTTAAGGTTACTGCCTTACACAGTGAAAGCTGTAAGGTCATAGTGATTTAACGAGAAATATACTAAATTACAGTGTTTTAAGAGCCAAAAAGCGGAATATTAGATGAAATGATTCTGAAATATTGCCTGAAAACCAGTCACTGGGGTGCAATAATTTTTATTTGCTCTTATATGTATATGAAAACTTGTAAATGATAAAAACCACTTTTATTCAAAATTATGTTGTGTTACAAGAGTATCAAATGCTAAAATTTTTCAGACCAGCAGATGCAGATTCCCTTCCTTCTTCATCTAGCAGCATAAAGTCAGAACCCTATGAGTTCGAAATGAAAACTGAAGAGGATATCAAGCATGAAGAACTTATATTGGATGACAGCTCATCTGAGTAAGTTCCTTTTAATTTAATATGCTGTTAGCTATAGGTATACAGTTTCAAAAGTAAAACTTAAAACAACAAAACGAAGTACTAAGAACTACCAAGCTGATGTTAATGCACAAATAATAAAAAAGTACATCAAACAGCAAAATATGTATAAAAAAAATTTCCAACTAAAGTTTATTTTTTTTTTTCTAAAATACTACTTTTTACATTCATTAATAAATATTTATTGTTTATCTGTTTTGGCAAACACCAGCTACTAGGTAGTAAGTTTGATACTGCCCGTTACCATAACAATGACAATTAAATAGTTCTTAATGTATATGGGCAAAACTCTGTGACATTTCTCTCTATTTAGTTATTTTAAGTTGGGGAAATTACTAAAAGGATTTTTTTATATTTCAGTCTTCATGAAGATTCAGCTAGTTCAAATATTTCTGAATGCCTTATTGGTGATCCTTTGGATTCCAGCAACCCAACCTTGAATTATTTAAATGTCGAAAGTAAGTTTACATATGAATCAAAGGACACTAAAGATAGTCAGTTTCAATGTGAGCAGTGTACTTTTCAAAGTAAGAATAAGTATTACTTAAAAACGCATATGATCGTCCATAAAGACAAAAACAAGATTAAGTGGTTTCCATGCCAGCATTGTACATATAAAACGAAACAGAAAAGTTATTTAACAACACACATGTTAATACATAAAGACATCAGTGAAGTAGAGTGGTTTCAATGTGATAAGTGTAGTCATAAGACTAAATATAAGCGTTGCTTAAAAACTCATATGGACATCCATAAAGACGAAAACGAGATTAAGTGGTTTCCATGCAAACATTGCACATATAAAACGAAACAGAAATGTAATTTAACAACACACATGTTAATACATAAAGACATGAGTGAAGTAGAGTGGCTTCAATGTGATAAGTGTAGTCATAAGACTAAATATAAGCAATGTTTAAAAACTCATATGAACATCCATAAAGACGAAAACGAGATTAAGTGGTTTCCATGCAAACATTGTACATATAAAACGAAACGGAACCATTATTTAACAAGACACATGCTTAGCCATCAACACATAAGTGATTTTAGGTGTTTCCAGTGCAAAAAGTGTAGTTTTAAGACAAAATACAGTAGAGCTTTTAAACAGCATGAGATAACACATAAAGAAGTTAATCAAGTCGAGTGGTTTCACTGCGCTCATTGCTATTTTAAAACTGAGCAAAAAAGTCGGTTAAGAGATTACTTATACATAAAGTTATAAGTTAAGTGATTTTAATATTAGCAGGGTAATTACTGGAAGGTTCTAAAATAGAATGTGATAGTTCATGGATACTTCATGGATACTTAAACAAATCAAAGTGCCTTCAGTGTGTTTATTGAAATTAAAAATGTGTTACTAGTGGGTTTTCTTCTTGTTATGGTTGCTATTTTAGAGGCTATCATTGTTTTGAAAACGAACATGTTATAAGACAGATCCCCGTGATCAAATTGTAGTATAGCGTTTAAATATCTTAGGTGCAGAACTGGTAATAAAAGAAAAGAGAGTAATGGGTACACCACGTTTTATTTATTTATATTTCTATCCTTTTCCCTCAGATCAATAATAGTATTTTTGGTACGTTTATAAAATGTACTTTTTAGGTACGGAAAATATTGGGGACCTAAGGGAAAGTAAAAAGTACATTTCAAAAACGTTTCAGAAATTGTTTATCGCATTTCAAAAAAAAGTTCTGGATCAGTAACACAACACAGATACCTATTAATAAATATTATAAATACATCTTTTTAAGTTGATAAAAAAATTAAACTAAAAAGTAAAAAATAATTTGGCACATTTCTGTTTACAACAGTCTAGATTTAACAATAGCTTTAATGGCACATTATATATTTTTAAGTTCGATATAAAATCGTGGCGCGTATACATCTCAAATTGGTGGGTATCTTTAATAATCGCACCACGATTTTATATCGAACTTAAAAATATAAAATGAGTTATTAACTCTATTATTAATTCTAGACGGTTGTAAACAGAAATCTGTAAAATTATTTTTTAGTTTTTAGTGTAATTTATTAATAAAATCGTTCAATCGTTCAACTTAAAAAAAATTGTATTTATAATATTTATTTATTTATTTATAGTGTACACTACAGAATTTTTTTCTAAATAGTACACTTTACCTACACAATACTTAACATTATTTGATGGCGTCTTTAACTGCACTTAAAGTTTTGTTAAAGATGTCTAAATCTAAGAGAAGTAAACATTATAATCTGTGTTGTGATACTAGTCCAGAAATTTTTTGTGCAATACACAATTTCTATACATCAAGAAGTATTTTCTAATAAAATCCCAGGTTTTTTTAATTCGACCAGTGGTATTCGTGCGGTATTCTGAAGAAAATAATTAGACGCAATTTTTTTTTAAACAATAAATATTTTTGAAATTCTCATTTTTTGCTAAAAAACTGTCGTCTTTCTTTTTGACATACAGTTTTTATGTATTAAAAAATTACATTTATTTATATTTGCCTCTCGCTGGACCCCTACGAGAAAAAAATTATTAATTTCTTCAAAATTACTACAGTGCGGACGGCGGCAGTATATTCTAGTCAAATCAGATTCCTTTTTTATACTTTCTACATAATAGGGACCTATTGCAATAGTGCCAGGCACAAATTGTGCTGGGCACTATATTGACAGTTTCTCATTATAAGAACAGCTGTGTCCTTTCAAAATCAGGCCTTTGTGTATTATACGAGCCAGATTTAATAGTGACGCCACTATTAATGGAAAATAAACGACGGCATTTATAAATTCGACTTTGGTATGTCAATTTTGAAAGATCAAGTCAGTTTTTAATGCGAAACTGTCAATATAGTGCCCGACACCAGTGGCGTATATAGGAAAAAGTTTCGGGGGGGGGGGGGGGGGCGAGTCCTCATAAGGCCGTATTTTATGTTTGTATTCATGAAATATGTGGAAAATATCTAAAAAAATCTTAGCTTCGCGGAGGGCCCGGCCCCCCCCCGTATATACGCCGCTGCCCGACACAATTTGTGCCTAGCACTATTGCAATAGGTCCCTAATAATTGACCGTTCCTTGGCGTAACTTTACGTCACGTGGCCACCCAGTCAAAATTCGGTAAGCGTAACACAGAGCAAACTCTTTGTTTTCCTCTGCCCCCATTTATATTAATTTTTAGATACGCCGCCGGTGCTGTATTATTTTCTTTTTGTTACCTCAGAAATAACCCGTATTTTCTAGTTAGTGAACAGTCTCATGCGTTGTCCTGTGCACTTGCGAAAAAATCTTTTTGCCTTGAATAATCTGGTAGCCATTTTGAGTTTGTTTAAGATGAGTGTCAGAAAACTAACCTCAAAACGAAAACCAATCTTTAAAATTTGTTTTTAGTACTTTGAAGCTTGGGACTGTATCAGAAGAGACAGATATCCAGAAATCGAATTGAGGTAAGCGGTAAGCCGTGTCTTAGTTTTTATTTACTATAGTACTAGACTGAAAGCCCAGACGCAAGTTATTTTCTAAATTACAAAATGTGGGATAGAGTAGCACTTATATGTATAACTATAGACATAAAGGACTGCTTAGTTCCATTTAACCTATGTTCACAAATTGTGCAGGGTGAGGAGAGCGGCCTGACGTCACCACTTGTGCTAAATCCTTTGTTTACGTTTGTTGTATATGAATGATTCTACCAAAAGTGGGCTATATGGATATCATTTTTGATCATTGCCTTTAAATAACAGTACAGCACAGTAAATAATTTTGTTTTGTTAAATTTATGTAATTGATTAGGTGTAAGCTAAGAAACATTTATTTTCCCAAATTTTAGGAATTATTACATAAAAATGCCAGACGAATGAGTACCAGAGGAATGAGGTTTTTAATGGTTTTCCAATTTAAATCAAAATCTATTTAGACTACTTATATAAACAAAGTTCCTATACTTATAATTTTAAAACAATCAACAAAAAAATTATACTATTGATATCAGTAGAATATTTATTTACCAGAGGAATGATAATTGAAGGGTTCCTTTTTGATTTCTCTGAAAAAAACTAATTTTCTGCTGAAAATAAAAAGATCTATAACTTAAACCAAACTAAAGTTGACATTATCTGTCAAAACTTGTCATCCTCACAAGTAAATTAGATATCCAGGGCCGTCTCTTTCTCTAGAAATTAACCGGTGGTATTCACAAATATTGTGTTATTAAAAATGGAGCACGTTTAAAATTGTAAAATTTTCCGGGAATATGTAAATTCGAATTTTTCAAAAATATGACTGCAAACTTAAGTTTTATCAATTTTTTGATAAATAGTTAAGACTTGGTTAAATATTATTTATTAGGATATTTTTTCAATCTGAGTTTTTAATATTTGGTTTGGGACTACACCAGAGGAATGAGGTATTTGCTTTGTAATAAAAAAAATTATAAACTTGCAATTTTTTTTATACATTAAACTCAAATGCTCCATAAAGAAAACATTTTGTTTTACATCTTATAACTAAAACTACACTTCATTTGCAGTCTGCGTTTGAAAAATATGCATTCCCACTCCACAGCACCATTTTTGTAGAATCATCCATATGATGTTATTCATATTTTCAAGAGAGTTTTGTTGATATTTCGCTGAATAGTTTGTGTTTTTTAGATTGTTTCAGTGCAGTGCTACTAAGAAAAGACATATAAATAAACATTTTCACGTTTGGTTTGTTAACAGTGTGTAAAAATTCGATTCAGGACAGAGAAGATCATTTGTTTACAGGGTAAAAAAAATAGCCCCGATTTTCTCAGCATATGGGCTTCTTGTTTAATAATATCTAATTAATATCTAATTGTTATTATTATTATTAATTAGTCTCTAATTATTATCCAAAGTATATTGATAAATAATTTCCATGGTAATTTTTTTAGCTCACTATGCCTGGAAGATCCTGCCGTTGCTGTGTGCAAAAACAATCAGTTGTTTCTCAAAAAACAAGGCTCAAACATAGTCTTCCATTCTCAACATTGGTTGAAAAACCCACCTTCTCGACATTGGTTGGAAAAAATAAAAAAATGGAACTAATACTTCGAGTTATATCATGGTAACTCATTTAGACTTGGTACCAGAATTGTGGGTTGATTGGCCAGTAAAATTTAAAAAAGAGAAACCATGCCACTTAAAATAATTTTTGATTTTTGTAAATTTCGTACAATAATAAGAATAAACGATCAAGCACAGAAAACTAAAAATCATAAAACAAAAAGATGTGAGGACATTGAATGGAGTAGAGCCAGAAAATTACAAAAGATTGTGAATTGAAAAGGAATATTTTTCTAAATGAAATATTATTTATCTTAATATTTTTAATTTATTGTATGTATCTGTACTTTTCTTCTTTTTTTTTGTAAAAATGTAATAATAAATACTTTTTTTATGTTCTATATTCCCGTTTTTTAATTATCTATTAAAAAATTTCCTAACATGCTTTAAAAAGCGGTTGTAATAATTAAACTATACATTATGTGCATTTTTTTTCTCTTTGTTTTTGGTCTATTTGTTAAGAACCATATTTGTGCTTTTCCTTTTTTTAAATAAATCAATAAATTTTTCGTCCATATTTCCGTTTTTAATTATTATTAATAATTATTATCGCAAAATAATTTATTTACATACTTTTAAAACAATTGGACAAATTATATAGGAACTACGACATTATGTGTAGTTTTTTTTCACTTTAAGTATTTAAATTTAATTTATTTAACAGATATTTCAAATATAAAATCATTTATCACCCTTTTATTTAATGTAAAGACAATATTTTTAAATGTACAATGCCTGAATTTTGCATAAAATTGAATTTGCATAAAGAAAATAGCTTTAAAAGCACATAAAATCCAATATAACAATAGGCGCGCTTTCTGCCCAGCACAAGTGGTGACGTAACCGCGAGTTTGACCTTGAACATCGATTGCAGACAGAATCGGCAAACTGAGCAATCCTGTTTAGTGTATAATCGTTGGGCCAGCGCTTCCAACTGTACAGAATATCCAAACAAACTTTTAATTTATAAAATGTAAGGGGAAGGGAGGTTTAGCCTTGCATTACACTTAATGGTATTTTGATGTATTTTTTTCTTGCAAATGCGTTATGAATGGAGAGGGGGGTCAATTTTTGTGCTACCTAATTTACCAGTATGCCCTTATTAGATAGTCAAGGGACTCACAGGTCAGGTTAGATAAGAAAGACCAAGTGTAGTACATAGTGATGAGTTACTGTTTTTTAAATTGCCCTTGGTTAGTGGCTATTGCAGCAAGCAACTTCCTGCTACTTAATATTAGAAAAAGCAGCTGGAGTTTATGATATGTAAAGGTGGTGTTTTAGGTAGAAAGAACCTTTTTTTGCCAAGACAAATTTACTTGCTATGTAAAATGTTCTAGAAGCTGCTTTTATAAAAAAATAGCAGGTTTGATAATCACTAGAAAGTAGAGGTTATTAATAAATGTAGTCATTTTAGGTAAATAGGGTGACCATATAAGTCATTTTGATAAACTGTCCTAAAAAAATTTGTTGACCAAAACAAACCAATTAAAAAAACCACATTGAAGAAACTTTGATAACCAAAAACAAAAGGTTTTTTTTTCAACAAAAACAGGTCATACATTTTCGTTTCGCTCAAAAAGGCAAACTTTTCCAGCCTTATCTGGATATATGGTCACCTTAATATAAAACAGGTGATTTCAAAGTTTTTTTTTTTAAATATTGGATAATTTAAATTTTAAAATGCTATTTATTGCCTTATTTACCTATCGAAGAAATTTAGTGTTAATTTTGTCTGTCTTTCTTTTTACTTCTTATCAAAATAAAGATATAAAATTAACAGTAAATTTGTGCTTAAAGATGGGTTAATGGGCCATAGAGAATCTTTTATAAAGTCCATATAGTCGACTGGATCATATTTTAATATTCAAAAAACCAATATTTTGTCATTTAAATGTAAAATACAGATGTTAAACTTCAAGATAAACCATTAGAAAATGTCATCTAGGTTTTTCTGCACACTAAAAATTTTAGATGAATTACTGTTATTTCATAGTTTGCCTGAACCACACCTCATATTGTCTGCAGTCAGCATGAATCTGGAACTCACAGACTTCAAAATAAAAGATGAGATGAAGCAGGAGAAGGGTACGTTGGATGGCAGCTCATCTAAGTAAGTGTCTTTTTTATTTTAATGCGTGAATGTTCATAAAAATTAAATATTCTCCCTTAGTTGTAAAATCTTTCTTTCTAAAATGGTGTGAATAGTAAAAAATTGTCTTAAAAAATGCTTTGAAACTTACAGCGGATTTTTAGTCTTCTGGGCTAGAAACAAACCCCCCCCCCCCACGACTTACATCTTAAGGTCACTGCCTTACACAGTGAAAGCTGTAAGGTCATAGTGATTTAAAGAGAAATATACTAAATTACAGTGTTTTAAGACCCAAAAAGCGGAATATTAGATGCAGTGATTCTGAAATATTGCCTGAAAACCAGTCACTGGGGTGCAATAATTTTTATTTGCTCTTATATGTATATAAAAACTTATAAATGATAAAAACCACTATTATTCAAAATTATGTTGTGTTACAAGAGTATCAAATGCTAAAATTTTTCAGACCAGGAGATCCAGATTCCCTGCCTTCTTCATCTAGCAGCATAAAGTCAGAACCCTATGACTTTGAAATGAAAACTGAAGAGGATATCAAGCATGAAGAACTTATATTGGATGACAGCTCATCTGAGTAAGTTCCTTTTAATTTAATATGCTGTTAGCTATAGGTATACAGTTTCAAAAGTAAAACTTAAAACAACAAAACGAAGTACTAAGAACCACCAAGCTGATGTTAATGCACAAATAATAAAAAAGTACATTAAACAGGAAAATATGTATAGAAAAAATTTCCAACTAAAGTTTATTATTTTTTTTCTAAAATACTACTTTTTACATTCATATTTAAATATTAATTGTTTATCTGTTTTGGCAAACACCAGCTACTAGGTAGTAAGTTTGATACTGCCCATTACCATAACAATGACAATCAAATAGTTCTTAATGTATATGGGCAAAACCCTGTGACATTTCTCTCTATTTAGTTATTTTAATTTTAAGTTGGGGAAATTACTAAAAGGGTTTTTTTATCTTTCAGTCTTCATGAAGATTCAGCTAGTTCAAATATTTCTGAATGCCTTGTTGGTGATCCTTTGGATTCCAGCAACCCAACCTTGAATTATTTAAATGTCGAAAGTAAGTTTACATATGAATCAAAGGACACTAAATATAGTCAGTTTCAATGTGAGCAGTGTACTTTTCGATGTAAAAATAAGTATTACTTAGAAACGCACATGATCACCCATAAAAACAAAAACGAGATTAAGTGGTTTCCATGCCAGCATTGTACATTTAAAACGAAACAGAAAAGTTATTTAACAACACACATGTTAATACATAAAGACATCAGTGAAGTAGAGTGGTTTCAATGTGATAAGTGTAGTCATAAGACTAAATATAAGCGTTGCTTAAAAACTCATATGGACATCCATAAAGACCAAAACAAGATTAAGTGGTTTCCATGCCAGCATTGTACTTATAAAACGAACCAGAAAAGTAATGTCACTAGACACATGTTAATACATAAAGACATGAGTGAAGTAGAGTGGCTGCAATGTGATAAGTGTAGTTATAAGACTAAATATAAGCATTGTTTAAAAATTCATATGAACATCCATAAAGACAAAAACGAGATTAAGTGGTTTCCATGCCAGCATTGTACATATAAAACGAAACAGAAAAGTTATTTAACAACACACATGTTGATACATAAAGACATCAGTGAAGTAGAGTGGCTTCAATGTGATAAGTGTAGTCATAAGACTAAACATAAGCGTTGCTTAAAAACTCATATGAACATCCATAAAGAAGAAAACGAGATTACGTGGTTTCTCTGCAAGTGTTGCAAATATAAAACGGAACAGAAAAGTTATTTAACAACACACATGTTAATACATAAAGACGAAAACGAGATTAAGTGGTTTCCATGCAAACATTGCACATATAAAACGAAACAGAAATGTAATTTAACAACACACATGTTAATACATAAAGACATGAGTGAAGTAGAGTGGCTTCAATGTGATAAGTGTAGTCATAAGACTAAATATAAGCGTTGCTTAAAAACTCATATGAACATCCATAAAGACGAAAACAAGATTAAGTGGTTTTTCTGCAAGCATTGTACATATAAAACGAAACAGAAAAGTAATTTAGCACGACACATGCTTAGCCATAAAGTGATTTTAGGTGTTTCCAGTGCAAAAAGTGTAGTTTTAAGACAAAATACAGTAGAGCTTTTAAACAGTATGAGATAACACATAAAGAAGTTAATCAAGTCGAGTGGTTTCACTGCGCTCATTGCTATTTTAAAACTGAGCGAAAAAGTCGTTTAAGAGAGCACATGCTTATACATAAAGTTATAAGTTAAGTGATTTTAATATTGGTAGGGTTCTAAAATAGAATGTGATAGTTCATGGATACTTCATGGATACTTAAACAAATCAAAGTGCCTTCAGTGTGTTTATTGAAATTAAAAATGTGTTACTAGTGGGCTTTCTTCTTGTTCTTTTAGAGGCTATCATTGTTTTGGAAAGGAACATGTTATAAGACAGATCCCCGTGATCAAATTGTAGTATAGCGTTTAAATATCTTAGGTGCAAAACTGGTAATAAAAGTAAAGAGAGTAATGGGTACACCACGTTTGATTTATTTATATTTCTATCCTTTTCCCTCAGGTCAATAATATTACTTTTTAGGTACGGAAAATTTTGGGGACCTAAGGGAAAGTAAAAACTACATTTCAAAAACGTTTCAGAAATTGTGTATCACATTTCACAAAAAAATTCTGGATCAGTAACAACACAGATACCTATTAATAAATATTATAAATACATCTTTTTAAGTTGATAAAACAATGAAACTAAAAAGTAAAAAATAATTTGGCAGATTTCTGTTTACAACAGTCTAGATTTAACAATAGCTTTAATGGCACATTATATATTTTTAAGTTCGATATAAAATCGTGGCGCGTATACATCTCAAATTGGTGGGTATCTTTAATAATCGCACCACGATTTTATATCGAACTTAAAAATATAAATTGAGTTATTAACGCTATTATTAAATCTAGACTGTTGTAAACAGAAATCTGTAAAATTATTTTTTAGTTTTTAGTGTAATTTATTAATAAAATCGTTCAATCGTTCAACTTAAAAAAAATTGTATTTATAATATTTATTTATTTATTTATAGTGTACACTACAGAATTTTTTTCTAAATAGTACACTTTACCTACACAATACTTAACATTATTTGATGGCGTCTTTAACTGCACTTAAAGTTTTGTTAAAGATGTCTAAATCTAAGAGAAGTAAACATTTTAATCTGTGTTGTGATACTAGTCCAGAAATTTTTTGTGAAATGCGATACACAATTTCTATACATTAAAAAGTATTTTCTAATAAAATCCCAGGTTTTTTTAATTCGACCAGTGGCATTCGTGCGGTAATCTGAAGAAAATAATAGGACGCAATTTTTTTTTAAACAATAAATATTTTTGAAATTCTCATTTTTTGCTCAAAAAATGCCGTCCTTTTTTTTTGACATACAGTTTTTATGTATTAAAAAATTACATTTATTTATATTTGCCTCTCGCTGGACCCCCTTCGAGAAAAAAATTATTAATTTCTTCAAAAATACCATATAAAGTATTTTTCTGAAAATGGATCCAAAAAATTAGCTTTTTCTCCCTAAATATTAGCATGTTATTTAATAACACCTTGTATACTGCCGTCGGTCGCTAGGGAGAAAGCCGCATAGAAATTTTACGTTTTCGGAAAAACAACAGGATTAAAATTTTATAGGTGCTTTTGTATAGTCTTATAATTTTGATATAAAAAGTAAGAAAAATAAAACGACATCCCTTTCTATTTCAAAACTATAAGACAATTTTGAAACGTAAAATTTTTAAAGGGACGGCGGCAGTATATTCTAGTCAAATCAGATTCCTTTTTTATACTTTCTACATAATAATTTACCGTTCCTTGGCGTAACTACGCCACCCAGTCAAAATTCGGTAAGCGTAACACAGAGCAACCTCTTTGTTTTCCCCTGCCCCACTTATATTAATTTTTAAATACGCCGGTGCTGTATTATTTTCGTTTTCTTTTTGTTAGCTCTGCATTACCCCGTATTTTTATTAGTTAGTGAACAGTCTCATGCGTTGTCCTGTACACTTGCGGAAAAATCTTTTTACCTAGAATAATTTGGTAGCCATTTTGAGTTTGTTTGAGATGAGTGTCAAAAACCTAACCTCGAAACGAAAAGCATTTTTTAAATTTGTTTTTAGTGGTTTTAAGTACTTTGAAGCCTGGGACTATATCAGAAGAAATATATATCCAGAAATTGAATTGCGGTAAGCGGTAAGCCGTGTCTTAGTTTTTATTTAATATAGTACTCTATTGAGAGCCCAAGCGCCCAGACGCAATTTATTTTCGATAGAGTGGTACTTATATGTGCATTGGTCAGCGCTTTCAACTGCAGAGAATACCAAAACAAAGTTTTGATTTGTAAAAATGCATGGATGTGTTATATATCTATTCTTTGTAACACTCAAGGAGGAATGGAGGTTTAGCCTTGTGTTACACTTAATGATATTTTGATGTAATTTTTTCTTGCAAATGCGTTAGGAAAGGGGAGGGGGGTCAAAAATCCTGAATTTTTCTGTTACCTAATTTATGAATATGCCCTTATTAGATAGTCAAGGGACTCACAGGTTAGGTTAGATAAGAAAGACCCAGTGCCTGGTGAAGCTAGTAGGTGCCTATCCTTTAATTATGTAACACTCAAGGGGGGGAGAGGGGTTTGGCTTTGTGGTACACTCAATGCTTCTTAAATGTGTTTTTTCTTGAACTTTAAGGACATTCCCTAAGTAGTGATGGGTTGATGTTTTTTAAATTGCCCTTGGTTAGCTGCTATTGCAGCAAGCAGCTTCCTGCTACTTAATAGCAGCTTTTCTAAAAAGCAGTTTATAATATGTATAAGTAGTGTTTTAGGTAGAAAGAACTTTTTTTTCCAAGACAAATTGACTTGCTGTGTGAAACATTCAAGAAGCAGCTTTTTGGAAAAAATAGCAGGTTTGCCCATCACTAGAAAGTAGGGGTCATTAATTAATGTAAAGTTTTTTTTAGGTAAATAGTGAGACCATATAAGTCATTTTGATAAACTGTCCTAAAAAAATTTGTTGACCAAAAAAATCCAATTAAAAAAACCACATTGTAGAAGATCTTTTTTCGACATAAAGCAGGTGACATTTTCGTTTTGCTCAAAAAGCCAAACTTGTCCAGCCTTATCTGGATGTATCATCTTATTTTAAAGCAGCTGATTCCAAGTTTTTTTAATTTTTTTAAATACTGGGTATAAATGCTATTTAATGCCTCATTTAACCATTAAAGAAATTTAGTATTAATTTTGTCTGTGTCTTTCTTTTTACTTCCTATCAAAATAAAGATATAAAATTAACACTAAATTTGTGCTTAAAGATGGGTAAATGGGTCATAAAGAATCTTTTATAAAGTCCATATAGTCAACTGGATCATATTTTAATATTCAAAAAACCAATATTTTGTCATTTAAATGTAAAATAACAGATGTTAAACTTCAAGATAAACCATTAGAAATTGTCATCTAGGTTTTTGTACACACTGAAAATTTAGATGAACTACTGTTATTTCATAGTTTGCTTGAACCACACCTCATATTGTCGACAGTCAGCATGAATCTGGAACTAACAGACATCAAAATAAAAACTGAAGATGAGATCAAGCAGGAGAAGCCTATGTTGGATGGCAGCTCATCTAAGTAAGTGTCTTTTTTATTTTAATTTAATTTTTTAGTTGTAAAATCACTCTTTCTAAAAAGGTGTTAATAGTAAAAAATTGTTGTAAAGAATGCTTTAAAACAGCCCTCCCCCCACGACTTTCATCTTTAGGTTACTGCTTTACACAGTGAAAGCTGTAAGCTCATAGTGGTTTAAAAATAATGAGAATACTAGCACAAAACTAAGATGCGTTAACATCAAAATCGATTATAAGTTAAAATTACAGTCTTTAAAGACTGAAGAAGCCGAATATTAAATGCAGTGATCCTGAAATATTGCCTGAAATCCAGTCACTGTGGTGCAATAATTTTTATTTGCTCTTATATCTATATGAAAAATTATAAATGATAAAAACCACTAATATTCAAAATTATGTTCTGTCACAAGGAGATCAAATGCTAAAAATTTTCAGACCAGGAGATCCAGATTCCCTGCCTTCTTCATCTAGCAGCATAAAGTCAGAACCCTATGAGTTCGAAATGAAAACTGAAGAGGATATCAAGCACGAAGAACTTATATTGGATGACAGTTCATCCGAGTAAGTTCATTTTAATTTAATACTCTGTTAGCTATAGGTATAGAGGGTATTTCAAAAATAATTCTAACCTATTGTCACGAGGGGGTTTTATCGTGACGAACACAGTTTAAGTTAGGTGTAATGGTTTTATTATAATACTTATATTTACTACTTACATTGTACTTAAATACATCTTGTCTACAAATCTTCTTTGATAGGCTTAACTTCTTATACTTGACTAACGTACTACTTGTTCACTATTAACTAAGCCTGGGCGTTAGGTTCTCAGCGTACAACTAACTGCTAAACTCTGTTTTGTTTCCTGTATAAACATCATCGAAATCCCATTAACCGCGTTGTTTATAATACTTCTATATACAATTTATTACTTTTAATACAATTTGAACTATATACAGAAGTTCATTTCCTTAGAATGTTTAGGGTTAATGTGCACTTGCTTATAAACGTAACTTGTGTCATTCACTTAATAGGACATTATTTTCTATCCTGACACTATTAAGCAAGTATAAAAGGCAACTTCATAGGGTTATAGTCAACCACGGACACCAGTGTTTCGGAATTCTGTGACAATAAGTCTTTCTACCTTATTTTCTCCAGCTGCTAAATTTGGCGTAAATTCTTAAGGTATATGCCTAAAACCCTGTGTCATTTCTCTCTATTTAGTTATTTTAATTTTAAGTTGGGGAAATTACTAAAAGGGTTTTTTTTATCTTTTAGTATTCATGAAGATTCATATAAAGCGAAACTGAAAAGGGATTTAACAAGACACATTCTAAAACATGAAGACATCCATAGGGATGGAAACGAGATTAAGTGGTTTCCATGCAAGTATTGCAAATATAAAGGGAAACGGAAAGATAATTTAAGAAGACACATGCTAATAATACATCAAGACGAAAACGACATTAAGTGGTTTCCATGCAAGTATTGCACACATAAAACGAAACGGAAAGATAATTTAAGAACACATATGCTAATGCATATCCTTAGGGACAAAAACGAAATTAAGTGGTTTCCATGCAAACATTGTACATATAAAACGAAATGGAAATATAGTTTAAGAAGACACATGTTAATACATAAAGACATAAGTGAAATAGAGTGGCTTCGATGTGATAAGTGTAGTTATAAGGCTAAAAATAAGCATTGCTTAAAAACTCATATGAACATACATAAAGACGAAAACGAGATTCAGTGGTTTCTATGCCAGCATTGCACATATAAAGCGAAACGGAAAGGTGATTTAAAAACACACATGCTAATACATCAAAACGAAAACGACATTAAGTGGTTTCCATGCAAACATTGCACATATAAATCGAAACGAAAAGATAGTTTAAGAAGACACATGCTAAAACATAAAGACATAAGTGAGGTAGAGTGTCTTCGATTTGAACAATATACTTATAGGACTCAATATAAGCCTGATTTACGAAAGCATGTGATTATCCATAAAGACGAAAACGAGATTAAATGGTTTTATTGCCCTAAATGCGATTTTAAAACTAAAAAAAATTATAATTTAACAAATCACATGCTAAAACATAGTGAAGTTCTGATTCAATGTGCACAGTGTATGTATAGAACTAAATATAAGTCGAGATTAAAAACGCATATAATGCAAAAGCATAAAGACGAACAGTTTCAATGCATCAATTGCAGTTATAAAACGAAATTGAAAAGTAATTTAGCAAGACACATGCTTAGCCATCAACACATAAGTGATTTTAGGTGTTTCCAGTGCAAAAAGTGTAGTTTTAAGACAAAATACAGTAGAGCCTTTAAACAGCATGAGATAACACATAAAGAAGTTAATCAAATCGAGTGGTTTCACTGCGCTCATTGCTATTTTAAAACTGAACGAAAAAGTCGTTTAAGAGAGCACATACTTATACATAAAGTTATAAGTGAAGTTATGTGCTTCTAATTTTTGCGGTGTAATTACGAGAAGGTTCTAAAATAGAATGCGATATTTGATGAATACTTAAACCAATTAAAGTGGCTTTTTTTAACCAAAAAAGTAATCAAAATAAATAGATCTTTTTTACCAGTATTTACTAAGATAAGGTTTAGGGTTTAAGTTTAAAGTTTAGGTTTAGGTTTAACTTTTAGTTTATCTTTTGTGAAACGTTTTAACTGAATTTCTTTCAAACTTAATAAAATTTAATGGAATTTTGGACTAATTATAACTACCTAGGTTATATCGCAATGGAAAAAAACCGATTTAAATAAGAATCTGCAAGGATTTCGTGAAAAAAAGGGAAAAACCGGAAAAGAAATGGTTTAAACTATAGGTTTAAGTTTGTAGGGAACGAGGTTTAAGTGAAAATACAGCGATATTTAAGTGAATTACTTACATTTTTTAATTTACACTTACTTCCCAAACTTGACATTGTCGGAAAATGTGTTCTAATTTCGTAATTTTTATTATATAACTTGCACAAACAAAGCAAAACTGAAAAATAAATTTTTAAATTTATTAAAATGACGTAAAAGTGACTTGACTGACACTTGCTGGACTAAGTACTGGGATTGTCATCTGCTGTCATCTCGGTGCACGTACATCTTAAATATATCTGTATGGCTAGAGCGTATTAAAACCATTAATGGAAAATGACTGTTACAATAAATAAATAAAAACATTTTTTATTATATTAATTTAAAGATTATTTGCAAATAAACAAATCGCGTGTGAGTTTATTTGGATTTTAATCTGAAGATCGTTTTTTTTTTTACTTTCCTCGTCAAGGCAAATATCGTTTAAAAGCTACATGCTAAAATATAAAAGAGATATGAGAATTTAGTACTAAACGGTTTATCCAGCCTTGTGTACATTGCCCTAAAAAACTCGCTCTAATAGTTAATTGAAGCTAAAAATCGTATAAAATTTTGTCATATCGTTCCTAAATATGATCAAATTTTACATTTTTAACATTTAAATTAACAAAAACGTGATTGTTTTCAAGTTACAATGAGATAAACCACCACCCGGAGGTAGTTTAAAATTTAGGACGATTTTTAGTCGGAATCCCATGACCTAGGGGTTTAAATTATAATTATAACTACCTAGGTTATATCGCAATGGAAAAAAACCGATTTAAATAAGAATCTGCAAGGATTTCGTGAAAAAAAGGGAAAAACCGGAAAAAGAAATGGTTTAAACTATAGGTTTAAGTTTGTAGGGAACGAGGTTTAAGTGAAAATGCAGCGATATTTAAGTGAATTACTTACATTTTTCAATTTACACTTACTTCCCAAACTTGACATTGTCGGAAAATGTGTTCTAATTTCGTAATTTTTATTATATAACTTGCACAAACAAAGCGAAACTGAAAAATAAATTTTTAAATTTATTAAAATGACGTAAAAGTGACTTGACTGACACTTGCTGGACTAAGTACTGGGATTGTCATCTGCTGTCATCTCGGTGCACGTACATCTTAAATATATCTGTATGGCTAGAGCGTATTAAAACCATTAATGGAAAATGACTGTTACAATAAATAAATAAAAACATTTTTTATTATATTAATTTAAAGATTATTTGCAAATAAACAAATCGCGTGTGAGTTTATTTGGATTTTAATCTGAAGATCGTTTTTTTTTTTACTTTCCTCGTCAAGGCAAATATCGTTTAAAAGCTACATGCTAAAATATAAAAGAGATATGAGAATTTAGTACTAAACGGTTTATCCAGCCTTGTGTACATTGCCCTAAAAAACTCGCTCTAATAGTTAATTGAAGCTAAAAATCGTATAAAATTTTGTCATATCGTTCCTAAATATGATCAAATTTTACATTTTTAACATTTAAATTAACAAAAACGTGATTGTTTTCAAGTTACAATGAGATAAACCACCACCCGGAGGTAGTTTAAAATTTAGGACGATTTTTAGTCGGAATCCCATGACCTAGGGGTTTAAATTATAATTATAACTACCTAGGTTATATCGCAATGGAAAAAAACCGATTTAAATAAGAATCTGCAAGGATTTCGTGAAAAAAAGGGAAAAACCGGAAAAAGAAATGGTTTAAACTATAGGTTTAAGTTTGTAGGGAACGAGGTTTAAGTGAAAATGCAGCGATATTTAAGTGAATTACTTACATTTTTCAATTTACACTTACTTCCCAAACTTGACATTGTCGGAAAATGTGTTCTAATTTCGTAATTTTTATTATATAACTTGCACAAACAAAGCGAAACTGAAAAATAAATTTTTAAATTTATTAAAATGACGTAAAAGTGACTTGACTGACACTTGCTGGACTAAGTACTGGGATTGTCATCTGCTGTCATCTCGGTGCACGTACATCTTAAATATATCTGTATGGCTAGAGCGTATTAAAACCATTAATGGAAAATGACTGTTACAATAAATAAATAAAAACATTTTTTATTATATTAATTTAAAGATTATTTGCAAATAAACAAATCGCGTGTGAGTTTATTTGGATTTTAATCTGAAGATCGTTTTTTTTTTTACTTTCCTCGTCAAGGCAAATATCGTTTAAAAGCTACATGCTAAAATATAAAAGAGATATGAGAATTTAGTACTAAACGGTTTATCCAGCCTTGTGTACATTGCCCTAAAAAACTCGCTCTAATAGTTAATTGAAGCTAAAAATCGTATAAAATTTTGTCATATCGTTCCTAAATATGATCAAATTTTACATTTTTAACAAATAAATTAACAAAAACGTGATTGTTTTTAAGTTACAATGATATAAACCACCCCCCGGAGGTAGTTTAAAATTTAGGACGATTTTTAGTCGGAATCCCATGACCTAGGGGTTTAAATTATAATTATAACTACCTAGGTTATATCGCAATGGAAAAAAACCGATTTAAATAAGAATCTGCAAGGATTTCGTGAAAAAAAGGGAAAAACCGGAAAAAGAAATGGTTTAAACTATAGGTTTAAGTTTGTAGGGAACGAGGTTTAAGTGAAAATGCAGCGATATTTAAGTGAATTACTTACATTTTTCAATTTACACTTACTTCCCAAACTTGACATTGTCGGAAAATGTGTTCTAATTTCGTAATTTTTATTATATAACTTGCACAAACAAAGCGAAACTGAAAAATAAATTTTTAAATTTATTAAAATGACGTAAAAGTGACTTGACTGACACTTGCTGGACTAAGTACTGGGATTGTCATCTGCTGTCATCTCGGTGCACGTACATCTTAAATATATCTGTATGGCTAGAGCGTATTAAAACCATTAATGGAAAATGACTGTTACAATAAATAAATAAAAACATTTTTTATTATATTAATTTAAAGATTATTTGCAAATAAACAAATCGCGTGTGAGTTTATTTGGATTTTAATCTGAAGATCGTTTTTTTTTTTACTTTCCTCGTCAAGGCAAATATCGTTTAAAAGCTACATGCTAAAATATAAAAGAGATATGAGAATTTAGTACTAAACGGTTTATCCAGCCTTGTGTACATTGCCCTAAAAAACTCGCTCTAATAGTTAATTGAAGCTAAAAATCGTATAAAATTTTGTCATATCGTTCCTAAATATGATCAAATTTTACATTTTTAACAAATAAATTAACAAAAACGTGATTGTTTTTAAGTTACAATGATATAAACCACCCCCCGGAGGTAGTTTAAAATTTAGGACGATTTTTAGTCGGAATCCCATGACCTAGGGGTTTAAATTATAATTATAACTACCTAGGTTATATCGCAATGGAAAAAAACCGATTTAAATAAGAATCTGCAAGGATTTCGTGAAAAAAAGGGAAAAACCGGAAAAAGAAATGGTTTAAACTATAGGTTTAAGTTTGTAGGGAACGAGGTTTAAGTGAAAATGCAGCGATATTTAAGTGAATTACTTACATTTTTCAATTTACACTTACTTCCCAAACTTGACATTGTCGGAAAATGTGTTCTAATTTCGTAATTTTTATTATATAACTTGCACAAACAAAGCGAAACTGAAAAATAAATTTTTAAATTTATTAAAATGACGTAAAAGTGACTTGACTGACACTTGCTGGACTAAGTACTGGGATTGTCATCTGCTGTCATCTCGGTGCACGTACATCTTAAATATATCTGTATGGCTAGAGCGTATTAAAACCATTAATGGAAAATGACTGCTACAATAAATAAATAAATAAATAAAAACATTTTTTATTATATTAATTTAAAGATTATTTGCAAATAAACAAATCGCGTGTGAGTTTATTTGGATTTTAATCTGAAGATCGTTTTTTTTTTACTTTCCTCGTCAAGGCAAATATCGTTTAAAAGCTACGTGCTAAAAATATAAAAGAGATATGAGAATTTAGTACTAAACGATTTATCCAGCCTTGTGTACATTGCCCTAAAAAACTCGCTCTAATAGTTAATTGAAGCTAAAAATCGTATAAAATTTTGTCATATCGTTCCTAAATATGATCAAATTTTACATTTTTAACAAATAAATTAACAAAAACGTGATTGTTTTCAAGTTACAATGAGATAAACCACCCCCCGGAGGTAGTTTAAAATTTAGGACGATTTTTAGTCGGAATCCCATGACCTAGGGGTTTAAAGTGACGTAGTAGCCTAAATTAGACAGTTGTAGAAAAATCAGTTTTCCATGTTTTCTTCTTTTTTCCGGTCTATATGGTCCATTTCAAGAACAAATCGTCTTAAATTTCAATTTTTAGAACATTTTATCGTCCATACAGGTAAAAATACCAAATCAATTGCGGCCTGTTTCGTCAAAAAATCAATTTTTCCAAACCAATGCACATTTAAATTTTAAACCTAAACCCTAAACTTAAAACCAAAACCTAGACTAAAACTTACGCCTTAGTAAATACCGGTGTTTAAGTCTTATATACGTATGTTTTATCATTTATTCGCAATCAATTTCTCTTGTAGTTACAAAGAACTGTCCCTTTTTCGTTTCGGTTTTACTTATTGGCTCTGTGTGCTTATTGCAGACAATTTGCCAGCTCAATTCAGTGGACACCAATAATTTGACTTAGTCACTTGCACTAGTATTTACTAAGACCTTAAGACTTAACATTGTAGACCGGGTTTAAGTATCAAGTCTATAGACTTGATACCGACCGGTTTAAGTGTATTTTTTTAATACTTACAGGTCAAATAACTGCAAAGATTTATTGTTGTTCTCGGAATTAAAAATATTAAAAAATAAGAAATTAAATGAGCACACTTCTGGAGAAATAGGTTAAACGTGTCACCAGATTAATATTTATTACCTTGTTGTTCAAATTTGCCTAAATAGTTTTAAACATCTGCATTAAAAACAACAGATTTTTTTAATATAAAAAGACAAGTCGCGGTTATTAAAAATCAGTCTTAAAAACGCAGTGAAACAATCAAAACAAGAAAAATAAAAGTTGTAAAAACAAAGTGAAAATATTAATATTAAAAGCTTAGTATCAAAAAACCTCACTTAAAAAACTTGTAGTAGTGAAGTAATTTAGTAAAAAGTTAAAAATCAGTATTTTACGTAACAAGATGCAGGTTGTAGAACCGCATAAAAACTTTTAGTAGTGAAAATCTAAATCATAAAAGAGACATAAATCTTTTTTCTGAGCTAATCACTCTAGAACGCCTGCCTCAAAATAAATTTAATGTAACCGCAGATAGGCAAAAGATGAAATTCTCGGCTGGACTTAACCAGCCTAAATGCGGCCTTTACAGTACATAAAATATAAAGTACATTTTGTAAACGTCATGATTTGCATGTGCTCTTTTGGTACGTTTGATAAATGTCCTCAGTGTCACATGACCTAAATTGCCTTTTGTGCCTTGTTTTTGTATTAGCCACAGTTGTGTGCTGAATCGAACCGAACCAAACCAATTTATAGTCCATACTTACATCAACATACGAATGTCATATATGTTTTAACCGCTTTATTAAAATAAATTCATTCTACCACCAACTGTTGCTTTATTAACAACGTCGTCCAACTAAGGTCACTTATCGTTGCAAGATAGTTTCCAGCATAAATTTTTATTTCTAAATTCTTAAATATACAGTGTGTCCACGTAAGTTGGTGGCATATGGGAAACTTTTTTATTATTAGCTTTACGAAAAAAAGTTATTCTTCATAAAAAGTTCTGCATGGTCCAAAACCTAAAATGCAACCATCAGATGTTAAATTTTTTTAGTCATATTACGAGGTTTGTCAAAAAATGTGATTTTTGCTCTAGAGTAAAGTACCTTTCTTTTTGACAAAATTGAAAATTGTTATAAAGAAAAGATGTTTAGAATTAAAAATAGCTTTCAAATATTCAACATTGTTTATTTACATGAAAAAAATATTTTTTTCTACATTTTCTCTGCGATTATATTGGAAATTTAAGTTTGCACATTAATGCATTGCATTTATTATTTATAAATTTTAATAAACAATGTTGAATATTTAAAAGCTATTTTTAATTCTAAACATCTTTTCTTTATAACAATTTTCGATATTGTCAAAAAGAAAGGTACTTTACTCTAGAGCAAAAATCAAATTTTTTGACAAACCCCGTAATATGACTAAAAAAATTTAACATCTGATAGTTGCATTTTAGGTTTTGGACCATGCAGAACTTTTTATGAAGAATAACTTTTTTTCGTAAAGCTAATAATAAAAAAGTTTCCCATATGCCGCCAACTTACGTGGACACACTGTATAAAGGGTAGGTACCCTCAGACAGTGTAAAATAACATCTTTAAAATAACACGGAGCCACCAATGCGAAACCGAGGAAAACATGTCAAAAATACTCTGCCAATATATGGGCCCCTAAGCTCACACTAGGTACTATAGTTATAGTGTACGCGTAAGCTAATATAACTAACAACTGAAATATATTTTATTCAACTCCAGACTAAATTACCTTTTGTTTGATACCACACAAGCCATGTTTTGAGTTAAACTCAAATTTTTGAAATTTACCCCTACCCTTAAAAAAACAAAAACTAGTTGCTGTATTTTGTTAAACTCCGGACTCAATTAGCTTTCGTTTGATATCACACACGCCATATTTCACTTAAACTCTAATTTTTGAAATATACCCCCACCCTTTTTTTTTAAATAAATTAAAATGTATTTTGTTTAACTGCAGACTCAATTACCTTTCGTTTGATATCACACACGCCATATTTTCACATAAACTCTAATTTTTGAAATCTACCCCCACCCTTTTATTTGGTTTGTGTTCGGTGGATTTTGTTCATTTTTAAATGGGACCATCTCGACCCAAGATCCAGCCTAGGTACCAAATTTCATTAAAATCGGCCAAGCGGTTTTTGAGTTATGCGCGTTGGTCGTTACAGACAGACATACAGACAGACGGCGCAACAAAAAAGTTTCAAAATCATCTGAAACGCAAAGATATATAAAATTTTTTAAAATCAGAGCAACTTTTTTTTTTCTCGAAAAAATTAGGATCACCATAGCTCACACTACTATAGTATAGTATATGTGTGAGCTAAAAACACAGAAACGCTCACACACATACTTTTAATAGCACACAATATTGCTTTGTTACGCCAAATGTGATTTTGTTAATTTATTTTTTTGACAAAAACAATTTTAGTTTGTAAAATGTTTCAGTACAAAGAAGTTTCTTAAGTACTTATTCAAAGATAAAGGTTTGAAATCATTTGGTAACATATTATATAAAGAAATTCCAGCATATACTGGGCTATTTTTAAAAAACTCATGTGAAACGCAAAGATATATAAAAATTTTTGAAATCGGAGCAACTTTTTTTTTTCTCGAAAAAATTAGGATCACCATAGCTCACACTACTATAGTATAGTATATGTGTGAGCTAATAATATTGTCAGGCTTCGCTTCCCATTAAGCTTGTCTTTACGAAGAGTGTCCTAACATCCAACCCATGTAAAACACTTAGGTACGGGGGGAAATAATGGGGACCTAAATGTTCTAAGTAGACATCTGTTAGTCCACGGTTAGAAAAACGTTAAATGCAATGGACTGTATACATTTTAATTAATGATAGCGCGAACAAACATAAATATTGATATGAAATTACGAAATAATCAAAACGTCCATAGGAAAAATATTGGTGGCACACAACGGTAATCAGACAAATGCACTCACCACTTTTGCAGCCAAATTCTCCACTTCCAAGGGGCCCCTGATGGATCTAATGATGTCACCACGTAGCTGAAGGGTTGAAGTTTCTAGTTCTATGCTTCAGTACACAAAAATCGAGCACTTTCAGGTGTAGATATTTGAAATAGTTGGAGAACGAAATTAACACGCCTTTTTCTCTAGGCGATTGACAAGGATCTCACTGGTTGTTGGTGCGCATGTCCAAATACGCGGAATGCGCTTTGTCCTTCATACAGTTGTGTGTTTTTAAAAATATATATAAACAACCGCGAAATTTAGCGGGAGCTAACAGACATCTTTTAAACGTTTCATTTTGAAAGTTTTAAAACCGTTCTTTTTAGGGACAGGGACGTTGGGACCTAAAGGGTCCTACAAAGTACGTTTCTGGGAAAATGGGTGTTACTAGAGACCCCTCCCTAGAAAAAAACCGAACCAAATAATGATAATTTGTTTTTTGTGGACCATTACCCCTATTTCCTTTTTTATTAATAGATATCTATGCACTCTTTTTTTTTGTTTTTTTTTTATGTAATTAGAAATTTAGAAATTTTTTTCAGTATTTTAATCATTTTAGCTCACACATATACTATACTATAGTAGTGTGAGCTATGGTGATCCTAATTTTTTCGAGAAAAAAAAGTTCCTCCGATTTCAAAATTTTTTATATATCTTTGCGTTTTAGATGATTTTGAAACTTTTAGCTCACACATATACTATACTATAGTAGTGTGAGCTATGGTGATCCTAATTTTTTCGAGAAAAAAAAAGTTGCTCCGATTTCAAATTTTTTTATATATCTTTGCGTTTTAGATGATTTTGAAACTTTTAGCTCACACATATCCTATACTATAGTAGTGTGAGCTATGGTGATCCTAATTTTTTCGAGAAAAAAAAAGTTGCTCCGATTTCAAAATTTTTTATATATCTTTGCGTTTCAGATGATTTTGAAACTTTTTTGTTGCGCCGTCTGTCTGTCTGTGTGTCTGTCTGTAACGACCAACGCGCATAACTCAAAAACCGCTTGGCCGATTTTAATGAAATTTGGTACCTAGGCTGGGTCTTGGGTCGAGATGGTCCCATTTAAAAATGAACAAAATCCACCGAACACAAACCAAATAAAAGGGTGGGGGTAGATTTCAAAAATTAGAGTTTATGTGGAAATATGGCGTGCGTGATACCAAACGAAAGGTAATTGAGTCTGGAGTTAAACAAAATACATTTTAGTTTTTTTTTTAAAGGGTGGGGGTAGATTCCAAAAGTTAGAGTTTACGTGAAAATATGGCATGTGTGATATCAAACGAAAGGTAATTGACTCCGGAGTTAAACAAAATATATTTTAGTTCTTGTTTTTTTAAGGGTGGGGGTAGATTTCAAAAATTTGAGTTTAATTTAAAACATGGCTTGTGTGGTATCAAACGAAAGGTAATTTAGTCTGGAGTTGAATAAAATATATTTCAGTTTTTAGTTATATTAGCTCACACGTACACTATAACAATAGTACCTAGTGTGAGCTTAGAGGCCCATATATTGGCAGAGTATTTTTCTTAACTTTTACTTTAAAATAGAGGTAAGATTTTTTGGAATTAAAAATAAACTAATTAAATAAAATATTACTAAAATATATTTAAATAAATAAAAGATATTTTCAAAACTTACACAAAAAAAAATAAATCAAACAATTTAAATTATTTGAAAAAATCTATTAATAGAATAAATAAAAATACTAACATTTAAAATTAATAAAATATTAAAGACTAAATAATAGGGACTTATTGCAATAAAGCCAGGCACTAATTGTGCCGGGCACTATTCTGACAGTTTCGCATTATAAGAACAGCTGTCAAAATTAGGCCTTTGTGTATTACAAGAGCCGGATTTAATAGTGCCGCGACTATTAATGGAAAATAAACGACAATGCGAAACTGTCAGAATAGTGCCCGGCTAATGTTTTTGAATAGAGTCTTACTTATAGTTCTGCTTCAAACTATGACCCACTTTGTACAAGGGCGTATCCAAGGGGAGGGGGCAGCTGCCACATTTCTTATAGATTATAAATTTTTTCTCTCTTAAATGTGTTATTAGAAATAGAAAAATGCCCCCGCTTCCGTTTTCGGTTGGATACGACCTTGGGCCAAGTTTGTACTTCTACCTAATGTTACAACTATCTGCTACTAAAGTTAGCAAAAAATCCTTTTATTTTACAAATAGAGTTACAAATTTTTTTTAGTTTTCACTTATTACTAACTAATTATAATCATATAACTTTTTAAGTTTTCCAAAGTTACTCTGCATTATACAAGGAGAAAAGTTGTCTATTTAATTTATGTCTTTGTGTCTGAGCATCTGTAATTGTAAAACACCCTTTTGTTAAGCTTTATGATTGCACACTGAAACCATTTAATATAATTTGGGCCTTAATTCATGAGCATGTAGTTTCGTAAATTACTTTTTAATTTATTTTCATAATTGCATTGATCACATCTTAACAAATCGACTTCACTTAGGTCTCTATATGTCCCCATGTGTGTTATTAAATAACCTTTTCGTTTAGTTCTAAAATTGCAATGAAAATATTAGAAATCCGCAAATTTATTTATGTTTTTATGTATCAGCATGTGAGTTTTTAAATAACTTTTTTGTTTAGCTTTGAAATTGCATTGGTCACATTTAAACTACTCCACTTTACTTGGGTCTTTATGTCTAAGCATATGTGTTATTAAAGAACTTTTATATTTATTTCTAAAATTGCAATGGAAACATTGGAAAACCGCAACTTTATTTATGTTTTTATGTATCAGCATATGTCTGTGTAAACAAGACTTATGTTTAGTTTTGTAATTGCATTGGACACATTGAAACCACTTCACTTCACTTATGTCTTTATGTATAAGCATGTGTCGTCGTAAATAACACTGTTTTTTAGTTTTATGATTGCATTGGTCACATTGGAACCACGCAACTTTACTTAGGTCTGTATGTATAAACATGTGCCTTTGTAAGTTTATCTTTTTACTGGCTTTGTAAGAGCATTGGTCACATTGGAACCACGCAACTTTACTTGGGTTTTTATGTATAAGCGTGTGCCTTTGTAAGCTTCTCTTTTTACTGGCTTTGTAAGTGCATTGGTCACATTGAAAACAGTCCAATTCACTTATGGGTTTATGTATCAGTCTAATATGTGTTCGTAAATGACGCTTATGTTTAGCTCTGTACTCGCATTGATGACATTGAAAATAGTCCAGTTCAGTTATATTTTTATGTATAACCGTGTGTCTCCGTAAACTACTTTTTAGTTTAGCCTTATAATTGCATTGTGCACAGTGAAACCATTGGACCTCACTTAGGTCTTTATGTGTAATCATGTGTGGTATTAAATAACCTTTTCGAGCAGTTTTAAAATTGCAATGGAAACATTGAAACCACACAACTTCATTTCTGTTTTTATGTGTGTTCATGTGTATAAGTAAATTACCCTTTAGTTTAGCTTTGTAATTGCATTGGTCACATTGAAATCCTTTAAGTTCACTTATGTGTGTATGTATAAGCATGTGTCTTCGTAAGCTATTTTTCAGGTTAGTTTTATGATTGCATTGGTCACATCTAAACAACTCGACCTCACTTAGGTCTTTATGTATAAGCATATGTGTTTTTAAATATTCTTTATGTTTAGTTCTAAAATTGCAATGTGAACATTGAAACCAAGCAACTTCACTCATGTTTTTATGTATCAGTATATGTTGTCGTAAATGACCCTTTAGTTTAGCTTTGTAATTGCATTGGTCACATTGAAATCCTTTAAGTTCACTTATGTGTGTATGTATAAGCATGTGTCTTCGTAAGTCACTCTTTAGTTTAGCTTTGTGATTGCATTGGCCACATTGAAAGCAGTCTAGTTCATTTTTGTCTTTATGTATAAGCATGTGACTTCGCAAATTTTTTTTCTGATTAGTTTTATGATTGCATTGGTCACATCTAAACAACTCGACCTCACTGAGGTCTTTATGTATAAGCATATGTGTTTTTAAATATTCTTTATGTTTAGTTCTAAAATTGCAATGTGAACATTGATACCACGCAACTTCACTTATGTTTTTATGTATAAGCGTGTGTTTTTGTAAAGAAGGCTTTCGTTTAGTTTCAAAATTGCATTGACCACATCTAAACAACTGGACTTCACTTAGGTCTTTATGTAAAATCATATGTTTTTTTAAAGATCCTTTATATTTAGTTCTAAAATTGCAATGTGAACATTGAAACCAAGCAACTTCACTCATGTTTTTATGTATCAGCATATGTTTTGGTAAATTACCCTTTAGTTTAGCTTTGTAATTGCATTGGTCACAATAATACCATTTAATTTCATTTGGGTCTTTATGTGTAAGCATATGCGGTATTAAAGATATTTTATGTTTAGTTCCAAAATTGCATTGACCACATCTAAACAACTGGACCTCACTTAGGTCTTTATGTAAAATCATATGTCTTTTTAAAGATATTTTATGTTTAGTTCCAAAATTGCAATGTAAACATTGAAACCAAGCAACTTCACTCATGTTTTTATGTATCAGTATATGTTTTCGTAAACTACCCTTTAGTTTAGTATTGTAATTGCATTGGTCACATTTATACCACTCTACTTTACTTGGTTTTTTATGCATCAGCATATATGTTCGTAAACTACCCTTTAGTTAAGTATTGTAATTGCATTGGTCACAATAATACCATTTAATTTCATTTGGGTCTTTATGCACCAACATTGTGGCTTTTTAAACTACTTTTTTGTTTAGTTTGTAATTTTATCTGACTGTTTCTTTTACCTTTAAAACGATATGAGGCGTTCAGCGCAACAATGAACTAAGCTACAATTTTTCCAGTTCAGAACATTAATACTACTGCATAATACAAAATCAAATTAAGACACTTTAACTTAATATTAAATATATGGCCACAGTTGTATACATTGTGATTATGGCAGCACTTTTTTAATTTTAAAAATAAATACTCAAACATCAGATTTTCTTTTCCGTTTATATACGCAAAAGAATCGTTTGAAAATTGCCAAACTGAAGCGTCTGATACGGTGGAAGCATCAGATAGTAGTTCTGAATCAAATTATAATGAGACTGGCGTAGAAAAATGAAAAGTGTCGAAATGATTTAGAATAGATCACATAAGAAATGACATCATAAAAGAAAGAATGGGAATCGAGGGAAGCATAACAAATGACTAAAAGGCAACTGATATGGTACGGCCATGTACGACGGATGAACGACGAAAGATTACCAAAGCAAGTCCTAGAATGGCAACCAATAGGGCGCAGAAAAAGAGGGCGTCCTAAACTAGAATGGCAACAGTCTTTCCAAAGATCAATGAATCAAAAAAATCTAACAGAAGTTGATTGTCAGGATCTAAGGAGGTGGAGAATAACAAACCTCAAAGAAACCGCAATCCTCCAAGTATCTTCAGGATTATATATAAAATTTACCTGGGGTGAATGATATATATTGTCAGGAATGCAAATAACCCCTGACTGTGCCACTGTACGAAACCATCTTGGAAAAGCGACAAACACAATTATGGTTCTGTTGAGATAAGAAAGTGGTTCCGCCTCCCTCTATTTGAAAACTATTGAAAAGTCTAGAGTGGGAGTCGTAATGGTTGAGCGTGGGGATACAGCAAGTAGCGAGAGGGTTTTCCCTTTAAAGTGATTGGACATGGAAAAACTGTGAGATAAGAAAATGTTGTCTATAAAATGTATTTTATCTCTGTTTTTGTTTAGCTTATCTTGTTTAGCTCATTAGCTAGAATGTAAAGTAAATTTTAGGATTATCAGCAACGCCACTGACTTGGTTCCTCCAAGCTCTTCAAAGAGGGGATAATGGATTATTTAGGTCCAACCTACCCTTTATAAAAACCCAAACTTTGAGAAGACAAGTCGGTAGTTACATTCTAAGTTTTGTTGAATTTAACTAAAACCTCTAAAATTAATTGTCAGTAAAGAAACATAAGATTTTTATATTTAAAGAATATTTTGCAGTTTGTTATTTTGGTAAGTTAAAGTTTTATTTTAATATTTTGGGTCTTGTTCGTTTTATAGGTCATAAGAAAAGTCTCGTAACAATTTGTAAATTGCAACAGAGTTTTATTTTGTATTCATTAAAGTTTGTAACGTTTTTAAAACTGTTTCATATTTATTTTATTCACATAAGAGATCTATTACGGTACCCTCGTTCAAGGGTTCGATTTAAAATAAAATCGTACCCGACAATATTTGCAGTGTATATTTTGATAGCTTTCTTTCCTTGTTATTCTGAATTGTTAGTTTAATCATTCTCAATTCATGTTGTCGCAGTTTTTGTCGATTAAAGCCTTGAAATCAGAAGGTTTATCTATTACAAGTCAAAACATAGTAACTACCTAATTTTATTTACTCTAAATAATAATAATCACTAAAAAACAAAATTATAAAAAAAATTACAAACTCAAAGCCTT
This sequence comes from Aspidapion aeneum, assembly GCA_963576565.1. Lineage (NCBI taxonomy): Eukaryota > Metazoa > Arthropoda > Insecta > Coleoptera > Brentidae > Aspidapion > Aspidapion aeneum. Next base: position 369,571 of record OY755039.1, on the reverse strand, counting down.
GTCCGATGTTTAATACGGTTTTAAAAAGGCAAAATCAACACAGGATGTATTACTGAATATAATTACAAAAATTACAGATGCTTAAACACAAGTATGCGCAGCCTTTGCAGTTGTATTGACCTCTCTAAGGCATGTGATGCAGTCTCCCATCCGTTCCCGATTTTAAAACTAGAAAGGTGTTATCTGGGCAACAAAACTCAGTATGTGCAGATTTACAGTGTCATTGACGAGACAAGAAAAATTTATAATAGAGTACCTCGAAGGTACTTCGCTTGGAAGCTTATGAAAAAAAAACATACGTCATAAAAGGCATAAAAATTATTTTGACTCCACCATTTTGATAAAGACGCGAGAAAATCAAAGTATAATTAGTTTGGTTAGGCTGCCTAACGAGTTGCCTACGTGTGCCCTTTTATTTCAACCAAATATTTATCTTTTTCAATGGTCAAACGTATTGTGTACCCACTTTTTTTTAGTTGGTTGTAAATTCTAGTCTCTAGTTGTCTTATAATGTCTTGCACTTTCCCTTCTGCGCTGCGGCTCTGGATGTCGAAGGGGGCCCACTGTAGAATAAAGAACGCTTTATGTGTTTGTGGTAGTCTTATGGCTTTGTCCTCTTCATTAACTAGGCTTCAGCTTTGGTGTCTGGTACAGACATATTTTGGACCTGGAAATTTAAAATTAAATAAATAAAGTGTATGTATTGACTGTATTGTTTTCTAAATATCAAAGTGAAATAATACAAGAAGGTACTAAATGTTTTGTTTTTTTTAAACATTAACACCAGTATTTACTAAGACCTTAAGACTTAGCATTATAGACCGGGTTTAAGTATCAAGTCTATAGACTTGATACCGACCGGTTTAAGTGTGTTTTTTAATACTCACAGGTCAAATAACTGCAAAGATTTGGTTCACCCTAATGTACAATATGATAGTAAGCATTTCTCAGTGAGTTTCATCTCATATAAATTCAAATTAACCGAAATCAAGAAAAACCACATAAAAATTATGTAACCAAATGTCATTTTTTGGAAACTTAGTCCGTGCAGTCGTAGGATTCCCGTTAAAAATAGTCTCAAATTGTAGTACCACCCCTGAGGGGTGGTTTAAAGTTCGAAAAACGATAGAAATAATCCATGATTGAAAAAAAAACCTACATACAAAAATATTCAAATCTAAATAATACATATATAACTTAAAACTATATCTGTAGATGCATTACCGTATTAAATACGTATCAATATTTAAATACTGTAAAAAGCACAAGATATATTAGAATCCCTTTTCAATTATTCATTCACTAAAACAATCGAACATCGGTTTAATCGTCGCTAACTTCTCTAAAAAATTAACATGTAAAATATAGCGGACAGCTGACACTGACTTACACCGTTTTTATTCGACATTTCCTAGTGACATTTGGAGGTTTAAATATGGCTACCATTCAAAAACCAAAATATTACGAGTCGTTAAATACCGAGATGAATTCCATCAAAGGAGCATGCGCCAAAATTAACGCCAAAATGTCTAATTTAAATTATTGGCGCGAATACCGGGATTGGCGCGAGATCAAAGAGCTTAACGTATAATAAAAAATTCAAGGTATAAAATAATGGTCAATTCTAATTTTTAGGTATGATTTTATGTAGGTATCGGGTGGTTTTTTTATAACCTGAGCACTCAGCAACTTTATCATTGAAAATAAAGGGCTATAATAAATTGTAGATTTTTTTGGTTAATTATGACAACTTTAAAAGCCAACATAATTTTTTTCTATCCGTCACCATGTACAGGGTGTCCCAAATTCGATGTTTTTGGGAGGTTTCGGGTATTTCTAAAGGGGCTAAAAAAACCTGATCCCCCTTTGCGACACTCAAATTTCAAAAGAAGCTTAAAGGTGAAAATCGCATTTTGATATAGCAAGCCGTTTTTAAACTACGGGGTGTTTCTAAAAAGTCTGCATTTTGAGAAGGGGTCTATAACTTGTTTATTTATTAATATTTTTTATTTCTGTGGAAACATTCCTAAGACACTTTTTTAAGAGGAATTAAACTGTTAAATTAAATTTCATTTGTCACGTTTAGTTTTTGAGATATCACATAAAATTATTTTTTTTTTATTTTTACCACATATTTTAGTTTGCTTAATGGGTTTAAAATATTTAAATATTATAAAATTATAAAAATAAAAATATAATAAAGAGGTGATTAAAAAATAAAAATAAAGAAAACAATAAAAAAAAATTACAAATTTAAATATTGAGTGTGATACATCATTTTAAAGGAAATTTTAAGCTGATTTTAAAAATCGAATAAAAAGAGAGTTATTCTGTAAGAAAAATAACAACTTTATGCAATATTTTAAAAACCAAAACATAAATAAAAACCGTTTACATCTGTCAATTCTTCAAGAAAAGATCTATAAGAAAGCTATTTACACAAAAGCAAAATGCAGACAAAAACACACCGTAGCTTAAAAACGGCTTGCTATATCTAAATGTGGTTTTCACCTTTAGGCTTCTCTTAAAATTTAAGCGTCGCAAAAAGGGCTCAGTTTTTTTCTATTTCCCCTGGAAATCCCCGACACCACAAAAAAACAGCGAATTTGGGACACCCTGTACAGGGTGTGACAATGAAGTCGACTTTTTGAGAGGGAACACCCTGTATATTTTTGCATTTTAAGATTCGTCTTTTCTTTTTGATTTCAAAAATTTACAATATCTATATGCTGCGATTAATATTTTTTGAGGTATATGCAGTATTTCTTCTATATTGCATTTCACGTTTATTTTGTTTTGCCATGGGAGTATTGACAAATTTAAATGCGCTAAATCTTAAAAAATGTTTATCGTAGCATAGACATACAGTAGAACCCCGATGACAGTGTTTATTCAAATTAAATTGGGCACTAAATAATTTGTCACAACTTGCACGTCACCGGCATTTTCACAGCACAAAAACGAGGAATTTTCATCAAAAAGAACTGGGAATTATTAAAGTTTTGCTGTATAAAACCATACTGAAATATCTCTCAGTTGATTGGTTGGCAGAAGTGACAAATCAACGCTTGCGCACGTCTTGGAATTCAACTCGGTATTTAACGACTCGTAAAATATTTGATTATTTGTATTTATTTATAACCTTTGTGTGGAAATAATGTCTTTTTTACAACGAAAAAAATGAACCATATCCCGATTTTTGAGGAAAAAGACAAGAAAGATAATTTGTGTCTTTGATTACCTATTTTAAATTTTAATATCATTTAGCAAGGTACAAATGTCTTTTTTCTTAAAAACGGTCAAAGATACAAAAAATTGCGAAAGATCAAAAAGTTTCTAAATAAAACAAAGATTCCATTTTATAATTTCGAATCTGCCACTGGCTTAGTACAAAAAAGTACAAAGCGTGCCTGAATGGGGGGGGGGCGACAGCTAAAAAGGACGCTCCTCAAAAATCTTGCGACCAAAAAAAAAAAATGATCATCAAGTCTTTAGTTTCCTTTGCCGCCCTCTCAATTTGCCGTTACCGGCACTGCTACTTAATAAAGCGCTTGGGGCGCCAGTACCCTCGGGGCGGGGGAGGGGGGGCGACAAACCTCCCACGCTACTCCACTGGTTCTGGGGGAAAAAAAGGCATGACCTCTGAAAATACTTTGCCAATATATGGGCCCCTAAGCTCACACTAGGTACTATAGTTATAGTGTACGTGTGAGCTGATATAACTAAAAACTGAAATATATTCTATTCAACTCCAGACTAAATTACCTTTTGTTTGATACCACACAAGCCATGTTTTGACTTAAACTCAAATTTTTGAAATCTACCCCCACCCTTAAAAACACCAAAAACTAAAATGTATTTTGTAAAACTCCGGACTCAATTAGCTTTCGTTTGATATCACACACGCCATATTTTCACTTAAACTCTAATTTTTAAAATATACCCCCACCCTCTTTTTAAATAAATTAAAATGTATTTTGTTTAACTGCAGACTCAATTACCTTTCGTTTGATATCACACACGCCATATTTTCACATAAACTCTAATTTTTGAAATCTACCCCCACCCTCTTATTTGGTTTGTGTTCGGTGGATTTTGTTCATTTTTAAATGGGACCATCTCGGCCCAAGACCCAGCCTAGGTACCAAATTTCATTAAAATCGGCCAAGCGGATTTTGAGTTATGCGCGTTGGTCGTTACAGACAGACATACAGACAGACAGACGGCACAACAAAAAAGTTTCAAAATCATCTGAAACGCAAAGATATATAAAAATTTTTGAAATCGGAGCAACTTTTTTTTTTCTTGAAAAAATTAGGATCTCCATAGCTCACACTACTATAGTATAGTATATGTGTGAGCTAAAATATCACCCTGTGGCTTTTTCCTGATATTTGGCATGCTTAATGATGTATGCATTGTAGCTAAATACACGTTCCAGATTAGAGCCAAACATCTCACAAACTGCACGAGCTACAAATAAAAAACAAACAAAAAATTGAAACTCTGACACCCTGTATCTCGAAAACTAACCATTTGGGGAACCATGTTTATTTAAAGTTTTTTTCTTAAAATCACTCATAAAACCATCCTCTAAAGTTTATCGACATACTTTATTAACACCCTGTATTTTAGCTCACACATATACTATACTATAGTAGTGTGAGTTATGGTGATCCTAATTTTTTCGAGAAAAAAAAAGTTCCTCCGATTTCAAAAATTTTTATATATCTTTGCGTTTCAGATGATTTTGAAACTTTTTTGTTGCGCCGTCTGTCTGTCTGTCTGTAACGACTAACACGCATAACTCAAAAACCGCTTGGCCGATTTTAATGAAATTTGGTACTTAGGCTGGGTCTTGGGTCGAGATGGTCCCATTTAAAAATGAACAAAATCCAATGAACACAAACCAAATTAAAGGGTGGGGATATATTTAAAAAATTAGAGTTAAAGTGAAAATATGGCGTGTGTGATATCAAACGAAAGGTAATTGAGTCCGGAGTTTAACAAAATACATTTTAGTTTTTTTTTAAGGGTGGAGGTAGATTTCAAAATTGGAGATTAAGTCAAAACATGGCTTGTGTGGTATCAAACAAAAAGTAATTTAGTCTGGAGTTGAATAAACTATATTTCAGTTTTTAGTTATATTAGCTCACACGTACACTATAACTATAGTAACCAGTGTGAGCTTAGGGGCCCATATATTGGCAGAGTATTTTTCGTAGCATAGGTAATTATTTTTCCTATTATGTTATTAAAAAATATATTTTTTTTAACAAGTTGCAAATGTCCAATTTCTCCTTTTTAGGGATACCTTAGACTCTGCATGGAAAGTTTTAAAAAAGTATTTTCAAGCAAAAATATTTATTTTAAAAAGTATTCTTAAAAGTACAAATTTTTGAAAAAACTAAAACAAAATAATTTTTTTTAATCCACACTGGACAACGCGTATGTGATCTAACGTCATCCCAAGAACGATTCAAACTGACACGGTGGCTACCGAAAATCTTTACGGAATACCGAGAAAAAACGACTTGTCCATAGTCCCAAACTCACCCCAACCTCCCCTACTGTGTAAGTTACTCACAAATAAGTAATCAAAAATATATGACTCACCCAAACATTTCAAAACCACTTTTTCTCCAAATAATAGAAATGCTAGATCTTTTGATTTTGATGAACTTCCCACTAAAATGGAAGGGAAAGTGGTCTTGGAAGTGATGTGTTTTCGATACGTGACGAAAGAAAAAATATATATTTTTTAACAAGTTGCAAATGTCCAATTTCTCTCCTTGACAATAGGGATACCTTAGACACTGCATGGAAAGTTTTATTTTAAAAATTATTCTTAAAAATACAAATTTTTGAAAAAACTAAACAAAATAATTTTTTTTAAATCCACACTGGACAACTCGTATGTGATCTAACGTCATCTCAAGAACGATTCAAACTGACACAGTGGCTACCGAAAATCTTTACCGAATACCGAGAAAAAAACAACTTGTCCATAGTCCCAAACTCACCCCAACCTCCCCTACTGTATGCGTTACTCACACATAAGTAATCAAAAAAATATGACTCACCCAAACATTTCAAAACCACTTTTTCTCCCAATAATAGAAATGCTAGATCTTTTGACTTTGATAAACTTCCCACCAAAATGGAAGAGCAAGTGGTCTTGAAAATGATGTGTTTTCAAAACGTGCCGAAAGAAAAAATATATATTTTTAAAAAAGTTGCAAATGTCCAATTTCTCCCCTTGACTATAGGGATACCTTAGACACTGCATGGAAAGTTTTATTTTAAAAAGTATTCTTAAAAATACAAATTTTTGAAAAAACTAAAACAAAATAATTTTTTTTTTATCCACACTGGACAACTCATATGTGATCTAACGTCATCGCAAGAACGATTCAAACTGACACGGTGGCTATCGAAAATCTTTACCGAATAACGAGAAAAAAACAACTTGTCCATAGTCCCAAACTCACCCCAACCTCCCCTACTGTGTGTGTTACTCACAAATAAGTAATCAAAAAAATATGACTTACCCAAGCATTTAAAAACCACTTTTTCTCCAAATAATAGCAATGCTAGATCTTTTGACTTTGATAAACTTCCCACTAAAATGGAAGGGAAAGTGGTCTTGGAAGTGATGTGTTTTCGATACGTGGCGAAAGAAAAAATATACATTTTTTAACAAGTTGCAAATGTCCAATTTCTCCCCTTGACTATAGGGATACCTTAGACACTGCATGGAAAGTTTTATTTTAAAAAGTATTCTTAAAAATACAAATTTTTGAAAAAACTAAAACAAAATAATCTTTTTTAATCCACACTGGACAACGCGTATATGATCTAACGTCATCGCAAGAACGATTCAAACTGTCACGGTGGTTACCGAAAATCTTTACCGAATACCGAGAAAAAAACAACTTGTCCATAGTCCCAAACTCACCCCAACCTCCCCTACTGTGTGCGTTACTCACACATAAGTAATCAAAAATATATGACTCACCCAAGCATTTCAGAACCACTTTTTCTCCAAATAATAAAAATGCTAGATCTTTTGATTTTGATGAACTTCCCACTAAAATGGAAGGGAAAGTGGTCTTGGAAGTGATGTGTTTTCGATACGTGGCGATAGAAAAAAATATATATTTTTTAACAAGTTGCAAATGTCCAATTTCTCCCCTTGACTATAGGGATACCTTAGACACTGCATGGAAAGTTTTATTTTAAAAAGTATTCTTAAAAATACAAATTTTTGAAAAAACTAAAACAAAATAATTTTTTTTAATCCACACTAGACAATGTATGTGATCTAACGTCATCGCAAGAACAATTCAAACTGACACGGTGGCTCCCGAAAATCTTTACCGAATACCGAGAAAAAAACAACTTGTCCATAGTCCCAAACTCACCCCAACCTCCCCTACTGTGTGCGTTACTCACAAATAAGTAATCATAAAAAATATGACTCACCCAAACATTTCAAAACCACTTTTTCTCCAAAAAATAGCAATGCTAGATCTTTTGACTTTGATAAACTTCCCACCAAAATGTGGTCTTGAAAATTATGTGTTTTCAAAACGTGGCGAAAGAAAAAATAATTCACAAGACAAATAACAAGTGATGATACGTTTACACACAGAAGATTTTACTTTTACGAATCTTATTTAACCTAATCTGTGGTATTTACAACGAGCCTACGGTCAGTGCACTTGGAATACCGTAAGAGAAAGTAATACATGCGCAGTTGAAAATTTTCCTGACTGGCAGGTAGGCATTTTTCAACACGTACGTCTTAAATATATCTGTACTGCCAAACAAACCGTTTTAAAACCATGAATGGAAAATGCATATCATAACAAAAACATTTCATGTAAAAAGAAGCCAAGTACGCGAAAATGGCATTACGTAAAAAGATTTGAGATAAAAGTAAAGCCAAGTTCTCCAATACAAATTTCAAAATGAAAGGTTCTTACTAGTTTGGAAATGTTTTTTTAAACTTTGCTATTACAGCCAAACTTCTTTATGTTCAATTTAGCATTGTGCCTAAGAGTCATTTACAGCCGTAATAGCCAAGTTTAGAAAAATATTTCCAAACTTGAAATTTGTATTGGAGAACTTGGCTTTACTTTTATCTCAATTCTTTTTACGGAATGCCATTTTCGCGTACTTGGTTTTTTTTTACATGAAATGTTTTTGTTATGATTTCACTTCTTTTTTAAAGGAATTGGATAATACTTAATTTTTAAAGTAGTAAAATATGCGGAATATTTTTCAAAACTTTTGCAATTTCTTACTTAAATTTTTGAGGTTTTTTAATTTTTTTCCATGGTTTTATCGTAGTTCCTATCAGCGTTCCAAAGCTCAGCTCTGTAGCGTTTCTGAAAGTGCACAATGTTACTTTTACATAACTTTACATGTATAGGGGAGGGAAATAAATTAAAATTGTCGTGTTTTTTTAATTTTGTCCTATAGTTTTATCATAGTTCCTATCAGTCTTCCAATGCTCAGCTCTCTAGCGTTTCTGGAAGTGGGTAATGTTATTTTTACATAACTTTACATTTATAGGGGAGGAGAGTAAATTAAAATATTGGACTTTTTAAATTTTTTCCCATGGTTTTATCATAATTTACAATTGTAATGATTTGAAACTCAAATATATCGGAATATTTTGAGGGACATGTTCTTTTGCAATCAGCAAAGGAGTTCCATTTTTGGAATAACGAATTTCCTGATCTGGATAGGCTGCAACTGTTTTTTTAAATTTTTCAAAAGTTCTGTCTTCATCACCTGACGCATGTTCATCTAGTTCTTTTTCAGAGAAATTATCCATCGTTCCACTTTTACCTTCTTTTTGAAACTCTTTCAGCATTTTTAATTCATCTTTTTCATTAATTATTTTTTAATTTAAAGAAAAATAAATGTAGAGAGCCTTACTTAGTTCAGTTTAGTTATATTGATTGCGACTTTACTTTTTATATACTTTATTAAAAAAGGAAGTAAAAAAATTACAAGCAGTTAAAAAATAAAATCTATATTATTTTTGTTTAATCGACTGATCATCACTAACATCCTGTTTGAAAACAAATTCTTTTTTGTATCTATTTTCAGAATCAGTACAACTATTTTCGCAAGTATAAACTAGCAAGACACCCCAATCGAGATCGGTTTCTTTTAGAAATGTTAGCAATTGTGGCATGATTTGAAACTCAAATTGTCTAGAAGACCCACAATACTCACAATTCGGAATATTTTGAGGGACAGGTTCTCTTGCAATCAACAGAGGAGTTCCATTTTTGGAATAACGAATTACCTGATCTGGATAGGATGCGATTGTTTTTTTAAATTTTTCAAAAGTTCTGTCTTTATCACCTGACGCATGTTCATCCAGTTCTTTCTCACAGAAATTATTCATCGTTCCACTTTTACCTTCTTTTTGAAACTCTTTCAGCATTTTTAATTCATCTTTTTCATCAATTTTTTTTTAATTTAAAGAAAAAATAAATGTAGAGAGCCTTACTTAGTTTAGTTTAGTTATATTGATTGCGACTTTACTTTTCATATACTTTATTAAAAAAGGAAGCAAAAAAATTAAAAGAAGTTAAAAAATAAAATCTATATTATTTTTGTTTAATCGACTGATTATCACTAACATCCTGTTTAAAAACAAATTCTTTTTTGTATCTATTTTCAGAATCAGTACAACTATTTTTGCAAGTATAAACTAGCAAGACACCCCAATCGAGATCGGTTTCTTTTAGAAATGTTAGCAATTGCGGCATGATTTGAAACTCAAATTGTCTAGAAGACCCACAATACTCACACTTTGGAATATTTTGAGGGACAGGTTTTTTTGCAATCAACAGAGGAGTTCCATTTTTGGAATAACGAATTACCTGATCTGGATAGGATGTGACTGTTTTTTTAAATTTTTTAAAAGTTCTGTCTTTATCACCTGACGCATGTTCATCTAGTTCTTTCTCAGAGAAATTATCCATCGTTCCACTTTTACTTTCTTTTTGAAACTCTTTCAGCATTTTTAATTCATCTTTTTCATTAATTATTTTTTAATTTAAAGAAAAATAAATGTAGAGAGCCTTACTTAGTTTAGTTTAGTTATATTGATTGCGACTTTATTTTTTATATACTTTATTAAAAAATGAAGCAAAAAAATTACAAGCAGTTAAAAAATAAAATCTATATTATTTTTGTTTAATCGACTGATCATCACTAACATCCTGTTTGAAAACAAATTCTTTTTTGTATCTATTTTCAGAATCAGTACAACTATTTTTGCAAGTATAAACTAGCAAGACACCCCAATCGAGATCAATTTCTTTTAGAAATGTTAGCAATTGCGGCATGATTTGAAACTCAAATTGTCTAGAAGACCCACAATACTCACAATTCGGAATATTTTGAGGGACAGGTTCTTTTGCAATCAACAGAGGAGTTCCATTTTTGGAATAACGAATTACCTGATCTGGATAGGCTGCAACTGTTTTTTTAAATTTTTCAAAAGTTCTGTCTTTATCACCTGACGCATTTTCATCCAGTTCTTTTTCAGAGAAATTATCCATCGTTCCACTTTTACCTTCTTTTTGAAAGTCTTTCAGCATTTTTAATTCATCTTTTTCATCATTTTTTTTTAATTTAAAGAAAAAATAAATGTAGAGAGCCTTACTTAGTTCAGTTTAGTTATATTGATTGCGACTTTACTTTTCATATACTTTATTAAAAAAGGAAGCAAAAAAATTACAAGCAGTTAAAAAAGAAAATCTATATTATTTTTGTTTAATCGACTGATCATCACTAACATCCTGTTTAAAAACAAATTCTTTTTTGTATCTATTTTCAGAATCAGTACAAGTATTTTCGCAAGTATAAACTAGCAAGACACCCCAATCGAGATCGGTTTCTTTTAGAAATGTTAGCAATTGCGGCATGATTTGAAACTCAAATTGTCTAGAAGACCCACAATACTCACAATTCGGAATATTTTGAGGGACAGGTTTTTTTGCAATCAACAGAGGAGTTCCATTTTTGGAATAACGAATTACCTGATCTGGATAGGCTGCAACTGTTTTTTTAAATTTTTGAAAAATTCTGTCTTTATCACCTGACGCATGTTCATCCAGTTCTTTCTCAGAGAAATTATCCATCGGTCCACTTTTACCTTCTTTTTGAAACTCTTCCAGTTTTGTTAAATCAGCTTTTTCGTCGATTTCTTTTTCTTCAATGATTTCTGTCTCGGTTATTAGCTCCCATTCGGGAAATAAGGCGCTCGACTTATAAACAGTAGATTCCGGTTTTTGACATGTATTCTTGTGGCCATCCTTCCAATCACAAACCTAAATTAATTTCAATTTAATTATATACCCGTACCATATTCAAATCAGGCAAAATATCTCGGTATAACACTTGATGCCAAATTGCGCTGGAAAGCACATATTAAGAAAAAAAAGAAGAACTTGAGATAAGGTATAGAAAAATGAACTGGCTAATTGGAAGGAAGTCCAATTTAACAATTCATAATAAGTTACTGCTTTATAGACAAATACTGAAACCAGTATGGACATATGGTATTCAACTATGTGGTTGTGCTAAAGAGAGTAACATTCTAGTTGTACAAAGATTTCAAAATAAAGTATTAAGAAACATTGTGAATGCACCTTGGTACGTTCGAAATAGTGACCTTCATCGAGATCTAAAAATCGAAACTGTAGCAGAGACTATAAAAAAGTACGCAAAAAGCCATGAAGATAGACTCCATCGGCATGTGAATGTGGAAGCAATTTAGCTTCTAGACAATACTATGCTAGTTCGAAGACTAAAAAGAGTGAAGCCGTTTGAGCTAGTAAACTAAGTGAATTACATAAAACAAAACAATGCTATAAACACAACACAATTGTGAGTTACAGACTAAACAAAGCGAGGAGAACTGTTGAGTGAACCCTAAGTTTAAATCTGATTTTTCTAGTAAATTAAGTTAAAACAAAATTGCTAATTAGTCTTACTGACTAGATTGTAATACAATAAACACAGTGTGTTTGACAAATAAAAAAAAATATTCAAATCAGGCAAAATATCTCGGTATAACACTTGATGCCAAATTGCGCTGGAAAGCACATATTAAGAAAAAAAAAGAAGAACTTGAGATAAGGTATAGAAAAATGAACTGGCTAATTGGAAGGAAGTCTAATTTAACAATTCATAATAAGTTACTGCTTTATAGACAAATACTGAAACCAGTATGGACATATGGTATTCAACTATGGGGTTGTGCTAAAGAGAGTAACATTCTAGTTGTACAGAGATTTCAACATAAAGTATTAAGAAACATTGTGAATGCACCTTGGTATGTTCGAAATAGTGACCTTCATCGAGATCTAAAAATCGAAACTGTAGCAGAGACTATAAAAAAGTACACAAGAAGCCATGAAGATAGACTCCATCGGCATGTGAATGTGGAAGCAATTCAGCTTCTAGACAATACTATGCTAGTTCGAAGACTAAAAAGAGTGAAGCCGTTTGACCTAGTAAACTAAGTGAATTACATAAACAAAATAATGCTATAAACACAACACAATTGTGAGTTACAGACTAAACAAAGCGGGGAGAACTGTTGAGTGAATCCTAAGTTTAAATCTGACTTTTCTAGTTAATTAAGTTAAAACAAAATTGCTAATTAGTCTTACTGACTAGATTGTAATACAATAAACACAGTGTGTTTGACAAATAAAAAAAAACAATAAAAAAAATATATTCAAATCAGGCAAAATATCTCGGTATAACACTTGATGCCAAATTGCACTGGAAAGCACATATTAAGAAAAAAAAAAGAAGAACTTGAGATAAGGTATAGAAAAATGAACTGGCTAATTGGAAGGAAGTCCAATTTAACAATTCATAATAAGTTACTGCTTTATAGACAAATACTGAAACCAGTATGGACATATGGTATTCAACTATGGGGTTGTGCTAAAGAGAGTAACATTCTAGTTTTACAGAGATTTCAAAATAAAGTATTAAGAAACATTGTGAATGCACCTTGGTACGTTCGAAATAGTGACCTTCATCGAGATCTAAAAATCGAAACTGTAGCAGAGACTATAAAAAAGTACACAAGAAGCCATGAAGATAGACTCCATCGGCATGTGAATGTGGAAGCGATTCAGCTTCTAGACAATACTATGCTAGTTCGAAGAATAAAAAGAGTGAAGCCGTTTGAGCTAGTAAACTAAGTGAATTACATAAAACAAAATAATGCTATAAACACAACACAATTGTGAGTTACAGACTAAACAAAGCGGGGAGAACTGTTGAGTGAATCCTAAGTTTAAATCTGACTTTTCTAGTTAATTAAGTTAAAACAAAATTGCTAATTAGTCTTACTAATAATACAATAAACAAAGTGTGTTTGACAAATAAAAAATAAAAAAAATTATTATAGCATACATCAATCAATCTCCCAATTTTCTTCCGTCACAAACACCTTGTTTAATGCTGCCAGTTATTTTTGTTTTTGTTTTTATTTGAATTTTTGGGAAAAAATAACCTTAAATTTTGTTTTGATATTTTTTGGGCTCTTTAGCCAAACCTTTAAAAGAGAACCTCCTTGTTTGGGGAAATTCCGATCAGGTGATCATTTTTCTCTTTGTTAAAAGTTATTTCCTTTTTTGAACACCTGATCATTTTGCTAAATTCATGCGCGCTTTGCACGCGCTGGGAGTTTGAAGCGCCACCCTGTGTTTGAAAGGGGAATAAAGAACCACTTCCGAAAAGACACTGAACGAAGTCACACGTGTTTTAAAATTAAGACCGAAATTCCATCCACAAGAAAGTCCGCGGCACCGTGAGTGAAACTGTGGAACTGCTGTTAAATGAAAGAAGGTAAGCTTCTAGCGTGTTGCCGATTTTTTTCCTTTGTTTTCCCAGACGTGTGAATTTATTTTTAGTTGATTTAATATGAAATGAATCTTATATCAACTTATTTCGGTCTAAGCAATATGTGGTGGGAGTGTGTAAAGATCTTTTCGAGCCACCCTATAGAATAGAAACTCACCTGGTGTTCTTTACTGCAGTATGCAACAGTTTTGCAGCGACCACACTGCTTGTCACCTGCACACCCACACAGCTGACAGAGATTATTTAAAGCCAAAAACTCAGTATCTGGTTTTTCTTCAGGTGGCTCAAATGAATAGAATTTATTTTTCCGAGCTAGTGAACTTCTGAATACCTAAATAAAAGATTAGTTATATAAAATGAAAATGAAAAAAAGGTCATTGAAATTTTCTCAAGTTTTAATTCAAATATCAGAATTAAGGTAAAATGCTCAGTGATTGATACATTGCCAATGATTGATACCCAAGAATATTTTTCACCAAAATAAAACCTATAAACGTTAAACTGTGTTTAAAGATGTCAACTAGTAAGTCAGAGTAGATGGGCTCCCGTACACATTTTTATTACTGTACAGCGTGTCCTATTTTCGATGGGATTAAATGGGAAACTCGGTTATTATTAAAGATATTGATTTTCTGATTGCACCTTACCGTGCTCTTTTTTTGAGCCCTTAAAAATGGCGTAATTAGATTTTTGCTATACCCCGTAGTTTCGCTAATACAGGGAGTTTTTGAAAAAATTGTATTTTTAATAATATTTTGCGAGATATTTTTATTCTGTAAAAACCTTTTTATGGCAACTTTTTTAGAAGAAAATAATAATGTTGTCAACTTTTTAAAATATTGTTTAGTTTTTGAGATATGGTATTTATCATAAAAAATTAAATACGGACCTGGATTTTTTTTATTACTGTTTTGATTGGTTTCATGCTAGTATTATCATAAAATAATAAAAATTTAAAAAATTTTTGTTTTAAGGTAAAAAAAAATATTTAATATTAAAAAAAAATAGTCCGCACCTGGATATTTCCAACATAAATATAAATTAAAAATTGCTAGTTAAACAATTTTTAGTTTAACTGTTTTGATACTTAGCATATTAAAATGGTTTTACGTTAATTTACAGATTTATTTGAAACAAAGTCTACGAAAAATACAAAAAAAAACCAAAAATAACTAATTTTTCTGATTACCATTATACGTAAGACATTCTTGGCATTTTTGACTAATTTTTCTTAACACATTTTGCATAAAAATATTTTTGCCATTTAAATATTGGGATTTTGTTGCTTGAATGCAGCAGTCAAACCTATCACATTTTTCAAAATCTGGATATGGTCGATTTCTAGCCAGTTTAAAATAATTGTAAGCCATTCACAAATATGACAAGTAAAATGACATTCAATTACACGCTTCTGTTTTGTAAATTTCACGACCTGCTGTGCTACCATCAAATAATTAGTATGCTATTAATTTTTGTAACTTTTTAACGTTTTTTACTTTATTTATAAATCTTTTAATTATCATTTCAAAACAGATAAACTAAAAATCGTTCAACTAGTGTGTCAATTTTTAATTTATAATTACGTTGGAAATTTCCAGGTTTGGACTATAATTTTTTTTTTCAAATATTAAATCGTTATTTTTTAACCTCAAATCAAAAAAATATTAAAGTTTTATTATTTTAAGGTAATAAGAGCATGGAACCAATCAAAATAGTAATAAAAAATATCCAGGTCCGTATTTAATTTTTTATGATTAATACCATATCTCAAAAAGTAAACAATATTTAAAAAAATTGACAACGTCCTTATTTTGCTCTAAAAAAGTTGCCATAGAAAGGTTTTTACAGAATAAAAATATCTTCCAAAATAAGCGAGATACAAGGAATTAATTAAAATGCAATTTTTTTCAAAAACTCCCTGTATTAGCGAAACCACGGGGTATAGCAAAAATCTGATTACACCATTTTTAAGGACTCCAAAAAAGAGCACGGTAAGGTGCAATCAGAAAATCGATATCTTTAATAATAACCGAGTTTCCCATTTAATCCCATCGAAAATGGGACACGCTGTACTGCTATTTCTCCAGAAATGTTTAGTTTCTCTTTAAATGTTGACCTGTGGACATCTTGTTTCTGATCGTTTCGTAAAATAAGGTACTTGTAAAAGCACATATTCTGTAATACTTTACCAATAAATAAACTAAACTAAGAAAAGTGCATTTCGTTAAACCATTACAACTTTTTTGTTTATGATATTTTAGTGATTTTTACTGAGGGAAATATGAAAAGGAACAAGAAGAAGAAGAGCAAAGTGGGTTCCGCGCAGGCAGATCTTGTCGTGATAACGTTTTTGTCTTAAATATAGAGACTCATGTTACCTTTGTGGACCTACAAAAAGCATATGATACCGTTCCAGTAGAAAAATTATGGACAGTTTTAGAGCAAACTAATATCAATCATACATACATAAAAGCGATCAAAGAACTATACAAAGGGTCAAAATCTAAAATTAAAATTGGAAATCGACTTTCAAAAGAATTCCTGGTAACAAAAGGCTTAAGACAGGGATGTTGTATCTCTCCAACTCTTTTTAAAATATATATCGCAGTAGCTTTAAAAAACTGGAAACATAAATGCACGGCATGGGAATACAACTTAACGACCGATTTACCATATACACACTACAGTTTGCTGACGACCAAGTAATTGTGGCTAATGATAAAGAAGACATGGAGTATATGATGAGAAAGTTAACAGAAGAATACCAAAAGTGGGGATTAACAGTGAACGTGGACAAGACACAGTACTTATGTATTGGAAACGAATCCAGTAAGTTAGTACTAGGAAATGGACAAACAATATCTCCATGCAATGAGTATGTATACTTGGGTGTCACATTTGATAAGACAGGAACAGACTGTAAAGAATTGGAAAAAAGAATAGTAAAAGCAAAAAAAGTTATTGGATGTATTAACAGTATTTTATGGAGCAAAGAGATAAAAAAGAATGTAAAATTTAACATATATGAAACAATGGTCAAAAGCACGCTGTTGTATGGAATAGAGGCTTGTCGCGTAATAATGAAAAGGATTGAAAAATACTGTTTTTGCATCTTAATATTATTTTATATCACCTAAATAAATGTGCATATCAATTAATGAATAAATAAACCAAACATTTCCCAATATTATTTTTTTAGATTTACACATTTTATTTTTTCAAATTCTGATAGTGCAGATCTACCAGGAATGATTGAATGTAAATTTGGCAATGTAAAACAGTAATTTTACTTTAAAACTAACAATTTTATTATGTTTTTTCTTGATATTTTGGACTTGAGCTATTAATAATTGCACATTTTACCTTATTATCCTTTGAAAGGCTTTAAAAAAATATATGCCTAGGGTTTAAGCATAGAGTTGTTAAGACAAGGAAAAAACTAAAATTATAAAATTATTCTTTAAAAAACAAAAAACAGATAATAAACCCACAGTTATTTTGAAATCTTGTGGGTTGTTTCATATCAAATCAACAGTTTATTTTGATATTATTAATTTTGCTAATTTTTGGTATATTTATTATACCCATAGAAGGGATGAGAATGCCCCAAATTTAAATTTTTTCTAACGGGTGGTTTTTAAAAAAATAAATTTAAAAAGAAATCTGCCATTTTGGCACAAACATATACAAACAAACATTAAGATATCTTGGGAATTACTTACACCAGAATAGTGAAATGAGGTATCACATGATGAATGTTTTATAAAAAACAATAAAAAAATTTTTAGAAAAAATGTTTTTTAAATTTATTAAAAAAAAAAAATCCTTAATGTGTTAGCAAGATGCCAATTTCCGGATTAACATTATTTTCACCATGAACCCATCATTTCTTCATCTTGATATTTGGTGAAAATCTTGCAAAAACATTAAGAAAAAAGATATAAAATATTTTTTTGAAAAAAATTAATAAATACTTTTTTGAGAAATATAAAAGAATTTTTTTTTCAAAAATTTGTAGTTTGTTTTTGGTTATAAAAAGTTGTTATTATATTCGAAATATATTATTTAAAAAGTAGTTTAAAGACCTTTAATTTCACTCTTTATGGGTAGAATAAATGTACCAAAAATTATCAGAATTGGTGAGATGGTCTGCCTGGGGTCTGCCAAACCTTCATTTTTTTTCTTTAATTTCATAGGAAATGAACCTTGCCCTGTACCTTGGAAACACTAAGGAGGATAATTTTGATTAATCCAGTTCTCAGTTTACCCCTTTTTGTCACATTTAAAAAAAAAAGCTAAGTTTTTTCTGTTTATTTTTAGACAAAAATGACAAGTATCATTCAAAAGAGACATTAAAATTATATATTTCCTGAAAATTTCACAACAATTTTACAAGGAACAATATTTTTTTATTGAAAATAAGCATACTATAAAAATAAGTGAATTCCTTGTCCGAGGGGTGAACAGCTCTCACAATCAGTGTACACATTACTCACAATCTTCCCACAATCTTTACACAATCCCTCCCAATCACTCACAATCTGTCACAATGTTACCACAATCCCTCACAATCTTACCACAGTCCTTCACAATCTTACCACAGTCATTCACAAACCCTCACAATCTTAGCAAAGATTGTGGATTTTCATAATCGGTGTACACAATCTGGGTTAGCTGTTCACCCCTTGTCCTTGTCTAATTTATAAATTTTAATATTTTTTTTAATATTAATGATTTACAAAGCCTTAGTAGAAAGTTTATTAAATTATGGGATACTGGTTTGGGGGGGGTACATATAACTGCCATTTAGACCAACTTAAAATAATTCAAAATTATATTGTTAAAATTGTTTTAAAAAAACCACATTTGTATTCAACAAATTTATTATACACAGAGGAAATTTCAAATCTTAAAAGCTTGTATGTTATCAATGTGTGCAATTTTATTCATTTAAACAATAAATTTAAAAATAAATAAATACATTTCTCATACATATCAAACAAAAGGTAATACAAAAAATCTTTTAAATTCCACTTTTTATAGAAGCAATCAGGGCCATCATTTTGTAACTTACATTTGACCAAAATTATACAACCTAGTACCTAATTCAATAAGAAAAACTAATAACAAAAAGGGTTTTAAAAAAATATTCAAAATATTATTTTTTTTCAAATTGTCAGGTTTTTCTAGATACCTTTTAAGTATTAATTTAGGTTCATATTTTTTTAAACTTTGCTATTACATCCATACTTCTTTAGGTTCAATTTAGCACTGTGCCTAAGAGTCATTTACAGCTGTAATAGCCAAGTTTAGAAAAATATTTCCAAACTAGTAAGAACCTTTCATTTTGAAATTTGTATTGGAGAACTTGGCTTTACTTTTATCTCAATTCTTTTTACAGAATGCCATTTTTGCATACTTGGCTTTTTTTTACATGAAATGTTTTTGTTATGATTTCACTTCTTTTTTAAAGGAATTGGATAATACTTAATTTTTAAAGTAGTAAAATATGTGGAATATTGTTCAAAATCAGCCTTCCAAAGCTCAACTCTCTAGCATTTCTGAAAGTGCACAATGTTACTTTTACATAACTTTACATGTATAGGGGAGGGAAATAAATTAAAATTGTCATGTTTTTAAATTTTGTCCTATAGTTTTATCATAGTTCCTATCAGTGATCCAATGCTCAGCTCTCTAGCGTTTCTTGAAGTGGGTAATGTTACTTTTACATATCTTTACATTTATAGGGGAGGAGAGTAAATGAAAATATTGGACTTTTTAAATTTTTTCCCATGGTTTTATCACAATTTCTATCAGCATTCCAATGTTCAGCTCTCTAGCATTTCTGGAAATGGCAATGTTAGTTTTATATAAATTTATATTTATAGGAGAGGGAAGTAAATTAAAATGTTGGTGTTTTAAATTTTTTTATATAGTTTTATCATATTGTCTTTCAGTCTTAAAAAGTTCAGCTCTCTATCGTTTATGGAACTGGGCAGTGTTACTTTTACATAACTTTACATTTATAGGGGAAGGAAGTTAATTAGAATTTTGGGGTGTTTTAATTTTTTCCTATAGTTTTATCATAGTTCCTATCAGTCTGCCAAAGCTCAACTCTCTAGCATTTCTGGAAGTGGGCAATGCTAGTTTTACATAACTTTAAATGTATAGGGGAGGGGAGTAAATTAAAATTTTGGGGTTTTTTGATTTTTCCCTATAGTTTTATCACAATTCCTATCAGTCTGCCAAAGCTTAACTCTCTAGCATTTCTGGAAGTGGGTGATGCTACTTTTACATAACTTTAAATGTATAGGGGAGGGGAGTAAATTAAAATTTTGGCGTTTTTTGATTTTTTCCAGAGGTTTGGTCATAATTTCTATCAGTCTGCCAAATTTTAGCTTTGTGGCATGTCTGGAAGTACAGTAGAATATTGATGATCTATACATGAGTGAGAGAGTGGCAATTTCGACGTTTTTTGAAATTTCGTAACTACTTTATGGATATCCATGAAACTTGGAGGGGTTGTTAACTCCATGAAGATCTACGACTGTGCAAAGTTTGAGATTCGTAGCTCATTCTGAAGTAGAGTTTTAGGTAGGTCAAATATCGGCTGAAATGTTTCAAGAAAAGATGGTTACGGCGCGCGTACTTGGCGAGGCACTGCCGTGCCCTCAAATTCTACATTAGAAAAAAAACTATGATATTGAAAAGTACTACTCTAGTATATACAGGTATTCCATACCTAGGTACTTAATTTTAATATTTTTAGGGAAAAAATATGTATTAGAATAATAATAAAAAAAAAATTTTGTTAATAAATACTAATACAAATTGTCTCGTACCTTTATATTATCACTTTGGTTCGCCTCATTACAGCTGGCTTTTCTGCACATGAAAACAAATAATGTCCTATGAAAGTTTTGTTCTGTTTTTTCTTGGGACCCTGTCTCCACAGGCGAATAAACTTGGCATAGAAAAATCATCACTTCTTTACATTTTGGGCATTGTAAATCCTGTGCATTGGGTAAATGTTCCTGAGCCAACCAGGCCGGTTTACCTCCTACTTTGCTAGGGAAAAAACGACTCCAACAACCAGGGTTCACGCTCTTCCAAAAAGCCCAGTTCCACATGTGACATTGCAACAAAAAGAAACTAGAAATTTTCAAATTTTGGAACAAATATCAACAAATAACCTCTAAAACAAAGCATGACAATCAGCTGTTTATGGAACGGGAAGTTAGGAAGTTATGTTCTGAAAGCAATTTGCTAGGCCCACACAATGCATAAAAGCCATTAGTTTAGCGGGACGTGTCCGTGAAATGAGGTGAGGTGGGCGCTTACACCGTTCATTTCCCATGTAAAAAGGTGGTGAAAGTATTCAAAGAAGTGAAAGTAAATTTTTGGGTTACCAGACGTCCGGATTAATCCGGACATGTCCGGATTTTTACTACGTCCGGGTGGGTCCGGGCGGATTTTTCATAAACGTCCGGATTTTAAAGTAACCGCCTTTATAAACATCAAATAATGCAAAATAAACTAGTTTCAAAAAATGTAATTAAACAATAATCGTCGATAAATTTAGTAGGGTGAATTCACCTTTAAGCGGGGTCTTCACATAATGTTTTACCTTACGTCTTGCCTGTTCAGTCAAAACGCATCAAGTAAAACTTTGTGTGTAGACGGAAAAACGGACGTTTTACTTGAACTGATTTAAGACGGAAGACCGCGTAGAGAACTGACCGGATCAAGCATTGTTTTCCAATAAAACCATCGTTTTGTATCAAAAACTGATCTAAAAACATACGTTAAAACTATCAAGTGTCTACGCTAGTCTTTCAACTGTCATATTTGACCCTTTTGACTGACAGGCAAGACGTAAGGTAAAACGTTAAGTGAAGACCCCGCTTAAAGTAGTATTATTAATTTCGCCTTGTTGAAGTTTACACTTCTGCCGTGTGGTCTTAAGCACACATAATTTTTTTGATGAAGTTTGTAATCTAAAAAAGTACATATTAGACAATTTTACTTCTGATGACCACAATTTGCCTACCCACGAAAAATGGGCAAAATATTTTAATGCAAGTATTTCTACCCAGTGGACCAAAGAAAGAAATAGGCTGCTTTTATCTTCTGTAAAAGGAATACTCATGACTTCATACAATTTAAGAAATATGAGCTGCTCAGAATTTTACGATTTTGTACTTCTGCCTAAAAATTCAACGCTGTTGAATAAAATACAAAGCAGTGAAAAGTACCTATAAAATAGTAGGTATATTATGTTATTTATTAGTTATTGTTTCAATAAAAAAAAAAGATTTTTTGTGTGTGGCATCGAAAAAATTTTGACGTCCGGATTTTCTTGATGGTCAGAGACGTTTTCATCTGGTAACCCTAGGCCTACCTCACCTCTCGGGCAGACAAGAACAAACGTTCTGCTACGCACTCATTCACCCTGCGCCATCGCTTTTATTATTATGATAATATTAGAAAGTTAGAAAATTATTTTTTAATTTTTAGTGCATTTTATAAATGCTTGTGACTTAAAAATTTTTTTTTACTAATTTATTTTCTACTTCAGCTATCTACTCTATTAAATGAAAATATTTGTTCAATAACAGAACAGAAGAGTTTATTCTAGATTATAATGAAATCACTGATCGTGAGTTGTTTGGAAACTCATTCTTTTATTGGGGGAAGGAGAGGGTGGGGGTAATGCCATCGGACCTTTATGCATATACCAAATTTTATAAAAGTCATTTGAAGTGAAGTGTGTCAAAAACGCATTTTTTGTGGAAGGGGGTGGGGGGTAGGGTGAAAGGACATTTTTTCATTATTGTTGTATTGTCATCGGACCACTATATGTATACAAAATGTCATCCAAATCGGATAATGGCAAGTGTGTCAAAAACGCATTTTTCTATAGATGGGGGTGGGGGTAGGAGTATTAGGATTTTTTTTTCAATGTTGTATTATCATCGGACCACTATATGTATACCAAATTTCATCCAAATCGGATAACGGGAAGTGTGTCAAAAACAAATTTTTCTATGGAAGGGGGTGTGGATAGCGGTGGGAGGATATTTTTTTCTTATTGTTGTATTATTATCGGACCACTATGTGTATACCAAATTTTATCCAAATCGGATAACGGGAAGTGTGTCAAAAACACATTTTTCTATAGAAGTAGGGTAGGTGGGAGGATATTTTTTTCTTAATGTTGTATTGTCATGGGACCACTATGTGTGTACCAAATTTCATCCAAATCGGATAATGGGAAGTGTATTAAAAACGCTTCACAAGATTTGATAGATAGTTAGTTAGTTAGATAGTTAGACAGAACATTTGAAGCTAAATAAAAGCTTGTAGAAAGGTGAAGTAACGCGCGTCAATGGGCGAGCCGCCACAGACCCCTACAAAAGGTTTATTTCGCGAGCACTCTTATAACTTATCGTGGTTACTAACAGTCCTCTTCCTTCCTTCTTTACCCCTTTACCGGCAGAGCGTTACAAGTGGAGTATTTTCTTGTATAGTGTGGTATGTTATTAGAAAGTAGATAGTTTAAGTTGTGCTACGTATTTTTACGTAAGCATGAGATTTGACAGTTACGCAAGCGCATTTCCTCACACCGTCGTCAAGTCACGTTAGGAGCTTACGTATTTACGTTAGCTTACGGCAGTCTGCGGGCACCTTAACGTTACCAAAGAATAGAATTGGTTGATTGAGCGATCGAAAAATGAGGCCTAGACGATAATTTCCGCTTCCAGTACAAACGATTCTTTGCAAATATAATTCCTACCGTAGTTGAAAAGACAAAAACAAAATTGTAACATCAAAAAAACACAGTGCCGAATTCCATATTCTCTGCTATTAGTAGACTTGTTATGGTAACGTAAAAACATTCAACTTAAACTCAAATTTGGAACAAAACGTACAGCGCTTAACGTGCAGTTTTACGTAAAAATACGTAGCACATCTTAAACTATCTATTGTTTCTTATAGAAATACTATAAGCACTAGTAACCCCGATTGGGCATAAAATGCTCGGAAAAAAACAACTAAGTTGGTAAGGATGGTTCTTGCAATAATTCACTGGTCCACTGAACATATGCGACGTTGCCGTATCGGTAAGTTTCATGCAAAAAATTTCAAAAAAACTCTTTGACGTGTCTTGTGGCGGGAAAAACGTAAATAAACCATGCGATTTCCAGAAAATGAGTGCAGAGTTTGTGAAAAAGTATTTTGTTGCGAAAAGTGCCGCTTGAAGCACGAAATTTCGGTGCACGACTTCAAGGAAGACTGCGGCGTGTGTCGATACGGCTACTTGAGTTCCAAAAATCTCAATGAGGCGCTGCTACAGCACCTGAAAAATAGGCATTGGCCCCTGCATTGTGTTTTGTGTAAGGTAAGAATTTAAGGGATGTTTTATAGTAAATTGACTGTTAAACTTAAATTTTGTATCGGTTCGATCACGTTCAGCTAACGATTTTACAATTTAATCATTTATGACCATTAATTTTAGTACTTTTCATATCTAGAACTGATTTTTTTTCAAAATATATACCTTGTTCATACTCCTACTACTACTATGTCGGTTTAGAACGTTTTTCTACTTTGTCCGACGCCTATTCTCCACCTTCTTCGATCCTGACAATCATTGGCGTAGCTAGCCTTGCTTTTCAGGGGGGGCCGTGGCCCCGGTCTATCTTGAACAAAAAGCAAACATAGGTTTTAAAGAGTCGTGCAAAGTGTGCAATAAATAAAAAAAAAATACGCGCATTAAATGTTCTAATATTTTAATATAACAAATTTAATAATACATTTACCAACTTATTTATATGTATACACAGGAAGTATGTAATTCAGCAATTCTACAAAGAAAGTTTTCTAAGTCGCTGACTGAAAGCGTCTACCACACTGTCTAAGTCGACCTTAACATCTTTTTCTATGAATAACAATGACAAACCTGAGTGTCTCTCTTGAGTCATAGTTGTTCTAAGCCAATTAAAAACTCTCCTCATGGCAGAGAAAGACCTCTCGCAAGTTGCACTTGAAATTGGAAGAATACTCGCAACTTTAAAAAGTTGGTAGAGGTTTGGATAGGTGTTTTCTGCTATATGTTGTTTGATAGAATCATGACCAACAGTTTGATTTAACCGAAAAATACAATTCTTTAAAACGGTCATTTCTGCTCTTAGAGCAGAAGTATTAATATTAAAAATTTCTCGGTATTGCTCGACGAATTTATTCCATTTAACGACGTGGGAAAACTTAATATGAAAATGGTTATAAAATTGTCACCAAAATCAGAAAATTTCCATAAGACACTAAACGCTAACCTCAAAAAAAACTAAAAAGATTATTATATTTATTTTAGAAAAACAGTTTAAAAAGGTCTTTTATAACCTTACGACATCTACAACCCGATTTCGGAAACATAGGGGCAAAGGTCGCTGTCTTTATTAAATGCGAAATTCAACTTACACTTCTATAATATTTTACAAGATGTCGCCAATATGTATGAAATATTCAATATGCATAATTATGTTTAAATTTAAAAAATATTTTCGGGAAATTGCATAAGTGCAGAAAAGTTACCGATAATTTAAAGAGAAAAAGCCTAATTCCGCAAGACAAGGGCTTTTTCCTGAAATGTAAACATTATCTGAATGATTTTAAATTTTATTGCACCTATTTTATTTGAATATTTCCCGAATAATAATAGAAAAGTATGTATTTTCAGCATCATGTTCTTTTACTAGTAGTCGGTAGGGGAGGCCTAAAATATCTTAGGGGGGCCTGAGGGACTTCAGGGGGGGCCAGGCCCCCCTGGCCCCCCCTAGCTACGCCAATGTTGACAATCATCTTCTGTCAGATTCTTTTGACTCATTGATCTTTGGATTGACTGTTGCCATTCTAGTTTAGGACGTCCTCTTTTTCTGCGCCCTACTGGTTGCCACTCTAGGACCTGTTTTGGTAATCTTTCGTCGTTCATCCGTTGTGTCCCATTCTTTCTTTTATGATCTCATTTCTTATGTGATCTAATCTAGATATTCTCATTGATCTTCTTATTGCATCCATTTCGACACTTTCCATTTTTGTTTTGTATTTTTCTATTACGCGACAAGTCTCTATTCCATACAACAGCGTGCTTTTGACCATTGTTTCATATATGTTAAATTTTACATTCTTTTTTATCTCTCTGCTCCATAAAATATTGTTAAGACATCCAATAACCTTTTTTGCTTTTACTATTCTTTTTTCCAATTCTTTACAGTCTGTTCCTGTCTTATCAAATGTGACACCCAAGTATATATACTCATTGCATGGAGATATTGTTTGTCCATTGTCTAGTTCTAACTCACTGCATTCATTTCCAATACATAAGTACTGTGTCTTGTCTACGTTCACTGTTAGTCCCCACTTTTGGTATTCTTCCATTAACTTTCTCATCATATACTCCATGTCTTCTTTATCATTAGCTACAATTACTTGGTCATCAGCAAACTGTAGTGTGTATATAGTAAATCGGTCATTAAGTTGTATTCCCATGCCATGCACTTTACGTTTCCAGTTTTTTAGAGCCACTGTGATATATATTTTAAAAAGAGTTGGAGAGATACAACATCCCTGTCTTACCAGGAATTCTTTTGAAAGTCGATTTCCAATTTTAATTTTAGATTTTGACCCTTTGTATAGTTCTTTTATCGCTTTTATGTATGTATGATTAATATTAGTTTGTTCCAACACTGTCCATAATTTTTCTACTGGAACGGTATCATATGCTTTTTGTAGGTCCACAAAGGTAACATGAGTCTCTATATTTCTGGCCCTTCTTTTCTCAATTACTTGTTTAAGACAAAAAAACATTATCACTACAAGATCTGCCTGCACGAAACCCAGTTTGCTCTTCTTCTTCTTGTTCATGAAAATCATTCTCTATTAGATCTCTAAGAATCCTACCGTACAATCTACTTAGAGTGCTGGTGACTGAAATTCATTCATTCATTCAAATCAAGCTATAAAAATGTACTTTTTGCTGAAGTTTCTGGTGCTGTGTATATAACGTGTTTTTTACCCTCGTTATTTTCATATACCAAAACGCCACTAGATTAAGACTTCTCAAACCTACTAAGTTTCTGTGTCTTTTTTGGTCACGTTTTTTAATAACATTTTTTTAACTTAAAAGAGACGCAAAAGGAAGTTATAAAAGTTAACTAGTTTAAGACTACAACACTTCAAGACAATTTTAAAGATGGCGCTCAAGCTAAGACAAAATATCTATATATCTATCTATATACATTATGTTTTTTTTAAAAGCTAAACAAGATTTTTTAACAGTAAACACTTTCACAGAATGTTAATGTGTCTTTATCAGGTTAATAACAGATGCGTCGTGATTGTGGATCAGGGATCAGTTCCTTAACAGGTTTTTGGAGTTTAGAGGCCGAAGCACTGCCTGATAGATTTCGTCAAAGTGAAAAATCCTGACAATAGGTGGCGCTACTGCTAGTAAAATCTTAAAAATATTCGGTAGAAAAGCCATGCAAGTCGCGTTTTAAAATTCGTGTAGAAAAGGCGTGAATCTAATGTGATTTTAACGTTGATAAAAATCACTTGAAACTAACGTAAAAACATTGCTGTTTTAATTTGATAAAGGCGTTATTAAGTCGCAGTTTTTAGCAACGTTATTTTTTATAACGTTAATGAATGACCTATTAAGCTTGTTTTCATATATGAAATAAACGTTTTTTTCTAGCAGCTTTTAAAATCAACGTTTTTTTTCTCACGCCTTTTCTACGTGTTAAAAACGTTGATTTTAAAAGCTGCTAGAAAAAAACGTTTATTTCATATATGAAAACAAGCTACGTTATAAAAAATAACGTTGCTAAAAACGGGGTTGTAATAACGACATTATCAAAGCAATGTTTTAATGTTATTTTCAAGTGAATTCTTCAAGTAAAAAAAAGTTGTTATTTTTGTTCACGTGAATTTAACGTTAATATGATTTTTGTGCTATGTGGGATGTGGGTTGAACTTAGAACTTATTTTGCTAATACCCTATATATTTAACAATATGTTTTCTTAAGTTCATTTTTGCCACTACCCAAGACATACTGAAAATACATAAGTGTGGAGTAGTGGGATGTAAGGAAGACTCTCCAAAGACTCCTTACAGAAATCCGTCAGAAGGGCTCGCACCTACATCAGAAGCCTCGCCAATTCTGCCTGGAACGCAGTACAAAGAAACTCCAGTATTGAGTAAGTTAATCATTTTTAGTGGGATCGTCAAGTTTTTTAAAAATGTTTACTTAAAATAAGTCAGTGGCGTATATAGAAAAAAGTTTCGGGGTGGGCCCGAGACAGTTTGGGGGGGGGGCCCGAGACCTCATGAGGGTGTATTTTATGCTTGTATTCAGTGGCGCACCCAGGAATGTGTCTTGGGGGGCCCCGACAGCTACAAAGCGCGCCCTCAAAAAAGTGGCGGCCAAAAAAAAAAAAAAAAAAAAAAAAAAAAAGGTCGTCATGTCTTTTCGCAACTACGCCACAGCTTGGGCTTGGGAGGGGCCCGAAGCCTCCTGATGTCAAATTTTAAGGTATTTTTCATGTTTTATCATCAAATATGTGGAAAATATATTAAAAATCTAAGGCTTGGGGGGGGGGGCCCGGGCCCCGGGGCCCCCCCCCTGGGTGCGCCCTTGTTGTATTCATGAAATATGTGGAAAATATCCAAAAAATCTTAGCTTTGGGGGGGGGCGGGCCCCCCAGGCCCCCCCATATATACGCCACTGAAATAAGTTATTTAAGTAAAAAAAAAAGGCTAACACCAAAATTTGTGATGGTGTCGGTCTGTCTTAGACATTGTAGAACCAGTAGCGTGTCGTGGATAAAAGGACGGGGGGGGGGGGAAGGGGGGCTGCAAATATAGGTATGGGAGTCAAATAAATTACAAACTTTTTTTTAAAATAATAACACTATCTGACGGCACGGCAGTGCCTCGCCAAGTTCGCGCGCCGTAACCATCTTTTCTGGAAACATTTCAGCCGATATTTGACCTACCTAAAACTCTACTTCGGAATGAGCTACGAATCTCAAACTTTGCACAGTCGTAGATCTACATGGAGTTAACAACCCCTCCAAGTTTCATGGAATTCCATGAAGTAGTAAAGTAGTTACGAAATTTCAAAAAACGTCGAAATTGCCACTCACTCACTGACTCACTCATGTATAGGTCATCAATATTCTACTGTACTTCCAGACATGCTACAAAGCTGAAATTTGGCAGACTGATAGAAATTATGACCAAACCCCTGGAAAAAATCAAAAAACCCCAAAATTTTAATTTACTCCCTTCCCCTATACATTTAAAATTATTTAAAAGTAGCATTGCCCACTTCCAGAAATGCTAGAGAGTTGAGCTTTGGCAGACTGATAGGAACTATGACAAAACTATAGGAAAAAATTAAAACACCCCAAAATTCTAATTTACTTCCCTCCCCTATAAATGTAAAGTTAAGTAAAAGTAACATTGCCTACTTCCAGACATACTAGAGAGCTGAGCTTTGGAAGACCGATAGTAACTATGATAAAATTATAGAAAAAAATTAAAACACCCCAAAATTCTAATTTACTTCCTTCCCCTATTAATGTAAAGTTATGTAAAAGTAACACTGCCCACTTCCAGAAACGCTACAGAGCTGAACTTTTTAAGACTGAAAGATAATATAATAAAACTATATTAAAAAATTTAAAAACACCAATATTTTAATTTACTTCCCTCTCCTATTAATATAAATTTTTATAAAACTAACATTGCCCACTTCCAGAAACGCTAGAGAGCTGAGTATTGGAATGCTGATAGAAATTATGATAAAACCATGTGAAAAAAATTAAAAAGTCCAATATTTTCGTTTACTCTCCTCCCTTATAAATGTAAAGTTATGTAAAAGTAACATTACTCACTTCCAGAAACGCTAGAGAGCTGAGCATTGGAATGCTAATAGAAATTATGATAAAACCATGGGAAAAAATTTAAAAAGTCCAATATTTTCATTTACTCTCCTCCTCTATACATATAAAGTTATGTAAAAGTAACATTGTGCACTTTCAGAAACGCTAGAGAGCTGAGCTTTGGAAAGCTAATAGGAACTATGATAAAACCATGGAAAAAAATTAAAAAAACTCAAAAATTTAAGTAAGGCATTGCAAAAGTTTTGAACAATATTCCGCATATTTTAGTACTTTAAAAATTAAGTATTATCCAATTTCTTTAAAAAAGAAGTGAAATCATAACAAAAACATTTCATGTAAAAAAAAGCCAAGTACGCGAAAATGGCATTCTGTAAAAAGAATTGAGTTAAAAGTAAAGCCAAGTTCTCCAATACAAATTTCAAAATGAAAGGTCCTTATTTCATGTAAAAAAAGCCAAGTACGCGAAAATGGCATTTCGTAAAAAGAATTGAGATAAAAGTAAAGCCAAGTTTTCCAATACAAATTTCAAAATGAAAGGTCCTTACTAGTTTGGAAATATTTTTCTAAACTTGGCTATTACGGCTGTAAATAACTCTTAGGCACAGTGCTAAATCGAACATAAAGAAGTTTGGCTGTAATAGCAAAGTTTAAAAAAACATTTCCAAACTAGTAAGAACCTTTCATTTTGAAATTTGTATTGGAGAACTTGGCTTTACTTTTATCTCAACTCTTTTTACGGAATGCCATTTTCGCCTGCTTGGCTTTTTTTTACATGAAATGTTTTTGTTATGATTAAACTTTTTTATTAGGTCTAAACTTGATAACCAGCACTCCAATGCAGCGAAACGACAACATGATGAAAAAGGATTTCAACAAGCACAGTCAGATCGTAACCCCAGTTGATCACGTGCAAATGTCAAAGCCTACTGCAGATTCTGACGATAACGTGTCGGCACAGGTCACCAAAAGAAGAGTGACGTTTTGCGAGATGTCATTGGCTGACAACGTCAAAACGAACACACCCGAACGAGAGTGTGATGACGTTATGCCGAAACAGCTACGTGATCACTTTTCTGCAGGTACAATTCTCTTGTTATTTTTTTAATAAAATTATTTTATAATAACAATTTGAAAAATTTTAACTTGAGATTCTCAAATAATAATTATTAATTTAAATTAAATAGTATTTTTCAAAGAACTTACATATGGATGATTTTACCAAAAGTGGGCTATCTGGATATCATTTTTGGTCATTGCCTTCAAATAACAGTACAGCACAGTAAATAATTTTGTTTTGTTAAATTTATGTAACTAATTAGGTGTAAGCAAAGAAACATATATTTTCCCGAATTTTAGGAATTATTGCATAAAAATTTCAGAGGGATGAGTACCAGAGGAATGAGTTTTTTAATGGTTTTCCAATTTAAATCAAAATCTATTTAGACTACTTAACTTAAGTTTTGTATAAACAAAGTTCCTATACTTATAATTTTAATACAATCAACAAAAAATTATACTATTGATATCAGTCGAATATTTACTTACCAGAGGAATGATAATTGAAGCGTTCCTTTTTGATTTCTCCGAAAAAAAATCACTTTCTGCCGAAAATAAAAAGATCTATAACTTAAACCAAACTAAAGTTGACATTATCTGTCACAACTTGTCACCCTCACAAGTAAATTAGATATCCAGGGCCGTCTCTTTCTCTAGAAATTAACCGGTGGTATTCACAAATATTGTGTTATTAAAAATGGAGCACGTTTAAAATTGTAAAATTTTCCGGGAAGATGTAAATTCGGATTTTAAAAAATATGACTGCAAACTTAAGTTTTATCAATTTTTTGATAAATAGTTAAGACTTGGTTAAATATTATTTATTAGGATATTTTTTTCAATCTGAGTTTTTAATATTTGGTTTGGGACTACACCAGAGGAATGAGGTATTTACTTTGTAATAAAAAAAATTATAAACAATTTTTTTTTATACATTAAACTCAAATGCTCCATAAAGAAAACATTTCGTTTTAAATCTTATAACTAAAACTATGCTACATTTGCAGTCTGTGTTTGAAAAATATGCATTCCCACTCCACAGCACCATTTTTGTAGAATCATCCATAAACAGAACAGAAAAGTTCTAGGTTTACGCTATAACGTGGTCTGAACATGATATGAATGAATGAATGAATGAATGAATGAATGAATGAATGAATGAAACGTCTTTTATTGATATTAAAAAAATATACATCAACAAGGCGAGATTTAGCCTTTGATATGACCTTTGAAATTATAAAAAAGCTAGAGATGGGATTTCACAACAAACCAAAAAAAAAGTAGATACAACAACCCTTTAGACTACCTAATCAAACTTTACTATAGTTTGATTTTATCGCAATCAGTCAGTTGTTTATATTTTTGTTAAATAAATTGGTAAAAAAAAAAAAATTAAGTCACAAGCTTTTATAAAATGCACTAAAAATTAAAAAATAATTTTCTAATATTATCATAATAATAAAAGCGATAGCCGACTGATGGAAATTTTGACAATGTTAGCACGATAAGATATCCATATCAATTAAATATCACTATTTGCAAGAATCAATCTAGCAGAAAAATGCAGGGGTACCAAACCCACCCAACCCGACCCAAAATACCCCAACATTTTTCTGACATAGGTATGGCAATGGCATAACATTGCGGCACATCAAACATATCTTTGATGACCTGCTATGTTGAATATTCTTTAAGTGTTTGGATCACAAATTTAGATTAATTTATGCTTTGATTTGCGCCCATCGCTTTTATTATTATGATAATATTAGAATGTTAGAAAATAATTTTTTAATTTTTAGCGCATTTTATAAAAGCTTGTGACTTAAAAATTTTTTTTACCAATTTATTTTCTACTTTTTAGTCTCAGCTATCTACTTTATTAAATGAAAATATTTGTTCAATAACAGAACAGAAGAGTTTATTCTAGATTATAATGAAATCGTTGATCGTGAGTTGTTTGGAAACTCATTTTTCTATTGGGGGAAGGAGAGGGTGGGGGTAGAGGTAGAAATAAATTTTTTATTTGGGCTGTATTGCCATCGACCCTTTATGCATATACCAAATTTTATAAAAGTAATTTAAAGTGAAGTGTGTCAAAAACGCATTTTTTATGGAAGGGGGTGGAGGGTAGGGTGGGAGAACATTTTTTCATTATTGTTGTCTTGTCATCGGACCACTATATGTATACCAAATTTCATCCAAATCGGATAATGGGAAGTGTGTCAAAAACGCATTTTTCTATAGATGGGGGTGGGGGTAGGAGTGGTGGGATTTTTTTTTCAGTGTTGTATTGTCATCGGACCACTATATGTATACCAAATTTCATCCAAATCGGATAATGGGAAGTGTGTCAAAAACGCATTTTCTATAGAAGGGGTGGGGGGGTAGGGGTGGGTAGAATATTTTTTTTAATATTGTATTGTCATCGAACCACTATGTGAATACCAAATATCATCCAAATCGGATAATGGAAAGTGTGTCAAAAACTAATTTTTCTATGAAAGGGGGTGGGGGTAGAGGTGGGAGGATATTTTTTCTTAATATTGTATTGTCATCGGATCACTATATGTATACCAGATTTCATCCAAATCGGATAACGGGAAGTGTGTCAAAAACAAATTTTTCTATGGAAGGGGGTGGGGGTAGGGTTGGGAGGATATTTTTTTTCTTATTGTTATATTATCATCGGACCACTATGTGTATACCAAATTTTATCAAAATCGGATAACGGGAAGTGTGTCAAAAACACATTTTTCTATAGAAGGGGTGGGGGTAGGGGTGGGAGGATATTTTTTTCTTAATGTTGTATTGTCATGGGACCACTATGTGTGTACCAAATTTCATCCAAATCGGATAATGGGAAGTGTGTCAAAAACGCTTCACAAGATTTGATAGTTAGATAGTTAGACAGAACATCTGAAGCTAAATAAAAGCTTGTAAAAATAAAGAAATTCTCGGACTTTTTCTACCTTAATGGAAAAAGCAATGCTTTAAGACCCTGAACAATTTCTAATAGTTAAATTTTATCCCAAATTTAATTTAAAAAACTTGCAAAAACACCGGTTGGCAAGCAATTGGCATTTTTAAACCAGTGAACGAAATGTCAAGCTAGAAAACACCGCTATTTTACTTTTGGTCAAAAGCCTCAAAGCGTTAGTACAAAGACTACTCCTCACAAGTGGCAACAGTGCATCGTTGTAACGAACTGCAGGGGAGGTGGCTTATATGGTAGGGTAAGGTCACTCTGCTCTGAAACCCGGCGACGCACACAGGCGGATTTTAAGAAAAAGCTGGCCATAACCCCTAAACACTAAAAAGCCCTGTTTAATTGTAAAATTGCTATTAGTGCAATCACTGCTGATCATGCTAGGCCGTGACCATGTCACGCCTAATTTGAAAAACAATTGCCATAGTAATGACCGATGAAACTTCCATTTATTTTTTATGTTATTTGCGTTACTTAAATTTACAAAAGTTGATGGTTATAAAGCCCTTTTAAAACTTGCGCCTATTATCAAAAATAATTTTTTTGAACATGGATTTTGAATCTGGAGGTATGTAGCTATTTATTGTACATATTTAACATTGTTTTTTATTTTATTGGTAATATTTTAAACCGGTTTAAAGCAACCGTTGCAGAAAACTTTTTAAATTTTCATTTTCTGAAATAGAATTTGACTAAATGTTTTAACTTCATCAAACTTTATTGACATTTTTGGTCCTATTAAGTGCATGCATATGTTTTCTAAGTAACAAAGTCAGTTTTAGCTGAGGAGTTATGCGGATCGAGTAAAAAAGTTAAAATTTCTTTTTGTGTATATAGAAAATTGTCCAGTAAGAAATACGTACATAATATGCGTAAATCGATAAATAAGTTTTCTTAGCTTTAATAACAATGGTTTTTGTAAACCAAAAGTATACTTATTATGTCACGTGTATTCTGATTTCATTTTTACCTTCCTAGCTCGCGCAGCAATGGCTAGAAAAGGTATTATTTTTGCCAACAAAAAAAATTGAGATAACACTGAAAATATGATATTTTGGTGTATTGTATCTTAGCAATTTTATCGTGACGTCTGTCCGTGTGTGTGTCTGTGTGGTGTATTTAGGTGTGTATCTGTTCGGCGCAAGCCAAATAAAAGGGTGGGGGTAGATTAAAAAAATTAGAGTATATTTGAAAATATGGCGTGTGTGATATCAAACGAAAGGTAATTAAGTCTTAAATTAAACAGAATACATTTTAGTTTATTTAAAAAAAAAGGGTGGGAGTAGATTCGAAAAATTAGATTTTAAGGGAAAATATGGCGTGTGTCATATCAAACGAAAGGTAATTGAGTCTGGAGTTAAACAAAATACATTTTATATATTTTTTTAAAAAGGGTGTGGGTATTTTTTTTTCAAAATTAGAGTTCAAATCAAAATATGGCTTGTGTGGTATCAAACGAAAGGTAATTGAGTCTGAAGTTGAATAAAATATATTTAATTTTTTAGTTATATTTGCTCACACGTACACTATAACTATAGTACATTGTGTGAGCTTAGGGGCCCATATATTGGCAGCAGAGTATTTTTTTTGCTAGACAATATACTTCATTTATAACAAAAGTTGGAAAAAACAGAAAAAGTTCAATTAACTTGTTTTTTGTAAAAATATCACATTGTTTTATGCAATTGCGAATTTTACATACCTACATGCTGGTTGAAACATTTTTTCATGGAGCTATGCAATTATTAAAATCAAATATTGCAATATCTTGTATAAATTTATACAGCCAAAATTCTGGTTTCAACGATTTTTTAGGAAGCATTTTAATTAATTTGTAAAGTTCCAAATTTTATTTGTTTGTGTGGGGTCCTTAAACAATTTTTCTTCTTTATCTTTTTTAAACAATAAATCATATTTTTTTCTTACTATATGCAATTTTAGGGGGCTGTAAATGGATCTTAGGTTTGGACCAGCTTTTTCGTGAAATCCGCCTGTGTGCGACGCAGCCGGTAACGACCTCTAGGCGTAACCGCTTGTACTAAAATCGGTGCAAAAATGGCCACCAACGTTCCGTTACTCTTATTCGAGGTTGCGCAGTAGTCAAAGCGCGATCTAATAATTTTTCTGTATTTATGATTTTAGTCGCAATGGATTCATACACCCCAAAGCGAGTACAGCCATCTATCGACAGAGACGAGAAACAAGACCAGCCGCAGCATGAATTCTCAACGCCTGGAAGATCTGACAAATCCATTATTTATGATGACGAACCCATGGAATTTACACCAGCAAGATCATCAATTTTTTCTATCAGGTAGAGTATCACTTGGTATTATATAAAATACCCGAATCACGTATACATCTTTAGTGCGAAAGGGCCTCTAAAAATTACTACTACAAGCTAGGATACATTAAGGCTACTGATAATTGATGGCTCGCTCGCAGCGCCATCTCTTTTCTAAGCCTAATAACACCTATCATCAGTTATCTTAGGATAAATACCTTTTTAACTTGTTTCAAGAAATGCCAACCATATTTCGTTATATCTAATAATGTAAGTATTATTCACTGTGGATATTTTTGAACGTTGTCAAAAAGAAATTTACCCGGAATTATATTTTTAGCGGTTGTACTACAGAAGAAATGGAAGAAAAATCACATGACGAATTCAAGCAAGAACTCGAAGAAATTATGAGTAATAATAACCAAATTTCTGAAAAAAACCAATCTGAAATAGATATTATACACGAGGAGCAAGATGGCATGAAAGATGGCACAACAATATGGATGAGTGCGCTTAATTTATCAGAAGACCCATCTGAAGAACATGAAGAAACTAACCTGGAAGTTATATCGAATCAAAATTCTAACGAAATTCCCGAAGATTCTTTGGCAAAAATTATTATATCTACTTCCTCTACAATCGCTAATCCTACACCTATATTAAAAAAAGGCGTTACAAATGTTAGTCAAGGAAAACGATCAGCTTTTTCGCCAGTTCTAAAAGAAGTGAAATTATTAAATTCTGTTCTAGAAGACAATCCACAAGATAGTGTTAAGCAAGACAAAGAAAATCCCGTAGCAGATTATTGTGTTATAGAAATGGATTATTCAAAGGATATTGTTGAACCAGACAAAGAAAATCCGACTATTGATCCTATTGTTCAAGAAGAAGCAAATCCAGATAAGCTTAATGAACAAATTTCGGCTATGGATCACAGTTCTCAAGAAGAAGCAAGTCTAGAATGTATTAAAAAAGAAAATAATGATTGTATTGTTTCAGAAAAAGCAAATATTAAATGTAATAAAGAAGTATATAAGGATTATAGTGTTCAACAAGAAGAAAATAAAGAAAATCTTACACTAGATGCAAAAAACAAAACGATTAAAATGTATCCGACCACGCCTTATCCCATACTTAAAAGACAAGATGTAAATATTGAATTGTCGGTAAAAAATGAGAAAGATGAACCAGCGCAAAATAATGAAACTAATAACGAAAAAGAAGGTGTAATAATAAGACGATTTAGGTCTCATGTAAATAAACGATTACTAGAAGAATATAGTAAAAATAGTACACTCAATAGTGAAAAAGATTCTAAAGAAGCTATAGTGGAGGTCAATGAAGAGGAGGATAATCTTACAACTAACGAAGAGGAGGACAATCTTACAACTAACTCTTCATTAATGGAACAAATAGTTAGAATGCATCCAACACCACATCCAGAATTAAAGATAGTTAGAATGCATCCAACACCACATCCAGAATTAAAGATAGTTAGAATGCATCCAACACCACATCCAGAATTAAAGCAAGGCATTTTAAAGAAAGAATCGCAAGATAATTACAATCAAATAAGTAACGCCGATGGCGATGCAACCTCTAAAGAAATAAATTCAATGGTAAGTTGATAAATCAACTTTGGATAAGTACAGGGTCATTGATTATATTTGCTTGAAGAAATGAAATAAAAGATTTGTTTTATTTTGAGTTGCAAAAATTGTATTGTACAAATTTTACGCCCAACGTTGGTTTCATAACAATTTGGCCGACAACGTTATAGTATATGACAATTTGGCGCCCAACGTGGGGCTCGAAATTTGTTATGTACTATAACGTTGTGGGCCAAATTGTTATGAAAACAACGTTGGGCGTAAAATTTGTTATAAAAACTGTTGATTATCAGAGCATGATTTTTATTATAAAGATTGTAAGGGTCGTGAGTTTCTATATTTGGAAAAAATAGTTTCACCTTTTATTTTTCAATGTATTGTAAGTCTTCTCTTTACTTAAACACACTTCAGAAACCACGAAAAAGATCTTTCTTACTTCAACTTGGTTCCCAGTGCATTTATGTAGGAATGAAATAAAAGATTTGTTTTATTTTTAAGTTACAAAAATTGTATTGTACAAATTTTACGCCCAACGTTGTTTTCATAACAATTTGGCCGACAACATTATAGTATATGACAATTTGGCGCCCAACGTGGGGCTCGAAATTTGTTATGTACTATAACGTTGTGGGCCAAATTGTTATGAAAACAACGTTGGGCGTAAAATTTGTTATAAAAACTGTTGATTATCAGAGCATGATTTTTATTATAAAGATTGTAAGGGTCGTGAGTTTCTATATTTGGAAAAAATAGTTTCACCTTTTATTTTTCAATGTATTGTAAGTCTTCTCTTTACTTAAACACACTTCAGAAACCACGAAAAAGATCTTTCTTACTTCAACTTGGTTCCCAGTGCATTTATGTAGGAATGAAATAAAAGATTTGTTTTATTTTTAAGTTACAAAAATTGTATTGTACAAATTTTACGCCCAACGTTGTTTTCATAACAATTTGGCCGACAACATTATAGTATATGACAATTTGGCGCCCAACGTGGGGCTCGAAATTTGTTATGTACTATAACGTTGTGGGTCAAATTGTTATGAAAACAACGTTGGGCGTAAAATTTGTTATAAAAACTGTTGATTATCAGAGCATGATTTTTATTATAAAGATTGTAAGGGTCGTGAGTTTCTATATTTGGAAAAAATAGTTTCACCTTTTATTTTTCAATGTATTGTAAGTCTTCTCTTTACTTAAACACACTTCAGAAACCACGAAAAAGATCTTTCTTACTTCAACTTGGTTCCCAGTGCATTTATGTAGGAATGAAATAAAAGATTTGTTTTATTTTTAAGTTACAAAAATTGTATTGTACAAATTTTACGCCCAACGTTGTTTTCATAACAATTTGGCCGACAACATTATAGTATATGACAATTTGGCGCCCAACGTGGGGCTCGAAATTTGTTATGTACTATAACGTTGTGGGTCAAATTGTTATGAAAACAACGTTGGGCGTAAAATTTGTTATAAAAACTGTTGATTATCAGAGCATGATTTTTATTATAAAGATTGTAAGGGTCGTGAGTTTCTATATTTGGAAAAAATATTTTCACCTTTTATTTTTCAATGTGTTGTAAGACTTCTCTTTACTTAAACACACTTCAGAAACCACGAAAAAGATCTTTC
Source organism: Aspidapion aeneum (assembly GCA_963576565.1). Lineage (NCBI taxonomy): Eukaryota > Metazoa > Arthropoda > Insecta > Coleoptera > Brentidae > Aspidapion > Aspidapion aeneum. The sequence continues at coordinate 330,114 of OY755039.1, read as the reverse complement.
TTACTTCAACTTGGTTCCCAGTGCATTTATGTAGAAATGAAATAAAAGATTTGTTTTATTTTTAGTTACAAAAATTGTATTGTACAAATTTTACGCCCTACGTTGTTTTCATAACAATTTGGCCCACAACGTTATAGTATAGTATATGACAATTTGGCGCCCAACGTGGGGCTCGAAATTTGTTATGTACTATAACCTTGTCGGCCAAATTGTTATGAAAACAACGTTGGGCGTAAAATTGTTATAAAACTGTTTATTATTATTTATGTTTACTAAATAGGTCGAAGAAGACAAAGAAAATGTAACTATAAACTCCCCTTTAAAGAAGAAAATGCTTCAAAGGCATCCAACTCCTTATTCTAAGCTAAAACAACGCAACGTAGAATTACTTACGAAAATTAACGAAATTAGTTTACCCAAAGTTCTCAGAAATTCTCCAGAAAGGCAAGAGGTCAAAGTTCAACAGAATGCTAACGGAGAATTACCTACCGAAATCGACATAAACGGTAACACCCAAACCCATTTAAGTACATTGCATGGAGATATTGTTTGTCCATTGTCTAGTTCTCACTTGATTCGTTTCCAATACATAAGTACTGTGTCTTGTCCACGTTCACTGTTAACCCCAAATAAAAATTTTGTAAAATGTGATTTTTTTGGAAATCTATATATAATATATTTATCGGTTTCACAACGTTCTACGTATTCCGATACCCAATCTCCACTCGTTTCTGTTTGCCCATAATTCATCATCTAGGCCTCTTATTCTTATTTCTTTCACTGTCTATTCCTTCTCTCCAGCTTCTCCTTGGTCGTCCTCGTTTTCTTCGGCCAGTTGGTTTCCATTGTAGTATTTGTTTAGGTAGTCTTTCATCATTCATTCTTTGTACATGTCCGTACCACACCAGTTGTTTTGTTCTTATATCATCCACTAAAGTACGTTCACCCACTGTCATAATTTCTCTTATTGTTTGATTTGTAACTCTTTCTCTTTTTGTTTTCCATGCTGTTCTTTTCCAATAGTCCATGTCCGTAGCAGAAAGCATGTTTTCTGTTCTATCCTTGATTGGCCATACTTCTGAGCCGTATGTAATAATACTTTTTACAATGGTGTTATATATAAGCTTTTTGTTATGTTTTGATATACTTTGGTCCCAAATTTTTCCATTTAATAAAGTTATTGCTTTTCTTCCTTGTACGTTTCTATCTTTTATAGCTTTGTCTAGTGTTCCGTCAGCTGGTATTTAAGATTACACCACATACACACCGATACACATATACTCTGTCTTATTGAAATTAACCTCTAGTCCCCACTTATTGTACTCTTCTATTAGTTTTCGTGTCATATATTCGAGGTCCTTATAATCCTGAACCACTACTATCTGATCATCGGCGAAACATAAAGTATACAAGGTGGTTTCGTCCAACGGAATTCCCATGTTTTGTCATTTTCTCTTCCATACTTTAAGGACTTGTTCCAAGTATATCTTGAAGAGCGTAGGCGAGATACAGCAACCTTGTTTAAGACCTTTATTTACTTGAAAGCCTTTGGTTAGTTTTGCTTTTATTTTAACTTTTGCCTTACTATAGCGGTATAACTCTTTGATGGCCTTAATAAGTTGTACGCTTATGTTTGTGTTTTCCAACGCTTTCCAAAGTAGATTTAGTGGTATACTATCATATGCCTTCTGCAAATCGACGTAAAGCAGATGCAGCTCTTGTCCGTATGCCATTTTCTTTTCAATAACTTGGGTTATACAAAAGAAATGATCAGAAGTCGATCTGCCCGCCCTGAAATTCTGGAAATCTACTCCCTGTATTTATATGATTCCGGTTAAAATCATGCTAAAATAGTATAAAATTTTTCTACCACCCCTGAAGGGGTTTAAAGTTCCAAACACTATAGAAATAATCCATGATAGATAAAATAATTATACAGGCTATATGTTTAGACTTGATATTTAGCACCCTTGTTTTACTGTTACTAAAGTTTAAAGAATTTTTCCAGATATGCACGTAGTTAAAGTTCAACCCAATGCTAACACAGAACCAGACTGTACAGAAATACCTGTGGAAATTGACGAAAACATTACAGGTAAACTTGTCAGAAATTCTCCAGAAAAAAGGCAACTTGTCAAAGTTCAACCCAATGCCAACACAGAACCAGACAACACAAAAATTCCTACAGAAACTGATGAAAACGTTACACCTAAACTTGTCAGAAATTCTCCAGAAAAAAGGCAAATTGTCAAAGTTCAAGCCAATGCTAACACAGAACCAAACTGCATAGAAATACCTACGGAAACTGATGAAAACATTACACCTAAACTTGTCAGAAATTCTCCAGAAAAAAGGCAAATTGTCAAAGTTCAACCCAATGCTAACACAGAACCAGACAACACAAAAATTCCTACAGAAACTGATGAAAACGTTACACCTAGACTTGTCAGAAATTCTCCAGAAAAAAGGCAGGTGGTCAAAGTGCAGCCTACTCCGATCACCAGACGCACCAATATTCATATGAAGTTCCATATTCCGGCACATTTGTCTTCAACTCCCATTCTTAACATGCACCCCCAGCCGAAGATGATGAAGAAGGTTTTGACACGACAAATTGTTCTTCAACAGGGTAAGATATTGGTTAAAAAAATGGAAACAATATCAAATTTAAATTCGCAGTCCCAAATTTTCAAGTGCGTATGCGTGTGTTTTGGCACGTAGACGCACAGCTGCTGTGTGGGTGGACGCGATATTTGTTATTTATTTATAAAATTGGCCAAGAGGCTCCTCAGAAACCAAAGTAAGAAACAACTGAAACTTTTGTGCGTTTGAAAAACGAGCTGCATGATGCACAGAACTTTTATATAAATCAAAAAAATGTGGGCCAGCTTTTTAAATGACTTTTTTTTCTGTGCATAAATTTTAATTTTGTTATAATTATAGTTTTTTTTTATTTGTATTAAGGTGAGACAAATTTCTGCGAAACATCAACAACAGAAATGGTAGGCCAAATCAATCGAAGCGAATCAATCTCGGAAATCGATCGGGACTCTAACTCAATGGCTGGACATCAGGAATCGTCGGTGGCTTGCGAACAATCCAAATCGAACGTTTGGTCTTCCATGGCCCGAATGGTGAAGCGAGTTATTCAGAGAACTGTCAGTTTTAGCAATGACAGTTTTGACTTGCGACGTTCCGATGACAATCGTTTCGCTATTGCCGGAACGTCATTTAAAAGGCATTTTTCGGAATCAGGTAATATATGGGTAATATAGTCAAAGGACGTCGCACAAATAACACGGGCGTTGGGCTTCGGTGGAATGCTTTAGGTCTCACCGAAGCCCAACGCCCATGTTATTTGTGCGATGTCTTTTATAACCATTTGTATGTACAGTCTAAGTCGAACGTTTGGGCTTCCATGGCCCGAATGGTGAAGCGAGTTATTCAGAGAACTGTCAGTTTTAGCAATGACAGTTTTGACTTGCGACGTTCCGATGACGATCGTTTCGCTATTGCCGGAACGTCATTTAAAAGGCATTTTTCGGAATCAGGTAATATATATGGGTAATATAGTCAAAGGACGTCGCACAAATAACACGGGCGTTGGGCTTCGGTGGAATGCTTTAGGTCTCACCGAAGCCCAACGCCCATGTTATTTGTGCGATGTCTTTTATAACCATTTGTATGTACAGTCTAAGTCGAACGTTTGGTCTTCCATGGCCCGAATGGTGAAGCGAGTTATTCAGAGAACTTTCAGTTTTAGCAATGACAGTTTTGACTTGCGACGTTCCGATGACAATCGTTTCGCTATTGCCGGAACGTCATTTAAAAGGCATTTTTCGGAATCAGGTAATATATGGGTAATATAGTCAAAGGACGTCGCACAAATAACACGGGCGTTGGGCTTCGGTGGAATGCTTTAGGACTCACCGAAGCCCAACGCCCATGTTATTTGTGCGACGTCTTTTATAACCATTTGTATGTACAATCTAAGTCGAACGTTTGGGCTTCCGTGACGAGAATGGTGAAGCGAATTATTCAGAGAACTGTCAGTTTTAGCAATGACAGTTTTGACTTGCGACGTTCCGATGACAATCGTTTCGCCGTTGCCGGAACGTCATTTAAAAGGCATTTTTCGGAATCAGGTAATATATGGGTAATATAGTCAAAGGACGTCGCACAAATAACACGGGCGTTAGGCTTCGGTGGAATGCGTTAGGACTTACGTATGTTATAGACGAGATCCTCCCATACAACGTCTAAAGTTTGCAATTTGACAATGTTTTCATAATAAAAATAAACAAATAAGTCGAGACATTTCTGCATTTTTTTTAGTTTGGCAATTTGCAAAAATAGAATTAGTTACCTTAAGACTGGCTCTAATAAGTTGTCAAATAAAAATAAATTGTTGAAACGTAATGACCCTTGACCCCCGCTATTTACATACATAATATAGGTCACTTATTTAAAAAATGCAATACTATTAGCAGCCTTAAAGGTTTTTCATATACAGTGTGTGTTTGTCTAACAAATTCCCAAAATAAACTCTTGTCAAAATGATTTGACATATTGACTTGTGTTTAATATCATTGTCAAATTGCAAACTTTAAATTTGAGAAGATTTGTCTCATTTAAAAATTGTATGGAAGGGTTTCTTCTATAACATACGTGTGTTTTAAAGAATTTCACCGAAGCCCCAACGCCCATGTTATTTGTGCGACGTCTTTTATAACCATTTGTATGTACAGTCTAAGTCGAACATTTGGGCTTCCGTGGCCAGAATGGTGAAGCGAATCATTCAGAGAACTGTCAGTTTTAGCAATGACAGTTTTGACTTGCGACGTTCCGATGACAATCGTTTCGCTATTGCCGGAACGTCATTTAAAAGGCATTTTTCGGAATCAGGTAATATATATGGGTAATATAGTCAAAGGACGTCGCACAAATAACACGGGCGTTGGGCTTCGGTGGAATGCTTTAGGACCTACGTATTTTATAGACGAGATCCTCCCATACAACGTCTAAAGTTTGCAATTTGACAATATTTTCATAATAAAAATACACAAATAAGTCGAGACATTTCTGCATTTTTTTTAGTTTGGCAATTTGCAAAAATAGAATTAGTTACCTTAACACTGGCTCTAATAAGTTGTCAAATGAAAATAAATTGTTGAAACGTAATGACCCTTGACCCCCGCTATTTACATACATAATATAGGTCACTTATTTAAAAAATGCATTACTATTAGCAGCCTTAAAGGTTTTTCATATACAGTGTGTGTTTGTCTAACAAATTCCCAAAATAAACTCTTCTCAAAATGATTTGACATATTGACTTGTGTTTAATATCATTGTCAAATTGCAAACTTTAAATTTGAGAAGATTTGTCTCATTTAAAAATTGTATGGAAGGGTTTCTTCTATAACATACGTGTGTCTTAAAGAATATCACCGAAGCCCAACGGCCATGTTATTTGTGCGAAGTCTTTTATAACCATTTGTATGTACAATCTAAGTCGAACATTTGGGCTTCCGTGGCCAGAATGGTGAAGCGAATCATTCAGAGAACTGTCAGTTTTAGCAATGACAGTTTTGACTTGCGACGTTCCGATGACAATCGTTTCGCTATTGCCGGAACGTCATTTAAAAGGCATTTTTCGGAATCAGGTAATATATATGGGTAATATAGTCAAAGGACGTCGCACAAATAACACGGGCGTTGGGCTTCGGTGGAATGCTTTAGGACCTACGTATTTTATAGACGAGATCCTCCCATACAACGTCTAAAGTTTGCAATTTGACAATATTTTCATAATAAAAATACACAAATAAGTCGAGACATTTCTGCATTTTTTTTTAGTTTGGCAATTTGCAAAAATAGAATTAGTTACCTTAACACTGGCTCTAATAAGTTGTCAAATGAAAATAAATTGTTGAAATGTAATGACCCGTGACCCCCGCTATTTACATACATAATATAGGTCACTTATTTAAAAAATGCATTACTATTAGCAGCCCTAAAGGTTTTTCATATACAGTGTGTGTTTGTCTAACAAATTCCCAAAATAAACTCTTGTCAAAATGATTTGACATATTGACTTGTGTTTAATATAATTGTCAAATTGCAAACTTTAAATTTAAGAAGATTTGTCTTATTTAAAAATTGTATGGAAGGGTTTCTTCTATAACATACGTGTGTCTTAAAGAATTTCACCGAAGCCCCAACGCCCATGTTATTTGTGCGACGTCTTTTATAACCATTTGTATGTACAATCTAAGTCGAACGTTTGGGCTTCCGTGACGAGAATGGTGAAGCGAATTATTCAGAGAACTGTCAGTTTTAGCAATGACAGTTTTGACTTGCGACGTTCCGATGACAATCGTTTCGCCGTTGCCGGAACGTCATTTAAAAGGCATTTTTCGGAATCAGGTAATATATGGGTAATATAGTCAAAGGACGTCGCACAAATAACACGGGCGTTAGGCTTCGGTGGAATGCGTTAGGACTTACGTATGTTATAGACGAGATCCTCCCATACAACGTCTAAAGTTTGCAATTTGACAATGTTTTCATAATAAAAATAAACAAATAAGTCGAGACATTTCTGCATTTTTTTTAGTTTGGCAATTTGCAAAAATAGAATTAGTTACCTTAAGACTGGCTCTAATAAGTTGTCAAATAAAAATAAATTGTTGAAACGTAATGACCCTTGACCCCCGCTATTTACATACATAATATAGGTCACTTATTTAAAAAATGCAATACTATTAGCAGCCTTAAAGGTTTTTCATATACAGTGTGTGTTTGTCTAACAAATTCCCAAAATAAACTCTTGTCAAAATGATTTGACATATTGACTTGTGTTTAATATCATTGTCAAATTGCAAACTTTAAATTTGAGAAGATTTGTCTCATTTAAAAATTGTATGGAAGGGTTTCTTCTATAACATACGTGTGTTTTAAAGAATTTCACCGAAGCCCCAACGCCCATGTTATTTGTGCGACGTCTTTTATAACCATTTGTATGTACAGTCTAAGTCGAACGTTTGGGCTTCCGTGGCCAGAATGGTGAAGCGAATCATTCAGAAAACTGTCAGTTTTAGTAATGACAGTTTTGACTTGCGACGTTCCGATGACGATCGTTTCGCTATTGCCGGAACGTCATTTAAAAGGCACTTTTCGGAATCAGGTAATATATGGGTAATATAGTCAAAGGACGTCGCACAAATAACACGGGCGTTGGGCTTCGGTGGAATGCTTTAGGTCTCACCGAAGCCCAACGCCCATGTTATTTGTGCGATGTCTTTTATAACCATTTGTATGTACAGTCTAAGTCGAACGTTTGGGCTTCTGTGGCCAGAATGGTGAAGCGAGTTATTCAGAGAACTGTCAGTTTTAGTAATGACAGTTTTGACTTGCGTCGCTCGGATGGCGATCGTTTCGCCGTTGCCGGAACTTCATTTAAAAGGCACTTTTCGGGATCAGGTAATATATGGGTAATATAGTCAAAGGACGTCGCACAAATAACACGGGCGTTGGGCTTCGGTGGAATGCTTTAGGACTTACGTATGTCATAGACGAGATCCTCCCATACAACGTCGTAAGTTTGCAATTTGACAATGTTTTCATAATAAAAATAAACAAATATGTTAAGACACTTCGGCATTTTTTTTAGTTTAGCATTTTGCCAAAATAGAATTAGTTACCTTAAGACTGGCTCTAATAAGTTGTCAAATAAAAATAAATTGTTGAAACGTAATGACCCTTGACCCCCGGTATTTACATACATAATATATGTCACTTATTTAAAAAATGCATTACTATTAGCAGCCTTAAAGGTTTTTCATATACAGTGTGTGTTTGTCTCACAATTTCCCAAAATAAACTCTTGTCAAAATGATTTGACATATTGACTGGTGTCTAATATAATTGTCAAATTGCAAACTTTAGATTTGAGAAGATTTGTCTTATTCTTCTTCTATAACATAGGTGTGTCTTAAAGAATTTCACCGAAGCCCAACGCCCATGTTATTTGTGCGACGTCTTTTATAACCATTTGTATGTACAGTCTAAGTCAAACGTTTGGGCTTCCATGGCGAGAATAGTCAAGCGAGTCATTCAGAAAACTGTCAGTTTTAGTAATGACAGTTTTGACTTGCGTCGCTCGGATGACGATCGTTTCGCCGTTGCCGGAACTTCATTTTAAAGGCATTTTTCGGAATTAGGTAATATATGGGTAATATAGTCAAAGGACGTCGCACATATAACTAATATATACTTTTTACAAAGGTGTTATATATAAGCTTTTTGTTATGTTTTGATATACTTTGGTCCCAAATTATTCCATTTAATAAAGTTATTGCTTTTCTTCCTTGTACGTTTCGATCTTTTATAGCTTTGTCTAGTGTTCCGTCAGCTGTAATTTTTAGACCTAAGTATTTAAACTCATCACATGACTGAATTCGCTGCCCGGTATTTAAGATTAGATCCTGTTTCATTCCACCGATACACATATACTCTGTCTTATTGAAATTAACCTCTAGTCTCCACTTATTGTACTCTTCTATTAGTTTTCGTGTCATATATTCGAGGTCCTTATAATCCTGAACCACTACTATCTGATCATCGGCGAAACATAAAGTATACAAGGTGGTTTCGTCCAACGGAATTTCCATGTTTTGGCATTTTCTCTTCCATACTTTAAGGACTTGTTTCAAGTATATCTTGAAGAGCGTAGGCGAGATACAGCAACCTTGTTTAAGACCTTTTATTTATTTTTATTTACTTAAAAGCCTTTGGTTAGTTTTGCTTGCTGAAGAACTGTTTTGGAGATTACGGAATCTTTTCCAAAAATATTTAAATGGAACTGTAGTACCAACTGAGTGGAAAACGTCATATATATCCACAATACACAAAAAAGGAAGGAAAGATATATGTGACAATTATAGAGGTATATCTGTGACTAGTACGCTAAGCAGAATATACGGTAAAATAATAAGAAATAAAGTAGAGAGCGAATATAAAGATATGGAGGCAGAAGAACAAGCTGGTTTCAGGGCGGGTAGATCGACTTCAGATCATCTCTTTTGTATAACCCAAGTTGTTGAAAAGAAAATGGCATACGGACAAGAACTGCATCTGCTTTACGTCGATTTGCAGATGGCATATGATAGTATACCACTAAATCGACTTTGGAAAGCGTTGGAAAACACAAACATAAGCGTACAACTAACCGCAATAGTAAGGCAAAAGTTAAAATAAAAGCAAAACTAACCAAAGGCTTTCAAGTAAATAAAGGTCTTAAACAAGGTTGCTGTAAATAAAAGCAAAAAAAAGCAGTCCCTTTCAAATTTTATTAAAAAAAAGTTACTTTTTTAATCTAAGCCATACGCTAGGGTTCTTTTTTTAAAAATTGGCATACTTACAGGCTCTCTAATCTAAAAAAGTCGCGGTTGTTTAATAAAAACAAAAAAATTATTTATTTTTCAGATTCACCAGAGATGGCGTTGACGCAACAAACAAAACGATTCAAATTTACCGACATCAAATGTCGACCGCCAATCAGAGACATCTCTCCGCTTAGGCCGCGCGCACGCATTTTGGCGCTGCCGTCGACTTCAACCGGTGGCGCCGCCACCTTTGAAATTGTCAAATCTGTCACTACCACTCACACTGTACCAGAGAGGAAGGTATGTTTCGATAAAGCCACGCAAACCGACGCCTTCTTGATGGACTAGCATCGAATTATTATATAGGGTGGGTCAAAACATTTGTCACTTTTTGAAAGCTACTTTGGTAGTCCCCATTTTTAGTTTCTTTTATAGAAAAAAGATGAAACTTTATTGACGCGACTCAATAGCTGGCCATACACACAGAGGTTTAATTTTTAAAATCGTCTGGATCATTTTCTCTCAACTCTTTTAATAGAAGGTCATGGCTAAATAGTTTTCTCTTAACCCACTTGGAACGTCTCTTTTTTACACCACTATGCATTATTTCCATATTAATAATCATTCCCATACACAGAGCCTGCTTCTTTTTAGCACGAAACATTTTACATACTATGCTTAAAATACCGTGCCGCATAAAACTTTCGACTTGACGAAATTCCACAGTTTTGGTATGTTTGTTTACGTCGATTTTTTTTTAATTCGGGCACGATTTTTATGTGAATTTTTTCAAAGTTATTAAAATAACGCAGCCCACGAAAAAGACAACAATGCCGCGAATGTGTAGTGTTGTTGGTTGTCGGTCCAACTATAAAACTGAAACCGAATATGTGTCAACTTTTAATTTGCCAGTGGATAAACAAATGCATAAAATTTGGTAGCGAAAAATTCCTAATGATTTAAGTATCTTAAAACGTCCACAAGTTTGCATCAAACATTTTCCTAACGAGCAGGTTATGTGGTTTGATGAGTGTATTGTAAATGGAGGGTGTTGAAAATGTTCTGAAATACCTAAGTAGACAACCTGTATCTACTGTTCGATTAGCTGATGTCGAGAGGCAACAACTGGAAACTGCAATACAAGAAAGTCTTGAAACACTTTGTGCTCATAAGAAATCAAAATTTTTATCAAATATTGAGGACATTTCAAAATTTTATTGTTCTAATACTAACATAAACAAAAATTGGATTTTTACCCAAGAACGTGACAGAGTCTGCCTGTGCCTGATGACATTTTTGAACAACAATCCATCACTGTTAGCATTTCTAGTTGTTGAGGGAAATCTGTCATTTTTTGTAAATGTTAACAATGTGTTCATACCAAAAAACAAACTGCCAAAAAAAGTTGGAGTTTTATTTTTGGACAGCATCGATACACTTGAAGAGCTAATGCAGTTTATTGAAATGAAAGTTGCAAACGCGGAAATATCACTTAACCGTAGGAGGGTCACAAAAGAACGCCTCCCGGCCAGCTGTCATTATAAAACATGTGTGTTTTCAGTTTTGGTATGTTTGTTTACGTCGATTTTTTTTTAATTCAGGCATGAATTTTATGTGAATTTTATCAAAGTTATTAAAATAACGCAGCCCACGAAAAAGACAACAATGCCGCGAACGTGTAGTGTTGTTGGTTGTCGGTCCAACTATAAAACTGAAACCGAATATGTGTCAACTTTTAATTTGCCAGTGGATAAACAAATGCATAAAATTTGGTTGCGAAAAATTCCTAATGATTTAAGTATCTTAAAACGTCCACAAGTTTGCATCAAACATTTTCCTAACGAGCAGGTTATTTGGTTTGATAAGTGTGTTGTAAATGGAGAGTGTTAAAAATGTTCCGAAATACCTAAGTAGACAACCTGTATCTACTGTTCGATTAGCTGATGTCGAGAGGCAACAACTGGAAACTGCAATACAAGAAAGTCTTGAAACACTTTGTGCTCATAAGAAATCAAAATTTTTATCAAATATTGAGGACATTTTAAAATTTTATTGTTCTAATACTAACATAAACAAAAATTGGATTTTTACCCAAGAACGTGACACAGTCTGCCTGTGCCTGATGACATTTTTGAACAACAATCCATCACTGTTAGCATCTCTAGTTGTTGAGGGAAATCTGTCAATTTTTGTAAATGTTAACAATGTGTCCATACCAAAAAACAAACTGCCAAAAAAAGTTGGAGTTTTATTTTTGGACAGCACCGATACACTTGAAGAGCTAATGCAGTTTATTGACATGAAAGTTGCAAACGCGGAAATATGACGTGACCGTAGGAGGGTCACAAAAGAACGCCTCCAGGCCAGCTGTCATTATTAAACATGTGTGTTTTCAGTTTTGGTATGTTTGTTTACGTTGATTTTTTTTAATTCAGGCATGAATTTTATGTGAATTTTATCAAAGTTATTAAAACAACGCAGCCCACGAAAAAGACAACAATGCCGCGAATGTGTAGTGTTGTTGGTTGTCGGTCCAACTATAAAACTGAAACCGAATATGTGTCAACTTTTAATTTGCCAGTGGATAAACAAATGCATAAAATTTGGTTGCGAAAAATTTCTAATGATTTAAGTATCTTAAAACGTCCACAAGTTTGCATCAAACATTTTCCTAACGAGCAGGTTATTTGGTTTGATGAGTGTATTGTAAATGGAGGGTGTTGAAAATGTTCCGAAATACCTAAGTAGACAACCTGTATCTACTGTTTGATTAGCTGATGTCGAGAGGCAACAACTGGAAACTGCAATACAAGAAAGTCTTGAAACATCTGATGACATTTTTGAACAACAATCCATCTCTAGTTGTTGAGGGAAATCTGTCATTTTTTGTAAATGTTAACAATGTGTTCATACCAAAAAACAAACTGCCAAAAAAAGTTGGAGTTTTATTTTTGGACAGCACCGATACACTTGAAGAGGTAATGCAGTTTATTGAAACGAAAGTTGCAAACGAGAAAGAAGTGGTAAAAGATAAGATTGATCAAGTAATAGACATCCTTAGTGACATTTTCTATAGTGAGAGTGAAAAATGTGTTCAGTTGTCATTTCTTATTGAACAATTAGGTCTCTTGAAAAGGTCACCTGAGAATTGATAGATACACTTTAATGTTGGCTTCATCTTTATTTATCCAGTCATCCAGTGAATACATGTCAATTCACAAAACTAAGGTAATATGTCTTGTGCACCCTCGCAATATTAAAAAACTGATTTATAAAATATCGCTAACAGATAGTAATCTCTCCGGTAGTGTGCAATATTTAAAAAGTAAGATATAGCTTTTCAAAGAACATGAGTTGGTAGTTAACTTACACATTGATAAAATATATATTAAACTTTGTGCTTGGTAATTTTTTAAAAAATTATTGACGACCAATACATTCAGTTTATTGAACGTGAAAACCATCTCACTTATTTACAAAATCACTTGTTTCTTTTTAATAAATTATTGTGAAATGTTTTATATTAAAAAATTTTCTTTAGATAACTCTAGCAAGTGTTTTTGTGGAGAAAAACTATTGTCAAATCTTTAAAAAAAAACTAGTTTAAGGGCATGTAAAGTTTTTTAAATAATTTTATTAAAAAGTTTAATGATTTAGTGTCTGCTAATAAATCTTTGAATAAGAACACAGACAAAGATGATGACACTCAAAGAAAAATTAAAAAACTTAAAGCTTAGGTGTGTTATGTCCAATTTTAAAAGACTTGTATAGATTTGAAGTAACTAACGATATTATGTACCTAATATACCTGAAGATATTAGAGTGCAAATTTTGTATAATTTTTTATTTTATAGATTCAGTTCTTTTATCCATAATAAACACACACATCAGCAAAATATTTTTTTTAATTTTTGCCTATAAAAGAACAAAAATTTTTTGTTAATTTATTTAAATTGTGTAAAAACAAATAATATATTAAGCAATAAAATAAGAATCCTGGAACTCCTAAGATCACGTGACCGCCGACTTGCTTATAACGCGCCTTGGTCGGTCTTTATCGTATCTTTTTACAGCTCTCCGCCAACTTGGATTTTTTGTCTATAAAAGAAGTCAAAAATTTCTAAAATCGGGCGATTGGGTACAAAGTTATAGCTTGTTTTAAAATTGACAAATTTTTTGGCTGACCCTATAAAAAGTACCTGAAACGGCGGCAACAGTGCATTAGATATATGATGGTAATTTTGCTTTTTAAAGACCCTCAAAAAAATCGTTTTAAAAATGACACTAAGGCCCATGGAAATCCCTGTAGGGCAGGTTGCAGGCGCCTTTTTTCGTGTTATCAAGAAAAACTTTTACAAAAAAATGATCTCAAAAATAATGGGTTTCACATTCATATTTCGAGTTGTATAAAACGATTTTTTTTTTAAATTTAATTAAGATCAATAGTCAGGGAAGTGCAATAGGGTTTAAGTACTAATTTAAAATATTTATTTTGTATTATTTTGTAAACCAAATTTCTTACTTATTAGTTAAAATAAAGTGTTTTTTATATAATTGATTTGTTCATAAAATATACAACCAATAAAAATATTTTAATATAAAATTACTATCTTTATTACCTTACCCACAAAACTCAGCAGGTAGCAGTTAGCTTAAGTTTTTTACAGGGTGATTATTTAATCCCTTCCACCCAATATTTCTCGAGAACAAACATTGCTACCCATGGAAAAATATTAGAGAAACAAAAACCGGTTAGCCACGAAACTTGTTTGATTTTTAAATTCACAGGTACTAAATTTCACGTTTGTTAGTATTATTTGGCGTAAAAATTCCGCTGATTGACGCTCAACGTGTCTGATGGCGGGTAAAAACGCAATAATCGTTGATCTGGCCTGAAAGGCAAAAGAGCTGTCGTAGGTCACGGATTAGTTTGTTTTTTTAGCTCACACATATACTATAGTAGTGTGAGCTATGGTGATCCTAATTTTTTCGAAAAAAAAAAAATTGCTCCGATTTCAAAATTTTTTATATATCTTTGCATTTCAGATGATTTTGAAACTTTTTTGTTGCGCCATCTGTCTGTCTGTCTGTCTGTCTGTCTGTCGGAATAAAAGAGTGGGGTAGATTTCAAAAATTAGAGTTTATGTGAAAATATGGCGTGTGTGATATCAAACGAAAGGTAATTGAGTCTGGAGTTAAACAAAATACATTTTAATTTATTTAAAAAAAAGGGTAGTGGTATAGTTCAAAAATTTGAATTTAAGTTAAAACATGGCTTGTGTGGTATCAAACAAAAGGTAATTTAGTCTGGAGTTGAATAAAATATATTTCAGTTTTTAGTTATATTAGCTCACACGTACACTATAACTATAGTACCTAGTGTGAGCTTAGGAGCCCATATATTGGCAGAGTATTTTTTAAATATATCGCTTTTACCTCTATGTATATGTTCTTCAAAAAACAGAAAGAAGAGAAATCTGTCTCAAATACACAAACCTTATTGGACGACGCGATACTTGAGGCCAGGACCCCTATTTAATGCTTAATGTTCCTTTTTCGGGTAGACAAGATTTCGGTTACTGCGCATGCGTCAGTTTTTGTGGTTTTGGAACATACTCCGATATGTCACTAGATTATTTAACAATTATCAAAAGTTTAGGGTTATGTCTATTATTTTTTTTCTAAAAACTTGTTGATTGGGTTATTAATAAAGTTATGAGTGGTTTATAGATGTTAATGGCATGGCACACTCTACATGGTGTTCACAATAAATCTGCACAATTCATTTTATAAAAACTATAATTTTAATCCACAATTTGATAATATTTTACATAATCAACTAGTTTTTAGAAAAAAATAATATATATATATATATATATATATATATATATATATATATATATATATATATATATATATATATATATATATATATAATATATATATTATCGGTTTCACAACGTTCTACGTCTTCCGATACCCAATCTCCACTCGTTTCTGTTTGCCCATAATTCATCAAATTCATCATCTAGGCCTCTTATTCTTATTTCACTGTCTATTTCTTCTCTCCAGCTTCTCCTTGGTCGTTTTCTTCGGCCAGTTGATTTCTATTGTAGTATTTGTTTGGGTAGTCTTTCATCATTCATTCTTTGTACATGTCCGTACCACGTACTAGTTGTTTTGTTCTTATATCATCCACTAAAGTACGTTCACCCACTGTCATAATTTCTCTTATTCTTTGATTTGTAATTCTTTCTCTTTTGTTTTCCATGCTGTTCTTTTCCAATAGTCCATCTCCGTAGCAGAAAGCATTTTTTGTGTTCTATCCTTTATTGGCCATACTTCTGAGCCGTATGTAATAATACTTTTTACAATGGTGTTATAATAAAGCGTTTTGTTATGTTTTGATATACTTTGGTCCCAAGTTATTCCATTTAATAAAGTTATTGCTTTTCTTCCTGTACGTTTCGATCTTTTATAGCTTTGTCTAGTGTTCCGTCAGCTGTAATTTTTACACCTAAGTATTTATACTCATCACAGGACTGAATTCGCTACCCGGTATTTAAGATTAGATCCTGTTTCATTCCACCAATACACATATACTCTCTCTTATTGAGATTAACCTCTAGTCCTAACTTATTGTACTCTTCTATTAGTTTTCGTGTCATATATTCGAGGTCGTCATAATCCTGAGCCACTACTATCTGATCATCGGCGAAACATAAAGTATACAAGGTGGTTTCGTCCAACGGAATACCCATGTTTTGGCATTTTCTCTTCCAGACTTTAAGGACTTGTTTCAAGTATATCTTGAAGAGTGTATGCGATATACAGCAACCTTGTTTAAGACCTTTATTTACTTGAAAGACTTTGGTTAGTTTTGCTTTTATTTTAACTTTTGCCTTACTATTGCGGTATAACTCTTTGATGGCCTTAATTAGTTGCACGCTTATGTTTGTGTTTTTCCAACGCTTTCCAAAGTAGATTTAGTGGTATACTATATCATATGCCTTCTGCAAATCGACGTAACATACTTTATTTTAATTCACAATTTGATAATTTTCACCCATTTAACTAGTTTTCAGAAAAAAATAATAGATATAGCCCTAAGTTTTTGACAATATTTCAATAATATATATGTTCCAAAACCACCAAAGCTGACGCCATGCGCAGTAACCGATATCTATAAAAAGGGCGACCATTTGTCGGTGGAAAACTATCGTCCGATTTCTTTGTTGAACAGTTTCTCTAAGGTCTTTGAAAAAGTTCTATGCAACCAAATAAATCAATTTCTTAAAAATATCAGATCTTAACTCCAAGCCAACACGGTTTCAGAGAACTGCACTCTACCGAAACAGCCAGCATTGACTTTGTTCAACAGATGTACAACAAACTAGACCAAGGCGATAGAGTTGTTGCACTATTGTTTGATCTAACCCGTGCTTTTGATACCATAGACCCTAACTTTGTATATAAAAAACTCGAAAAACTAGGTATCCAAAACCCCCTTAATAACTGCATTAAATCTTTTCTTACAGATAGAAAATTTAAAATCAAAATAGGAAGCACATATTCAGAATCTACAGAATCAAACATAGGCACGCCCCAAGGCAGTGTGCTTGCACCTTTAATATTTTTGCTGTTTATTAACGACCTCCCGAATATATCACGTGGGGGGGGGACTTGTGTTTATGTTCGCCGATGATACGTCCATCGTTGTATCCGCAAAAGACACAAATTTTCTTCATGAAAAAATCAACTTAACCCTAAATGAATTTTCGAACTGGTGCAAGCAAAACAATCTGATTATAAATGTCTCTAAAACTGTCTTTATGGAATTTAGAACAAAGTCCCGTAAACCTACCGACCTCGATATAATCTTTAATGACATCCCTTTGCCAGTTAGCGATTGCTCAAAATTTTTGGGAACTATTGTCGATACTCATTTCGAGTGGAGTTTACACATCCAAAACTTAATACATGCTACTTCATGATTAAGTCACTTAAAAACTCTCTCAGTATAAAAAATCGCATTACTGTGTATTATGCTAATGCATACTCGGCTCTAGCCTATGGTGTGGCAGTATGGGGTAGTGCTCAGGATGTGGAAAGAGTATTGGTAGGTCAAAAGAGACTTATAAGATTAATTTTCAATATACCTTACAACGGTACTTGTCGCTCTGCATTTAAGGATAATTAAATTATGACAATAACAAGTATTTACATATATAAACTACTCATTTTCATTTTCAACACCAAAATATTTTTACATTAAATAGTTCTTATCACAACTATCCAACTAGAAGTCGTAACCACTTCAGCATCCATAAACACAACCATGAGTACATAAATAAAAGTACTCATTATCTTGGATGCAAATTCTTTAACTTGTTACCAAACAAAATCAAACAAACTACGTCGCTGCCAAGATTCAAAAAAGAAATCTTTTATTAAAAGAAACTTTTTATAGTTTAATTGAATTTGAAAACTACATGTTGGGCAGAAGGTAAATTTTTGTTCTCAATATTAATATACATATACAGGGTGTTCCTTAAGGGTTTGCGAATATTTAAGGAGGTGATTCTACATTAAAAAATAATGATAATTTGTCGTATAAGCTATGGTCGACAAATGCCCCGTTATAAAAATACAGGGTGTTAAAGTTTTCAAAAAAAAATTGAAATTTTTTAATAATTTCGAAATCATTAGGGATATTTTATTTAAATTTGGTACATAACTATAAATGTCTAAGGCGCATATTTTCCAAGAAGAAAATGATTTTAACTTCGACAGTGGCGTGCGTACGGGCACTAGCTTTTTTATTTTTTTAGAAAAAATAGTACGCCACTGGTTTTTTTCAAAAAAGTTTTACTTTTTGAATTATCCACTTAATTCGAAAGAAAAAACGTCTCTTAATTTTTTTCTCTACCGGGCGTCGTTCTTGAGAAAAAAAATAAAAACCGTTATTCTGCAAAAGCAAAATAATGTGACCATTTAAAGAATACAATTGATCAAGTTGCCTTAGAAATATCTCGATTTAATTCAAATTTAGTACGTAATAATAGGCTATTAAGATGCGTTTTTCTCAATAAAAAAATAATGTTTAGCTTCATCAGTGGCGTACGTACGGGTACTAAATTTTAAATTTTTAAAGAAAAAATAGTACGCCACTGGTTTTTTTTTTAAACATTTTTCTTCTTTCGAATTCCTCGTTTAATTTAAAAGAAAAAAAGTATCTTTAGTTTTTTTTCTACAGGGCGTTGTTTTGAGTAAAAAAATAAAAACCGTTGTGTTGCCAAAGAATGTAATTTATTTAAGAATACATTAATCTAGTTGCCTTGGAAATACTTAAAATATGACACTTAAAAAAAATAAAGAGACTTTTTTTCTTTAGAATTAAGTGCACTATTCAAAAAGTAAAAATGTTTTGAAAAAAACCAGTGGCGTACTATTTTTTCTTTAAAAATTTAAAATTTAGTACCCGTACGCACGCCACTGATGAAGCTAAACATTATTTTTTGTTGAGAAAAACGCATCTTAATAGCTTATTATTACGTACTAAATTTGAATTAAATCGAGATATTTCTAATAAACTTGATCAATTGTATTCTTTAAATGGTCACATTATTATACCGAACCGAACCGAACCGAACCGAACCGAACGGTTTTTATTTTTTTACTCAAGAGCGACGCCATGTAGAGAAAAAAATTAAGAGACCTTTTTTCTTTCGAATTAAGTGGATAATTCAAAAAGTAAAACTTAAAAAAAAAACCAGTGGCGTACTATTTTTTTCTGTAAAAATAAAAAAGCTAGTGCCCGTACGCACGCCACTGTCGAAGTTAACCATCATTTTCTTCTTGGAAAATATGCGCCTTAGACATTTATGGTTATGTGCCAAATTTGAATAAAATATCCCCAATGATTTCGAAATTATTAATAAATTTCAATTTTTTTTTGAAAACTTTAACACCCTGTATTTTTATAACGGGGCATTTGTCGACCATAGTTTATACGACAAATTATCATTATTTTTTAATGTAGAATCACCTCCTTAAATATTCGCAAACTTTTTGTGTTTGTTTTGAAAAAAACCAGTGGCGTACTATTTTTTCTTTAAAAATTTAAAATTTAGTACCCTTACGCACGCCACTGATGAAGCAAAACATTATTTTTTGTTGAGAAAAACGCATCTTAATAGCTTATTATTACGTACTAAATTTGAATTAAATCGAGATATTTCTAAGGCAACTTGATCAATTGTATTCTTTAAATGGTCACATTATTTTGCTTTTGCAGAACAACGGTTTTTATTTTTTTACTCAAGAGCGACGCCATGTAGAGAAAAAAATTAAGAGACCTTTTTTCTTTCGAATTAAGTGGATAATTCAAAAAGTAAAACTTTTTAAAAAAAAACCAGTGGCGTACTATTTTTTTCTGTAAAAATAAAAAAGCTAGTGCCCGTACGCACACCACTGTCGAAGTTAACCATCATTTTCTTCTTGGAAAATATGCGCCTTAGACATTTATGGTTATGTGCCAAATTTGAATAAAATATCCCCAATGATTTCGAAATTATTAATAAATTTCAATTTTTTTTTGAAAACTTTAACACCCTGTATTTTTATAACGGTGTATTTTTCGACCATAGTTTATACGACAAATTATCATTATTTTTTCATGTAGAATCACCTCCTTAAATATTTGCAAACCTTTAAGGAACACCCTGTATATACAAATTTTGTAAATGTGTTTTCGTTTTAATTTTTCTAAATATTTACACTATTATTGTTTACACTTAATGTTATATTTTTTGTATTTGACGTATCTTATCTACATTATTGTAGCTGAAAAGATTAATAAAGTTGTCTATTGTGTATTGTCTATCCTGTCTACCCGAAAAAGGAACATTAAGCAATAAATAAGGGTCCTGTCTTCAAGCATCGCGTGTGTTGCTTACCTCTGATCAACAAACTTATAAGACTAGTTCAATTTCACCTTATTTTATTTTATTTAACGAAAGCATTAAACCTTATCATTAGTTTTATAGCCAGATATTGAACAACAACATTCTACTCCAACGCCATCTACGCAAAATACTTTCCTAAAAATGGCGCTACTGTCGCTTTCCTGCGCAAAATTTGTTTCGCAATCGACTTGGTGTAATGTCGGTTTCTCATTTATCAATTGTTGTATTTTTCTGTTCTCATCAGGTGTGTCATCTATAACAAAAATTTAAGATGTAAACTGTATGATGCTTAACAATGATTATACCCGTACTAACAGGTTTTAAACCTCCACGCGTCTGAAAGATGTCTAAAAAAGCAGTGTATGTCTCGTCCAATAATTTTTATATGGCATAAAAGCTTTTTCAAGGGTCGTGAAGAAATTAAACGAGAAGGGCGCTCCAGCACATCCATAACAGTTATGCTCATTGTTTTTTTTTCGATATTAGGGGTGTTATTGTTATTACCAATACCAGACAAATAATGGGATGAGCATTTTAAAAAACTTTTAACTGAAGATAGAGCAGAATTCAAGGAAGATGCAAGAGACGTACTTCTGACATGAACAGGTACTTCTACCTTATTGTGAAACGAAGTTTTAGTAGGAGATTCACTGGTAGTTGAGGACAAAGTACTAAGAAACATAGTGAATGCTTCTTGGTAATATAACGAATAAATAATGATCTTCACCAAGACTTAAATAAAAAACTGTTGACGAAACAATCAAAAGATTTGCAAAAAGTGATGAAGAAATAAACTAGTAGTAGGTTAAACACAACAACAATAATTGTTACATTAATAAATCAAAGCAGACAGTACGGTGTGGCAGTCTGCCGTTACAATTAAAAAAAAAGTCGTTAAGAATCTTAAGGAAACAAGGGTCATACCTTTCTTCAGAAGTTCTTCTTTTGGAATTTTCGGAATTCTTTGAAGATTTACATTTATCAAATGTACAATTTTCGCCCTCATCTGAAGGATGATTTAAATAAGCCGAATAGTGTGGAAGATATGATCCACGGTTTTCAGTTTCTAAGATATTTCCATCCTTTCTTCGATCTTTCTCTTGAGGTTTATTCAATTGATCTTTCTCTTGAGGTTTATTCAATTGTTTGTTAGCAATACATGTTTGATTGTCTTGAGTGTCTGTAGTGTTTAGAAGAATTGGTTCCGAAAATGACATTTTTGACCAACAATTTTCGAAATTACAACCTCGTTTTAAATTGGCTGGAGTATCTTTATTTAACAAATTGTCTTTTTCGCTTGGCTGACTTCGTTGCTTCCTTCCTTCGGTGTTATTTTTCCAATTATTTTGTTTATCAGCCACTAGATAATTGTTAAATTCTGGTTTGTTGATTTTTCTACCAACACATTTTATATCGCACGCTTTTCCACTTTTTTCTATATTTGGCTTCTCCATTTTTTGTCCATTATTAGTTACATTTAAACTCTTAAACTCTTTAGGAGTGCGAAGATTGCCAAAAGCATTTCTTTTAATTATCAGGCGGTTTTCGAGTCGCTCACTATTTTGTTCATTTGTTACCGGGGATTTTGAACCAATGTTTGTATTCTCAGGTATAGTAAAGACTGCCGAATCCATTTGTTTATCAGCGTGAATATTGTCAAAAGCATCTTTTGTAATTCGGTTTTTAAATCGCTCACCATTTTGTTTATTTCTAGCCGGGGATTTTGAACCAATGTTTGTCTTCTCAGGTATAATAAAAAGGTTTTTCGTATTAGTCAGGTTATGTTCCTTGTTCGACTTTTTAGGCTGATATTTCTGTGTGGGTTTATCATACGACGTATTTCTGACATGAACAGGTTCTTCTACCTTATTGTGAAACGAAGTTCTAGTAGGAGATTCACTGGTAGTTGAGGACAGAGTACTAAGAAACATGGTGAATGCTTCTTGGTAATATAACGAAAAATAGTGATCTTCACCAAGACGTAAATAAAAAACTGTTGACGAAACAATCAAAAGATTTGCAAAAAGTGATGAAGAAATAAAGTAGTAGTAGGTTAGACACAACAACAATAATTGCTACATTAATAAATCAAAGCAGACAGTACGGTGTGGCAGTCTGCCGTTACAATTTAAAAAAAAAGTCGTTAGGAATCTTAAGGAAACAAGGGTCGAGTAAAATGTTATTCTTACTTATGTACATACCTTTGTTCATAACAATATCTGCAGAAGTTCTTTTTTTGGAATTTTCGGAATTCTTTGAAGATTTACATTTATCAAATGTACAATTTTCGCCCTCATCTGAAGGATGGCTTAAATAAGCCGAATAGTGTGGAAGATATGATCCACGGTTTTCACTTTCTAAGATATTTCCATCCTTTCTTTGATCTTTCTCTTGTGGTTTATTCAATTGTTTGTTAGCAATACATGTTTGATTGTCTTGAGTGTCTGAAGTGTTTAGAAGAATTGGTTCCGAAAATGACATTTTTGACCAACAATTTTCGAAATTACAACCTCGTTTAAAATTGGCTGGAGTATCTTTATTTAACAAATAGTCTTTTTCGCTTGGCTGACTTCGTTGCTTCCTTCCTTCGGTGATATTTTTACAATTATTTTGTTTATCAGACACTAGATTATTATTAAATTCTGGTTTGTTGATTTTTCTACCAACACATTTTATATCGCACGCTTTTCCGCTTTTTTCTATATTTGGTTTCTCCATTTTTTCTCCATTATTAGTTACATTTAAACTCTTAAACTCTTTAGGAGTGCGAAGATTGCCAAAAGCATTTCTTTTAATTATCAGGCGGTTTTCGAGTCGCTCACTATTTTGTTCATTTGTTACCGGGGATTTTGAACCAATGTTTGTATTCTCAGGTATAGTAAAGACTGCTGTATCCATTTGTTTATCAGCGCAAATATTGTCAAAAGCATTTGTTGTAATTCGGTTTTTAAATCGCTCACCATTTTGTTTATTTCTAGCCGGGCATTTTGAACCAATGTTTGTCTTCTCAGGTATAATAAAAAGGTTTTTCGTATTAGTCAGGTTATGTTCCTTGTTCGACTTTTTAGGCTGATATTTCTCTGTGGGTTTATCATATGACTTATTTCTGACATAAACAGGTTGTTCTACCTTATTGTTAAACAAAGTTCTAGTAGGAGATTCACTGGTAGTTGAGGACAAAGTACTAAGAAACATGGTGAATGCTTCTTGGTAATATAACGAAACATAGTGATCTTCACCAAGACGTAAATAAAAAACTGTTGACGAAACAATCAAAAGATTTGCAAAAAGTGATGAAAAATTAAACTAGTAGTAGGTTAGATACAACAACAATAATTGTTACATTAATAAATCAAAGCAGACAGTACGGTGTGGCAGTCTGCCGTTAGAATTTAAAAAAAAAGTCGTTAGGAATCTTAAGGAAACAAGGGTCGAGTAAAATGGTATTCTTACTTATGTACATACCTTTGTTTATAACAATATCTCCAGAAGTTCTTCTTTTGGAATTTTCGGAATTCTTTGAAGATTTACATTTATCAAATGTACAATTTTCGCCCTCATCTGAAGGATGGCTTAAATAAGCCGAATAGTGTGGAAGATATGATCCACGGTTTTCACTTTCTAAGATGTTTCCATCCTTTCTTCGATCTTTCTCTTGATGTTTATTCAATTGATCTTTCTCTTGAGGTTTATTCAATTGTTTGTTAGTAATACATGTTTGATTGTCTTGAGTGTCTGTAGTGTTTAGAAGAATTGGTTCCGAAAATGACATTTTTGACCAACAATTTTCAAAATTACAACCTCGTTTAAAATTGGCTGGAGTATCTTTATTTAACAAATTGTCTTTTTCGCTTGGCTGACTTCGTTGCTTCCTTCCTTCGGTGTTATTTTTCCAATTATTTTGTTTATCAGACACTAGATAATTATTAAATTCTGGTTTGTTGATTTTTCTACCAACACATTTTATATCGCACGCTTTTCCGCTTTTTTCTATATTTGGCTTCTCCATTTTTTGTCCATTATTAGTTACATTTAAACTCTTAAACTCTTTAGGAGTGCGAAGATTGCCAAAAGCATTTCTTTTAATTATCAGGCGGTTTTCGAGTCGCTCACTATTTTGTTCATTTGTTACCGGGGATTTTGAACCAATGTTTGTATTCTCAGGTATAGTAAAGACTGCCGAATCCATTTGTTTATCAGCGTGAATATTGTCAAAAGCATTTGTTGTAATTCGATTTTTAAATCGCTCACCATTTTGTTTATTTCTAGCCGGGAATTTTGAACCAATGTTTGTCTTCTCAGGTATAATAAAAAGGTTTTTCGTATTAGTCAGGTTATGTTCCCTGTTCGACTTTTTAGGCTGATATTTCTCTGTGGGTTTATCATGTGACGTATTTCTGACATGAACAGGTTGTTCTACCTTATTGTTAAACGAAGTTCTAGTGGTGGTTGGGGATTTGAGTTGTATTAAATCTGTGGGTTCCGGTACCTCTATCATAAATACGACGTCACCTTGATTTGAATCTGCGTTTTGATCAGTGGTTGTGGACAGTTCAGGAAATCCATGCATTTGCCGCAAATCAAATTTTTCATAAGTTCTTTTAACGTCTGTTTCTGAACCTATAATAAAACAACTCTAACAATATATTTTTAATACCAGTACAGAATTATATCATAACAAAAACATTTCATGTAAAAAAAGGCCAAGTACGCGAAAATGGCATTCCGTAAAAAGAATTGAGATAAAAGTAAAGCGAAGTACTCCATTACAAATTTCAAAATGAAAGGTTCTTACGAGTTTGGAAATATTTTTTTAAACTTTGCAATTTCGACGTTTTTTGAAATTTCGTAACTACTTTACTACTTTATGGAATTCCATGAAACTTGGAGGGGTTGTTAACACCATGGAGATCTACGACTGTGCAAAGTTTAAGATTCGTAGCTCATTCCGAAGTAGAGTTTTAGTTAGGTCAAATATCGGCGGAAATGTTTCCAGAAAAGATGGTTACGGCGCGCGAACTTGGCGAGGCACTGCCGTGCCCTCAGATTCTACAAAGGCAATGAAGGTACACGGAAAAATTAAACTTAAAGATAATTACTCTTTTAGCACATTTTTTCCCTTAAATACAGGGTGTCCCAAATAAAAGAAACTACATGGGGATTTCGGAAACGATAAGAGATACGAGTTTGTTTAAATGAAAAAAAAGTTGCGCTATTCTAAGTTCAATCAGATCCCGTATTAAAATTAAAAATATCTACAGGGGGTTTTAAAATATCGAGCAAAAACTAAAAATTGAAACATCATCGCCATCTTGCAAACAAATTTAATGAAATTTGGTAGTTTTGTATAAACAACTACGGCCAATTGAATGACGTTAACAATTTTTTTCTAGGCCTTCTAGTTTTTTTGAAACCATAGCCAACTTGGTTATTTCTTATGACCGCCATATTGGATTTATACTTCAATAAATAGAACATAAAAGGAGCTTGTCCACCGTGTATAATAAGCTTATCTTTGTATGAAGAAAAATGTGAATTTATTTAAAAAATAGTTTTTCACTTAGTTGGCTGTGAAACAAATGCCGTAGTTGTGTTTGTTGTCATACCTACGTAACTACCTTTCAAAACTTTTCCATTTATTTGATTTCTATGCAAATTTCTTAAAATCTATCTTTTATTTCTAAAATAAAAGTTTGCATTTATTATTTAACTTAAAATAAAACTAAAAACCGATAACAAAGTATTGTTGATTGTCGATTACGATTTTGTTTTTTAAAGGAACTATATTCAAATAAATTATTTCTCAGTATTCTGAAGATTAACAAACCTGGTTGTCGTCTTTCTGGATATCTCTGAAAGTACATATTTCGAGCTCTTCCAGTGTTCTTATTACACAGAATATAACATTCATCAGTGGCGTATATAAGGGGGGGGGGGGCTGGGGGGCTCGGCCCCCCCGAATTTAAGATTTTTTTAGATATTTTCCACATATTTCCTGAATAAAACATAAAATAGCATAAAATACGGCCTCATGGCGTCTCGGGCCCCCCCCCCCAAACTGCCTCGGGCCCACCCCGAAACTTTTTTCTATATACGCCAGTGACATTCATACATATCTACTTTCTCCCAATTTATAAACCGTTCCATGTTAAATTTGATTGATAATGTGAGTAAAAAAAAATCTTAAGTAATTTAGAAACTTTAAAACTCCAACAGATAAATCAAATAAATGAAAAATTTTTGACAGATAGTTACGTGGGTATGACAACAAACGCAACTACGTACGCACATTTTTCGTCATTCAAAGATAGGCTTATTTTATTATACATGGTTGAAAAGCTCTTTTAATGCTCTATTTATTGACGTATAAATTTAATATGACGGTCATAAGAAATAACAAAGTTGGCTATGGTTTCAAAAAAACTAGAAGGCCTAGAAAAAATTTGTTAACGTCATTCAATTGGCCGTAGTTGCTTATACAAAATTACCAAATTTCATTAAATTTGTCTGCAAGATGGGGGCGATATTTTAATTTTTCAAAAAACACAATTTTTAGTTTTTACAGCACCTGATTGGGCTTAGAATAGCGCAACGTTTTTTTCATTTAAACAAACTTGTATCACTTACCGTTTCCGAAATCGCAATGTAGTAGCCTTTATTTGAGACACCCTGTATATTTTTTATAGCCCTCGTTTAAGTTTCAAAGAAAAAACAACTTCTTTTTGTTTGAAACTCGTAGACAATGATTGTGTAAAAATATAATTTCGGACTTCCATTGTCTTTATTTATTTTAAAACACGACGTTTCGGTTAGTAAGTATCTCTAATCGTTATCAAGTGTAAACTAAACAATCTAGTCTCTAGGCTACTACTTATACTACTTGGTGTGCAGTCAGGTGTGACGGCCCGCCCCCTTTTTAATCGTAAGACGCCTGTTTTCCTTAAGGAGTGGTTTCCATATGTTTGGTATGTCCGTGCTTGGTTGACTGAAAACTTCTTTATTCTGCATTATAAACGCAGCTTCAATAAACTTTTATTTTCGCCAATGCGACTCCTTATGCAAAACTTTAGCTTCTGACCACTGAATCCTGTGATAATTTGACCATGCATGACCCGCTAAACCAGATTTTCTAATATCCCCTAATTGGGCACTTTTTAGATGTTCATTTACTCTAACCTAAAGAGGGCGTTTCGTTTCACCTACATATGATTTACCACAGTCACACGGGATTTGGTAAATACATTCATTATTATTTGAGGGATTGTCTGGTTTTGTTTTAGTTACAAAACTTCTTATCGTATTTCCCGAAGAAAATACTGTTTTTATATTATAGTGTTTAGCTATTCGTCTTATGTTTTCTGAAATCCCTTGAACATATGGAATGTTAATAACACCTAACGGATTATTATTTTGAGAATTTGGTACATTTAGTTTATTTTTAATTTTAAATATCGTTGAGTTTATTAATTTTTCGGAATAACCATTCTGTTGTAAGTCCTTTTTAATGTTGTTAATTTCTGTGGTTAATTCTTCATTATTACTACAAATATTTACGGCTCTTAAATACAAACTTCTTATATCTCCTTGTTTTATAGCAACAGAATGATTAGACTTAAAATTTAAGTACTGTCCCGTGTGAGTAGGTTTCCTATATACAGTGGTTTGAATGCTTCTGTCTGATCGTTTGACACGAACATCCAAAAAAGGTAAGGCCGAATCTTTTTCAATTTCCATGGTGCACTTGATTGTTGGTCGAATACCGTTTAAATGGTGTAGAAAATTCTGTAGTTCGTCATCAATTTCCGGCCATATAATAAATGTGTCATCCATGTATCGTAGCCATAGTTTTGGTTTGACTCTTGCTGTGTTGATCGCATGATCCTCAAACCACTCCATGTAGATGTTTGCTACCACTGGCGAAAGAGATGAACCCATTGGGAGTCCATCATTTTGCGCGTAAAACTTATCTTTCACTTGAAAGTAAGAGTTACGGAGACAGAGAGAGAGAGAAACGTCGTGTTTTAAAATAAATAAAGACAATGGGTAGTCCGAAATTATGCAAAGAAGAAAGATGGAAAACGTGCTGTGTGTGGATCGATAAAAATCAAAACGAATTTTATACTTCACACAAAAGTATGTGTGCCTAACTTGCAGTGTTGCCACCTTTACCGATTTTTCGGTAGATCTACCGATTTAGCCTTTTACTTTACGATATACCGAATCACCATAATTTTCTACCGATTTTTTTTTTCAATATAAACTTTTTTTGATACGCCTCGTAATCGCGATTTAAAAAAAATACCATAAATAAAATATTCTTTTTATATAAGATCCTTTGTAGAATAAAAAAATTATTTCAAGCCATTGTTTTTAAAAGTGTATTTATGGCGTCATCTCTTGGATTTTGCGATATACTCAGCCGGCAGCCGCTAGCGGCATTAAAGATCACGCTATTATAAACCCTGAGGTTTTTTTTTATAATATTATCTACCTAATAGGGACCTATTGCAATAAAGCCAGGCACAAATTGTGCCGGGCACTATATTGACAGTTTCACATAATAAGAACAGCTGTCTTCTTTCAAAATAAGGCCATTGTGTATTATAAGAGCCGGAATTAGTAGTGACGCCACAATTAATGGAAAATAAACGACGGGATTTCTAAATTCGAATTTGGTATGTCAATTTTGAAAGATCAACTGTCAGTTTTTAATGCGAAACTGTCAATATAGTGCCCGGCACAATTTGTTCCTGGCTTTATTGCAATAGGTCCCTAGTATGTAACTAATTTTTTTATTTAATTCTTAATTTTGGTATTTTGTCGGTAGAAACAAATTATAGAAATACAATTTACCTACTAAATCAATCCAAACTATCGATAGTTCTCCAGCACTGCTTGCTGAGATGATTAAAAAATCTACCGAAATCTACCGATTTTTCTCGAAGCCTTCTACCGAAGACCACAGGGTCGAGGGTGACAACATCGCTAACTTGCGAGTGTCAGAAGGAGAGAGAAGAGTTGATTTTGGTTGTTTTCCTACTTACACAAGGTTGCATCTCTAGACGTACGTTTCTGTGTGTTTCACGTCATCAGTAGAGAACAGCAAACCCAGGTAAGCCAATTTTAACCAAAACCAACTCCTACATATGAAATACTCGCGTCCATGCAATGCGAGTAAACTCCAAGGTGTAGCGCCATCTAGCGAACTCGCTCGAGCACTCGAAAGTTTAAGCACACTGGCATCGTTTTGTCTGAGATGCAGAAGCGCCATCTATGACAAGTTTCGTCCATTGATGTGGTATTAAAACCACGTAATCACATATTGAGTGCGTTCGAGTAGGCAACCCGGGCGCCCCGAGTTTCATTTTTCCGTTCGAGTTGACGCTCGGAGCACGCCCTTTTGCGTTCGAGATGACACCCAGCGAAACCTCGGGGAACGCTCGATATGACCCGAGCTTGAGGACGGAGAAAAGCGGGCGTATTACATAACACTACTTTTTTAGACTTTTAAACTTTTGTTTACATTTTTTACGACTGTTTTCTTACTGTTTTTTTGTCAAATAAAATACATGGACGCAGTTCAGTTTGCTGTAGAATTATGTTTCCAAGATTCTGAGGAGAAAGAAGAAGAAAGACTACCAGGGTGCTCCAAATTTGCCGCGATGCAGAGCGCTAAGAATTATCCGTGATTGCCCAGTGAGGCTTTAACCATCGGGCAGCGGCTCTCTAACCAAATTCTGGTGGGTAATGGCAAAGCGGCGACTATAAATAAGGGTACAGGAAAAAATCGCGTAGGAAAAAAGCGCACAGAAAATATCCACACAGGAAAAGAGCACACACATAAAAAACCACACACACTCAAAGAGCGCACAGGAAAATTATACCTAAAGTGAGAAGCTTTGGCTAATAAAAAAATCATGAATTAAAATAAAATAAAATAAATAAATTGTCTCAACTTTGCCCATAAAAAGAGGGGACTATATTGACTATTTCCTTTAAAAAAATATTGACCAATAAAATCAATGTGACTGGCAGATTTGGACGAAAAGGGAACGAATTACAGCGATAATTTGCACTAGAGCAAATTATCGGTAATTTGCACTAAAACAAATTATCGGTAATTTGCACCAGAGCAAATTATCACTGTATTCTTCCATAAAAAGCCTTAAACTCATTTTTTAAACTTTTACCGCTTTTTTTCATTTATGTACAGAGTGATCCAAATTGGACACTTTTGATAGGAAACGCCTATTTCCAGAGGAGCTAGAAAAATACTCTGCCAATATATGGGCCCCTAAGCTCACACTAGGTACTATAGTTATAGTGTACGTGTGAGCTAATATAACTAAAAACTGAAATATATTTTATTCAACTCCAGACTAAATTATCTTTTGTTTGATAACACATAAGCCATGTTTTGACTTAAACTCAAATTTTTAAAATCTACCCTTAAAAAAAACAAAAACTAAAATGTATTTTATTAAACTCCGGACTCAATTACCTTTAGTTTGATATCACACACGCCATATTTTCACTTAAACTCTAATTTTTGAAATATACCCCCACCCTTTTTTTTTTAAATAAATTAAAATGTATTTTGTTTAACTCCAGACTCAATTATCTTTCATTTGATGTCACACACGCCATATTTTCACATAAACTCTAATTTTTGAAATCTACCCCCACCCTTTATTTGGTTTGTGTTCGGTGGATTTCGTTAATTTTTAAATGGGACCATCTCAACCAAAGACCCAGCCTTGGTACCAAATTTCAATAAAATCGGCTAGGCGGTTTTTGAGTTATGCGCGTTGGTCGTTACAGACAGACAGACATACACACAGACAGACAGAAAGACAGACAGACAGACGGCGCAACAAAAAAGTTTCAAAATCATCTGAAACGAAAAGATATATAAAATTTTTTGAAATCGGAGCAACTTTTTTTTTCTCGAAAAAATTAGGATCACCATAGCTCACACTACTATAGTATAGTATATGTGTGAGCCTTAACTAACATATGTTACGAGCTAGAATTTTGTAAAAAATTAATGCCGAAAACCGCACATCGATATCTTGAACTATTTACAAGATATAGGGTAAAAATAAAAGATAATAAAGAAATAATCTGAAAATTATTTTATTTTTATCTGTATAATCCCAGCATAAAACTGCCATAAAAAAGAAAAACTTAGAAGAGTACAAATGTGCGAAAAATACCCTATAAATAAACCGCGTGATCAAAGTGTCTTTTTATTCTTCAACAAATTATAGCCTTGCTACACTCATGTATAAACTTAAAGGCGATTTTAATCTAGGGTTTTTTATTTACAAACAGTTTTAAATTGCAAAAATAAACAAAAGTTTTCTGCCGAAAATTTAGGGTTAGAAGTGTGTAACCGGTGAATGCCTTTTCCGTTCGAGTTGAAACACGACAACCAGGGCGTTTTGTCCGTGACGTCACTACGCCCCGCTCGCTCGACGGGTTTTCTACTCGAACGCACAATACATGACTACATGCACACAAAGTTGCAATGGTTGCATCTTTAGACGTACGTTTCTGTGTTTCACGTCATCAGTAGAGAACAGCAAACCCAGGTAAGCCAATTTTAACCAAAACCAACTCCTACATATGAAATACTCGCGTCCGTGCAATGCGAGTAAACTCCAAGATGTAGCGCCATCTAGCGGACTGGCTCGAGCACTCGAAAGTTTAAGCACACTGGCATCGTCTTGTCTGAGACGCAGAAGCGCCATCTATGACAAGTTTCGTCCATTGATGTGGTATTAAAACCACATAATCACATATTATGTTTCTACAAAAACTTCTTTGCTTTTACCTGTTGAAAATATCGATTCGGGATTATCGTCTTCTGCACCATGAGGAAAACTTCTTGCGGATTTTGTTTCATTGTGATACATTATTTCACTATGTAAATCCACGTTGTGCGGATCACATAATTTTTGCTTATTGGAATTTGAGGGACACTCAAAGTGAACATCTATAGGATGGGCAGGATCTGATAATATTTTTTTATTCAGATCTGAATTTCTACGGGTCCTATAATTTTATCAAAATATACTCATAGTGAAGTATAGGTTACATAAAGATGGTTCCAAAAACTAATTGCATATTTTGAATATGGACTTCTTCCTAAAATATATATCGCAGTAGCTCTAAAAAACTGGAAACGTATAGTGCACGGCATGGGAATATAACTTAACGACCGATTTACCATATACACAGTACAATTTGCTGACGACCAAGTAATTGTAGCTAATGATAAAGAAGACATGGAGTATATGATGAGAAAGTTAATGGAAGAATACCAAAAGTGGGGATTAACAGTGAACGTGGACAAGACACAGTACTTATGTATTGAAAACGAATCCAGTGAGTTAGAACTAGACAATGGACAAACAATATCTCCATGCAATGAGTACGTATACTTGGGTGTCACATTTGATAAGACAGGAACTGATTGTAAAGAACTGGGAAAAAGAATAGTAAAAGCAAAAAATGTTATTGATGTCTTAACAGTATTTTATGGAGCAGAGAAATAAAAAGGGATGTAAAATTTAACATATATGAAACAATGGTTAAAAGCACGCTGTTGTATGGAATAGGAATGACCTAATATTTGCGCTCAGTTTAACTACGGGGATTTTTTAAGCACCCATAAGAGTATAAAAAAAAGTTTGGTCACGTGGGCGAACTCATGGTCGTTTGGCCGCCATCTTTGAAAATGGCCGCCAAATTGATAGATTTTTTGTTTAGGCGTATCTCCCTACCCAGTGGTCCGATTTTAATTTTTTAAAGCTTTTGTTACTCCTTTTTTAAAAGCAAACTAATTTTGTTATTACAAACTTTTTGATAAATTAAGTAGTTTTAAGATATACCAAGATTATTAGTATTTTCGCTCGTAAAATAATTAAAATAATACTCATGCCCATTTTATTGTAGCTACAATATTATTGACATTTGTTTTTTTTTGTTACATAGAAGGCTGTAAACTTTTCACATAAAAGGATATTGACTTTATGTTTTTAAAGTTCGATGGATGGTACTAAAGACCCTGTATGTATGACATATTTTAAATATATCGTAAAAATATGTCATACATACAGGGTCTCTAGATGGTACTAAAGACTGGCTTAAAAGGGTGGTTTCTAAAACTGTTCACAATATTATAGAAAAAGTGAATTTGTAGCGAAACGATGCATCCTAGCGAAAACCGATAAAAATAATTTTTTATAGCACTTTGAATTCTGCTTCTTTTGATGACAATTTGTAAATTTTCCATGTTTTCGCTCCATCGATTTTTTCTTAAAGTTGGTAAAAAATATGACAATGATTAGAAGAACCGGAATTAAAAGTACTATAAAAAATTATTAACAAACGTGAAATTTCGTACCCGTGAATTTAAAAATCAAACAAGTTTAATGGCTAATCGGGCTGTAAAGTGTTGACAGTTCGGGGCTGTAAAGTGTTGACAGTTAACCGTTTCGTCCTTATGGGACTCCTCAGAACACTGCTGGTCAAGTGACAAATCTTGCGAAGTTAATCAAACGGTTTTGTCTCTAATTAAATGTAATTAGTGCGCGAACTATAGCAAGAGGCGCCATCTACCGAGATACGAGAGAAACAAAAAACCAAAAGCAGGGAAAACACTGCTATACAATATCGATCAATGAAAAGATCGAATGCAATTAAAAGAAAACCACTATACTCCGTGAACTACGACAGCTCTTTGTCTTTTCAGGCCGGATCAACGCATTTTGCATTTTTACCCGTCATCAAGACAGTGAGCGTCAATCAACGGAATTTTTAAGCCAAATAATACTAACAAAGGTGAAATTTCGTACCCGTGAATTTAAAAATCAAACAAGTTTAATGGTTGATCCGGCCTGAAAAGACAAAGAGCTGTCGTAGTTCACGGACTATAGTGGTTTTCTTTTAATTGCATTCGATCTTTTCATTGATCGATATTGTATAGCAGTGTTTTCCCTGCTTTTGGTTTTTTGTTTCTCTCGTATCTCGGTAGATGGCGCCTCTTGCTATAGTTCGCTCACTAATTACATTTAATTAGAGACAAAACCGTCTGATTAACTTCGCAAGATTTGTCACTTGACCAGCAGTGTTCTGAGGAGTCCCATGACGAAACGGTTAACTGTCAACACTTATTAGGTGTCCATTAGATCTTGGACCCCCGTGAGGTTAAGCTTTCAAGCTACCCACGGAAAAATATAAGGGAAACAAAAAACTCCTTTTTGCCCGATTAGCCATTAAACTTGTTTGATAAAAAATTATTCCTAACGTTTTTCGCTAGGATGCATCGTTTCGGTGCAAATTCACTTTTTCCAGAATCTTGTGGACAGTTTTAAAAACCACCCTCTTAAAGGCTGTCTTTAGGGGTACCATCCATCGAACTTTAAAATCATAAAGTCAATATCCTCTTTTGTGAAACGTTTAAAGCCTTCTATGTAACAAAAAAAACAAATGTCAATAATATTGTAGCTACAATAAAATGAGCATGGGTATAATTTTAATTCTTTTGCGAGAGGAAATACTAATAATCTTGGTATATCTCAAAACCGACTTGATTTATTCAAAAATGTGTAATTAAAAAATGTATTTGCCTTTAAAAAGATAGATAGAACAGAAAAAATGCTTTCCGCTACGGAGATGGACTATTGGAGAAGAGCAGCAGGGAAATCAAAAAGAGAAAGAGTTACCAATCAAAGAATAAGAGAAATTATGACAGCGGGTGAACATACTTTAGTGGATAATATAAGAACAAAACAACTGGTGTGGTACGGACATGTACAAAGAATGGATGATGGAAAACTACCTAAACAAATATTACAATGGAAACCAACTGGCCGAAGAAAACGAAGAAGGCCGAGGAGAAGCTGGAGAGAAGGAATAGACAGTGAAATAAGAATAAGAGGCCTAGATGATGAATTATGGGCAAACAGAGTGGTGATTGGGTATCGGAAGACGTAGAACATTGTGAAACCGATAAATATATATAGAACATATCTTACTTAGAAGATTCCTGAGCAGTTACTTCCGGTTCCTTAGAGCCCATTTCGTAAAAGCGTTGAAAATCGAACTTTTCGTCAGTTCTGATTACTGGCACTGAATTCCTGTTGAGTAACGTTACAAAATATGCAAATCATTCTATAGTGCTTCGGGTGTCCATTAAGCGTATTATCCGAGCGGATTTTTCTGTCTGCTCTGCTCTGATTGGTTGATTTAAAAATTTGAGCCAACCAAAGCCTAAGAAAAAAATCCGCGCGAAAAATAAGCTTAATGAACAGCCAGCTTAAGGCGCTGACTCCGATATAAATTGTAATTTTCGAACATAGTCCAGCTGATTTTTGTAAACAAATGTAAACAAAAGTTAGAAATGTTGGGTGTGCTTTCGGGCTGTTCGGCCGTCATCGTTGGAAATTCGTTCTCGACGTTTCACCCATGCCTAGGAAACTCAATGCAATTTGACAGGTCGTTAGGTTAAAGTTCTCACTAAGCTCAAAAGAGGCGCTGCGGTCGCGCGTTTGTTCCTTATTCTATTTTTATTGAGAATTATCTGTGGTTTGGATTTTTCGTCTCCCTTTTTTTCAGGTAGAAAAACCTCTTCCACCGCATTTTATTTCGGGTTCATTTTAAATCTATCTTTTTGGCTTATGTAGGTAATCTTTGCTGCTGTGACGCATTAAAATTAAATTTTGTTAAATTTTAACTTTTGCAATTTTAATTATAAAAGAATAAGAATTTCTAGTTGCATTTCTGGGTGAAGTGTCTAAAGTTCAGATGAGTATAAAATGGATAGTTTTCTGAGACATTTTAAGGTAAGTTTTCTTATGTTCTCATTAGAGGTTAGATTGGCATTTGATAAAATTTGTATTGGTAGTGTTATCGCTTACTTTATGGAACTATACAGCCAAGTTTAGAAAAATATTTCCAAACTAGTAAGAACCTTTCATTTTGAAATTTGTATTGAAGAACTTGGCTTTACTTTTATCTCAATTCTTTTTACGGAATGCCATTTACACGTACTTGGCTTTTTTTACATGAAATGTTTTTGTTATGATTTCACTTCTTTTTTAAAGGAATTGGATAATACTTAATTTTTAAAGTAGTAAAATATGCGGAATATTGTTCAAAACTTTTGCAATGCCTTACATAAATTTTTGAGGTTTTTTAATTTTTTTCCATGGTTTTATCGTAGTTCCTATCAGCCTTCCAAAGCTCAGCTCTCTAGCGTTTCTGAAAGTGCACAATGTTACTTTTACATAACTTTACATGTATAGGGGAGGGAAATAAATTAAAATTGTCGTGTTTTTAAATTTTGTCCTATAGTTTTATCATAGTTCCTATCAGTGTTCCAATGCTCAGCTCTCTAGCGTTTCTGGAAGTGGGTAATGTTACTTTTACATAACTTTACATTTATAGGGGAGGAGAGTAAATGAAAATATTGAACTTTTTAAATTTTTTCCCATGGTTTTATCATAATTTCTATCAGCATTCCAATGCTCAGCTCTCTAACATTTCTGGAAGTGGGCAGTGTTACTTTTACATAACTTTACATTTATAGGGGAAGGAAGTAAATTAGAATTTTGGGGTTTTTTGATTTTTTCCTATAGTTTTATCATAGTTCCCATCAGTCTGCCAAAGCTCAACTCTCTAGCATTTCTGGAAGTGGGCGATGCTACTTTTACATAACTTTAAATGTATAGGGGAGGGGAGTAAATTAAAATTTTGGGGTTTTTTGATTTTTTCCAGGGGTTTCGTCATAATTTCTATCAGTCTGCCAAATTTCAGCTTTGTAGCATGTCTGGAAGTACAGTAGAATATTGATGATCTATATGGGGTTTTAATTTTTTTCTATAACTTTATCATAGTTACTATCGGTCTTCCAAAGCTCAGCTCTCTAGCATGTCTGGAAGTAGGCAATGTTACTTTTACTTAACTTTACATTTAAAGGGGAGGGAAGTAAATGAGAAGTTTGGGGTGTTTTAATTTTTTCCTATAGTTTTATCATAGTTCCTATCAGTCTGCCAAAGCTCAACTCTCTAGCATTTCTGAAAGTGGGCGATGCTACTTTTACATAACTTTAAATGTATAGGGGAGGGAAGTAAATTAAAATTTTGGGGTTTTTTGATTTTTTCCTATAGTTTTATCATAGTTCCGATCAGTCTGCCAAAGCTCAACTCTCTAGCATTTCTGGAAGTGGGCGATGCAACTTTTATATAACTTTAAATGTATAGGGGAGGGGAGTTAATTAAAATTTTGGGGTATTTTTATTTTTTCCTATAGTTTTATCATAGTTCCTATCAGTGTTCCAATGCTCAGCTCTCTAGCGTTTCTGGAAGTGGGTAATGTTACTTTTACATAACTTTACATTTATAGGGGAGGAGAGTAAATGAAAATATTGAACATTATTTAAATTTTTTCCCATGGTTTTATCATAATTTCTATCAGCATTCCAATGCTCAGCTCTCTAGCGTTTCTGGAAGTGGGCAGTGTTACTTTTACATAACTTTACATTTATAGGGGAAGGAAGTAAATTAGAATTTTGGGGGGTTTTAATTTTTTTCTATAACTTTATCATAGTTACTATCGGTCTTCCAAAGCTCAGCTCTCTAGCATGTCTGGAAGTAGGCAATGTTACTTTTACTTAACTTTACATTTAAAGGGGAGGGAAGTAAATGAGAAGTTTGGGGTGTTTTAATTTTTTCCTATAGTTTTATCATAGTTCCTATCAGTCTGCCAAAGCTCAACTCTCTAGCATTTCTGAAAGTGGGCGATGCTACTTTTACATAACTTTAAATGTATAGGGGAGGGAAGTAAATTAAAATTTTGGGGTTTTTTGATTTTTTCCTATAGTTTTATCATAGTTCCCATCAGTCTGCCAAAGCTCAACTCTCTAGCATTTCTGGAAGTGGGCGATGTAACTTTTATATAACTTTAAATGTATAGGGGAGGGGAGTTAATTAAAATTTTGGGGTATTTTTATTTTTTCCTATAGTTTTATCATAGTTCCTATCAGTGTTCCAATGCTCAGCTCTCTAGCGTTTCTGGAAGTGGGTAATGTTACTTTTACATAACTTTACATTTATAGGGGAGGAGAGTAAATTAAAATTTTGGGGTTTTTTGATTTTTTCCTATAGTTTTATCATAGTTCCCATCAGTCTGCCAAAGCTCAATTCTCTAGCATTTCTGGAAGTGGGCGATGCTACTTTTACATAACTTTAAATGTAAAGGGGAGGGGAGTAAATTAAAATTTTGGGGTTTTTTGATTTTTTCCAGGGGTTTCCTCATAATTTCTATCAGTCTGCCAAATTTCACCTTTGTAGCATGTCTAGAAGTACAGTAGAATATTGATGATCTATACATGAGTGAGTCAGTGAGTGAGTGAGTGGCAATTTCGACGTTTTTTGAAATTTCGTAACTACTTTACTACTTTATGGAATTCCATGAAACTCGGAGGGGTTGTTAACTCCATGGAGATCTACGACTGTGCCAAGTTTGAGATTCGTAGCTCATTCCGAAGTAGAGTTTTAGGTAGGTCAAATATCGGCTGAAATGTTTCAAGAAAAGATGGTTACGGCGCGCGAACTTGGCGAGGCACTGCCGTGCCCTCAGATTTTATAAGAATATACAAAAAAATAGTATGAAAATTGCCTTAGTTTTAAAAAAATTCAAAAAATATTAGTTGTTCATATCATATCTAACTTTTAATTACAAAAATCAGCTGGACCACCAGTGACGTGAAAATTCGCCATATATTTATAAAATCCAAACACCGACTCAAGATAATGGCTTTTTATTCCAAAAACTAAAAAAATTTTAACAAAAAAGTTTCACGGGCAAGACCTCAGAGGTAAAGGTAGCTACGGGGACGCGTTTCTGCCTCATTAGGCTTCATTCAGCCCGAGCATAACCATAAAATGGAAGGAGATGAAATGATGATGTGGGTAAGTGAAAAAGAAATATGAAATATGGTGTTTACTGAGGAGAGACCAACTGTCAATTTGCAGCTTCGGTCACGGTTGCCTCGGTTTTGAGGCTAATTTTGACGTCGTCGTAGCTACCTTTACCTCTGAGGTCTTGACCGTGAAACTTTTTTGTTAAGACTTTATACCTCGTGAACTTCCTTCAAAACTAAAAAAATTTCTTAAATCAAAAATAAAAATTAACTTCAATTTTAACAACGTGAAATCACCACATTGAAAAATTGTCAAAGTCATTTGAAATAAGCCCCTGTCCAATTTTATTAAAAGCGTCTAGTTTTTTAATCCAAGCCATATGTTTCTTTGAATCCAATATGTCGTAACCATTGGCGTAGCTAAGGGGGGGGCAGGGGGGGCTTGGCCCCCCCTGAAGTCCCTCAGGCCCCCCTAAGATATTTTAGGCCTCCCCTACCGACTACTAGTAAAAGAACATGACGCTGAAAATACATACTTTTCTATTATTATTCGGGAAATATTCAAATAAAATAGGTGCATTAAAATTTAAAATCATTTAGATAATGTTTACATTTCAGGAAAAGGCCCTTGTCTTGCGGAATTAGGCTTTTTCTCTTTAAATTATCGGTAACTTTTCTGCACTTATGCAATTTCCCGAAAATATTTTTTAAATTTAAACATAATTATGCATATTGAATATTTCATACATATTGGCGACATCTTGTAAAATATTATAGAAGTGTAAGTTAAATTTCGCATTTAATAAAGACAGCGACCTTTGCCCCTCTGTTTCCGAAATCGGGTTGTAGATGTCGTAAGGTTATAAAAGACCTTTTTAAACTGTTTTTCTAAAATAAATATAATAATCTTTTTAGTTTTTTTGAGGTTAGCGTTTAGTGTCTTATAAAAATTTTCCGATTTTGGTGACAATTTCATAACCATTTTCATATTAAGTTTTCCCACGTCGTTAAATGGAATAAATTCGTCGAGCAATACCGGGAAATTTTTAATATTAATACTTTTGCTCTAAGAGCAGAAATGATCATTTTAAAGAATTGTATTTTTCGGTTAAATCAAACTGATGGTCATGATTCTATCAAACAACATATAGCAGAAACAGCAAACCTCTACCAACTTTTTAAACTTGCGAGTATTCTTCCAATTTCAAGTGCAACTTGCGAGAGGTCTTTCTCTGCCATGAGGAGAGTTTTTAATTGGCTTAGAACAACTATGACTCAAGAGAGACACTCAGGTTTGTCATTGTTATTCATAGAAAAAGATGTTGAGGTCGACTTAGACAGTGTGGTAGACGCTTTCAGTCAGCGACGTAGAAACTTTCTTTGTAGAATTGCTGAATTACATACTTCCTGTGTATACATATAAATAAGTTTGGTAAATTATTAAATTTGTTATATTAAAATATTAGAACATTTAATGCGCGTATTTTTTTTTATTCATTGCACGACTCTTTAAAACCTATGTTTGCTTTTTGTTCAAGATAGACCGGGGCCACGGCCCCCCCTGAAAAGCATGGCTAGCTACGCCAATGGTCGTAACGCTTGTAGCAGTCATTTTTTAATTATGGTTTTAATACACTATAGTAGTACACCTACATAAGTACACTTACTTACAGAGGTGCATCAAAAGAAGAATTAAATAAATTGGTAAAAAATTTTTTTTAAGTAACAAGCTTTTATAAAATGCACTAAAAATTAAAAAATAATTTTCTAACATTCTAATATTATCATAATAATAAAAGCGATGGCCGCCTGATGGAAATTTTGACGATGTTAGCACGATAAGATATCCGTATCAATTAAATATCACTATTTGCAAGAATCAATCTAGCAGAAAAATGCAAAGGTACCAAACACACCCAACCCGATCTAAGATACCCCAGCATTTCTCTGACAATGGCATAACATTGCGGCACATCAAACATATCTTTGATGACCTGCTATGTTGAATATTCTTTAAGTGTTTGATCA
This sequence comes from Aspidapion aeneum, assembly GCA_963576565.1. Lineage (NCBI taxonomy): Eukaryota > Metazoa > Arthropoda > Insecta > Coleoptera > Brentidae > Aspidapion > Aspidapion aeneum. The sequence continues at coordinate 288,799 of OY755039.1, read as the reverse complement.
CAACTTTAGATTAACTTATGCTTTGATTTGCGGCCATCGCTTTTATTATTATGATAATATTAGAATGTTAGAAAATTATTTTTTAATTTTTAGTGCATTTTATAAAAGCTTGTGATTTAAAAAGTTTTTTTTACCAATTTATTTTTTACTTTTTAGTCTCAGCTATCTACTCTATTTAATGAAAATATTTGTTCAATAACAGAAAAGAAGAGTTTATTCTAGATTATAATGAAATCGCTGATCGTGAGTTGTTTGGAAACTCATTTTTCTATTGGGGGAAGGAGAGGGTGGGGGTAGAGGTAGAAATATATTTTTTGTTTGGGTTGTATTGCCATCGGACCTTTTTGCATATACCAAATTTTATAAGTCATTTGAAGTGAAGTGTGTCAAAAATGCATTTTTTATGGAAGGGGGTGGGGGGTAGGGGTTGGAGGACATTTTTTCATTATTGTTGTATTGTCATCGGACCACTATATGTATACCAAATTTCATCCAAATCGGATAATGGGTGTTCAGTCCCTGCGCCCTTTTTGTATAAAATTTGTGGGTTTGTTATTAGAAATCTATTTTCTTTAGTTTTTCTTATTTTATAGTTATATTCGCGTCGCCCTGTATATTACCTTTTACTGCAAATCAATGCATCATTTTTTGTGTCTTTTCTCCAAAGAAAGAATCTCAAATAAAAACCTAATCAGTGCAAAATAAAACGTCGATCGTAGCATACATACACAAAAACATACATACGGCGCGAACGATATACAAAATAGAATTTTTTTTACTTTTATTATTTTTAATTTTAATATAATTTACGCGAGTGTAAATTATCCTTCTTCAAACCTCTCCTTAATACGCTTGTTGGATTAATGGAACGTCGAGGACGGCCGTCAAGCTGCTAAGAAGAAACAAAACCGTAAGTTTTCCTCTTTACCTATGAAAATACATTCCATTTTTCTCCCCTGAGAATCTACCCCCAACAATGGGAAGTGTGTCAAAAACGCATTTTTCTATAGATGGGGGTGGGGGTAGGAGTGGTAGGATTTTTTTTTTCAATATTATATTGTCATCGGACCACTATATGTATACCAAATTTCATCCAAATCTGATAATGGGAAGTGTGTCAAAAACGCATTTTTCTATAGATGGGGGTGGGGGTAGGAGTGGTAGGATTTTTTTTTTCAATATTGTATTGCCATCGGACCACTATATGTATACCAAATTTCATCCAAATCGGATAATGGGAAGGGTGTCAAAAATGCATTTTCTATGGAAAGGGGTGGGGGTAGGGGTGGGAGAATATTTTTTTCATTATTGTTGTATTGTCATCGGACCACTATGTGAATACCAAATTTCATCCTAATCGGATAATGGGAAGTGTGTCAAAAACTCATTTTTCTATGAAAGGGGGTGGGGGTAGGGGTGGGTGGATATTTTTTTCTTAATGTTGTATTATCATCGGACCACTATCTGTATACCAAATTTCATCCAAATCGGATAATGGGAAGTGTGTTAAAAACTCTTCACAAGATTTGATAGTTAGTTAGTTAGACAGAACATCTGAAGTTAAAAATCAAACAAGTTTCATGGCTAATCGGGCAAAAAGGAGTTTTTTGTTTCCCCTATATTTTTCCGTGGGTAGCTTGAAAGCTCAACCTCATGGGGGTCTAAGATCTAATGGACACCTAATAAGTGTTGACAGTCAACCGTTTCGTCCTTATGGGACTCCTCAGAACACTGCTGGTCGAGTGACAAATCTTGCGAAGTCAATCACTCAATCAATCAGGTCCTGTCTCCAATCAAATGTAATCAGTGAGCGAACTATAGCAAGAGGCGCCATCTACCGAGATGCGTTGATCCGGCCTGAAAAGACAAAGAGCTGTCGTAGGTCACGGACTATAGTTGTTTTCTTTTATTTGCATTCGATCTTTTCATTGATCGATATTGTATAGCAGTGTTCCCTGCTTTTGGTTTTTTGTTTCTCTCGTATCTCGGTAGATGGCGCCTCTTGCTACAGTTCGCTCACTGATTACATTTGATTGGAGACAGGACCGTCTGATTGACTTCGCAAGATTTGTCACTCGACCAGCAGTGTTCTGAGGAGTCCCATAAGGACGAAACGGTTGACTGTCAACACTTATTAGGTGTCCATTAGATCTTGGACCCCCGTGAGGTTGAGCTTTCAAGCTACCCACGGAAAAATATAGGGGAAACAAAAAACTCCTTTTTCCCCGATTAGCCATAAAACTTGTTTGATTTTTAAATTCACGGGTATGAAATTTCACATCTGAAGTTAAATAAAAGCTTGTAAAAACAAGGTGTAAGAGAAAGAACTTATCTCAAACAGTACCTCTGTTGATCAATAACATAATCCAAGCTTTTTGTCGAATTGGCGACATTTTGAAAAATTTCGTGACTGACAGGATCCGCATACGCAATGTGGTCTGCTTTACGAGCAGTTCTTGTATCTTGAGAAGTTGCTTCAACATCTTCTCTACAAGTTTTTTCGTTTTCTACTTTTGATTCTTGGCTGTAAAAATCAAATCCGTTTTTTTTTTAAGTGTGAAGAGAATAATAAGCAATATATATTAGAAAATTTTAATAAAAATTTATTTACAGTAGGAGTAAAGCAAAAAAATTATTAGACTAAAATAAATTATACTTAATCATATTATAACATATAAAATTAATTGGAACAGATCAGCTATCTTTGCTAACATTAACAAAAAATACTAAGATTAAGGTTTTCAAATCTAGATTTAGTAAATGTCATACCTAAAGAAGTAAATTTAGTGCCAATGAAATAACAGACAATAAATTTTTGTGCCCATTGTATCAATTCTTGAAATTAGGGTTCTTGAAATTAGGGTGTCTCATTATATTTTTTCCCACCCTTTTAGAACATTATTAATTGATATAGAAATATAAAAGAAACTTTGTTCGAATTCACGAAATTTTTACTTTTAAATTGCATCTTGACTTTATTCCTGATGCTTACCATATTTGGCAGGCGCTTAAATTTATAGTTTTTGTAAATTGGATGCTCCTTTTTTTATTTAATTAATAGATTATGGAACATATTTTCCAAAAATATCCCATATGCCGTAGTTTAGAGCTATAGTTTTTGAGATACAGTACCCCGATTATCCGTGCTCCACGGGATCGGCCGAGGCACGGATAAGTGAATAGCACAGATAATCCAAACATTCATTTATTACATGTTACATCAAGGCCAACACAAAAATAGAGGCCACGACCCTGAAAAAATCAGCTGTTCTCCCGGGGCTGAATTTTACATTGGGTCTTATGGGAGTTCAGACGTTTTTTTATGATATTTTCAAAATGGCACTACAGATTTCCGCAAAATTTCACTGAAATATTCTCAGACACCATCCCGATATTCCACCAAAGGTTTGTAAGGAAGCAACATGATTAAAAGGTTAAAATCTTCAAGATTTAGCATTCCTTATTTTGAATTCAAATTACCCGCCATGTACCACATGCCAACTATTATATTTGACATGTATTTGACTTTGTCATATGTGATTGTCACATTCGCTTCTGCTTTAAACTTAATTTTTGTGTAAGCTAATGAAGCGGCTATGAAAAATTAGGGCTTACTATACATTTAAAAAAAATTGTTCTGCCAGAATAAAGTAAAAACAATCTCAAAAACGGCTTTATTTTTAAAAAAATCAAATATCCATGAACCGTCATTCCAACTTCAATATTTTAAAGACAATCAGCTGTGTCGTAACGTGACCATCAAAAAAAAATCAGCCCCGGATGTGACGTCAACAAAGTGGAGGATTGTGGCCCGTCCATTTTGATAGCCCTGGTTGACATAGTCAGCTGATATATGCCATATATTTTGAGGTTATGGTTTATGTTTGTTATTATAGGAGCGGATAGTTCACAACTTGCCAGGCATATTATGAAAATTGAAGGCGAGATTTTTAAAATTAAAACTCTCCTGTCCTCGTTTTGGGAGGTTGAAATCGGTGTTAAACTATACTGAAACAAAACCTAACCTTGGTCAATTGATGGGAAACGTATCCTAACCTGGACGTGTGGACAGGTTAGGATACGTTGTCGAATAATTTATCAGGGTTAGGTTAACACCGATTTCGACAGGAAAAATAGGACAGGGTAACTAATTTAAAAAAATATAATATGTTTTTAAAAAAATATTTAAAAAAAAACTCATCGGTATATGCATAGATTTAGTTAAATTCAATAGGTATGTACTGTACAAACCACTACACTTTTTAATCACTTACAACTAGTATATATTCGTATTGTACGCCGAAATCTGTAAACATAATGTTTGTTAAATTCTTGACTGGTGGCACCATCTCTTAATATAATATAATAATAATCTTAAACGGCAACGTTCAACATCAAAAAGTCAGCTGACTATTTCGACCAATAGCAAACGGAATGCAAGTTGTGAACTGGGTTATATACTCATAGGTATAATTTAATTGGGCAGTTATAAAATTGTCATTTAGAAAGTTATATTCTTCTAATAATCTTATTACCCGTTTAGTTTATAGAGAGGGATAATAAGATTTAGATTCGTCAGATCTAGCTTTCGCAAATCTTTCGTCAGCTATTTCCCTACGTAACTGTTTATTTTGTTGACTGTATTCTAACGCTTTTTCCTGGTACTGGTTTAGTTGTTCTGCTGTTCCTACCCTGCGAATTTAAAACTCTCATTTGTAATCTAGTTATCTAAATTGATACTAAAGGTTAAGATAACAAGAAAATAAATTGGTAAAAAATTTTTTTTAAGTCACAAGCTTTTATAAAATGCACTAAAAATTAAAAAATAATTTTCTAACATTCTAATATTATCATAATAATAAAAGCGATGGCCGACTGATGGAAATCTTGACGATGTTAGCACGATAAGATATCCGTATCAATTAAATATCACTATTTGCAAGAATCAATCTAGCAGAAAAATGCAGAGGTACCAAACACACCCAACCCGACCTAAGATACCCCAGCATTTCTCTGACATAGGTATGGCAATGGCATAACATTGCGACACATCAAACATATATTTGATGACCTGCTATGTTGAATATTCTTTAAGTGTTTAGATCACAAATTTAGATTAACTTATGCTTTGATTTGCGGCCATCGCTTTTATTATTATGATAATATTAGAATGTTAGAAAATTATTTTTTAATTTTTAGTGTATTTTATAAAAGCTTGTGACTTAAAAAAAAAAATTTACCAATTTATTTTCTACTTTTTAGTCTCAGCTATCTACTCTATTAAATAAAAATATTTATTCAATAACAGAACAGAAGAGTTTATTCTAGATTATAATGAAATCGCTGATCGTGAGTTGTTTGGAAACTCATTTTTCTATTGGGGGAAGGAGAGGGTGGGGGTAGAGGTAGAAATATATTTTTTGTTTAAGCTGTATTGCCATCGGACCTTTATGCATATATCAAATTTTATAAAAGTCATTTGAAGTGAAGTGTGTCAAAAACGCATTTTTTATTAAAGGGGGTGGGGGGTAGGGGTGGGAGGACATTTTTTTCATTATTGTTGTATTGTCATCGGACCACTATATGCATACCAAATATCGTCTGAAAAACAAAAAAATTTTTAATACATACTTACAATCGCTCCTGCAAATTCTTAACTTTCTCCTTCAGTCTGTCAACTTCACTCCTGAGATCCTGATTGAGCAGGCGTATATCGATGGCTTCTTGTCGCGCATCGCTCAGCAGTTTTTCTACAGACTGCAGGTTGTTTCTTTCCTTTTCTAATGCTCTTTCCAAAGCTTCCTTCTCTGTTCGTAATGTATCGACTGCTTTCGAGATCTATAAAGAATATTACATTGTTCACGGGAATTTCAAGATTACAAACAAAAGTTTAGTTGGGTTCTTCGCCATTGTTATTTAGGAGAAATTTTTTTATATAAAAAAACCACTCAGTATTTTTTCTAGAAAAAATAAAAACAACTGGTTCAACTAATAACACATTTTCGGCATTATCTGAATTTTTTTTCCTCGTAACAAAATATGCGGAATATTGTTCAAAACTTTTACAATTCCTTATTAAAAATTTTGAGTTTTTATTTTTTTCTATGGTTTCATCATAGTTCCTATCAACCTTGTAAAGCTCAGCCCTTTAACGTTCCTGGAAGTGGACAATGTTACTTTTACATAACTTCAAATTTATAGGGGATAATAATTTATTTTTAAATTAAAATTTTGGTGTTTTTAAATTTTTTCCTATAATTTGATCATAGTTCCTATCAGTCTTCCAAAGCTCAGCTCTCTAGCGTTTCTAAAAGTGCACAATGTTACTTTTACATAACTTTACATGTATAGGGGAGGGAAATAAATTAAAATTGTCGTGTTTGTAAATTTTGTCCTATAGTTTTATCATAGTTCCTATCAGTCTTCCAATGCTCAGCTCTCTAGCGTTTCTGGAAGTGAGTAATGTTACTTTTACATAACTTTACATTTATAGGGGAGGAGAGTAAATGAAAATATTGGGCTTTTTAAATTTTTTCCCATGGTTTTATCATAATTTCTATCAGCATTCCAATGCTCAGGTCTCTAGCGTTTCTGGAAGTAAACATTGTTGCTTTTACATAACTTTAGATTTATAGGGAAGAGAAGTTAATTAATATTTGGGGTTTTTTAATTTTCTTCTATAGTTTTATTACAAATCCTATCGGCTTTACAAAGTTCAGCTATCTAGTGTTTCTGAAAGTGCACAATGTTACTTTTACATAACTTTACATGTATAGGGGAGGGAAATAAATTAAAATTGTCGTGTTTTTAAATTTTGTCCTATAGTTTTATCATAGTTCCTATCAGTCTTCCAATGCTCAGCCTCTAGCGTTTCTGGAAGTGGGTAATGTTACTTTTACATAACTTTACATTTATAGGGGAGGAGAGTAAATGAAAATATTGGGCTTTTTAAATTTTTTCCTATGGTTTTATCATAATTTCTATCAGCATTCCAATGCTCAGGTTTCTAGCGTTTCTGGAAGTAAACATTGTTGCTTTTACATAACTTTAGATTTATAGGGAAAGGAAGTTAATTAAAATTTGGGGTTTTTTAATTTTCTTTTATAGTTTTATTATAATTCCTATCGGCCTTACAAAGTTCAGCTATCTAGTGTTTCTGAAAGTGCACAATGTTACTTTTACATAACTTTACATGTATAGGGGAGGGAAATAAATTAAAATTGTCGTGTTTTTAAATTTTGTCCTATAGTTTTATCATAGTTCCTATCAGTCTTCCAATGCTCAGCCTCTAGCGTTTCTGGAAGTGGGTAATGTTACTTTTACATAACTTTACATTTATAGGGGAGGAGAGTAAATGAAAATATTGGGCTTTTTAAATTTTTTCCCATGGTTTTATCATAATTTCTATCAGCATTCCAATGCTCAGGTCTCTAGCGTTTCTGGAAGTAAACATTGTTGCTTTTACATAACTTTAGATTTATAGGGAAAGGAAGTTAATTAAAATTTGGGGTTTTTTAATTTTCTTCTATAGTTTTATTATAATTCCTATCGGCCTTACAAAGTTCAGCTATCTAGTGTTTCTGAAAGTGCACAATGTTACTTTTACATAACTTTACATGTATAGGGGAGGGAAATAAATTAAAATTGTCGTGTTTTTAAATTTTGTCCTATAGTTTTATCATAGTTCCTATCAGTCTTCCAATGCTCAGCTCTCTAGCGTTTCTGGAAGTGGGTAATGTTACTTTTACATAACTTTACATTTATAGGGGAGGAGAGTAAATGAAAATATTGGGCTTTTTAAATTTTTTCCCATGGTTTTATCATAATTTCTATCAGCATTCCAATGCTCAGGTTTCTAGCGTTTCTGGAAGTAAACATTGTTGCTTTTACATAACTTTAGATTTATAGGGAAAGGAAGTTAATTAAAATTTGGGGTTTTTTAATTTTCTTTTATAGTTTTATTATAATTCCTATCGGCCTTACAAAGTTCAGCTATCTAGTGTTTCTGAAAGTGCACAATGTTACTTTTACATAACTTTACATGTATAGGGGAGGGAAATAAATTAAAATTGTCGTGTTTTTAAATTTTGTCCTATAGTTTTATCATAGTTCCTATCAGTCTTCCAATGCTCAGCTCTCTAGCGTTTCTGGAAGTGGGTAATGTTACTTTTACATAACTTTACATTTATAGGGGAGGAGAGTAAATGAAAATATTGGACTTTTTAAATTTTTTCCCATGGTTTTATCATAATTTCTATCAGCATTCCAATGCTCAGGTCTCTAGCGTTTCTGGAAGTAAACATTGTTGCTTTTACATAACTTTAGATTTATAGGGAAGGAAAGTTAATTAAAATTTGGGGTTTTTTAATTTTCTTTTATAGTTTTATTATAATTCCTATCGGCCTTACAAAGTTCAGCTATCTAGTGTTTCTGAAAGTGCACAATGTTACTTTTACATAACTTTACATGTATAGGGGAGGGAAATAAATTAAAATTGTCGTATTTTTAAATTTTGTCCTATAGTTTTATCATAGTTCCTATCAGTCTTCCAATGCTCAGCTCTCTAGCGTTTCTGGAAGTGGGTAATGTTACTTTTACATAACTTTACATTTATAGGGGAGGAGAGTAAATGAAAATATTGGACTTTTTAAATTTTTTCCCATGGTTTTATCATAATTTCTATCAGCATTCCAATGCTCAGGTCTCTAGCGTTTCTGGAAGTAAACATTGTTGCTTTTACATAACTTTAGATTTATAGGGAAGGGAAGTTAATTAAAATTTGGGGTTTTTTAATTTTCTTCTATAGTTTTATTATAATTCCTATCGGCCTTACAAAGTTCAGCTATCTAGTGTTTCTGGAAGTGGGCAATGTTACTTTTACATAACTTTATATGTATAGGGTAGTGAAGCAAATTAAAATTGTCGTGTTTTTAAATTTTGTCCTATAGTTTTATCATAGTTCCTATCAGTCTTCCATTGCTCAGCTCTCTAGTGTTTCTGGAAGTAAACATTGTTGCTTTTACATAACTTTAGATTTATAGGGAAGGGAAGTTAATTAAAATTTGGGGTTTTTTAATTTTCTTCTATAGTTTTATTATAATTCCTATCGGCCTTACAAAGTTCAGCTATCTAGTGTTTCTGGAAGTGGGCAATGTTACTTTTACATAACTTTATATGTATAGGGTAGTGAAGCAAATTAAAATGTTGGGGTTTTTTAATTTTTTCCTATAGTTTTATCATATTTCCTATCAGTCTGCCAAAGCTCAGCTCTCTAGGCATTTCTGGATACTCATTCTTGAATTTTTGGGAGAAGAATGTGAGTAATCCTCACCGTAAAAAGGTTAATGCTCTATTCTCGAAAGAACGCTCCTGTGGATTCAAGTTCACTGGAAGAAAACGAGTTCCCGGGAAAGTTTCTAACCTCACTTTTTTGTTTTTCTTTATTTTATCAAAGTGATTGTTTTTTTTTGCAAAAAACTAAAAATAGAAGCCCTATTAAGATATATGTATATGCATTGAAACTAAATATAAAGGAGTACCTATATAGGGTTACCAGATGAAAACTTCTCTAACCAGGACCAGCCGTCAAGAAAATCCGGACAAAATCCGGACGTCAAAATTTTTTCAATGCCACACACAAAATATCTACATTTTTTTTTTATTGAAACAATAACTAATAAATAACATAATATACCTACTATTTTATAGGTACTTTTCACTGCTTTGTATTTTATTCAACAGCGTTGAATTTTTAGGCAGAAGTATAAAATCCTAAAATTCTGACCAGCTCATATTTCTTAAATTGTATGAAGTCATGAGTATTCCTTTTACAGAAGATAAAAGCAACCTATTTCTTTCTTTGGTCCACTGGGTAGGAATACTTGCATTAAAATATTTTGCCCATTTTTCGTGGGTAGGCAGATTGTGGTCATCAGAAGGAAAATTGTCTGATATGTACTTTTTTAGATTACAAACTTCATCAAAAAAATTGTGTGTGCTTAAGACCACACGGCAGAAGTGTAAACTTCAACAAGGCGAAATTAATAATCCTACTTTAAGCGGGGTCTTCACATAAATACTTCTGAGAAGTGCGAAAAGCCGCGTGTTTATTAATTTGATACTACAGAGAAACGTTTATCTGAGCCTAAATTAAAATAAATGATTCTAAACATTGTACCCACAAACAGCTTCAAGCATTCAAGAATACGACATTTTCATTCCCGGGAGAAAAAGTGAGTTTAATTTCCCGGGAACGTTCCCGGGATCACTCCCTTTACAAACTTTGAAGAATAAGGCTCCTGGAAGTGGATAATGTTACGTTTACATAACTTTATATGTATAGGAGAGGGGAGTAAATTAGAATTTTGGGGTTTTTTGATTTTTCCAAGGGTTTGGTTACAATTTCTATCAGTGTGCCAAATTTCAGCTCTGTAGCATGTCTAGAAGTCTATGAAACTTGGAGGGATTTGTAACTCTATAAAGATTTACGACTGTGCAAAGTTTGAGTCTCGTAGCTCATTCCGAAGTAGAGTTTTAGATAGGTCAAATATGGGCTGAAATGTTTCAAGAAAAGATGGTACAGCAGTTTCCGCGCGAATTTGGCGGGGCACTGCTGTGCCCTCAGATGTCATACAAACAGGGTCTTTAGCTTGGGATAATAGAAAATAGTTTAAATAAGCAACTTAGAAGCATTTTAAAAACCCTTTGATTTTTTAAAGTTTTTAGAAAAAACAATCCTGTATAAGGATGATTCTACCAAAAGTGGGCTATATGGATATCATTTTTGGTCATTGCCTTTAAATAACAATACAGCACAGTAAATAATTTTGTTTTTTAAATTTATGTAACTAATTAGGTGTAAGCTAAGAAACATTTATTTTCCCAAATTTAAGGAATTATTGCATAAAAATGCCAGAGGAATGAGTACCAGAGGAATGAGTTTTTTAATGGTTTTCCAATTTAAATCAAAATCTATTTAGACCATTTAACTTAAGTTTTATATAAACAAAGTTCCTATACTTATAATTTTAAAACAATCAACAAAAAAATTATACTATTGATATCAGTCGAATATTTACTTACCAGAGGGATGATAATTGAAGCGTTCCTTTTTGATTTCTCCGAAAAAAACTAATTTTCTGCCGAAAATAAAAAGATTTATAACTTAAACCAAACTAAAGTTGACATTATCTGTCAAAACTTGTCATCCTCACAAGTAAATTAGATATCCAGGGCCGTCTCTTTCTCTAGAAATTAACCGGTGGTATTCACAAATATTGTGTTATTAAAAATGGAGCACGTTTAAAATTGTAAAATTTTTCGGGAAGATGTAAATTCGGATTTTGAAAAATATGACTGCAAACTTAAGTTTTATCAATTTTTTGATAAATAGTTAAGACTTGGTTAAATATTATTTATTAGGATATTTTTTTCAATCTGAGTTTTTAATATTTGGTTTGGGACTACACCAGAGGAATGAGATATTTGCTTTGTAATAAAAAAAATTATAAACTTGCAATTTTTTTTTATACATTAAACTCAAATGCTCTATAAAGAAAACATTTCGTTTTAAATCTTATAACTAAAACTATGCTTCATTTGCAGTCTGTGTTTGAAAAATATGCATTCCCACTCCACAGCACCATTTTTGTAGAATCATTCATAATATTGTTACAAATTTGTTATTTAAATTTTATAGTTAGAATTTATTCAGGTTTAGTGTAGTATTAGGCTGACCTATCTTATGGTTGTATTCTTAGTCTAGGTTTTAGTTGCGTTATCTATGACACTCGCGCTCGGCCGCACACCTTCTAAAAGAGACGAGAATGCTCGTGAATCGAAGAAGGATGGATGGTTCTCGAATAGTAGGCAGACCCTATATATAGTGCCGGACGTCACGCATCGAGGGAGTCAAAGATAACGAAAGTTGGTGATCGCTAGAAGTTAATAGGCCGATTAAAGTAGTGAATTATTAGAAAGTTTAAGTGCGTGTTTTAATACATAATTGACGAAATAAATTGACGTAAAAGCGTACCTGTGATCGATGATCTTCCTTGTGGTGAAGCTCATTCTTTACGTTATCCTTTTCCTTGTCGAGTTTCACGCACAAATCTCGCATTTGCCTGAGTTCTGCGGTATACTGACCCTGCTCTGCTGTTGCACGTTTCAGTTGCAGCTCTAGGCTAGCTACTTGATTTGTTAATTCTGTAATCTGCAAAAAAAAAATCAACATTTTTGGTGGCACGCCTAGAAATAGCAATTACTCCCCAACTAACATTTATAGTAGCGGCTACATGTTCTAAAGGCTTTCCTACTTTCTTATAGTAGAAATGTGGTGATCCCAACCAAAATTTGTTACTTTTTAGTTCTAATTACTATTTAGTATCAGGAAATAGTAGATGTTTCGTAAAAACGACCCTCTAAACTACTTCATAGGATTGTTTCTTGATAGTCGATTCTGATAGCCTTCTCTACCACAATAGGACGTTGCTAAAGTTTTACTTTCTTTTTAGTCGTTATTTCGTAGTCGCCCTGACTTTTATATCCTACTTAATTACCACTAGAAAGTTAAGCTTCATTGGAGTCCCAAACAAGTGTATGCGACAACTACATTATAACATTAATTTTTACCACAAAAGTTTGTGTCATCATAGTAACATCTGATGTAACAATGTAGACAAAATAACTTTTTGGATCAACTTTAAAGCCGCAACTACTTTCAAGTAACCTTTTCGACTATCAGGGAATATAGTTTGGGACGCCATGTTTTTATGTAAGAAAGAAAATTTAATATTTTTGTTGTCGTTTTATAAGCTCATATTAAAGAGCCATACTATTTTATAAACAAATTAGTTGAAGCTTACCAAAAATGCTCTTCTTAAGCACCATTTGTTGGAGTTAACTGTCGATTATGAAAACATAACCTCCAAAATCACAACACAAAAATTCCATCAGCTACCAGAAAACGGCTCAATTTTACGGGCGCACCGGTTTTTTGCAATATATATAATGCATGTTATACAAAAAACTTTGCGTCGCACTCGAATTTTGATCCTCTGCTCGTAAATTCTCACACTTTTGGATAACATAGTTCATATTATAACCATAACCAAACAAAAAAACTAAGCGAGTCTGTTTACTGTTGTGTCCACCATATTGTGTAACAATTCTACCAAAAAGAAACGATTATATTATTTGCAACTACATCGCAACTTTTATGCCATTACGGAAAAAACAGCCTCTACGACGTAGTAGATACCTGGCTACGACGTAGTAGTGTAGTTGTTACTACAGTGACTTTAAACACTTGGCCAAGTAGTTATAACCAGAAACTGGTTCCCCACTTAGGGAATTATAACGTCGCTGTATGGTATACTGAGACGTAGCGGGAGTACGTTGCGGTTACTTTTAAGAAATTCTTTCTAGTTGGGGTTTCGTCGTTACAACTTTAATTGTTTGTTGGGTCTCCCGCCCAAAGCCACAAAAAATATGTTAAGAAAACTGGAAGAGAAAAAATTATAAGTTAAAAACGAGTTATGTACCTAGAAGAGATGAGTTGCAGCACCATATCCCTCAGGTGTTCTTTTTGCTATCCTGCATTTTTCTACTAGATTATATATTTCGATTTGTTAATATTAAAATCATTCTTAGCTTAAGCCTTAGCTTGTAAACATTAACTTGTCTAAAATAAAGTGTTTAAAAACGGGATTTCTCGACTTAAAAACTTAATTAACCAAACCATCATGAAAATACTCTGCCAATATATGGGCCCCTAAGCTCACACCAGGTACTATAGTTATAGTGTACGTGTGAGCTAATATAACTAAAAACTGAAATATATTTTATTCAACTCCAGACTAAATTACCTTTTGTTTGATACCACACAAGCCATGTTTTGACTTAAATTCAAATTTTTGAAATCTACCCCCACCCTTAAAAAAAACAAAAAACTAAAATGTATTTTGTTAAACTCCGGACTCAATTACCTTTCGTTTGATATCACACACGCCATATTTTTACTTAAACTCTAATTTTTAAAATATACCCCCACCCTTTTTTTTTAAATAAATTAAAATGTATTTTGTTTAACTGCAGACTTAATTACCTTTCGTTTGATATCACACACGTCATATTTTCACATAAACTCTAATTTTTGAAATCTACCCCCACCCTTTTATTTGGTTTCTGTTTGGTGGATTTTGTTCATTTTTAAATGGGACCATCTCGACCCAAGACCCAGCCTAGGTACCAAATTTCATTTTGAAAATCGGCCAAGCGGTTTTTGAGTTATGCGCGTTGGTCGTTACAGACATACAGACAGACAGACGGCGCAACAAAAAAGTTTCAAAATCATCTGAAACGCAAAGATATATAAAAAATTTTGAAATCGGAGCAACTTTTTTTTTCTCGAAAAAATTAGGATCACCATAGCTCACACTACTACAGTATAGTATAGTATAGCACGAAAACGAATCCTATGACCCCCCCCCCCAATTTTTTTTGGTAAAAATATCAGGAAGGTTTGGCCTTCCACATATCTCAAATTTATTTAGTGCCTCCTTCTTTATAAGAAAATAAATGCAGACAGCATAAAGAAGGCAATTATATAATCGGTAAAACACTGGTTAAAACATAAATTAATTTTTCGAAAACCACTAAAGCGATTTTAATGATTCGTGTCTTGTTTTACGCAGAATATCTATATAAATATATTTAAATTAAAAAAAGCGATGATTCTAAGAAAAAAAGCCTCTTGAAGGGTTAAGTTTGATTTTGACCGTCATCCTGGATTTTAAGACGACAAACATTTTCCTGCAAAGTGCAGTTTGTTCCAATAAAATCACTATTGTTGGCAAAGAAGCTTGCATCCATAAAGGAATTCAGCATTGGCAAGTTGGAGCTATCGGCTTTTAAAAATCCGTTTTCCATTGAAAATGTTTTTTTATAAGCAAAACACAAAATAAAATCTAATTTAGGACGATAATTCGCACTTTAAACCAAAGCAAACATTTCCATCCATAAGAAAATAACACAGAAAATAGGTTCTTTCGAGGCGTTTACTGTTTTGTGACGTCACTCGCAGCTGATTGGTAGACCGCCTAATTTTGAATCACGTGGTTAATTGTTTCAATTCAATGAATTTATTTAATTAAAAGAACTATGAATTTGAGAAAAAATTAAACAAAAAAGTTTGTTTTTAGCATTCCCAAGACCTAAAGAGATATCTAAAAATAAATATATACTTACTTTTTACTACTGTCAAACATTGTATAATCGGTAAAACACTGGTTAAAACATAAATTAATTTTTCGAAAACCACTAAAGCGATTTTAATGATTCGTGTCTTGTTTTACGCAGTATATCTATATAAATATATTTAAATTAAAAAAAGCGATGATTCTAAGAAAAAAAGCCTCTTGAAGGGTTAAGTTTGATTTTGACCGTCATCCTGGATTTTAAGACGACAATCACTTTCCTGCAAAGTGCAGTTTGTTCCAATAAAATCGGTGTACCTGTTCGAAAATTATAATAAAGCTTTTTTTTCGCGTACACAGTATATAATCTAAATTATACGCATTTGTAATGACGTCACCAAGTGAGAAAAAAACGTATGGCTTAGATATTTTTGCCAATCAATGTTTTTTGATTGACAGTGACGGATAATTCACAGAACCAATTACCTACCTATTTGAATCATAAGACACTGTTAATAATATACTAAACAAATATAAACAAAAATGACGTCATTACAAATGGGTATAATTTGGACTATATGTACCTGTCGCTCGTAGCTCTGTATGACGCTGTGTTGGTTGTCAATTTTCCTTTCCAATTCCGACGAATGATCGAGAGCAACGCTGAGCTGAATTTTGGTCTGATTGGCCTCACTTTCCAACGTGTGATTCGTCGACTCCAACACATTCGCTTCCTGGGATAAATACTTGAACTGGTCCAATAGCTCGTTTCGTTCCACTTCCTGAATTACACATACATTATATTTATTTAGTTCAACCAGAGAACATATAACATTTTCTTCGATGGTTCAACATGTACTTTGCCAAATACAGGGTTGCCAAAATGTCAGTCAGGGTTCTCAACAGATATAATATGAAAAATATGAACTTTTTTAATAAAATATTAATAAAAAATATTAAATTAAGAAAACAAAATATGAAGGAAATATGAATAAAAAATTAAGTTTTTTTTGGGTCCTCTACCAAATGGATTGTTATGTCAAACCCAATTTTTTTTTTAGGAAACTCATTTACTAAGCAAAAATATATATTTCTTAATTTTATTTATTAAGAAAAGTATTAACAAACATTTTCAAGTTGAATTAGGCCTGGATGGGGTATGGTCAAACAAAAACAAGGTACATTTTTTAAAGTATATTTTACAACAAGGTATAAGGTGTTTCTGTATTTTTAAACCAAAGTCTACTGCAATTATTCAAAGAAATAGAAAAAAATTATAAATTCAAAAGTTGTGGGCTTTATCCTATTTCATCAAAAAAAGTTATAAAAAAACACAAACATTGTAAATCTCTTACGAAACATCCTACAAATTAATATGTTAATAATTTAACTTAACAAAAAATAGATATTTTCTTTTTAAATTCAAAAATATATCATAAACTGCCATTTGGTAAAGCCACTGTTATAATATTAACATCTATAATTTTTAGCGGTTTGAGACCTACTCTACATTTTTTGAAAATAGGTACCCTATTTTCTATCTCTTGAAATAAATGCAGTGGACCTTTGTGGAAATATACCAAAACACCCTGTACATCTAGTAACACAGAAAACTTAAGTATACTCGATGATATACGTGGTATACTTTAAATACCTATTCCGAGCTCAAACATTTAAAAAAGTCAACATTACAGAGTAAAAAAATAAAATTCATGAAAAAGCCCTGCTCAATTAGACTTTTTCAGAACTAGCCACGGATGACCAACACAACTAATTAACATAAAAAATGCAACAAACATAAGAATAACAAAACAAAAGGCAAAAAAGCCCTTGTTGATTCAGATTTTCTCAGAGCCAACAAACTAATAATAAACTAAAAGGAACTCAAAATCACTAGACAAAGGACTAGGAAAAATATTGAAAACTTCCACACTTATTCTATGACTGACGTTATTTCTGAAGAAAAGCCCTGATCAATGTATCAAAAAAAAATCTGAAATATTGGTTATGTCAGCAAATGGTTTACCTTGTTTAATACATAAATTACAGCGTTGCCAAGTTTTGAACTAAATGTGTGGTTTCACGAACTGTCTGTCTGTCTGTCTGTCTGTCTGTCTGTCTGTCTGTCTGTCTGTCTGTCTGTCTGTCTGTCTGTCTGTCTGTCTGTCTGTCTGTCTGTCTGTCTGTCTGTCTGTCTGTCTGTCTGTCTGTCTGTCTGTCTGTCTGTCTGTCTGTCTGTCTGTCTGTCTGTCTGTCTGTCTGTCTGTCTGTCTGTCTGTCTGTCTGTCTGTCTGTCTGTCTGTCTGTCTGTCTGTCTGTCTGTCTGTCTGTCTGTCTGTCTGTCTGTCTGTCTGTCTGTCTGTCTGTCTGTCTGTCTGTCTGTCTGTCTGTCTGTCTGTCTGTCTGTCTGTCTGTCTGTCTGTCTGTCTGTCTGTCTGTCTGTCTGTCTGTCTGTCTGTCTGTCTGTCTGTCTGTCTGTCTGTCTGTCTGTCTGTCTGTCTGTCTGTCTGTCTGTCTGTCTGTCTGTCTGTCTGTCTGTCTGTCTGTCTGTCTGTCTGTCTGTCTGTCTGTCTGTCTGTCTGTCTGTCTGTCTGTCTGTCTGTCTGTCTGTCTGTCTGTCTGTCTGTCTGTCTGTCTGTCTGTCTGTCTGTCTGTCTGTCTGTCTGTCTGTCTGTCTGTCTGTCTGTCTGTCTGTCTGTCTGTCTGTCTGTCTGTCTGTCTGTCTGTCTGTCTGTCTGTCTGTCTGTCTGTCTGTCTGTCTGTCTGTCTGTCTGTCTGTCTGTCTGTCTGTCTGTCTGTCTGTCTGTCTGTCTGTCTGTCTGTCTGTCTGTCTGTCTGTCTGTCTGTCTGTCTGTCTGTCTGTCTGTCTGTCTGTCTGTCTGTCTGTCTGTCTGTCTGTCTGTCTGTCTGTCTGTCTGTCTGTCTGTCTGTCTGTCTGTCTGTCTGTCTGTCTGTCTGTCTGTCTGTCTGTCTGTCTGTCTGTCTGTCTGTCTGTCTGTCTGTCTGTCTGTCTGTCTGTCTGTCTGTCTGTCTGTCTGTCTGTCTGTCTGTCTGTCTGTCTGTCTGTCTGTCTGTCTGTCTGTCTGTCTGTCTGTCTGTCTGTCTGTCTGTCTGTCTGTCTGTCTGTCTGTCTGTCTGTCTGTCTGTCTGTCTGTCTGTCTGTCTGTCTGTCTGTCTGTCTGTCTGTCTGTCTGTCTGTCTGTCTGTCTGTCTGTCTGTCTGTCTGTCTGTCTGTCTGTCTGTCTGTCTGTCTGTCTGTCTGTCTGTCTGTCTGTCTGTCTGTCTGTCTGTCTGTCTGTCTGTCTGTCTGTCTGTCTGTCTGTCTGTCTGTCTGTCTGTCTGTCTGTCTGTCTGTCTGTCTGTCTGTCTGTCTGTCTGTCTGTCTGTCTGTCTGTCTGTCTGTCTGTCTGTCTGTCTGTCTGTCTGTCTGTCTGTCTGTCTGTCTGTCTGTCTGTCTGTCTGTCTGTCTGTCTGTCTGTCTGTCTGTCTGTCTGTCTGTCTGTCTGTCTGTCTGTCTGTCTGTCTGTCTGTCTGTCTGTCTGTCTGTCTGTCTGTCTGTCTGTCTGTCTGTCTGTCTGTCTGTCTGTCTGTCTGTCTGTCTGTCTGTCTGTCTGTCTGTCTGTCTGTCTGTCTGTCTGTCTGTCTGTCTGTCTGTCTGTCTGTCTGTCTGTCTGTCTGTCTGTCTGTCTGTCTGTCTGTCTGTCTGTCTGTCTGTCTGTCTGTCTGTCTGTCTGTCTGTCTGTCTGTCTGTCTGTCTGTCTGTCTGTCTGTCTGTCTGTCTGTCTGTCTGTCTGTCTGTCTGTCTGTCTGTCTGTCTGTCTGTCTGTCTGTCTGTCTGTCTGTCTGTCTGTCTGTCTGTCTGTCTGTCTGTCTGTCTGTCTGTCTGTCTGTCTGTCTGTCTGTCTGTCTGTCTGTCTGTCTGTCTGTCTGTCTGTCTGTCTGTCTGTCTGTCTGTCTGTCTGTCTGTCTGTCTGTCTGTCTGTCTGTAACGACCAACCCGCATAACTCAAAAACCGCTTGTCCGATTTTAATGAAATTTGGTACCTAAGTTGGGTATTGGGCCGTGATGGTCCTATTTAAAAATGAACAAAATCCACCGAACGCAAGCCAAATAAAAGGGTGGGGGTAGATTCCAAAAATTAGAGTTTATGTGAAAATATGGCGTGTGTGATATCAAACGAAAGGTAATTAAGTCTGGAGTTAAAAAAAATGAATTTTAGTTTATTTTTAAAAAAAGGGTGGGGGTAGATGTCAAAAATTAGAGTTTAAGTGAAAATATGGCGTGTGTGATATCAAACGAAAGGTAATTGAGTGTGGAGTTAAACAAAATACATTTTAGTTTTTTTCAAAAGGGTTGGGGCCCAACAAACATTTAAAGTTGTAACGACGAAACGCCAACTAGAAAGAATTTCTTAAAAGTAACCGCAACATACTCCCGCTACGTCTCAGTATACCATACAGCGACGTTATAATTCCCTAAGTGGGGAACCAATTTCTGGTTGTAACTACTAGGCCAAGTGTTTAAAGTCACTGTAGTAACAACTACACTACTACGTCGTAGCCAGGTATCTACTACGTCGAAGAGGCTGTTTTTTTCCGTAATGGCATCAAAGTTGCGATGTAGTTGCAAATAATATAATCGTTTCTTTTTGGTAGAATTGTAACACAATATGGTGGACACAACAGTAAACAGACTCGCTTAGTTTTTTTGTTTGGTTATGGTTATAATATGAACTATGTTATCCAAAAGTGTGAGAATTTACGAGCAGAGGATCAAAATTCGAGTGCGACGCAAAGTTTTTTGTATAACATGCATTATATATATTGCAAAAAACCGGTGCGCCCGTAAAATTGAGCCGTTTTCTGGTAGCTGATGGAATTTTTGTGTTGTGATTTTGGAGGTTATGTTTTCATAATCGACAGTTAACTCCAACAAATGGTGCTTAAGAAGTGCATTTTTGGTAAGCTTCAACTAATTTGTTTATAAAATAGTATGGCTCTATAATATGAGCTCATAAAACGACAACAAAAATATTAAATTTTCTTTCTTACATAAAAACATGGCGTCCCAAACTATATTCCCTGATAGTCGAAAAGGTTACTTGAAAGTAGTTGCGGCTTTAAAGTTGATCCAAAAAGTTATTTTGTCTACATTGTTACATAAGATGTTACTATGATGACACAAACTTTTGTGGTAAAAATTAAAGTTATAATGTAGTTGTCGGATACACTTGTTTGGGACTCCAATGAAGGTTAACTTTCTAGTGGTAATTAAGTAGGATATAAAAGTCAGGGCGACTACGAAATAACGACTAAAAAGAAAGTAAAACTTTAGCAACGTCCTATTGTAGTAAAGAAGACTATCAGAATCGACTATCAAGAAACAATCCTATGAAGTAGTTTAGAGGGTCGTTTTTACGAAACATCTACTATTTCCTGATACTAAATAGTTGTTAGAACTAAAAAGTAACAAATTTTGGTTGGGATCACCACATTTCTACTATAAGAAAGTAGCAAAGCCTTTAGAACATGTAGCCGCTACTATAAATGTTAGTTGGGGGGTAGATTAAAAAAATTTGAGTTTAAGTCAAAACATGGCTTGTGTGGTATCAAACGAAAGGTAATTGAGTCTGGAGTTGAATAAAATATATTTCAGTTTTTGATTATATTAGCTCACACTATAACTATAGTACCTAGTGTGAGCTTAGGTGCCCATAGATTGGCAGAGTATTTTATTAAGTTATGCATACATAAATTAATATTTTGGACATTATAGGTATTATTTTCGGTAAAACGACTTTTCCGCCACCTGCGTGTCCAGAACAATAGAAGATAGAAACAATTTAGGTTGGTGTATTAATTTTGAAATAAACAACACTGCCTAACTTATAAACAGACCCAAAAATTGTTCTAGAATAATGCTTCATTCTTAAATTTCCAGAAGTAGAGTCTTAAAAGAACAACAACATACTTTATGAGAAATAAGATCCTCTGTCCTCTTGATTTCTGCAACATAGTGCTGTAATTGTCGTTTTAGATCGTCGATCTGCCGATAAGCGATTTCCAGTTCTTTTCTTGCTTCGCGGCAGTCGCACGACAAGCTGGCTAGATCCGCTTGTAGTCTTCTAAAAAACAATTGAATGGTTGCGAATGGTAGGCTCGTTCTAATAAAAAATTAAATATACAATAAAATAACTTGTCACAAGAAATTTGTCCCAGGCGGTAACAGCAAATTTTTCCACAAAGAAAATTCATTTTGAGTTTTAGTATGAACAGAAGTAGTGAGTTATAAAAGACCGCGACGATATTATTGATAATATATCGATTTTTGATCGAAAAATAAAAATATATGGATTTGAGGCAAACGATGTTGTTCTTTCTGTAATATCTTAAGTATAATTTGATTCAAGTAATAAAACAAATCTGGAACCAAACTAAAAAAACAGTTGTGGCAAACATTTGGCTTGGCCGGAAAATACTAAAATGTAAAGAAATTGTCCCATCTGTAACACGATTTGTCCCATTCGGTAACGCTGTATTTCGATGTTACAGAAATTGTTCCTCTGTTACAGATCGGGACATGAATTTTTTTTCTTTGGAATTTAGTTGGAAAATAGTTGGGTTTATAATCTGTCTTATTATTTTTGATCATTATCTATTTTTACAAGCTTTTATTTAGCTTCAGATGTTCTGTCTAACTATCTAACTATCTATCAAATCTTGTGAAGCGTTTTTGACACACTTCCCATTATCCGATTTGGATGAAATTTGGTACACATATAGTGGTCCCATGACAATACAACATTAATAAAAAATGTCCTCCCACCCCTACCCCCTTCCATAAAAAATGCGTTTTTGACACACTTCACTTCAAATGACTTTTATAAAATTTGGTATATGCATAAAGGTCCGATGGCAATACAGTCCAAACAAAAAATATATTTCTACCTCTACCCCCACCCTCTCCTTCCCCCAATAGAAAAATGAGTTTCCAAACAACTCACGATCAGCGATTTCATTATAATCTGGAATAAACTCTTCTGTTCTGTTATTGAACAAATATTTTCATTTAATAGAGTAGATAGCTGAGACCAAAAAGTAGAAAATAAATTGGTAAAAAATTTTCGCTTTTATCGCTTTTATTATTATGATAATATTAGAATGTTAGAAAATTATTTTTTAATTTTTAGTGCATTTTATAAAAGCTTGTGACTTAAAAAAAATTTTTTACCAATTTATTTGAATTTTGTTTTGTGCCATAAACTGGCTGTTTTTTAATTTTTGTCCCTTCTCTAATGTTGACGTTATTTTAAACCATTTTTTAAAATTTTAAGTTGTCCTTTAAATACAAATAAGTAAAAGACTAAACTATTTTTCAGAGAATGTGTATTTCAATCATTTGTGAGGAACACAATAGTATCTCTACAAATTAGTTAAAAAAAAATATTTTGCTAGTTATTCTAATAGAATTACTGCACTGTGTGTTTTTTTACTCAGTTTCTCACTACCTAGGCTATCTTATTTCAGGCAGATTTTCAACACATTTCGATAGATTTTGAGTGAGTAACATTGGCGTAGCTAGGGGGGGCCAGGGGGGGCCTGGCCCCCCCCCGAAGTCCCTCAGGCCCCCCTAAGATATTTTAGACCTTCCGTACCGACTAGTAGCAAAAGAACATGACGCTGAAAATACATACTTTTCTATTATTATTCGGGAAATATTCAAATAAAATAGGTGCATTAAAATTTAAAATCATTCAGATAATGTTTACATTTCAGGAAAAAGCCCTTGTCTTGCGGAATTAGGCTTTTTCTCTTTAAATTATCGGTAACTTTTCTGCACTTATGCAATTTCCCGAAAATATTTTTTAAATTTAAACATAATTATGCATATTGAATATTTCATACATATTGGCGACATCTTGTAAAATATTATAGAAGTGTAAGTTGAATTTCGCATTTAATAAAGACAGCGACCTTTGCCCCTCTGTTTCCGAAATCGGGTTGTAGATGTCGTAAGGTTATAAAAGACCTTTTTAAACTGTTTTTCTAAAATAAATATAATTATCTTTTTAGTTTTAGCTCACACATATACTATACTATAGTAGTGTGAGCTATGGTGATCCTAATTTTTTCGAGAAAAAAAAAAGTTGCTCCGATTTCAACATTTTTTATATATTTTTGCGTTTCAGATGATTTTGAAACTTTTTTGTTGCGCCGTCTGTCTGTCTGTCTGTCTGTATGTCTGTCTGTCTGTCTGTCTGTCTGTCTGTATGTCTGTAACGACCAACGCGCATAACTCAAAAACCGCTCGGCCGATTTTAATGAAATTTGGTACCTAGGCTGGGTCTTGGGTCGAGATGGTCCCATTTAAAAATGAACAAAATCCACAGAACACAAACCAAATAAAAGGGTGGGGGTAGATTTTAAAAATTTGAGTTTAAGTCAAAACATGGCTTGTGTGGTATCAAACAAAAGGTAATTTAGTCTGGAGTTGAATAAAATATATTTCAGTTTTTAGTTATATTAGCTCACACGTAAACTATAACTATAGTACCTAGTGTGAGCTTAGGGGCCCATATATTGGCAGAGTATCTTTGTTAGTTTTCGAGATATTGACGATTGAAATTCCGAAAATTAGAAAATTTTAAATACGGGTCCACACTCTATTTTTGAAATTTACCCCCACCCTTTTATTCGGCTTGTACAATGGATTTTGTTCATTTTTAAATGGGACCATCTCGAGCCAAAACCCAGGTACCAAATTTCATTAAAATCGGGCAAACGGTTTTTGAGTTATGTGCGTTGGTCGTTACAGACAGACATACAGACAGATAGACAGACAGACAGACGGCGCAACAAAAAAGTTTCAAAATCATCTGAAACGCAAAGATATATTACTATTTATTACCCCGTCCGATAAGGTACCGGCCGATAAGGCACCGGCCGACAAGGCACCGGCCGACAAGGCACCGGCCGACAAGGCACCGGCCGATAAGACACCGGCCGATAAGGTACCGGCCGATAAAGTACCGGCCGATAAGGCACCGGCCTCTAAGGCACCGGCCGATAAGGCACCGGCCGATAACACACCGTCCGATAAGGTACCGACCGATAAGGTACCGGCCGATAAGGCACCGGTTACTAAGGCACTGGCCGATAAGGTACCGGCCAATAATATACCGGCCGATAAGACACCGGCCGATAAAGTACCGGCCGATAAGGCACCGGCCGATAAGATACCGGCCGATAAGACACCGGCCGATCAGGTACCGGCCGATAAGGCACCGGCCGATAAGAAACCGGCCGATAAGGTACCGGCCAATAAGGCACCGGCTGATAAGGTACCGTCCGATAAGGCACCGGCCGATAAGACACCGGCCGATAGGGTACCGGCCGATAAGGCACCGGCCGACAAGGCACCGGCCGATGAGACACCGGCCAATAAGGTACCGGCCGATAAGGCACCGGCCGATAAGACACCGGCCGATAAGACACCGGCGGATAAGGTACCGGCCGATAAGGCACAGGCCGACAAGGCCTCGGCCGATAAGACACCGGCCGATAAGGTACCGGCCAATAAAGTACCGGCCGATAAGGCACCGGCCGATAAGGCACCGGCCGATAAGGCACCATCTGATAATACACCGTCCGATAAAGTACCGGCCGATAAAGTACCGGCCGATAAGGCACCGGCTAATAAGGCACTGGCCGATAAGGTACCGGCCAATAATACACCGGCCGATAAGACACCGGCCTATAAGACACCGGCCGATAAAGTACCGGCCGATAAGGCACAGGCCGATAAGACACCGACCGATAAGACACCGGCCGGTAAGGTACCGGCCAATAAGGCACCGGCCAATAAGGCACCGGCCGATAAGGTACCGTCCGATAAGGCACCGGCCGATAAGACACCGTCCGATAAGGTACCGGCCAATAAGACTCCGGCCAATAAAGTACCGGCCGATAAAGAACCGGTCAATAAGGCACCGGCCGATAAGGTACCGGCCGATAAGGCACCGGCTGATAAGACACCGGCCAATAAGGTACCGGCCAATAAGACACCGGCCAATAAGACACCGTCCGATAAGGTACCGGCCGATAAGGCACCGACTAATAAGGCACTGGCCGATAAGGTACCGGCCGAAAAGACACCGGTCGATAAAACACCGGTCGATAAAGTACCGGCCGATAAGGCCCGGCCGATAAGACACCGGTCGATAAGGTACCGGTCAATACGGCACCGGCCGATAAGACACCGGCCGATAAGGTATTGGCCGATAAGGCACCGGCTGATAAGACACCGGCCGATAAGGCACCGGCTGATAAGACACCGGCCGATAAGGCACCGGCCGATAAGACACCGGCCAATAAGACACCGGCCGATAAAACACCGACCGATAAAGTACCGGCCGATAAGGCCCGGCCGATAACATATCGGCCGATAAGGCACCGGTCAATAAGGCACCGGTCAATAAGGCACCGGCCGATAAGACACCGGCCGATAAGGTACCGGTCGATAAGGCACCGGCTGATACGACACCGGCAGATAAGGTACCGGCCAATAAGGCACCGGCCGATAAGACACCGTCCAATAAGGTACCGGCCGATAAGGCACCGGCTACTAAGGCACTGGCCGATAAGGTACCGGCCGATAAGGTCCGGCCGATAAGACACCGGCCGATAAGACACCGGCCGATAAGACACCGGTCGATAAGACACCGGCCGATAAGGTACCGGCCAATAAGGCACCGGCCGATAAGACACCGTCCGATAAGTTACCGGCCGATAAGGCACCGGCTAATAAGGCACTTTTAATATTACTTTTTAAAATGGAACAACTTTTTTTTTCTCGAAAAAATTAGGATCACCATAGCTCACACTACTATAGTATAGTAGTAGTGTGAGCTAAAATCCTGATTGAACTTAATGCCTTCCCACCTAAAAATATTGCATTAAAAAATTAATCAACAATTTTAAATGCATTTTTCATTTTTATATTTGAAATATTCACTATTCAGTTTCCTGAAAACATCTTAAACATTTTTGATTAATTCAAAATTTGTTATGGAGTTTTAAAACCATATCTTTTGTGTTTTAAAAGTTAGCGCTAACAATTTTTTTGGTACAGTTTTTTGACAAATTAAAGTACTCTTGATGGTATAAAACTGTTTTTGAAATATCATTAAAAGGTTATTCCAGCTGTGTTTTTTAGCTCACACTACTAACTATACTATAGTAGTGTGAGCTATGGTGGTCCTAATTTTTTTGAGAAAATAAAAGTTGCTCCGATTTCAAAAATTTTTATATCTTTGCGTTTCAGATGATTTTGAAACTTTTTTGTCGCGCCGTCCGTCTGTCTGTCTGTATGTCTATCTGTCTGTATGTCTGTAACGACCAGCGCGCATAACTCAAAAACCGCTAGTCCGATTTGAATGAAATTTGGTACCTGGGCTGAGTCTTGGGTCGAGATGGTCCCATTTAAAAATAAACTTAATCCACCGATCACAAGGCAAACAAAACGGTAAATTTCAAAAATTAGAGTTTATGTGAAAATATGGCGTGTGTGATATCAAACGAAAGGTAATTAAGTCTGGAGTTAAACAAAAACATTTTTTTAATAGGGTGGGGGTAGAGATAGAGAAAATTTGAGTTTAAGTCAAAACATGGCTTGTGTAGTATTAAACGAAAGGTAATTGAGTTTGCAGTTGAATAAAATATATTTCAGTTTTTAGTTATATTAGCTCACACGTACACTATAGTGTGAGCTTAGGTACCCATATATTGGCAGAGTATTTTTGAGGTTAGCGTTTAGTGTCTTATGGATATTTTCCGATTTTGGTGACAATTTCATAACCATTTTCATATTAAGTTTTCCCACGTCGTTAAATGGAATAAATTCGTCGAGCAATACCGGGAAATTTTTAATATTAATACTTCTACTCTAAGAGCAGAAATGACCGTTTTAAAGAATTGTATTTTTCGGTTAAATCAAACTGTTGGTCATGATTCTATCAAACAACATATAGCAGAAAACACCTATCCAAACGTCTACCAACTTTTTAAGGTTGCGAGTATTCTTCCAATTTCAAATGCAACTTGCGAGAGGTCTTTCTCTGCCATGAGGAGAGTTTTTAATTGGCTTAGAACAACTATGTATCAAGAGAGACACTCAGGTTTGTCATTGTTATTCATAGAAAAAGATGTTGAGGTCGACTTAGACAGTGTGGTAGACGCTTTCAGTCAGCGACGTAGGAAACTTTCTTTGTAGAATTGATGAATTACATACTTCCTGTGTATACATATAAATAAGTTGGTAAATGTATTATTAAATTTGTTATATTTTAACATTTAATGCGCGTATTTTTTTTTTATTCATTGCACACTTTGCACGACTCTTTAAAACCTATGTTTGCTTTTTGTTCAAGATAGACCGGGGCCACGGCCCCCCCTGAAAAGCAAGGCTAGCTACGCCAATGGCGAGGAATAATAAAATGCCAAAAATTACCGCGTTATCGAAGGAAGAAAAAAATTATCATACTTTAAAGTCTGAGATGTTTGGTTTACAACAATTTTTGGTAATACAAAAACAGTTACTTTTTTCAGCAAAAAATTTGGTTTTTTTATTTAATTTTATACTCACTTGTTTTCTAGCTCAGCAGCTTCTCTTTGATGTCGTTCTTTTTTGAGGTTATTCTCCAGTAGTATCAGCTCCTGTTGGGTGTTTCTTAACAGCTGATCTTGACTAGAAGATTCTCCAGCTGACTTACTGCAAAGAAAAACAAACATTACTTTTGTGGTTGATTGATATTCGTGTAATTTAAATAAAACGTAAAATTATTAAGTCATTTTCTATTCAAGTTAATGAGGAGAAAAGGCTTTTGTTTGTTCCAAAGAAATATCAAAATTAAAATAATCTACCAATGTTTAAGAAATAAAAGTATAGTTTTACCCAAAAAAGTAGATTTAATTATATCAATATTTTAAAAATATATTTTTTGATATATTTTTTTAAATTATCTGACCTAGCAAAAAAATATATTTTCAATCCTTTTAACAAAAATAAATAAGTCGAATAAACTAGGTCTGAAAGTATACATTACTCTACATGTCACCTTCCCATCTTTACAGAGATACGAAAAGTTTCTAAATTTAATAAAGGATTGATAAAAGTTATCAATTTACTGTAGTTACTTTGTAGTCCATTGATTATCTTATCACTAAACAAAAGACAAAACTAAAAATTCAAGATGTCAGAACAAAGCGTGGATCAACATGCGGAAGTGATCACTATTTTCTGGAGACCAAAATTCTCTTTCCTTATCAAGGCCGAAGCCTCCATCAACAAAATCTTGATGATACAGTGAATGAGGAAATTGATCACTGTCAATATAATCTACTAAGCCTAGAACATGACAGCGTAAAAAACTTATACAAAAAGAGACTGAACGAAAAACTTAATTCAAGTTCAGGTGAAACCCCAGATGAGGAATACGAATGTATCACATTAAGCATCCATCAAGCTGCAAAAGAAGCACTAGGATTAGTGGAAGAAACTCCTAAAAGAACAAAACCATACTGGTGGGATGCTGAGATTGAAAGTGAAATAGAGGAAAAAAGGAAATTATATCACACGTACTTATCCCAAAAGACAGATAGAAGCAGAGAAGAATACAAAATCGCGCAATCAAAGGTGAGAAGAATGATCAGTGATAAGAAGAATCAATCATGGATGCAAAAGTGCCAGAAAATAGATTCTTACTTAGGAGGTAGGAGAAGTACCGAAAGCTGGAAAACTATAAGATCGATCAAAAAAGAAACATGCAGAGATATTATTTCACCAATACCAGACAAAGAATGGGATGAGCATTTTAAAAAATTTTTAACTGAAGATAGAGCAGAATTCAAGGAAGACGAAAGAGACAATATCATTAGAACGATGGGATCTCCAGTACCCCTCACAATATCTGAGGTCAAAAACGTGTGCAAAACCTTAAAAAGCGGTAAATCTGCCGGACCCGGAAATATCCCAGCTGAACTTATTAAATATGGCACTGAAGAAGTGTTTTGTAGATTACGGAATCTTTTCCAAAGATATTTAAATGGAGCTGTAGTACCAACTGAGTGGAAAACGTCATATATATCCACAATACACAAAAAAGGAAGGAAAGATATATGTGACAATTATAGAGGTATATCTGTAACTAGTACGCTAAGCAGAATATATGGCAAAATAATAAGAAATAAAGTAGAGAGCGAATATAAAGATATGGAGGCAGAAGAACAAGCTGGTTTCAGGGCGGGTAGATCGACTTCAGATCATCTCTTTTGTATAACCCAAGTTATTGAAAAGAAAATGGCATACGGACAAGAGCTCCATCTGCTTTACGTAGATTTGCAGAAGGCATTTGGAACAGGTCCTTAAAGTCTGGAAGAGAAAATGCCATAACATGGGAATTCCGTTGAATGAAACCACCTTGTATACTTTATGTTTCGCCGATGATCAGATAGTGGTGGCTCAGGATTATGACGACCTCGAATATATGACACGAAAACTAATAGAAGAGTACAATAAGTGGGGACTAGAGGTTAATATCAATAAGACAGAGTATATGTGTATTGGTGGAACGAAACAGGATCTAATCTTAAATACTGGGCAGCGAATTCAGTCCTGTGATGAGTATAAATACTTGGGTCTAAAAATTACAGCTGACGGAACACTAGACAAAGCTATAAAAGATAGAAACGTACAAGGAAGAAAAGCAATAACTTTATTAAATGGAATAATTTGGGACCAAAGTATATCAAAACATAACAAAAAGCTTATATATAACACCATTGTAAAAAGTATTATTACATACGGCTCAGAAGTATGGCCAATCAAAGATAGAACAGAAAAAATGATTTCCGCTACGGAGATGGACTATTGGAGAAGAGCAGCAGGGAAATCAAAAAGAGAAAGAGTTACCAATCAAAGAATAAGAGAAATTATGACAGTGGGTGAACGTACTCTAGTGGATGATATAAGAACAAAACAACTGGTGTGGTACGGACATGTACAAAGAATCGATGATGGAAGACTACCTAAACAAATATTACAATGGAAACCAACTGGCCGAAGAAAACGAGGAAGACCAAGGAGAAGCTGGAGAGAAGGAATAGATAGTGAAATAAGAATAAGAGGTCTAGATGATGAATTATGGGCAAACAGAAACGAGTGGAGATTGGGTATCGGAAGACGTAGAACGTTGTGAAACCGATAAATATATATATATACTTTGTAGTCCTCTCTGCTGTCACCCATCTCCCCTCCTGTCACCTATTCAAAGACCATATTCGCATAATTTTATCAAATATAGAGCGATTTCAAAAATATTTTCTGCATACGCTTTCAGATTATTTTCCAACACCATTTTACTAGTTACCTCCCCTCCGCTTCTCCCTCTCTCTTTTCCGCCATCCTTATTAGTAATAGTTATAGCTATAACTTTCACAAATATAAAGCGATTTCAAAAGTTCTTTCTGCATACGCTTGCAGACTTTTTTCCAACATCATTTCACTAGTTTTCTCCTCCCTCCTTATTAGTAATAGTTGTAGCTATACCTTTTACAAATATAGAGCGATTTAAAAAAATTCTTTCTGCACACGCTTTTAGACTTTTTTTTCAACATCATTTTACTAGTTTCCCCCTTCCTCTCCCTCTCTTCTCCCCACCCTCTTTGTTAGTACTAGTTGTAGCTATACCTCTTACAAATTTAGAGCGATATTAAAAATTCTTTTAAGATTTTTTTCGACACCATTTTACTAGTTCCCTCCTCCCTCTCTCCTCCTCCACCTACACTTTCCCAGTAAAGATGCATATAAATATACATATATTTATCGGTTTCACAACGTTCTACGTCTTCCGATACCCAATCTCCACTCGTTTCTGTTTGCCCATAATTCATCATCTAGGCCTCTTATTCTTATTTCACTGTCTATTCCTTCTCTCCAGCTTCTCCTTGGCCGTCCTCGTTTTCTTCGGCCAGTTGGTTTCCATTGTAGTATTTGTTTAGGTAGTCTTTCATCATTCATTCTTTGTACATATCCGTACCACACCAGTTGTTTTGTTCTTATATCATCCACTAAAGTACGTTCACCCACTGTCATAATTTCTCTTATTCTTTGATTTGTAACTCTTTCTTTTTTTGATTTCCCTGCTGCTCTTCTCCAATAGTCCATCTCCGTAGCGGAAAGCATTTTTTCTATTCTATCCTTGATTGGCCATACTTCTGAGCCGTATGTAATGATACTTTTTACAATGGTGTTATATATAAGCTTTTTGTTATGTTTTGATATACTTTGGTCCCAAATTATTCCATTTAATAAAGGTATTGCTTTTCTTCCTTGTACGTTTCGATCTTTTATAGCTTTGTCTAGTGTTCCGTCAGCTGTAATTTTTAGACCTAAGTATTTATACTCATCACAGGAGTGAATTCGCTGCCCGGTATTTAAGATTAGATCCTGTTTCATTCCACCGATACACATATACTCTGTCTTATTGAGATTAACCTCTAGTCCCCACTTATTGTACTCTTCTATTAGTTTTCGTGTCATATATTCGAGGTCGTCATAATCCTGAGCCACTACTATCTGATCATCGGCGGAACATAAAGTATACAAGGTGGTTTCGTCCAACGGAATTCCCATGTTTTAGCATTTTCTCTTCCATACTTTAACGACTTGTTCCAAGTATATCTTGAAGAGCGTAGGCATATAAATAAGTGGCTATATATCGCGCCACAAGCTATGAACAATGTTCTATATGCATTAATTTCTTTGGTCGCGTAATTCTCATCAAATATGATTCCCATGCCCATGTTTGTTTCTTCAGACGATTTTATTTATATCATTATGCAACCGATTCAAAATCGTATAGATGAGATTTATGCGGTAAGTACACGACACGCTTTATTTAGCCATCCATCCATCTTCCTGGTATAATTTCAACCCTACCGACAGAGAAAAGGCGCGGCTCTTTGCGGTCCGAACACAAAGTATTTGTTTTCCGACCGACCGAGCACAGGTGGATAGACGGCACCTGATTGGCAGATTTTTTTGAGATGCGCTTTTAATTGCTTTCGCGTGTGCTTTTCGGGACCCCTTTAGTCGGAAGAAAAATATCAGTGTCGTTTCTGTAGGTGTAGGAATAGAAAGTTTTGTTATC
This sequence comes from Aspidapion aeneum, assembly GCA_963576565.1. Classification (NCBI taxonomy): domain Eukaryota; kingdom Metazoa; phylum Arthropoda; class Insecta; order Coleoptera; family Brentidae; genus Aspidapion; species Aspidapion aeneum. The sequence goes on along the minus strand of OY755039.1, from coordinate 256,398 downwards.
TATTTTTATTTCTTTAGTTTACGCAGTAGCGCACCCAGAAATATGTCTTGAGGGGGCCCGAGGCCTCTTGGGGGGGAGTATATCTACCGCCGCCCATGTCACTTTCTTTAAAGGAAATGCCGATGGTCGGCTTTTATCTTTGTTCAACTGACTTTGCAAAAACTATACGGAAGGTTATTTGGATCGTTTACCTTCCCCGCCCGCGCAGCAATGGCTAGAGAAGGTATTATTTTCGAGGCATTTTTTCCTGAAATAACATCAAAAATGTGTAATTTAGGTGAATTTTGACTTAGCAATATCGTCCGGACGTCTGTCCGTGTGTGTGTGTGTGTGTATGTCTGTCCGTAACATAATAGCTCCTAAACCGCTTAACCGATTTTCATGAAATTTTCAGGTAAAATAGTGTACAGGGTGTCCCAAATTGGACACTTTTAGGCGGTTTAAGGTACTTCTAGAGGAGACAGAGAAAAACTGACAACGCAATGCGAGGCTCAAATTTCAAGAGAAGACTTATAGTGAAAACCGCATTTTGAAATATCGTCTCGTCTTTTAGCTACGGGGGCTTTTCGAAAAGTCTGCATTTTGGAGGGGGGTCTATAACTTCGTTATTATTGGAAATTTTGATTTAGAGTAAATTGCAATTTTATAGACTTTGTCATGAGGAATTCACCCGCTAAATAAAATTTTAACTGTCACTTTTAGTTTTTGAGATATGACATAAAGTTGCATTTTTTCTTATGGAATGGCCTATATTTTAATTTATTTTCGAATTCGATATTAAATTCGTTTCAAAATGATGTATCATATGTTATAGTTTGATTAAGCGGTTTCGGAGATACTTAAAGTTTTTTATTTTTGTCTAGTGTGCGTTGAATGACGTCATGCGCCATTGACGTGAAAGCCTTGCGGTCAAATCTTACTTCAATGCTCCTATAGTTTTGTTGTCTTATACTATGCAAATCAAGCTGGCAACGCCTTCGCGTTTTATCATTGTTTTCAATTGTTTAAACAATTTGACATTACGCTTTTATATGAAGTTATTTTGCACAAAAGCGTTTTAATTTTATTTTGAAATATGTATCATTTTTGTTACTTTTTATAACTAGGCTTTGAGGGCCGTCAGCTAAATTATAATTTTTCCAAACCAAGCTTACTATATTTTTGACTGTGTAAAATAATAAAAATACTGGAATGCCTTGACCAGCCTCAGCAGGAAATCATAGCGCCCTAGAAATAAGTGAAAAAGCTGAATATCTCCTAAACCGTTCAATCAAACCATGACATATGACACATCATTTTGAAAAGAATTCAATCACGAATTCGAAAATTAATTAAAATATAGGCCATTCTATAAGAAAAAATGCAACTTTATGTCATATCTCAAAAACTAAAAGTGACAGTTAAAATTTAATTTAGCGGTTGAATTCCCCGTGACAAAGTCTATAAAATTGCAATTTACTCTAAATCAATATTTCCAATAATAACGAAGTTATAGACCCCCCTCCAAAATGCAGACTTTTCAAAAAGCCCCCGTAGCTCAAAGACGAGACGATATTTCAAAATGCGGTTTTCACTATAAGTCTTCTCTTGAAATTTGAGCCTCGCAATGCGTGGTCAGTTTTTCTCTGTCTTCCCTAGAAGTACCTTAAACCCCCCAAAAGTGCCCAATTTGGGAAACCCTGTACACTATAACTATAGTACCTAGTGTGAGCTTAGGGGCCCATATATTGGCAGAGTATTTTTTTAAAGGAAACACTCTATAAAAATATGCTCTTAAATGACTTTAGGTTAATTAGTTTTTAAGATATTGATTGATAAATATCTTTATTTTTACCTTCTCTAGCCATTGCTGCAAGGGCTAGGAAAGTAATTAATTTTCAACAAAAATAAAGCTACCTCAACACCAAGAAGGACTTGGTCTTATGGATAGCTGTAGGTGCCTTCTGGCGCAATTTTTTTTTTATATAATTCTCAAAACTTATTATTTAATATTAAGTCTTGGGTTATCTGCCGAAAAATCTTTCTTCTTGCTATTTTACTATTATCTACTATTATGTGGTACGATTCGCACGATCAGTGTTGCTCGAGCCGGCGGGTGGTACCATTGTTTTAGTGTGGGCGTGCAACGGTGCATCTAGTGAACGAAATTAGGTACTAGTTCAAATTCAAAAAAATAGGTTCCAAAAAATGTTTTTTATTATTATAATGACATAACGAAAAATTGAAAAAAGCTTAGCCATTCTTTAACGGAATATCGCATCAATATGCAGTTTTCAAAATATAGTTGAACGCATTTTTTTCATTAATTTATGTTATAACCAAAAACTTCGTAGGAGCTTTCGTTTCTGAGATATTCACACACAAAAAAAAAAACTGTTTTCAAGGCTGATATAGCGTGAAGTGGTATCAGATCCGGTGTGGATTGTTTTTCTTTTTTAAATATTTTAATTTTTTTTTCCAATGAAATAAATTTTTAAATTTTTTTTCCAAACTACAATTAAGAAATAGATACGTGGACCTTTAGTTACAAAAAAAAGTTCAGCTTACTCCTGCTCTTAAAATGCTCTGCCAATATATGGGCCCCTAAGCTCACACTAGGTACTATAGTTATTTTGTACGTCTGAGCTAATATAACTAAAAACTGAAATACATTTTATTCAACTCCAGACTAAATTACCTTTTGTTTGATACCACACAAGCCATGTTTTGACTTAAACTCAAATTTTAGAAATCTACCCCCACCCTTAAAGAAAACAAAAAATAAAATGTATTTTGTTAAACTCCGGACTCAATTACCTTTCGTTTGATATCACACACGCCATATTTTCACTTAAACTCTAATTTTTAAAATATACCTCCACCCTTTTTTTTATAAATTAAAATGTATTTTGTTTAACTGCAGACTCAGTTACCTTTCGTTTGATATCACACACGCCATATTTTCACTTAAACTCTAATTTTTGAAATCTACCCCCACCCTTTTATTTGGTTTGTGCTCGGTGGATTTTGTTCATTTTTAAATGGGACCATCTCGACCCAAGACCCAGCCTAGGTACCAAATTTCATTAAAATCGACCAAGCGGTTTTTGAGTTATGCGCGTTGGTCGTTACAGACATACAGAAAGACAGACAGACAGACAGACAGACAGACAGACAGACAGACATACAGACACACAGACAGACAGACAGACAGACAGACAGACAGACAGACAGACAGACAGACAGACAGACAGACAGACAGACAGACAGACAGACAGACAGACAGACAGACAGACAGACAGACAGACAGACAGACAGACAGACAGACAGACAGACAGACAGACAGACAGACAGACAGACAGACAGACAGACAGACAGACAGACAGACAGACAGACAGACAGACAGACAGACAGACGGCGCAACAAAAAAGTTTCAAAATCATCTGAAACGCAAAGATATATAAAAATTTTTGAAATCGGAGCAACTTTCTTTTTCTCGAAAAAATTAGGATCACCATAGCTCACACTACTATAGTATAGTATATGTGTGAGCTAAAATAAATGGTCACCTGACACTTTTCTAGTTATATATGCGTTATAAATCCTTAAAACTATTTTTAGCTCACACATATACTATACTATAGTAGTGTGAGCTATGGTGATCCTAATTTTTTCGAAAAAAGTTGCTCCGATTTCAAAATTTTTTGTATATCTTTGCGTTTCAGATGATTTTGAAACTTTTTTGTTGCGCCGTCTGTCTGTCTGTCTGTCTGTCTGTCTGTGTGTCTGTATGTCTGTCTGTAACGACCAACGCGCATAACTCAAAAACCGCTTGGCCGATTTTAATGAAATTGGGTCTTGAGTCGAGATGGTCCCATTTAAAAATGAACAAAATCCACCGAACAGAAACCAAATAAAAGGGTAGGACTAGATTTCAAAAATTAGAGTATATGTGAAAATATGGCGTGTGTGATATCAAACGAAAGGTAATTGAGTCTGCAGTTAAACAAAATACATTTTAATTTATTTAAAAAAAAAGGGTGGGGGTATATTTTAAAAATTAGAGTTTAAGTGAAAATATGGCGTGTATATCAAACGAAAGGTAATTGAGTCCGGAGTTTAACAAAATACATTTTAGTTTTTGTTTTTTTTAAGGGTGGGTGTAGATTTCAAAAATTTGAGTTTAAGTCAAAACATGACTTGTGTGGTATCAAACAAAAGGTAATTTAGTCTGGAGTGAAATAAAATATATTTCAGTTTTTAGTTATATTAGCTCACACGTACACTATAACTATAGTACCTAGTGTGAGCTTAGGGGCCCATATATTGGCAGAGTATTTTTGTAGCAAAAAAGACAGATGGACAAACGGATTGAATGTTTCTGCCTTTTGGATTAAAAAAACTCAAAATGTTAAAAAAATGATTTTACATTCTATTAATAGCACACGCACACCTATTAATAAAAATCAGCGAAGGGTTGCCAAATGTTTACTTTTATTTTTTCTATATGAACACTGAACACTGCTTTCCGTAACTTGTAAACTTTTTTATTTAATCAAACAAGTTTCGTGGCTTATCGGGCAAAAAAGGAGTTTTTTGTTTCCCTTATATTTTTCAGTGGGTAGCCTGAAAGCTTAACCTCATTGATCGATATTGTATAGCAGTGTTTTTGCCTGCTTTTGGTTTTTTGTTTCTCTCGTATCTCGGTGGATGGCGCCTCTTGCTATAGTTCGCTCACTAATTACATTTAAGTAGAGACAAAACCGTCTGATTAACTTCGCAAGATTTGTCACATTGACCAGCAGTGTTCTGAGGAGTCCCATAAGGACGAAACGGTTAACTGTCAACACTTATTAGGTGTCCATTAGATCTTGGACCCCCGTGAGGTTATGCTTTCAGGCTACCCACGGAAAAATATAAGGGAAACAAAAAACTCCTTTTTGCCCGATTAGCCACGAAACTTGTTTGATTTTTAAATTCACGTATACGAAATTCCACGTTTCTTGTTTATTTAGTTTTATTTTTCACTTTGAAGCTGAATAAATTTAGCATAAAAATCAAACATTACATAATTAGTGGAAATAAATTTGATATTAGTGAAAAATTTAAAGTTTTTTGGAAATTCCGATCAAACACAAACGTAATCTGATTAAAAGTTGACCTACACGAACCACAAGCAATTGTTGCACATATATCTCCTACAGGGTGCTCCAAAACTATTAGAAAACTAATAGAATGTGAAATTTATAAAAAGAAATATCATAACAAAAACATTTCATGTAAAAAAAGCCACGCTTTTTTTACATGAAATATTGTTCAAAACTTATTAAAAATTTTGTGTTTTTTTTATATTTTCTTATAGTTTTATCATAGTTCCTATGTGTATACCAAAATTTATCCAAATCGGATAACGGGAAGTGTGTCAAAAACACATTTTTCTATAGAAGGGGTGGGGGTAGGGGTGGGACGATATCTCATTGTTGTATTGTCATGGGACCACTATGTGTGTACCAAATTTCATCCAAATCGGATAATGGGAAGTGTGTCAAAAACGCTTCACAAGATTTGATAGACAGTTAGTTAGACAGAACATCTGAAGCTAAATAAAAGCTTGTAAAAAAACTATACAATCCTGGCGAAAACCGAAAAGGTAGCAATCTTGAATACACCCTGTATAAGACCTGCGAATGGTTCTTCTTGCAGGTATATGATAAGTGGTACCAAATGCCGGCGTGTGTAAAATATGTAATAATAAATAATTGACCTTGCCTGATGGCTGGCTGGCTGGTGCCTTTTAATAATGTTGCAACAAGTTGAATTGGACTTATTTCGATTAGTTTGAACAGTCGCGTTGTTGGTTGGTGTCCGGGTGATGTGAGCTTGAATAAACATGACTGGACTAAAGGTAAGTTGGTGAAAAAAAGGGTTCCTATTGATATTTCAAAAACATTTTATTTTAAAATTTTTTTTTTTTAATTTACAATTTAAAATATATGCAGGCTGTTTGGCACATGAACCGTTAAAATTTTTTGGGATATTCTTTGGGTCATTTGCTACCTTTTCAACCTTGGAACTTGGGTCCTTAGAGTCACGATGAATTTTAAAAAAATTTTTCTCAAATTACCCAAAATCCCACCTTTAAAGCCTCGTAAGCTTGTTATTAATGTCTGGAAAAACACCATTTTTTTTTATAATTCTGTAATCTTATGCTACTTCAACTAATTAATAGATTTGTTTTAAAATTTATGTACCAAAGGGTTTTTTATCGAAGAACATTAGTGATTTTATGAAAGGAAATCAATTTCAAAATTAAAAATTAAAAAAAGAATCGACACTTGAGAACTTCATTTTCTTTTAAAAACTTCTCTAGTTGATTACCTTTCTAACGGTAAGACAGACAGACAGACAGACAGACAGACAGACAGACAGACAGACAGACAGACAGACAGACAGACAGACAGACAGACAGACAGACAGACAGACAGACAGACAGACAGACAGACAGACAGACAGACAGACAGACAGACAGACAGACAGACAGACAGACAGACAGACAGACAGACAGACAGACAGACAGACAGACAGACAGACAGACAGACAGACAGACAGACAGACAGACAGACAGACAGACAGACAGACAGACAGACAGACAGACAGACAGACAGACAGACAGACAGCCAGACAGACAGACAGACAGACAGACAGACAGACAGACAGACAGACAGACAGACAGACAGACAGACAGACAGCGCAACAAAAAAGTTTCAAAATCATCTAAAACGCAAAGATATATAAAAAAATTTAAAATCGGAGCCACTTTTTTTTTCTTGAAAAAATTAGGATCACCATAGCTCACATTACTATAGTATAGTAGTAGTGTGAGCTAAAATGTTTTCCAATTTGTTGTTTTTGCAAAGCTGCCGTCCTTAAGCTAAAATGCCATTAACTACCTATAAAATTTTCCTAGTTTTGATCAAAAATCCCGGAAAATGATAACCAAACGATGCCGCTTGAAAACTGTAAGTTATTTGTTTCTTGAAAACCATAAAAGCTATAGAAGATTTGCTTATAAAAATTGATGTAGAATAATGTTGAGATGTAGATGGCACCATATACTAAAATTTGTCCAAATGTAATAATTAATATAATAATATGTAATATTATGTAAATAATTAATATTAGCTTATGCACGGCAGAAAGGTTAAATTGGTAATTTGACACTAACCTAAATTAAACTCTGATTAAAGACAGATAACCATAGATTAATTTGATCTGAACTTCTACTTGTGTCAATCGTTATTAATGAACTTGAACGTAAGTAAATATTAAATTCATTCTTCAAAGATACCTTGAAAACACTTCCTTATGATTGCATATTATTTGTTTTAAATATTATTATTTACGTTGACATTTGTATAAATATGAGTTGTTAAAAGCAATTAAATTAGGTGAGTTAACAATACATAAAACAAAAATAAAAACTTCCAACGTAATTTCTGATTTGCTTGGAGCTAGTGTAAACAGTGCCGTTTTTCCGCAGGGGCATGGGGGTCAATACTCGGAGCCCACACAGGCGGGTTTTAAGAAAAAGCTGGCCATAACCCCTAAACACTAAAAAGCCCTGTTGCATTGTAAAATTGCTATTAGTGCAATCACTGATGATCATACTAGGCCGTGACCATGTCAAGCCTAATTTGAAAAACAATTGCCATAGTAATGACAGATGAAACTCCCTTTATTTTTTTATGTTATTTGCGTTACTTAATTTTACAAAAGTTGATGGTTAAAAATCCCTTTTAAAACTTGCGCCTATTATCAAAAATAATTTTTATGAACATGGATTTTGAATCTGGAGGTATGTAGCTATTTATTGTACATATTTACCATTGTTTTTTATTTTATTGGTAATATTTTAAACCGCTTTAAAGCAACCGTTGCAGAAAACTTTTTAAATTTTCATTTCCTGAAATAGAACTTGACTAAATGTTTTAACTTCATCCAACTTTATTGACATTTGACAGTTTCAGCTGCGGAGTTATGCGGATCGAGAAAAAAAGTTAAAATTTCTTTTTGTGTATATAGAAAATTGTTCAGTGAGAAATACGTACATAATATGCGGAAATTAATAAATAAGTTTTCTTAGCTTTAATGACATTGGTTTTTGTAAACCAAAAGTATAATTATTATGTAACATATATTCTGATTCCATTTTTATCTTCCTAGCCCGCACAGCAATGGCTGGAGAAGGTATTACTTTCGACAACAAAAAAAATTGAGATCACTGAAAATATGTTATTCTGGTGTATTGTCTCTTAGCAATTTTCAATTTTATCGTGACGTCTGCCCGTTTGTGTGTATTTAGGTGTGTGTATATCTGTTCGGTGCTAACCAAATAATAGAGTATATGTGAAAATATGGCGTGTGTGATATCAAACGAAAGGTAATTGAGTCTGGAGTTAAACAAAATACATTTTAGTTTATTTTTAAAAAAAGGGTGGGAGTAGATTTGAAAAATTAGATTTTAAGGGAAAATATGGCGTGTGTCATATCAAACGAAAGGTAATTGAGTCTGGAGTTAAACAAAATACATTTTATTGTTTTTTTTTAAGTGTGGGGATAGATTTCAAAAATTGGAGTTTAAGTCAAAATATGGCTTGTGTGGTATCAAACGAAAGGTAATTGAGTTGAATAAAATATATTTAATTTTTTAGTTATATTAGCTCACACGTACACTATAACTATAGTACCAAATGTGAGCTTAGGGGCCCGTATATTGGCAGAGTATTTTTCTTGCTAGACAATATACTTTATTGATAACAAAAGTCGGAAAAAACAGAAAAAGTACAATTAACTTTTTTTTGCAAAAATTCACATTGTTTTATGCAATTGCGAATTTTACATAACTACATGTTGGTTAAAACATTTTTTTATGGAGCTCTGCAATTATTAAAATCAAATATTTTAATATCTTGTAAAAGTTTATACAGCCAAAATTCTGGTTTCAACGATTTTTTAGGAATCATTTTAGTTAAATAGTAAAGTTCCAAATTTTATTTTTTTGTGCGGGGTCCTTAAAGAATTTTTCTTCTTTATCTTTTTTAAACAATAAATCATATATTTTTTTATTACTATATGCAATTTTAGGGGAGTGTAAATGGATCTTAGGTTTTGACCAGCTTTTTCGTGAAATCCGCCTGTGTGGGGCCCTCGGGGAACAGGAGCCTCCATGTCTCTAGACAATGTGCAAAATGTTATTAATTTATTATTATTTAATATTTACCTAAAAATTAATTTATCTATAAAATCCGCTATTAAAGCAGAAATTCAAAGAATTTGTTTAAATCTGAAATATACCATGAAGATTTTGAAGCCAGGGAACTGGAGTTAGAATATCTTCATTCTGGTAAAATATCTGAAAAGTCAGGGCACCAAAATTAAATTAATTAAAAATGAACTAAGGAGTTTCTCACATATGACCACCATGGCGTGCTTAAAAAAATTGATTTTGAACAAATAATTAATGAATTTGCCCAGAAAAAAAAAAACCAGTGTAAATTTGTTTTGATTTATCTGATTTTAGTTTTAAGATTTAACATTTTTCTCCTTCCAGACTCAATAATTACCTTCAATAGCTAGAAAGATATTGTTTTCAAGGAATTTTAAAGAACGCCAAAAATGTATTATTTGCGTGTATTTTTACCTATCGTATCGTGTGTGTATGTCTGTCCAGCGCCCGATAGCTCCTAAACCGCTGAACCGTTTTTTTCAGCTAAAAAGGTGTACAGTAATGTAAAGAGAACAAGAACACCCCTCGGTATTACTTACACGAAAATTTGGGTTAATTTTTAGGTCTGGTCTATGTGGCCCTAAAGATTTTATTTGTAATCGAAGTTTATATTGTCAACGTATTTAAATTTGCACAGTTAATTATATAAACGACGGTATTTATTTCCATTTTATAAACAAACGATAACATAAACATTGGCGTAGCTAGGGGGGCCAGGGGGGGCCTGGCCCCCCTGAAGTCCCTCAGGCCCCCCCTAAGATATTTTAGGCCTCCCCTACCGACTACTAGTAAAAGAACATGACGCTGAAAATACATACTTTTCTATTATTATTCGGGAAATATTCAAATAAAATAGGTGCATTAAAATTTAAAATCATTCAGATAATGTTTACATTTCAGGAAAAAGCCCTTGTCTTGCGGGATTAGGCTTTTTCACTTTAAATTATCGGTAACTTTTCTGCACTTATGCAATTTCCCGAAAATATTTTTTAAATTTAAACATAATTATGCATATTGAATATTTTATACATATTGGCGACATCTTGTAAAATATTATAGAAGTGTAAGTTAAATTTCGCATTTAATAAAGACAGCGACTTTTGCCCCTCTGTTTCCGAAATCGGGTTGTAGATGTTGTAAGGTTATAAAATACCTTTTTAAACTGTTTTTCTAAAATAAATATAATTATCTTTTTAGTTTTTTTGAGGTTAGCGTTTAGTGTCTTCATATATTGGTGACAATTTCATAACCATTTTCATATTAAGTTTTCCCACGTCGTTAAATGGAATAAATTCGTCGAGCAATACCGGGAAATTTTTAATATTAATACTTCTACTCTAAGAGCAGAAATGACCGTTTTAAAGAATTGTATTTTTCGGTTAAATCAAACTGTTGGTCTTGATTCTATCAAACAACATATAGCAGAAAACACCTATCCAAACCTCTACCAACTTTTTAAAGTTGCGAGTATTCTTCCAATTTCAAGTGCAACTTGCGAGAGGTCTTTCTCTGCCATGAGGAGAGTTTTTAAATGGCTTAAAACAACTATGACTCAAGAGAGACACTCAGGTTTGTCATTGTTATTCATAGAAAAAGATGTTGAGGTTGACTTAGACAGTGTGGTAGACGCTTTCAGTCAGCGACGTAGAAAACTTTCTTTGTAGAATTGCTGAATCACATACTTCCTGTGTATACATATAAATAAGTTGGTAAATGTATTATTAAATTTGTTATATTAAAATATTAGAACATTTATTGCGCGTATTTTTTTTTTATTCATTGCACACTTTGCACGCTTCTTTAAAACCTATGTTTGCTTTTAGTTCAAGACAGACCGGGGCCACGGCCCCCCCTGAAAAGCAAGGCTAGCTACGCCAATGAACATAAACAATGAAACGCGACCAGCAATGCTTTTTACTACTGACATAGCCCAAATCAAAACAAACTCTACGTCTTCGCTAAGGATAGAACCGGCATCGTGTAGAAGGGCAATAGACGTTTACGCACGATAATGATGGCTGACTTCAACTAAAACACACATTTCTCCCGCCCCCGCTTAAGAACATCCACCCATATCCGGCAGAAAATCGCGTGAAATTGAAACTTTGCCCCGCCCGGCACTGCCGGCTTGTAATTAGTGACGCTAAAAAAGTTCACCCAATTAATCGCTTGATGTTAACCATAGGTCATAAAAAAAACTAGACAATCATATCGTAAGAAAATATTTAACTTTTTTAAAATAAATCAATTAAAAATACTGTTTGTTGTCTAGTTTTGGGAGGGCACCAAGGCCAACACAAAAATAGAGGCCACGACCCTGAAAAAATCAGCTGTTCTCCCGGGGCTGAATTTTACATTGGGTCTTCTGGGAGGTCAGACGTTTTTTTATAATATTTTCAAAATAGCACTACAGATTTCCGCAAAATTTCAGTGAAATATTCTCAGACACCATCCCGATATTCCACCAAAGGTTTGTAAGGAAGCAACATGATTAAAAGGTTAAAATCTTCAAGATTTAGCATTCCTTATTTTGAATTCAAATTACCCGCCATGTACCACATGCCAACTGTTATATTTGACATGTATTTGACTTTGTCATATATGATTGTCACATTCGCTTCTGCTTTAAACTTAATTTTTGTGTGAGCTAATGAAGCGGCTATGAAAAATTACGGCTTACTATACATTAAAAAAAAAATTGTTCTGCCAGAATAAAGTAAAAACAATCTCAAAAACGGCTTTATTTAAAAAAAAACAAATATCCATGAACCGTCATTCCAACTTCAATATTTTAAAGGCAATCAGCTGTGTCGTAACGTGACCATCAAAAAAAAATCAGCCCCGGATGTGACGTCAACAAAGTGGAGGATCGTGGCCCGTCCATTTTGATAGCCCTGGGTAAAAGAACATTGTAATTTGACCTTTGGGAAAATGCCACAATAAAAAAAACCCGATAATAATTGGCGCGATTCCAAAATCGCTAATAAAGGTAATAATTGCAAGAAGTTCTTTTCCAATAATAATTAGGTGTTTGTTTATGTAATACCAGTCACTCAGTCGGCATTTAGTACTTGATCACGTAGCTATTTAACAATGATATTGTCTCCTGCGAAGTCGGGCTATTTCGCGAAAATATGAAAATCAAACTGTTATATAAAAAAAAACATGGATCCATGATGGATTTAGTAGTAGTAGTAGTAGTAGTAGTGGGGGGGGTTGACCCGCAGGTCTGACAAGTAGGCCAGAGTAGGCCCTTTTTGCCATGCCCCAAGTCTGTCCCTTAACCCACTCTCTGCACTTCCCTTTGATGGTCGGGTAACTCATTGGGCCTTCCTGTTCTCTTTACAAAGTCCAGTAAGTCTGCCCATTTGAGCATGTGCAGTTCTTCCTCGCTCAGAGTTGGCGCTCCGAGTGCCTGTTGTCTCATCCTTGCGTAGGCCTCGCATTCTGCCACGAGGTGTCTTGATGTCTCTTCTTCCTGTCCACAGGCTGGGCAGGTAGGGTCATTCTCGACTCCTATACGTGTCATGTGCTTCCTCAACCGGTTATGTCCGGTTAGAGTACCTATCAGCAGTCCGAGGTCTTTTCGTGTCCGTCCCAGCATCCATCTAATTCTGGTCGCTTTTGGACGGTCTTCGAATTCTTTGGTCTGTCTGCAACCCGTTCCTGTTTCCCAGGAGTTTAATAGCGCGTCCTGGGCCCATTTGTCTTTTTGTCACGCCCAAAAGTGGCTCCGGTCCTACATAGGCGGTTCCTGCCCCGAGTCGTGCGAGTTCGTCCGCCTTCTCGTTGCCTGGTACCCCCGTATGTCCCGGAACCCAAACCAGCGTCACCCGTTTGCCATCGCTTAGGGTCTCCAGCGCCTCTGCGCATTCTTCCACCAAGCCGTCAGCAATCTTGGGTGCGTTTAGCGCCCTCAGGTTGGCTTGACTGTCAGAGCATATATATATAAGCTCCTCTTCGCTGTTCCGAACCTCTTCTAGGGTTGCCGCCATTATTATGGCGTAGACTTCTGCTTGAAAAACAGTAGCCTGCTCACCGAGCGAGTAGCTCTTCTGAACTTCTAGTTTTTCCACGTATACTTCCGCTCCTGTGGTTTGCCTCTCTGATAGTTTGGATCCATCAGTGTAGCAAACTAAAGCGCTCTCCTCAAACATCATTTCGTCTCTCTGCCACGCTTCCCTGTCTGGGATGTGGATTTTGTACCTCTTCTCGAGCCTCCAAGGTGCGTGTGCTCAGCTGACCGTCATTGACGTGATGGGGATTTCTCTAATTGTCAGCTCTTCTATAGCTAGATGACCAGCTGTTTCCCCTCTTCCTCTCCACTGACCCGTGTCCCTTAGACGTAGGTAGGTCCCCATCGCCTCCCTCTTGATGCAAGTTGGTAGCCCAGAATTGTCTCTAGGGCCAGGATCGGGGTAGTTCTCATAGCTCCGGTTATCCCTCTACACATCTGATGGATTTGATATCTTCCTACAGTTTTTTTGTAAATATCTCAGAAACTAAAGCTCCTACGAAGTTTTTCGTTACAACACAAATTAGACATCTGAGCACGAAGGGCCAAATAAACGACTAGTCGCAAGGACCAAGACGGCTTTGCCCGACGCAGAGAAAACTAGAGATATCCCAAAAAAAATTACCCCAAAGTTAAATTCGCCCCGTCTCTGGGAAAAAGAGACGTCTATTAAACTAAAAACAAAGGAAAAAAATCGGCAACACGCTAGAAGCTTACCTTCTTTCATTTAACAACAGTTCCACACTTTCTCGCTGGGTGGCGCTTCAAACTCCCAGCGTGTGCAAGAACGCGCATGATTTTTTCTAAAATGATCAGGTGATCAAAAAGAAAATAACTTTCAACAAAGAGAGAAATTATCACCTGATCGAAATTTTTCCCAAACAAGGACTTTCTTTTTTGAAGGTTTTTGCTGAAAGCCCAAAAATATCAAAACAAACTTTAAGGTTAGGTTTTCCAAAAAATTCAAAATAAAACAAAAAACAAAAATAACTGGCAGCATTAAACACAAATTATTAAGCAAAATGTAGTCTATTATATTCCGAAAACCGCATATTGATGCGATGTCCAGCTAAGTAAGCATTTTTGAAATTTTTTAATTGTCAAAAAATTGTCATAAGCTTTAATAGAGTTTGACCAAAATCTAATTAGTTCGTTAGAGTGTCGAACACTATTTTATCTAAAAATTTTATGAAAATCGGTTCAGTGGTTTAGGAGCTATCGGGCACAAATACACACACGGACAGACATCATGACGATATTGCTAAGATAGGTCAAAATACACCCAAATAATACATTTTTGGCGTTATTATTATATTATAAAATTTCGTCAAAAATAATACCTTCTCTAGCCGTTGCTATGCGGGCTAGGAAGGTAAAAATTATCGGTAATTTTGATGCACTTGCGCAATTACCCCCGATAATAGAAAAATGTACTTTTTACAATTTTTATTATTTTATTTTAGTGGAAAAAAATGACTGTCTTGTTTTTGACTGAAATTTTGACCGTCTTGTTTTTGAACCACTGTTTGTTAATTTATATGGTACGTGTGTTGTCGACCCACATTTTGGCGATTCGGCGGGCGGTTCGGTTCGCAGAATGCGTAAACCACGCCAAAGCCGACGAAATGTGGTGCAACGCGCCGTTCTGATCCTGCAATGAATGAATACGAAAAAAGGTATCGCCAAAAACGTTTTGTCTTATTTCAATATATCGCTACAGGGTGTCCCATAAAAACCTTTATTAAAAAAAGTGTTTTTTTAAAAATTATTTTTTTTTAACCAAAATGTTTTTCTTTTAATAACAATTAAAATACTCTGCCAATTTATGGGCACTTAAACTCACACTAGGTACTATAGTTATGGTGTACGTGTGAGCTAATATTAGTAAAAAGTGAAAAATATATTTTATTTAATTTCAGACTCAATTACCTTTCGTTTGATACCACACAAGCTATGTTTTAATTTAAACTCTAATTTTTGAAAATTACCGCCACCCTTTATTTAAACCAAAATGTATTTTGTTTAACTCCAGACTCAATTACCTTTCGCTTAATATCACACACGCCATATTTCCACTAAAACTCTAATTTTTGAAATTTACCCCCACCCTTTTTTTTAAATAAACTAAAATGTATCGTGTTTAACTCTAGACTCAATTACCTTTTGTTTGATATCACACACGCCATATTTTTACATAAACTCTTATTTTTAAAATCTTCCCCCACCCTTTTATTTAGTTTGTGTTCGGTAGAGTGTTTATTTTTAAATGGGACCATCTCGACCCAAGATCCAGCCTAGGTACCAAATTTCATTAAAATCGGCCAAGCGGTTTTTGAGTTATGCGCGTTGGTCGTTACAGACAGACATACAAACAGACAGACAGACAGACAGACAGACAGACAGACAGACAGACAGACAGACAGACAGACAGACAGACGGCGCAACAAAAAAGTTTCAAAATCATCTGAAACGCAAAGATATATAAAAATTTTTGAAACCGGAGCAACTTTTTTTTTCTCGAAAAAATTAGGATCACCATAGCTCACACTACTATAGTAGGTATAGTATATGTGTGAGCTAAAAAAACAACAAATTCAAACTATTATTTACCGTTTTTTTATTAAAAGTAGACTAGACTAAAGACATTTGTACAGCAATTGCTGAAAACATCACTGAAGATCTTGCCTATATCAAAATTGATATCTTTTGACCCTCTTGAATCACTAAACCAATTTTGATGTTGTTGCCTATAAACACCGGTCCGCAAACGCGTCGGGTTCATAGAAGCTTTTATTTTTTTAATAAGCTAAAAAAGCACTTCTCTTTATTTATCCATGAGATTTAGGAACATCCTGTACATCAAGAGTCCAATTCTCCTGGGATCATATGCTTTAAATTAATCAAAAAATACTGTGACAATTAATGGCCCCCTAGGCTCACACGATTAATGTATCATGTAATTTTTACCCATTTTGGTCCGCGAAAAGAAGTTCATTAAAATCGGACAAGCAATTTTTGAGTTATGCGCGTTGGTCGTTACAGACACACAGACACAAATATATGGATGATTCTACAAAAATGGTGCTGTGGAGTGGGAATGCATATTTTTCAAACACAGACTGCATATGAAGCACAGTTTTAGTTACAAGATTTAAAACGAAATGTTTTCTTTATGGAGCATTTGAGTTTAATGTATAAAAAAAATTGCAAGTTTATAATTTTTTTTTATTACAAAGCAAATACCTCATTCCTCTGATGTAGTCCCAAACCAAATATTAAAAACTCAGATTGAAAAAAATATCCTAATAAATAATATTTAACCAAGTCATAACTATCTATCAAAAAATTGATAAAACTTAAGTTTGCAGTCATATTTTTGAAAATCCGAATTTACATTTTTTCCGGAAAATTTTACAATTTAAAGCGTGCTCCATTTTTAATAACACAATATTTGTGAATACCACCGGTTAATTTCTAGAGAAAGAGACGGCCCTGGATATCTAATTTACTTGTGAGGGTGACAAGTTGTGACAGATAATGTCAACTTTAGTTTGGTTTAAGTTATAGATCTTTTTATTTTCGGCAGAAAATTAGTTTTTTTCAGAGAAATCAAAAAGGAACGCTTCAATTATCATTCCTCTGGTAAGTAAATATTCGACTGATATCAATAGTATAATATTTTTGTTGATTTTTTTAAAATTATAAGTATAGGAACTTTGTTTATATAAAACTTAAGTTAAGTAGTCTAAATAGATTTTGATTTAAATTGGAAAACCATTAAAAAACTCATTCCTCTGGTACTCATCCCTCTGGAATTTTTATGCAATAATTCCTAAAATTCGGGAAAATAAATGTTTCTTAGCTTACACCTAATTAGTTATATAAATTTAAAAAACAAAATTATTTACTGTGCTGCAGTGGCGTATATAGAAAAAAGTTTCGGGGTGGGCCCGAGGCAGTTTGGGGGGGGGGGCGAGACCCCATGAAACCGTATTTTATGCTATTTTATGTTTGTATTCAGGAAATATGTGGAAAATATCTAAAAAAATCTTAGCTTTGGGGGGGGCCCGGGCCCCCCAGGCCCCCCTTATATACGCCACTGCTGTGCTGTACTGTTATTTAAAGGCAATGACCAAAAATTATATCCATATAGCCCACTTTTGGTAGAATCATCCATATACAGATTTCAAAATCATCTGAAACGCAAAGATATATAAAAAAAATTAAATGGGTGGAACGGGTGGAACTCTTTTTTATTATTTTGAACACAATCACCATAGCTCATACTACTATAGTTATAATATACGTGTGAGTTAATATGTCGCACACTTAAAACAAAAAAAAAACATAACTCAAAAATTTCAAAATGTGTCCCTGCAATAAAAATACTTACAACATGTCTTTTTACTTCATATTTGAACTTTGTGCTTATAAACAAAAGTTTTCCATAATTTCCCAAAAAATTGTAAACAAAGTAAATTTTTGTGATCTTTACTTAAAAATGACATTTAAATGCATTTTTGTTGCATAAACTTATTTTCAAAAGTTTTGAGTTGCGTCTCTTTAGATTTAAGGGTGCGATGTGTGAGATATTTAAAAAAAATTACATTCTTGACGTGGCGCAAAGGAACATTAGTTTATAAACCAACCGCACCCTGTACAAAAATATTATGCATTGCCAAATAAAAGAATTGAATTGTTCGATCAAGTACCTATTTCGTAAATCGTACTATATTATAATATTATAAAAATACGTTAGATGAATAAGCCAACTAAAATTATGTCAACATACTTTTTCCATCGAAAAATTTACCATTCTTTTAAAATAAATAAAATAAATTATACAACTCTTAAACTTAATTTTAACTTTAGATTTTCATTAAGTTTTGATATTTAAATTTTCTAATTTGGTATCATAACTCAATCAATCAAACCATGCTTTATTGCCCGATAAAGTAATAATAAACTTTTTAGACAAAGCAAATAAATTAAATGAAATAAAATAAAATAGAAAGAATCTAATCTCCACTCGTTTCTGTTTGCCCATAATTCATCATCTAGACCTCTTATTCGTATTTCACTGTCTATTCCTTCTCTCCAGCTTCTCCTTGGCCGTCCTCGTTTTCTTCGGCCAGTTGGTTTCCATTGTAGTATTTGTTTAGGTAGTCTTTCATCATTCATTCTTTGTACATGTCCGTACCACACCAGTTGTTTTGTTCTTATATCATCCACTAAAGTACGTTCACCCACTGTCATAATTTCTCTTATTCTTTGATTTGTAACTCTTTCTCTTTTTGATTTCCCTGCTGCTCTTCTCCAATAGTCCATCTCCGTAGCGGAAAGCATTTTTTCTGTTCTATCCTTGATTGGCCATACTTCTGAGCCGTATGTAATAATACTTTTTATAATGGTGTTATATATAAGCTTTTTGTTATGTTTTGATATACTTTGGTCCCAAATTATTCCATTTAATAAAGTTATTGCTTTTCTTCCTTGTACGTTTCGATATTTTATAGCTTTGTCTAGTGTTCCGTCAGCTGTAATTTTTAGACCTAAGTATTTTTACTCATCACAGGAGTGTCTGTCTTATTGAGATTAACCTCTAGTCCCCACTTATTGTACTTTTCTATTAGTTTTCGTGTCATATATTCGAGGTCGTCATAATCCTGAGCCACTACTATCTGATCATCGGCGAACCATAAAGTATACAAGGTGGTTTCGTCCAACGGAATTCCCATGTTTTGACATTTTCTCTTCCATACTTTAACGACTTGTTCCAAGTATATCTTGAAGAGCGTAGGCGAGATACAGCAACCTTGTTTAAGACCTTTATTTACTTGAAAGCCTTTGGTTAGTTTTGCTTTTATTTTAACTTTTGCCTTACTATTGCGGTATAACTCTTTGATGGCCTTAATTCGTTGTACGCTTATGTTTGTGTTTTCCAACGCTTTCCAAAGTAGATTTAGTGGTATACTATCATATACCTTCTGCAAATCCACGTAAAGCAGATGCAGCTCTTGTCCGTATGCCATTTTCTTTTCAATAACTTGGGTTATACAAAAGAGATGATCTGAAGTCGATCTACCCGCCCTGAAACCAGCTTGTTCTTCTGCCTCCATGTCTTTATATTCGCTCTCTACTTTATTTCTTATTATTTTACCGTATATTCTGCTTAGCGTACTAGTCACAGATACACCTCTATAATTGTCACATACATCCTTCCTTCCTTTTTTGTGTATTGTGGATATATATGACGTTTTCCACTCAGTTGGGACTACAGTTCCATTTAAATATTTTTGGAAAAAATATAAAAATATATAAATCTATAAAAGTGGTTTAATTATAATGATTAAGTATATTGTTTTTTTTTTAATTAACTTTTCTTTTGAATATTTTTACCTTCCTAGCCCGAGCAATGGCTGAAAAAGGTATTATTTTCGACAAATTTTTTTTTTTTCAGATGACACCGAAAATGTGCGATTTGGGTGTATTTTGACCGATCCTAGCAATATCGTCGTGATGTCCGTCTGTGTGTATGTGTGTGTGTGTATTTTTCCTGTCCGTAACCATTGGCGTAGCTAGGGGGGGGGCAGGGGGGTCTGGACCCCCCTGAAGTCCCTCAGGCCCCCCTAACATATTTTAGGCCTCCCCTACCGACTACTAGTAAAAGAACATGACGCTGAAAATAGATACTTTTCTATTATTATTCGGGAAATATTCAAATAAAATAGGTGCATTAAAATTTAAAATCATTCAGATAATGTTTACATTTCAGGAAAAAGCCCTTGTCTTGCGGAATTAGGCTTTTTCTCTTTAAATTATCGGTAACTTTTCTGCACTTATGCAATTTCCTGAAAATATTTTTTAAATTTAAACATAATTATGCATATTGAATATTTCATACATATTGGCGACATCTTGTAAAATATTATAGATGTGTAAGTTAAATTTCGCATTTAATAAAGACAGCGACCTTTGCCCCTCTGTTTCCGAAATCGGGTTGTAGATGTCGTAAGGTTATAAAAGACCTTTTAAAACTGTTTTTCTAAAATAAATATAATAATCTTTTTAGTTTTTTTGAGGTTAGCGTTTAGTGTCTTATGGAAATTTTCCGATTTTGGTGACAATTTCATAACCATTTTCATATTAAGTTTTCCCACGTCGTTAAATGGAATAAATTCGTCGAGCAATACCGGGAAATTTTTAATATTAATACTTCTGCTCTAAGAGCAGAAATGACCGTTTTAAAGAATTTTATTTTTCGGTTAAATCAAACTGTTGGTCATGATTCTATCAAACAACATATAGCAGAAAACATCTATCCAATTTCAAGTGCAACTTGCGAGAGGTCTTTCTCTGCCATGAGGAGAGTTTTTAATTGGCTTAGAACAACTATGACTCAAGAGAGACACTCAGGTTTGTCATTGTTATTCATAGAAAAAGATGTTGAGGTCGACTTAGACAGTGTGGTAGACGCTTTCAGTCAGCGACGTAGAAAACTTTCTTTGTAGAATTGCTGAATTACATACTTCCTGTGTATACATATAAATAAGTTGGTAAATGTATTATTAAATTTGTTATATTAAAATATTAGAACATTTATTGCGCGTATTTTTTTTTATTCATTGCACACTTTGCACGACTCTTTAAAACCTATGTTTGCTTTTTGTTCAAGATAGACCGGGGCCACGGCCCCCCCTGAAAAGCAAGGCTAGCTACGCCAATGTCCGTAACACAATAATATAGACAAATAAATATTTTTAAACATCACCGTAAAATAGTTTATGAAACGTGTAAATAACTAAATATAAAATCAATTTATTTCTTATTATTGTTTATAAACTTATCCCAAGGATTAACATAATTATTGTTTGCACAAGTAAATCCTCAAATAAATTACACACAAAAATCACATTAATTTACTGAAACGTTCTTCCTACATGCATCGTTATTTCCAGGTCATTAGATTAGATAATATTATTATGTGAAGATATTTTTCAATTGTTTTTACCTTATTACCCGTCTATAAATAAGATGTTAATATTATTATGTATAAATTCTTTATCATAACAAAAACATTTCATGTAAAAAATGCAAAGTACGCGAAAATGGCATTCCGTAAAAAGAATTGAGAAAAAAGTAAAGCCAAGTTCTCCAATACAAATTTCAAAATGAAAGGTTCTTACTAGTTTGGAAATATTTTTTTAAACTTTGCTATTACAGCCAAACTTCTTTATGTTCAATTTAGCACTGTGCCTAAGAGTCATTTACAGCCGTAATAGCCAAGTTTAGAAAAATATTTCCAAACTAGTAAGAACCTTTCATTTTGAAATTTGTATTGGAGAACTTGGCTTTACTTTTATCTCAATTCTTTTTACAGAATGCCATTTTCGCGTACTTGGCTTTTTTTTACATGAAATGTTTTTGTTATGATTTCACTTCTTTTTTAAAGGAATTGGAAAATACTTAATTTTTAAAGTAGTAAAATATGCGGAATATTGTTCAAAACTTATGCAATGCCTTACTTAAATTTTTGAGATTTTTTAATTTTTTTCCATGGTTTTATCGTAGTTCTTATCAGCCTTCCAAAGCTCAGCTCTCTAGCGTTTCTGAAAGTGCACAATGTTATTTTTACATAAATTTACATGTATAGGGGAGGGAAATAAATTAAAATTGTCGTGTTTTTACATTTTGTCCTATAGTTTTATCATAGTTCCTATCAGTCTTCCAATGTTTAGCTCTCTCGCGTTTCTGGAAGTGGGTAATGTTACTTTTACATAACTTCACATTTATAGGGGAGGAGAGTAAATGAAAATATTGGACTTTTTAAATTTTTCCCATGGTTTTATCATAATTTCTATCAGCATTCCAATGCTCATCTCTCTAGCATTTCTGGAAGTGGGCAATTTTAGTTCTATATAAATTTACATTTATAGGAGAGGGAAGTAAATTAAAATGTTGGTGTTTTTAAATTTTTTCATATAGTTTTATCATATTGTCTTTCAGTCTTAAAAAGTTTAGCTCTCTAGCGTTTGTGGAAGTGGGCAGTGTTACTTTTACATAACTTTACATTAATAGGGGAAGGAAGTAAATTAGAATTTTGGGGTGTTTTAATTTTTTTCTATAACTTTATCATAGTTACCATCGGTCTTCCAAAGCTCAGCTCTCTAGTATGTCTGGAAGTAGGCAATGTTACTTTTACTTAACTTTACATTTATAGGGGAGGGAAGTAAATTAAAATTTTGAGGTTTTTTAATTTTTTCCTATAGTTTTATCATAGTTCCTATCAGTCTGCCAAAGCTCAACTCTCTAGCATTTCTGGAAGTGGGCAATGCTACTTTTATATAACTTTAAATGTATAGGGGAGGGGAGTAAATTAAAATTTTGGGGTTTTTTAATTTTTTCCTATAGTTTTATCATAGTTCCTATCAGTCTGCCAAAGCTCAACTCTCTAGCATTTCTGGAAGTGGGCAAAGCTACTTTTATATAACTTTAAATGTATAGGGGAGGGGAGTAAATTAAAATTTTTCCAGCGGTTTGGTCATAATTTCTATCAGTCTGCCAAATTTCAGCTTTGTAGCATGTCTGGAAGTACAGTAGAATATTGATGATCTATACATGAGTGAGTCAGTGAGTGGCAATTTCGCGACGTTTTTTGAAATTTCGTAACTACTTTACTACTTTATGGAATTCCATGAAACTTGGAGGGGTTGTTAACTCCATGGAGATCTACGACTGTGCAAAGTTTGAGATTCGTAGCTCATTCCGAAGTAGAGTTTTAGGTAGGTCAAATATCGGCTGAAATGTTTCCAGAAAAGATGGTTACGGCGCGCGAACTTGGCGAGGCACTGCCGTGCCCTCAGATATTTCCAAAAAAAGATAGGTACTAAAAATAATTATATTTGAAAATTTTAAAATTGAGATTACATAAAATATTACACAAAATATATTGCAGTTTTGTTATAAGTTGCTCAAAAAAATATATATAAAACTTTATCATGTATTTCAATTAATTTAGATATAACTATTCCCAAGAAAATGTATCATTAGTATGGATACCAGGGCATTCTGGGCACGAGGGAAATGAGGCCGCAGACCTAGCAGCGAGGGAAGCGGCATCTGCCGAATTTTTCGACCCCGAGCCAGCCCTGGGGATATCATACAATGCTGCTAAATCAACCATATTAAAAATGGATGGAGAATAGCTTGCAACAATACTGGATAAATATACCAGACCTTGTAGAAACAGAGCCAGGAACATTATTGGACTTACCAGACAGGAGATACGTATAGTGACTGGTCTTTCTACGGGTCACTGTCGACTGAGAGTACCCATGCACAGAATGGGACTAACAGAAGAGACCGAATGTAGACTCTGTATGGAGGATGACGAAACAGTCAGACATGTAATGTGCGAATGTCCGGCTATTGCACGTTTACGTCAGAATACTTTCGGCAAACCTCAGAACGACTCAGAAGATCTGAAAAGTGTCTCACCCAAACTGATTTTTTGGAGGATTAGGCATACAGTGGTGAGAAACCACTCAAAAGTGAGCCACAATAGACCCACTGGTGATCGCAGTGGAAGGGCTGCAAGGCCCACTCACATATGAATCACCATCATCATTCCCAACAAACCGCAGACCCATTGGCGTAGCTAGCCTTGCTTTTCAGGGGGGGCCGTGGCCCCGGTCTATCTTGAACAAAAAGCAAACATAGGTTTTAAAGAGTCGTGCAAAGTGTGCAATGAATAAAAAAAAAATACGCGCATTAAATGTTAAAATATAACAAATTTAATAATACATTTACCAACTAATTTATATGTATACACAGGAAGTATGTAATTCAGCAATTCTACAAAGAAAGTTTTCTACGTCGCTGACTGAAAGCGTCTACCACACTGTCTAAGTCGACCTCAACATCTTTTTCTATGAATAACAATGACAAACCTGAGTGTCTCTCGTGAGTCATAGTTGTTCTAAGCCAATTAAAAACTCTCCTCATGGCAGAGAAAGACCTCTCGCAAGTTGCACTTGAAATTGGAAGAATACTCGCAACTTTAAAAAGTTGGTAGAGGTTTGGATAGGTGTTTTCTGCTATATGTTGTTTGATACAATCATGACCAACAGTTTGATTTAACCGAAAAATACAATTCTTTAAAACGGTCATTTCTGCTCTTAGAGCAGAAGTATTAATATTAAAAATTTCCCGGTATTGCTCGACGAATTTATTCCATTTAACGACGTGGGAAAACTTAATATGAAAATGGTTATGAAATTGTCACCAAAATCGGAAAATTTCCATAAGACACTAAACGCTAACCTCAAAAAAACTAAAAAGATTATTATATTTATTTTAGAAAAACAGTTTAAAAAGGTCTTTTATAACCTTACGACATCTACAACCCGATTTCGGAAACAGAGGGGCAAAGGTCGCTGTCTTTATTAAATGCGAAATTTAACTTACACTTCTATAATATTTTACAAGATGTCGCCAATATGTATGAAATATTCAATATGCATAATTATGTTTACATTTAAAAAATATTTTCGGGAAATTGCATAAGTGCAGAAAAGTTACCGATAATTTAAAGAGAAAAAGCCTAATTCCGCAAGACAAGGGCTTTTTCCTGAAATGTAAACATTATCTGAATGATTTTAAATTTTAATGCACCTAAGTATTTTATTTGAATATTTCCCGAATAATAATAGAAAAGTATGTATTTTCAGCGTCATGTTCTTTTACTATTAGTCGGTAGGGAAGGTCTAAAATATCTTAGGGGGGGCCTGAGGGACTTCAAGAACCCCCCCCCCCCCCCCTAGCTACGCCAATGCGCAGACCATCTTTTATTTTTATTTTGCAGAAACACAAGTATGGTTTTCCGTAAAATTAACTTTTTGAGTTCGTTTAATTGTTTTAAAGCTGTAGAAACTCGGCATAAATAGACTTTTTAAAACAGCATCTATTATGTCACCATTATAATTAAATAATTAAGAATATTCTAATTGATATAAATTCTATAAAAAACGGTAAAAATGCAGTATTTGATTACATTGACATTTACACCTTTCCGGAAAAAACATTGTGTATGTAAATACTTACTATTAAATAACAATTAAATAATTCATATATTTAAGCATAAACTATTGCGTCGTACGAAATCTTCCAATCCGTATTGGAGACAATGGAAAAAGATGGAAGCATGACATCACATTTATACAGGGTGTTTTTTTTACTAAAACGGGTGTTTCTTTACTTATACAGGATGTTTTTTGTAGGTATCACAAGTTTTTTTGAGTGTCTGTCATACGTTTTTGGAAAAACACTGATTCGACTCTTTGTTTGAAACTCGTAGACAATGATTGTGTAGAAATAAAATTTCGGACTTCCATTGTCTTTATTTATTTTAAAACACGACGTTTCGGTTAGTAAGTATCTCTAACCGTTATCAAGTGTAAGGAATCAAAAAGAGATCTTTTTATTAATGATTTGAAACGTAGACAATTTACTTATGAAGATCATTTTATTTTTATTTTCTTTTTTTTTGTTACAGCCATGGATTTCACTTGAGTTCATCTGCTTTTGGATGGTGACATTCTGTCAAGCGAAAGTGATGCCACCTCCATGGGCGAACCCGAAACTCAATCCTTGCGCCGAAGAACCCAACGGTTGGCAGTTACTGTTCTGGCCGTCAGATGGCAAATGCTACAAGATATTTCAGGTATAAATCATGACAGTGTTGCCAGATTTGAAGGTTTTCCTTCAATACACGGGGTTTTGACCTAAAATTTTGACATTTTTGATCGAAGGATTGAAGGTTTTTATTCGAATTTGGAGGATTTTGAGTCAAGGCAATTTGACAAATATTCCAATAGTTTTGTCAAACCTAACTTATGTAGGTGTATTTCAAGATTCCATTTTTAATTTTGCTTTTTATAATTTATGATTCAAGTAATAAATGTTTTATTTGTTTTGTTTTTCCTTACATCTTATAAAGTTTTTTTTTCGGCAAAATGTTTTTTGGTATCTACAAATAATTTTGAAGGATATGAAGAGTTTTTGTCACTTAGTTAATAGAAAGTGGTCAAAAAAGTCTGGCAACACTGATCAGTTGCTTCATTAGTAACAAGACAAGTGGTTACTTTTAACAAAAATCCAAGTTCCGAAAAGAATTTTTGAGCTCATAACTCGCAAAATAGAATGTGGAATGGGCTAAGTATTTACCCTTAAAACTTAGCATTTTAGATCAGTTTCAAGTATCTAGTCTTACCGTCAAATAAATGAAAAAATTCGGTTCATCCTAATGCGCAATATAATAGCAAGCATTTCTCAGTGAGTTTCATCTCATATTAATTCAAATCTGAGGGCACGGCAGTGCCTCGCCAAGTTCGCGCGCCGTAACCATCTTTTCTGGAAACATTTCAGCTGATATTTGACCTACCTAAAACTCTACTTCGGAATGAGCTACGAATCTCAAACTTT
Source organism: Aspidapion aeneum (assembly GCA_963576565.1). Classification (NCBI taxonomy): domain Eukaryota; kingdom Metazoa; phylum Arthropoda; class Insecta; order Coleoptera; family Brentidae; genus Aspidapion; species Aspidapion aeneum. The sequence goes on along the minus strand of OY755039.1, from coordinate 229,636 downwards.
GTACAGTCGTAGATCTCCATGGAGTTAACAACCCCTCCAAGTTTCATGGAATTCCATAAAGTAGTAAAGTAGTTACAAAATTTCAAAAAACGTCGAAATTGTCACTCACTCATGTATAGATCATCAATATTTTACTGTACTTCCAGACATGCTACAAAGCTGAAATTTGGCAGACTAATAGAAATTATGACCAAACCCCTGGGAAAAATCAAAAAACCCCAAAATTTTAATTTACTCCCCTCTCCTATACATTTAAAGTTATATAAAAGTAACATCGCCCACTTCCAGAAATGCTAGAGAGTTGAGCTTTGGCAGACTGATAGGAACTATGATAAAACTATAGGAAAAAATCAAAAAAACCCAAAATTTTAATTTACTCCCCTCCCCTATATATTTAAAGTTATGTTAAAGTAGCATTGCTCACTTCCAGGAATGCTAGAGAGTTGAGCTTTGGTAGACTGATAGGAACTATGATAAAACTATAGGAAAAAATTAAAACACCCCAAAATTCTAATTTACTTCCCTGCCCTATAAATGTAAAGTTTAGTAAAAGTAACATTGCCTACTTCCAGACATGCTAGAAAGCTGACCTTTGGAAGACCGATTCCAACAAACAATTAAAGTTGTAACGACGAAACCCCAACTAGAAAGAATTTCTTAAAAGTAACCGCAACGTACTCCCGCTACGTCTCAGTATACTATACAGCGACGTTATAATTCCCTAAGTGGGGAACCAGTTTCTGGTTATAACTACTTGGCCAAGTGTTTAAAGTCACTGTAGTAACAACTACACTACTACGTCGTAGCCAGGTATCTACTACGTCGTAGAGGCTGTTTTTTCCGTAATGGCATAAAAGTTGCGATGTAGTTGCAAATAATATAATCGTTTCTTTTTGGTAGAATTGTTACACAATATGGTGGACACAACAGTAAACAGACTCGCTTAGTTTTTTTGTTTGGTTATGGTTATAATATGAACTATGTTATCCAAAAGTGTGAGAATTTACGAGCAGAGGATCAAAATTCGAGTGCGACGCAAAGTTTTTTGTATAACATGCATTATATATATTGCAAAAAACCGGTGCGCCCGTAAAATTGAGCCGTTTTCTGGTAGCTGATGGAATTTTTGTGTTGTGATTTTGGAGGTTATGTTTTCATAATCGACAGTTAACTCCAACAAATGGTGCTTAAGAAGAGCATTTTTGGTAAGCTTCAACTAATTTGTTTATAAAATAGTATGGCTCTTTAATATGAGCTCATAAAACGACAACAAAAATATTAAATTTTCTTTCTTACATAAAAACATGGCGTCCCAAACTATATTCCCTGATAGTCGAAAAGGTTACTTGAAAGTAGTTGCGGCTTTAAAGTTGATCCAAAAAGTTATTTTGTCTACATTGTTACATCAGATGTTACTATGATGACACAAACTTTTGTGGTAAAAATTAAAGTTATAATGTAGTTGTCGGATACACTTGTTTGGGACTCCAATGAAGCTTAACTTTCTAGTGGTAATTAAGTAGGATATAAAAGTCAGGGCGACTACGAAATAACGACTAAAAAGAAAGTAAAACTTTAGCAACGTCCTATTGTGGTAGAGAAGACTATCAGAATCGACTATCAAGAAACAATCCTATGAAGTAGTTTAGAGGGTCGTTTTTACGAAACATCTACTATTTCCTGATACTAAATAGTAGTTAGAACTAAAAAGTAACAAATTTTGGTTGGGATCACCACATTTCTACTATAAGAAAGTAGCAAAGCCTTTAGAACATGTAGCCGCTACTATAAATGTTAGTTGGGATGGTAACTATGATAAAGATATAGAAAAAACTTAAAACACTTCAAAATTCTAATTTACTTCCTTCCCCTATAAATGTAAAGTTATGTAAAAGTAACATTGTGCACTTTCAGAAACGCTAGAGAGCTGAGCTTTGAAAGGCTAATAGGAACTACGATAAAACCATGGAAAAAAATTAAAAAACCTCAAAAATTTAAATAAGGCATTGCAAAAGGTTTGAACATTATTCCGCATATTTTACTACTTTAAAAATTAAGTATTATCCAATTCCTTTAAAAAAGAAGTGAAATCATAACAAAAACATTTCATGTAAAAAAAGGCCAAGTACGCGAAAATGGCATTCCGTAAAAAGAATTGAGATAAAAGTAAAGCCAAGTTCTCCAATACAAATTTCAAAATGAAAGGTTTTTATTGGACATTTCCTAGTTACGTTTGGAGGTTTAAATATGGCTACCATTTTTAAACAAAAATATTATATTGTTTTTATTTAATTCTAACCTTTGTGTAAAAATACAACGAAAAAAGATGACCTATATCGCAAGGTGTTTATAAACAATTTATATAAATATTAAAAGCTATTGCATTCACGGGAAAAAATAAGTTAAATCTTCAACCAAAATGTAGACTTTTAGACCTAGGATTGAAGCACTTAGCACTGTAGACCCTTTTGTCAATACTGGAGCAAGTGAACTGCATGCTAGAAAACAGTTTTTTGTAAATATCTTAGAAATTAAAGCTCCTACGAGGTTTCTGGTTAAAACACAAATTATTGCGAAAAATGTACTATATTCCGAAAACCGCATATTAATGTGATGCTCCGCTTAAAAGTTGGCATTTTTTCACTTTTTTAATTGTCAAAAAACTAAATTAGCATTAATGGAGTTTGACCAAACTTTTTTCAGCTCGTTACAGTGTCGAACACTATTTTTTAGGACGGTAAAAAAAATACGTAATACGGAAAATAGGTGTGCAAAGTTAAACGTAATATATGTTAATATATAATTGTAAATTTAAATGAAAAATATTTATTATTGCCCTTCCTCAAACCCCAAACAGGTTTAAAATAAAATATGCAGTTTTTCTTGCAATAATGAAAGTGATTATTATTATCAGTTATCGATAGATTTTTAAAAAAATTATTACATGGTCATATAGTTACATAATTGTACGCGCGCTCGCACTTTTTTCCTTTTAATATAAATAATACTAATTTATTTAAATCCGGAGTTTATTTTGTTTCGTATTTACAGGGTGTTAATTCTAAAAGTATTACTATTTGATTGACAAGATAAAATAGACATTTTCAAAAACCTCCACATAGTTTCTTGTCTACTACTACTACTACTACTACTATGATTTACCACACTCACACGGGATTTGGTAAATACATTCCTTATTATTTGAGGGATTGTCTGGTTTTGTTTTAGTTACAAAACTTCTTATCGTATTTCCCGAAGAAAATACTGTTTTTATATTATAGTGTTTAGCTATTCGTCTTATGTTTTCTGAAATCCCTTGAACATATGGAATGTTAATAACACCTAACGGATTATTATTTTGAAAATTTGGTACATTTAGTTTCTTTTTAATTTTAAATATTGTTTAGAGTTTATTAATTTTTCGGGATAACGATTATGTTGTAAGTCCTTTTTAATGTTGTTAATTTCTGTGGTTAATTCTTCATTATTACTACAAATATTTATGGCTCTTAAATACAAACTTCTTATAACTCCTTGTTTTGTAGCAACAGAATGATTAGACTTAAAATTAAGGTACTGTCCCGTGTGTGTAGGTTTCCTATATACAGTGGTTTGAATGTTTTTTTCTGATCGTTTGACAAGAACATCCAAAAAAGGTAAGGCCGAATCTTTTTCAATTTCCATGGTGCATTTGATTGTTGGTCGAATACCGTTTAAATGGTGTAGAGCGCCTAAAAGCCAACTTTCCGGGGAGTGAGAACGAAGAAGATCTTAAAGAGGACCAGCCAAGCACTAATTCGATCCCAAATCAGTTACCATCGATGGAGAAAAGCCAACTTCAACACCGAAATGGAGGAGCGTTTTGACGAAATTAGACGACACACATGGGAGGAAGACTGCTAACCGATACTGAGTAAAATTGACAGTACGTGCAACAAAGAACGACAGAAGATAAGATCAACTCACCGAGAAAAACTTAAGAAACTACAGACACGTACTCTAGATAGAACAGACTCAACGACACCAAGCAGTATAGTGAACATCTCCAAAAGGACTCTGAGCACCAACGAATAATTGGTACTCAGTAAGGGACTTAAGTTTGTTTCTCTCATATTTTTCGGTGGGTAGTTTGAAAGCTTAACCTCACGGGGGTCCAAGATCTAATGGACACCTAATAAGTATTGACAGTTAACAGTTTCGTCCTTATGGGACTCCTCAGAACACAGTGTTCTACCCTAATATACCCACGGAAAAATATTAGAGAAATAAAAACTCCTTTATAGTCACGAAACTTGTTTGATTTTTAAATTCATATGTACTAAATTTTACGTTTGTTATTATTATTTAATTAATTAAATTCCGCTGATTGACGCTCAGCTGTCTGATGGCGGATATAAACGCTATCAGCGTTGATCTGGCCTGAAAGACAGAAGAGCTGTCGTAAGGCACGGATGGTTTGTTTCTTTTTATTTGCAAATGATCTTTTTATTGATCGATATGTCTAACAGTTTATTTCGTCTGTTTTTGTTCTTGTTTCTTCCGTAGGTCGGTAGATGGCGCTTCTTGGTCACATTGACTAAGCAGTGTTCTGAGGAGTCCCATAAGGAAGAAACATTTAACTCTCAACACTTATTAGGTGTCCATTAGACCTTGGACCCCCGTGAGGTTAAGCTTTCAAGCTACCCACGGAAAAATATGAGAGAAACAAAAACTCCTTTTTACCCAAATAGCCACGAAACTAAATTTTACGTTTGGTAAAACTAACCTAACCAACAGTGGGGATTAACAGTAAACGTGGACAAGACACAGTACTTATGTATTGGAAACGAATCCAGTGAGTTAGTACTAGAAAATGGACAAACAATATCTCCATGCAATGAGTATGTATACTTGGGTGTCACATTTGATAAGACAGGAACCGACTGTAAAGAATTGGAAAAAAGAATAGTAAAAACAAAAAAAGTTATTGGATGTCTTAACAGTACTTTATGGAGCAGAGAGATAAAAAAGAATATAAAATTTAACATATATGAAACAATGGTCAAAAGCACGCTGTTGTATGGAATAGAGACTTGTCGCGTAACAGAAAAATACAAAACAAAAATGGAAAGTGTCGAAATGGATGCAATAAGAAGATCAATGAGAATATCTAGAATAGATCACATAAGAAATGAGATCATAAAAGAAAGAATGGGAATCGAGGGAAGCATAACGGATGACATCACTAAAAGGCAACTGATATGGTACGGCCATGTACAACGGATGAACGACGAAAGATTACCAAAGCAGGTCCTAGAATGGCAACCAATAGAGCGCAGAAATAGAGGGCGTCCTAAACTAGAATGGCAACAATCAATCCAAAGATCAATGAGTCAAAAAAATCTGACAGAAGATGATTGTCAGGATCGAAGGAGGTGGAGAATAGGCGTCGGACAACGTAGAAAAACGTTCTAAACCGCCATTAATAATAAAAATAAAACTAACCTTTGTGATATTTTAATGATTTCAGCTTGGTCATCCTTGCCCGGACGGAATGGAACTAAGCCCGGTAACGGCGCACTCGGGCAAACTAACGGCGGAGTGTCGTTGTCCGCCCAGAACGGCACAATACGCCAAAGACGGCAGATGCTTCGACCTGTTCACCTTGGGTCCATGTCAATCTGGCTTTTATTTTGGTCCAGATCACGAATACAAAGTCAACGGCACGTAAGTTAATAAATTTTTCAAAAATTAAATCATAACAAAAACATTTCATGTCAAAAAAAACCAAGTATGCAAAAATGGGGGGTCTACTACGTTTTACCTCGATGCTTGAAAATGGGTGTTTCTTTTTTTAATGATAAGTTGAGGTCGTTTTATACTGTTTTCAAGAAAAAAAAATGCGGATTTTTCGCATTTTTTTTTAGAAATTTTAAAATTAAAAAGTTAGTAAAAACTCATACAAATTGCTATAGAAAGAATTTATTCGACGTTTGTTATTTCGAGAAAGAGAGGGACGACTCACAATCGACGGAGCTTTAAATAAATGGTAATTTAGCTAAAAATAAGGTGACCATTGGCGTAGCTAGGGGGGGCAGGGGGGGGGCCTGGCCCCCCCCCTGAAGTCCCTCAGGCCCCCCCTAACATATTTTAGGCCTCCCCTACCGACTACTAGTAAAAGAACATGACGCTGAAAATACATACTTTTCCATTATTATTCGGGAAATATTCAAATAAAATAGGTGCATTAAAATTTAAAATCATTCAGATAATGTTTACATTTCAGGAAAAAGCCCTTGTCTTGCGGAATTAGGCTTTTTCTCTTTAAATTATCGGTAACTTTTCTGCACTTATGCAATTTCCCGAAAATATTTTTAAAATTTAAACATAATTATGCATATTGAATATTTCATACATATTGGCGACATCTTGTAAAATATTATAGAAGTGTAAGTTAAATTTCGCATTTAATAAAGACAGCGACCTTTGCCCCTCTGTTTCCGAAATCGGGTTGTAGATGTCGTAAGGTTATAAAAGACCTTTTTAAACTGTTTTTCTAAAATAAATATAATTATCTTTTTAGTTTTTTTGAGGTTAGTGTTTAGTGTCTTATGAAAATTTTCCGATTTTGGTGACAACTTCATAACCATTTTCATATTAAGTTTTCCCACGTCGTTAAATGGAATAAATTCGTCGAGTAATACCGGGAAATTTTTAATATTAATACTTCTACTCTAAGAGCAGAAATGACCGTTTTAAAGAATTGTATTTTTCGGTTAAATCAAACTGTTGGTCATGATTCTATCAAACAACATATAGCAGAAAACACCTATCCAAACCTCTACCAACTTTTAAAAGTTGCGAGTATTCTTCCAATTTCAAGTGCAACTTGCGAGAGGTCTTTCTCTGCCATGAGGAGAGGTTTTAATTGGCTTAGAACAACTATGACTCAAGAGAGACACTCAGGTTTGTCATTGTTATTCATAGAAAAAGATGTTGAGGTCGACTTAGACAGTGTGGTAGACGCTTTCAGTCAGCGACGTAGAAAACTTTCTTTGTAGAATTGCTGAATTACATACTTCCTGTGTATACATATAAATAAGTTGGTAAATGTATTATTAAATTTGTTATATTAAAATATTAGAACATTTAATGCGCGTATTTTTTTTTATTCATTGCACACTTTGCACGACTCTTTAAAACTTATGTTTGCTTTTTGTTCAAGATAGACCGGGGCCACGGCCCCCCCTGAAAACCAAGGCTAGCTACGCCAATGAAGGTGACCAACTGCCTGGCAAGAGGCGATAAAAAGTTTTTTAGAAATGTATTTGCGCATAGAAAAATGGTTACACCATATTTTTGAAATCTAACGTTCGACCTGACATCTTGCTCCAACATTTTAATTTGTCGCGCATTTTTGACTCCGTAAAATCGTCCAAAATCGTCTATTGAACATTTATAATTAAAAAAATGATTCAGAAACAATTATGATAATGATGATTTACAGAAATTCAGCAGTTAAGACCCAACAAACCTAACCTAAAACCAAACCGAACGGAACTTAACTGAATCAAACTGAACCAAACCGAACCGAACTAAACCAAAACGAACGGAACCGAACCAAACCGAACCGAACCGGACTGAACGGAACCGAACCGAACCGTACCGCACAAGCAATCAGCAAGAATCGGCTGCGCCGATTCTTGGTGAATAGTTCTAAGTAAATAATTTCCTATAATTTGGGCCTTTAACCCTCAGATGCACTGTAACAAGGCTTTGCTAATCCATTCTCCATCTGTGTTGTTTTGTATGTGAGCAACAAGGACTTAATCGCGATTAAATCCATGATCGCGCTTCAGTGCTTACGGTGCATCTGAGGGTAAGTCAGCGTAAGCCAAGGCCAACACAAAAATAGAGGCCACGACCCTGAAAAAATCAGCTGTTCTCCCGGGGCTGAATTTTACATTGGGTCTTATGGGAGGTCAGACGTTTTTTTTTTATGATATTTTCAAAATGGCACTACAGATTTCCGCAAAATTTCAGTGAAATATTCTCAGACACCATCCCGATATTCCACCAAAGGTTTGTAAGGAAGCAACATGATTAAAAGGTTAAAATCTTCAAGATTTAGTATTCCTTATTTTGAATTCAAATTACCCGCCATGTACCACATGCCAACTATTATATTTGACATGTATTTGACTTTGTCATATGTGATTGTCACATTCGCTTCTGCTTTAAACTTAATTTTTGTGTGAGCTAATGAAGCGGCTATGAAAAATTAGGGCTTACTATACATTAAAAAAAAATTGTTCTGCCAGAATAAAGTAAAAACAATCTCAAAAACGGCTTTATTAAAAAAAAATCAAATATCCATGAAACGTCATTCCAACTTCAATATTTTAAAGATAATAAGCTGTGTCGTAACGTGACCATCAAAAAAAAAATCAGCCCCGGATGTGACGTCAACAAAGTGGAGGATCGTGGCCCGTCCATTTTGATAGCCCTGCGTAAGCAAATCCAATTGGGAAATAAGATATGGCCGAATGACCTGGAAAGTGTCGGCCAAGCAAAAACTTTCTATCAATGTGTCAAAACATCTGTGGGAAGATCAACTGTACAAATTTTCAAAATTTAGTGAAAAAACCGCGAAAAAACACGAAAAACTAGGTATGTAATTATTTTAAAATTGTTAAATTATTAATCCTAAGCTAATTTATACATTTATGTCGAAAATTTGACGATGCAGTGATAGAAATTGATTTTTTTCAACCAAAACAAGTTAAAGAAAATCACTATGCAACGTTTTTTAAAAAATTATTTAAAAAAAAACCATACTTTTTTTTTTGATTTCCCGTATCCAAATTGACTAAAAATAGTCCAAAGAATCATTTTCATACAAAAAAATCGTTATATAGGGCGTTTTGACGAGCGAGGTATAACGTAGTAGAACCCAACAGCGTGCTTTTTACCTTTGTTTCATATATGTTAAATTTTACATTCTTTTTTATCTCTCTGCTCCATAAAATACTGTTAAGACATCCAATAACCTTTTTTGCTTTTACTATTCTTTTTTCCAATTCTTTACAGTCTGTTCCTGTCTTATCCAATGTGACACACCCAAGTATACATACTCATTGCATGGAGATATTGTTTGTCCATTTTCTAGTACTAACTCACTGAATTTTGCTTTTATGTCCTATTATTATTTTACGTATTCAAATTCAATTAAAAGATAAGTGGTTTAGGTTTTACTAGGCAACTATTTATTTTTATAGAAAGCCACTGACAAATTAGTGATTTTTATTTTTCTAGGAGAAACGCAGTGGTTTTTTATAATTTTTTAAAATAATTTTTCCTTACTAGTGGCGTAATACCCAGAAAAAGTTGTGTTTGTAAAATGAATCCGCCACAAACATATAGATTTTATTTCCTATTATTATTATTATTATTATTATTAGTTTTTTTATAGTTGCAACTTTATCCGTATCCGTATCCAATAAAAATAAAAATCGGCACTTATTTTTAGTTGGAAAATTCAAGTTATTAGAAAAATTGACCTGGCATTTAACATGCCATGTTGTTGTGTCCTGTTTCTGCGCGCGGAGTTCGTAGATATCGCTGTGCACTCTGTGTGTGTGTGCGCGCGAAATTTAAAATAGAAATGAAACTTGAATAAAAATAAAAATATTTAAAACAAAATTATTTTTAAACAAAGTTAAAAATTAGCAATAAGTTTTGTTTAAATTTTTTCTTGTAGAAATTATTGTATATATTAAGTAGTTTTCAAAAAAATTTTTTAGGTCGAAAAGGCAGTGGGGCACATGTAAACCTCTTGCAAAATGTCCAAACTCCAACTCAATTTTCTGGCCAAAAGATGGCAAATGCTACCAAAGACTGACCAAAGGCCCTTGTCATCGAGGACTTCTTTTGACAGAAGATCAAAATAAGGTAAAATCTTACAAATTGTGAAAGGCTTTCGCGGCCATCGTCCAATGGTGGGTGTGCTTTCGGGCTGTTCGGCCGTCGTCGTAACGTTTCGCCATCTCGAGTGGATGGCATCTTCAGGAGATGTTGACTGTTTGTCGGCTTCTCGAAGACTGGTGGTTAGTCTGTCGCGGGCGCAGGTTATATACGCTATGGTGGGCGGGGCGTATATCAGAGCTGGTCGGTGATTGGTCACTTTCCCGAGTTTTGTTGTTATAAGCGAGCCGTTTAGTGTTTTTAAGAACCGGTACCCATGTTCTGTTAATTTTAAGAGTTTCTTCAGATCTGTTGAAGTTCTGCTGGTGTTTATGAATTTCGATTGCTTCTCTATAGAGTCTTGAATAGTATGAAGAGGAGGCGCAGAGAACTTGTGTGTCTTTGAATTTTATTCGGTGGTCTTCATTGTTTAGTGTGTGGTCTGCAACTGCGGATTTTTCCATATGTCCGAGTCGACAGTTGGCTTTGTGTTCTTTGATTCTTGTGTTTACGGACCGTTTGGTTGTTCCGATGTAGACACTTCCACAGGTACAGGGAATGCGGTATACCCCCGAAGAACTTAGTGGGTTCCTTATATCCTTCGCAGATCTGAGGTGGTTCTCGATCTTCTTAGATGGCTTGAAGATCGTTTTTATGTTTTGTTTTCCCAGAATACGTCCGATCCTATCTGTCACTCTAGGGATGTAGGGCAGAAAGGCTCTTGAAGTAACTTCGCGGCTGCTCAGTCCACCGCTACTGTTACTTCTAGTGCTCGGCTTTGGTCGTATACATTTATCTATGTCGCTTTGAGACGACGGCCGAACAGCCCGAAAGCACACCCACCAAGGTAAAATCTTGTTTATATATTTTCACCATTCTAGCCTGCGCAGCAATGGCTAGAAAAGGGATTGTTTTCGACGTAAAAAAAATTCAAGATAACGCCGAAAATGTGTTCTTTGGGTGTATTTTAGCAAATATTGTCGAGACGTCTGTCTGTGTATGTGTGTGTGAGTATGTCTGTCAGTAACACGATAGCTACTAAACCGCTGAACCGATTTTCAGGTAAAATATTGTACACTGTAAAGAACTAATTAGATTATGGTCAATATCCATTTTCTGGAAACATTACAGCCGATATTTGACCTACCTAAAACTCTACTTCGGAATGAGCTACGAATCTCAAACTTTGCACAGTCGTAGATCTCCATGGAGTTAACAAGCCTTCCAAGTTTCATGGAATTCCATAAAGTAGTAAAGTAGTTACGAAATTTCAAAAAACGTCGAAATTGCCACTCACTCACTGACTCACTCATGTATAGATCATCAATATTCTACTGTACTTCCAGACATGCTACAAAGCTGAAATTTGGCAGACTGATAGAAATTATGACCAAACCCCTGGAAAAAATCAAAAAACCCTAAAATTTTAATTTACTCCCCTCCCCTATACATTTAAAGTTATATAAAAGTGGCATCGCCCACTTCCAGAAATGCTACAGAGTTAAGCTTTGGCAGATTCATAGGAACTATGATAAAACTATAGTAAAAAATAAAAAACCCCAAAATTTTAATTTACTCCCCTCCCCTATACATTTAAAGTTATGTTAAAGTAGCATTGCCGACTTCCAGCAATGCTAGAGAGTTGAGCTTTGGTAGACTGATAGGAACTATGATAAAACTATAGGAAAAAATTAAAACACCCCAAAATTCTAATTTACTTCCCTCCCCTATAAATGTAAAGTTAAGTAAAAGTAACATTACCTACTTCCAGACATGCTAGAGAGCTGAGCTTTGGAAGACCGATGGTAACTATGATAAAGTTATAGAAAAAAATTAAAACACCCCAAAATTCTAATTTACTCCCTTCCCCTATAAATGTAAAGTTATGTAAAAGTAACACTGCCCACTTCCAGAAACGCTAGAGAGCTGAACTTTTTAAGACTGAAAGACAATATGATAAAACTAACAAATTTAAAAACACCAACATTTTAATGCCTCTCCTATAAATGTAAATTTATATAAAACTAACATTGCACACTTCCAGAAACGCTAGAGAGCTGAGCATTGGAATGCTGATAGAAATTATGATAAAACCATGGGAAAAAATTTAAAAACCTCAAAAATTTAAGTAAGGCATTGCAAAAGTTTTGAACAATATTCCGCATATTTTACTACTTTAAAAATTAAGTATTATCCAATTCCTTTAAAAAAGAAGTGAAATCATAACAAAAACATTTCATATAAAAAAGGCCAAGTACGCGAAAATGGCATTCCGTAAAAAGAATTGAGATAAAAGTAAAGCCAAGTTCTCCAATACAAATTTTAAAATGAAAGGTTCTTACTAGTTTGGAAATATTTTTCTAACCTTGGCTATTACGGCTGTAAATGACTCTTAGGCACAGTGCTAAATTGAACATAAAGAAGTTTGGCTGTAATTAGCAAAGTTTAAAAAAATATTTCCGAACCAGTAAGAACCTTTCATTTTGAAATTTGTATTGGAGAACTTGGCTTTACTTTTATCTCAATTCTTTTTACGGAATGCCATTTTTGCGTACTTGGCCTGTTTTACATGAAATGTTTTTGTAATGATCTTCTTTTCGGGAATTAAAATACCACTTACAGTTAAATCACCATCCAAGGTCTTTATACTATTACACAGGTTGCCTACAGAATTTAAACAGTCATGTGTATTTAACTGGACGACTGTAGCGGTTACATAAAACAAATGGTTTAAGGCAACCAGTGACGTAGATTTTTTAATCAGGATTACAGTTGGCCAGTCAAGTTCAAAGACCTTGATCATCATCAATTTCTTTTATTTTTACAGTTACCAGTATGTACTTGCAACAATGATAACGAAATGTCAAACTACTACACGAAATGGGGTCACTGTTACCAACATTTCACTAAAGGACCGTGCAGAGAAACAGGAGAACTATTTTTACCGGATAAAACGTGCGGTTGTCATGATTTTCTGCCACATTTTCATCAAAACACGGAAAAGTGTTACGAGTTAGGTTAGTATTATCGTTTAATCACTATTAATTTTGACTAAAGACCACAAATATAGGGCATATGCCATGCAAGACACCACAAAATGTAAATAAAGAAATATGGCGTCCAACCACACGGCAGCTGTACCAAAACCCAAGCATGCGCACTTAAAAATGTTCGTGTGCAAATTTAAATTTGCCATAATTTTGACATAGTAGCCTAAGACCTAGTATACTTCATAGATATAGAAACAGTAGATCTCGCTTCAATTATTACGCAGCCCTGTAGAGGTCCCAATGATGAACAATCATAGTAATAGCCGCCATCCCTAGATGTCGCGTTATACAAGCACCCAAACTTTCCCAGCGCATTCATCAAAAGTTTAAAATTTATCAAAGTTGACCTTGCTCAATCAGTCAAAAACCAGCGGATTTCATTTCTTCCCATTTAGTAAAAACATAATAAAGAAAGAAGCAAATATCTCACTAGTTAATAAACTGACTGACTGGATTAGTTTTAAACAAAGTCTGTCAGAAAAAATAAACCTATCAGTACCATTGCAAACGCCAGAACAAATCGATAAAGAAGTTGATTATTTTGTTACAAATATTCAACAAGCAGCTTGGGAAAACAGTCCAAAACCAAAGAGAATTTTTAAGGGAAAAAACTATCCAAAGGAAATTAGAGACCTTATATTGGAAAAAAGGAAACTAAGAAGAAAGTGGCAACAAAGCCGTGATCCTCGGGACAAAACAAATCTCAACAACATGACGCAGCGCATTAGGCGAGAAATTCTAGTAATAAAAAATGAATCTATTAACCATTTTCTTAATGAACTTACAGATGATAAAAATACCGACTATTCCCTTTGGAAAGCAACCAAAGATTTTAAAAGACCAATTATCCAAATTCCACCCATACGAAAATCTAACAACCAGTGGGCAAGGAGTAACGAAGAAAAAGCAGATATTTTTGCAAGTCATTTAGAAAAAACATTTCAGCCCCACGAAGCACCAGATGAACACTTTCATTTAAATGAACCCCATCAAATCGAGGACCATATTAAGCTTACATCACCAAAAGAAATATTAACAGAAATCAAAAATATTAATTCGAAAAAAGCCCCAGGGTATGATCTTATTAACGGGGTAGTCATAAAACAACTCCCCAGAAAAGCTATCGTAAAACTATGCAACCTAATTAATGCGTCTTTTAGGCTTAGGTATGTACCTAAACTGTGGAAAGTTGCAGAAGTTATCATGATTCCAAAACCGGGAAAACCACTCCATGACGTGTCATCTTACAGGCCAATATCTTTGCTGCCAATTATATCCAAGCTCTATGAAAAATTATTGCTTAAAAGAATAAAACCCATCATAGAAAGACAAGAAATTATTCCATCTCATCAATTTGGTTTTCGAGACAAGCATTCCACGATAGATCAAGTACACAGAATTACTAATATAATAGAAAAAGCACTAGAAGAGGGAAAAGTATGTTCTGCAGTTTTTCTAGATGTAGCACAAGCATTTGACAAAGTGTGGCATGAAGGCCTTAATTTTAAACTAAAAAGGTTTCTGCCAAAACAGTATTCGGATATTTTGGAATCATACATATCTGATAGACATTTTAGAGTAAAACAGGAAGACTCATACTCAAATTTAAGAGAAATTCAAGCAGGCGTGCCCCAGGGTAGCGTACTAGGCCCTTATCTATACTTATTATTCACTTGTGATATCCCAAAGCCAGAAAATTGTCACTTAGCAACATTTGCCGATGATACTGGTTTATTGACGGTAGAAAAATCTATTGAAAAATACATAGAGAAACTTCAGGATGCAGTCACCCAAATTCACAGTTGGACCACAAAGTGGCGAATAAAATTAAATGAAACCAAATCAATTCATGTTGATTTTACAAACAAAAATATAAATCACATACAAATAACAATTAACAACATTCCAGTACCATATTCGAATCAGGCAAAATATCTAGGTATGACACTTGATGCCAAATTGCGCTGGAAAGCACATGTTAAGAAAAAAAAAGAAGAACTTGAGATAAGGTATAGAAAAATGAACTGGCTAATTGGAAGGAATTCCAATTTAACAATTCATAATAAGTTACTGCTTTATAGACAAATACTGAAACCAGTATGGACATATGGTATTCAACTATGGGGTTGTGCTAAAGAGAGTAACATTCTAGTTGTACAGAGATTTCAAAATAAAGTATTAAGAAACATTGTGAATGCACCTTGGTACGTTCGAAATAGTGACCTTCATCGAGATCTAAAAATCGAAACTGTAGCAGAGACTATAAAAAAGTACGCAAAAAGCCATGAAGATAGACTCCATCGGCATGTGAATGTGGAAGCAATTCAGCTTCTAGACAATACTATGCTAGTTCGACGACTAAAAAGAGTGAAGCCGTTTGAGCTAGTAAACTAAGTGAATTACACATAAAACAAAATAATGCTATAAACACAACACAATTGTGAGTTACAGACTAAACAAAGCGGGGAGAACTGTTGAGTGAACCCTAAGTTTAAATCTGACTTTTCTAGTAAATTAAGTTAAAACAAAATTGCTAATTAGTCTTACTGACTAGATTGTAATAAAAAAAACACAGTGTGTTTGACAAATAAAAAAAAAAAAAAAAAATTTCTTCCCATTTTTTCTAGTGCGCAGGTTTGACAAATCTTCTATATCTTTTTCTAGATCTATGGTATACACGGATATTGCTCATTATTTTATTTCAAAAAAATAATTAAAATTTTAGCTTAAAAATAAATTTCCTGAGTTTTCCAAAGCAAATATAAAACATTGCTTGTTACACGGTAAAAAAAATTGTCTTAGATCAAAGCAAATTGCTTTGAAGTAAAATATTTTATGCTTTCCTATTCACCAAGAGAATATTTTCATGATATTGCACAAAAAATGTCTTGCCTCTTGTCATTTACAGCCGTAATAGCCAAGTTTAGAAAAATATTTCCAAACTAGTAAGAACCTTTCATTTTGAAATTTGTATTGGAGAACTTGGCTTTACTTTTATCTCAATTCTTTTTACGGAATGCCATTTTCGCGTACTTGGCTTTTTTTAACATGAAATGTTTTTGTTATGATTTTACTTCTTTTTTAAAGGAATTGGATAATACTTAATTTTTAAAGTAGTAAAATATGCGGAATATTTTTCAAACTTTTGCAATGCCTTACTTAAATTTTTGAGGTTTTTTAATTTTTTTCCATGGTTTTATCGTAGTTCCTATTAGCCTTTCAAAGCGCAGCTCTCTAGCGTTTCTGAAAGTACAAAATGTTACTTTTACATAACTTTACATGTATAGGGGAGGAGAGTAAATGAAAATATTGGACTTTTTAAATTTTTTCCCATGATTTTATCATAATTTCTATTAGCATTCCAATGCTCAGCTCTCTAGCGTTTCTGGAAGTGGGCAATGTTAGTTTTATATAAATTTACATTAATAGGAGAGGGAAATAAATTAAAATTGTCGTGTTTTTAAATTTTGTCCTTTAGTTTTATCATAGTTCCTATCAGTCTTCCAATGCTCCGCTCTCTAGCGTTTCTGGAAGTGGGTAATGTTACTTTTACATAACTTTACATTTATAGGGGAGGAGAGTAAATGAAAATATTGGACTTTTTTAATTTTTTCCCATGGCTTTATCATAATTTCTATCAGCATTCCAATGCTCAGCTCTCTAGCGTTTCTGGAAGTGTGCAATGTTAGTTTTATATAAATTTACATTTATAGGAAAGGGAAGTAAATTAAAATCTTGGTGTTTTTAAATTTTTTCATATAGTTTTATCATATTGTCTTTCAGTCTTAAAAAGTTCAGCTCTCTAGCATGTCTGGAAGTAAGCAATGTTACTTTTACTTAACTTTACATTTATAGGGGAGGGAAGTAAATTAGAATTTTGGGGTGTTCTAATTTTTTCCTATAGTTTTATCATAGTTCCATCAGTCTATCAAAGCTCAACTCTCTAGCATTTCTGGAAGTGGGCAATGCTACTTTGACATAACTTTAAATGTATAGGGGAGGGGAGTAAATTAAAATTTTGGGGTTTTTTGATTTTTTCCTATAGTTTTATCATAGTTCCTATCAGTCTGCCAAAGCTCAACTCTCTAGCATTTCTGGAAGTGGGCGATGCTACTTTTATATAACTTTAAATGTATAGGGGAGGGGAGTAAATTAAAATTTTGGGGTTTTTTGATTTTTCCCAGGGGTTTGGTCATAATTTCTATCAGTCTGCCAAATTTCAGCTTTGTACCATGTCTGGAAGTACAGTAGAATATTGATGATCTATACATGAGTGAGTGAGTGGCAATTTCGACGTTTTTTGAAATTTCGTAACTACTTTACAACTTTATGGAATTCCATGAAACTTGGAGGGGTCGTTAACTCCATGGAGATCTACGACTGTGCAAAGTTTGAGATTCTTAGCTCATTCCGAAGTAGAGTTTTAGATAGGTCAAATATCGGCTGAAATGTTTCCAGAAAAGATGGTTACGGCGCGCGAACTTGGTTCAAGATTCAAAACAAATTGTTTTAAGGTAAAACAATTTATTCAAGAAAAGAACGTGTTTTCATTGTAGACAAAATCTTTTACCGTGCGTAAGCGTGATAGTTCTGTGCCTTTTTTTATAACTTTCTCTTCGGCTCGGTTGTTTGTTTACATTATGTAACTTGTAACTTGATTTATTTCTCATTTATGCACAAACTACTTATATTTTAGGAACCATTGGTCCCTGCAGCAAAGGCGAAATGTTCACAGTCATCCCGAACACAAGTACTGGTGGATGCGTCTGCAAACCAAACTACATTAGATTCAACAACAGCACAATATGTTATCGCCCTTATACACAAGGTCCATGCCAATCTGGAGAAATTTTAATTAATTCAACGACATGTGTACAACAACCGTGCCAAAGAGGGGAATTATTTTACCCCCTTGAAAAGAAATGCTACAAAATTGGGTCAAAAGGACCTTGTTCCAAAGGAAGTATTATCTCTTTTGACTTTAATACGAGACCATCGGTAGATGGCGTTTCGTACAACGGTGTTTGTATGTGTGAAAGAAAAGACTGTAGTGTGAGTGAAGAAAGTGTGTTACAATGTGATAAATCCAAAAACTTAATCGCTTATCAGAATAATTGTTACAAGCTCTATAGTCAAGGACCTTGTGAAAAAGGAGCGTGGTTAGCACCACAACGTCAAGGTAGAGAAGGCAGAGAACTGTTTGAAGATAGGGATCAAAGAATCGGAGTGTGTGAGTGTATCCCGGGACACGTTAGAAAAGTAAGAATGATTTTAGGAGGACACATCACCGAGTGTTTGTCTCCTGCATCTGTAGTAGCGGATTTTTTAAACATGAATTTTACTATTACTCATCAATAGGTGCAAAACTCGTAAAGGATTATATTTTAGAAAAGAAACGTTACAAAACTGGATCGAAACGACCATGTTCCAAAGAAAGTAAAATCTCTTGTGATTTTAAGATGGGACCCTCAGTACTAGTCACGTTTCATATAACGGCGTTTGAATGTGTGAAAGAAAATGTTGCAGTAGTGTAAATGAAGAAAGTGAGTTGCAATGTGATAAATCTAAAAACTTAATCGCTTATAAGAATAAATGTTACAAGCTGTATAGTCAAGGACCTTGTGAAAAGGGAGCATGGTTAGCACCGCAACGTCAAGGTAGAGAAGGCAGGGAATTGTTAGAAGATAGGGATCAAAGAATAGGAGTGTGTGAGTGTATCCCGGGACACGTTAGAAAAGTAAGAATGATTTTGGGAGGACACATCACCGAGTGTTTGTCTCCTGCATCTGTAGTAGCGGACTTTTTAAATATGAATTTTATTATTACTCATCAATAGGTGCAAAACTCGTAAAGGATTATATTTTAGAAAAGAAATGTTACAAAACTGGGTCTAAAAGACCATGTTCCAAAGGAAGTAAAATCACTTTTGATTTTAAAATGGGAGCCTCAGTACTAGTCACGTTTCATATAACAGCGTTTGAATGTGTGAAAGAAAAGATTGTAGTAGTGTAAATGAAGAAAGTGAGTTGCAATGTGATCAATCTAAAAACTTAATCGCTTATCAGAATAATTGTTACAAGCTCTATAGTCAAGGACCTTGTGAAAAAGGAGCGTGGTTAGCACCACAACGTCAAGGTAGAGAAGGCAGAGAACTGTTTGAAGATAGGGATCAAAGAATCGGAGTGTGTGAGTGTATCCCGGGACACGTTAGAAAAGTAAGAATGATTTTAGGAGGACACATCACCGAGTGTTTGTCTCCTGCATCTGTAGTAGCGGATTTTTTAAACATGAATTTTACTATTACTCATCAATAGGTGCAAAACTCGTAAAGGATTATATTTTAGAAAAGAAACGTTACAAAACTGGATCGAAACGACCATGTTCCAAAGAAAGTAAAATCTCTTGTGATTTTAAGATGGGACCCTCAGTACTAGTCACGTTTCATATAACGGCGTTTGAATGTGTGAAAGAAAATGTTGCAGTAGTGTAAATGAAGAAAGTGAGTTGCAATGTGATAAATCTAAAAACTTAATCGCTTATAAGAATAAATGTTACAAGCTGTATAGTCAAGGACCTTGTGAAAAGGGAGCATGGTTAGCACCGCAACGTCAAGGTAGAGAAGGCAGGGAATTGTTAGAAGATAGGGATCAAAGAATAGGAGTGTGTGAGTGTATCCCGGGACACGTTAGAAAAGTAAGAATGATTTTGGGAGGACACATCACCGAGTGTTTGTCTCCTGCATCTGTAGTAGCGGACTTTTTAAATATGAATTTTATTATTACTCATCAATAGGTGCAAAACTCGTAAAGGATTATATTTTAGAAAAGAAATGTTACAAAACTGGGTCTAAAAGACCATGTTCCAAAGGAAGTAAAATCACTTTTGATTTTAAAATGGGAGCCTCAGTACTAGTCACGTTTCATATAACAGCGTTTGAATGTGTGAAAGAAAAGATTGTAGTAGTGTAAATGAAGAAAGTGAGTTGCAATGTGATCAATCTAAAAACTTAATCGCTTATCAGAATAATTGTTACAAGCTCTATAGTCAAGGACCTTGTGAAAAGGGAGCATGGTTAGCACCACAACGTCAAGGTAGAGGAGGCAGAGAACTGTTAGAAGATAGAGATCAAAGAATCGGAGTGTGTGAGTGTATTCCGGGACACGTCAGAAAAGTAAGAATGATTTTGGGAGGACACATCACCGAGTGTTTGTCTCCTGCATCTGTAATAGCGGACTTTTTAAACATGAATTTTACTATTACTCATCAATAGGTGCAAAACTCGTAAAGGATTATATTTTAGAAAAGAAATGTTACAAAACTGGGTCTAAAAGACCATGTTCCAAAGGAAGTAAAATCTCTTTTGATTTTAAAATGGGAGCCTCAGTACTAGTCACGTTTCATATAACGGCGTTTAAATGTGTGAAAGAAAAGGTTGTAGTAGTGTAAATGAAGAAAGTGAGTTGCAATGTGATAAATTTAAAAACCTAATCGCTTATCAAAATAAATGTTACAAGCTGTATAGTCAAGGCCCTTGTGAAAAGGGAGCATAATTAGCACCGCAACGTCAAGGTAGAGAAGGCAGGGAATTGTTAGAAGATAGGGATCAAAGAATCGGAGTGTGTGAGTGTATACCTGGACATGTTAGAAAAGTAAGAATGATTTTGGGAGGACACATCACCGAGTGTTTGTCTCCTGTATCTGTAGTAGCGGACTTTTTAAACATGAATTTTACTATTACTCATCAATAGGTGCAAAACTCGTAAAGGATTATATTTTAGAAAAGAAATGTTACAAAACTGGGTCGAAAAGACCATGTTCCAAAGGAAGTAAAATCTCTTTTGATTTTAAGATGGGAGCCTCAGTACTAGTCACGTTTCATATAACGGCGTTTGAATGTGTGAAAGAAAAGATTGTAGTAGTGTAAATGAAGAAAGTGAGTTGCAATGTGATAAATCTAAAAACGTAATCGCTTATCAAAATAAATGTTACAAGCTTGTATAGTCAAGGACCTTGTGAAAAGGGAGCATGGCTAGCACCGCAACGTCAAGGTAGAGAAGGCAGGGAATTGTTAGAAGATAGGGAACAAAGAATCGGAGTGTGTGAGTGTATCCCGGGACACGTTAGAAAAGTTAGAATGATTTTGAGAGGATATATCATCGAGTGTTTGTCTCCTGCATCTGTATTAGCGGACTTTTTAAATATGAATTTTACTATTACTCATCAATAGGTGCAAAACTCGTAAAAGATTATATTTTAGAAAAAAAATGTTACAAAACTGGGTCTAAAAGACCATGTTCCAAAGGAAGTAAAATCTCTTTTGATTTTAATATGGGACCCTCAGTACTAGTCACGTTTCATATAACGGCGTTTGAATGTGTGAAAGAAAAGATTGTAGTAGTGTAAATGAAGAAAGTGAGTTGCAATGTGATAAATCTAAAAACTTAATCGCTTATAAGAATAAATGTTACAAGCTTGTATAGTCAAGGACCTTGTGAAAAGGGAGCATAATTAGCACCGCAACGTCAAGGTAGAGAAGGCAGAGAACTGTTAGAAGATAGAGATTAAAGAATCGGAGTATGTGAGTGTATACCTGGACATGTTAGAAAAGTAAGAATGATTTTAGGAGGACACATCACCGAGTGTTTGTCGCCTGCATCTGTAGTAGCGGATTTTTTAAACATGAATTTTACTATTACTCATCAATAGGTGCAAAACTCGTAAAGGATTATATTTTAGAAAATAAATGTTACAAAACTGGGTCTAAAAGACCATCTTCCAAAGGAAGTAAAATCACTTTTGACTTTAAGATGGGAGCCTCAGTACTAGTCACGTTTCATATAACGGCGTTTGAATGTGTGAAATAAAAGATTGTAGTAGTGTAAATGAAGAAAGTGAGTTGCAATGTGATCAATCTAAAAACTTAATCGCTTATCAGAATAATTGTTACAAGCTCTATAGTCAAGGACCTTGTGAAAAGGGAGCATGGTTAGCACCACAACGTCAAGGTAGAGGAGGCAGAGAACTGTTAGAAGATAGAGATCAAAGAATCGGAGTGTGAGAGTGTATACCGGGACACGTTAGAAAAGTCAGAATGATCTTGGGAGGACACATCACCGAGTGTTTGTCTCCTGCATCTGTAGTAGCGGACTTTTTAAACATGAATTTTACTATTACTCATCAATAGGTGCAAAACTCGTAAAGAATTATATTTTAGAAAAGAAATGTTACAAAACTGGGTCTAAAAGACCATGTTCCAAAGGAAGTAAAATCACTTTTGATTTTAAAATGGGAGCCTCAGTACTAGTCACGTTTCATATAACAGCGTTTGAATGTGTGAAAGAAAAGATTGTAGTAGTGTAAATGAAGAAAGTGAGTTGCAATGTGATCAATCTAAAAACTTAATCGCTTATCAGAATAATTGTTACAAGCTCTATAGTCAAGGACCTTGTGAAAAGGGAGCATGGTTAGCACCACAACGTCAAGGTAGAGGAGGCAGAGAACTGTTAGAAGATAGAGATCAAAGAATCGGAGTGTGAGAGTGTATACCGGGACACGTTAGAAAAGTCAGAATGATCTTGGGAGGACACATCACCGAGTGTTTGTCTCCTGCATCTGTAGTAGCGGACTTTTTAAACATGAATTTTACTATTACTCATCAATAGGTGCAAAACTCGTAAAGGATTATATTTTAGAAAAGAAATGTTACAAAACTGGGTGTAAAAGACCATGTTCCAAAGGAAGTAAAATCTCTTTTGATTTTAAGATGGGACCCTCAGTACCAGTCACGTTTCATATAACGGCGTTTGAATGTGTGAAAGAAAAGATTGTAGTAGTGTAAATGAAGAAAGTGAGTTGTAATGTGATAAATTTAAAAACGTAATCGCTTATCAAAATAAATGTTAAAAGCTTGTATAGCCAAGGACCTTGTGAAAAGGGAGCATGGTTAGCACCGCAACGTCAAGGTAGAGAAGGCAGAAAACTGTTTGAAGTTAGGGATCAAAGAATCGGAGTGTGTGAGTGTATCCCGGGACACGTCAGAAAAGTAAGAATGATTTTGGGAGGACACATCACCGAATGTTTGTCTCCTGCATCTCTAGTAGCGGACTTTTTAAACATGAATTTTACTATTACTCATCAATAGGTGCAAAACTCGTAAAGGATTATATTTTAGAAAAGAAATGTTACAAAACTGGGTCTAAAAGACCATGTTCCAAAGAAAGTAAAATCACTTTTGACTTTAAGATGGGACCCTCAGTACTACTCACGTTTCATATAACGGCGTTTGAATGTGTGAAAGAAAAGATTGTAGTAGTGTAAATGAAGAAAGTGAGTTGCAATGTGATAAATTTAAAAACCTAATCGCTTATCAAAATCAAATAAAATGTTTATTAGTTTGATTTTGTTAATATTAAAATTATAGAGCAGTTTAAAAGATTTTGAAATTCTTTGAAGTTTGAAGAATACTCTTCCATTAACTATACCTGCCAAGTTCAGTGTTCATTGTCTTACACCGGCAACTACGAAGACAGATGTTGTTCTGTTATTAATAAATTTTAATGATTTAAATGATTTTCACTTGATTTCTAACCACATGAAAAAAGAAAGTTTCAAAAATCTAACCGAACCGAACCAAACCAAACTGAAGCAATAATTGAAAAAAAAAACTTACCTGAGTTCCTACCCGGGATCCTAGAGGATGTGAATCCGAACCGAACCAATCCTAACCAAACTAAACTACAACACTATTCACTCCCTCTAGGATCCCTGGAAAGAAGTCAGGGAAGTTTTTTTTTTAATTGTTGGTTCAGTTTGCTTTGGTTCGGTTCGGTTTGGTTCAATTCGGTTCGTTTCGGTTCTGATTCACATCCTCTAGGATCCCGGGTAGGAAGTTGGGAAAGTTTTTTTTTTGAAAAAAATTATTGCTTCAGTTTGCTCTGGTTCGGTTCGGTTAAATTTGATTGATTAGCTTTCGTTATGTCAGCGTTTTAATCTGACAGTTGAATACGCTTTTGTAATAGTTTATTGAGCGATGTTCTCTTACAGATCCGTGCTCATTTCAAGATCAAAACTGTTAAAATCAACACGTATTTGAACCCAAATATATTGTAACATTTCCGTGTCTATTTCAAAACAGCGCCGACGTGAAATGAGCACGAAAACGTAAATACGATCCCGGGACACGTCAGAAAAGTAAGAATGATTTTGAGAGGACATATCACCGAGTGTTTCTCTCCTACATCTATAGTTAGCAGTAGTATTCAGCAATAATTGTAAAACACGGTTTATTGATACTAGTCATATGCAAATTACTTTTGTTTTTGGATTAAACGTGAGAAATCATAGTTAGAAAGTGTTGAAGCACATTCAGGAGAATTGATTTTACTTTCTTAAAAAAACTACCACTAATATATTCATGTTTAAAAACGAGTGAAAAAAATAAAACCAAATTTATTTAAACAACTGATTTGACACTTTAGTATTGTATAAAATAGACGCTTTTTGAAACAATATTTTAAGTCATTAAAATATATCACTTTTTATATTTTTTTTAACCTTGTTTTAGTGTAAAATTATTATTTAACTGTTTAATTGAAAAAATCTTGTAAATTATTGATACTATAAAATGTATAATTTGTAAATATGAACATATGTATTTATTTTTAACGTGACTGTGATGAATTTTAAATAAATTATTTAAGTAAACAATTTATGTTTATAAATATATTAAGTATTTACATATTAATTTACTTGTTTTTTTTTGGCGACCAAAATAAACTTATCCCTCTTCCGCTTCATTCGCCTAACTTCAAAAATCCTATATATCTTGAAAACAGAAAATATTAAATTCTTAGTTTGGCCTTCACTATCACTCATTAAATACTCTGCCAATATATGGGCCCCTAAGCTCACACTAGGTACTATAGTTACAGTGTACGTACCTGTGAGCTAATATAACTAAAAACTGTAATATATAATTTGACTTTTTGTCCTGATTATTTAAATAAAACGCCTCAACAAAGATTTAATTTATTAAAAGCAAAACGATGGTGCGTAAACTGTACCTCTAATTGTCATAAAACCTTCCAATGCAAAAGCACTTTTAATTGTCGATTTTGCCAAAAAAGGCATCATAGCTCAGTTCATTTTGACTTGCGCCATGTAAACGAATCCTCGTCTCAACGGCAAGAAAATAATAATGCAGATTTGCCTGTAAATAGCCAACAAATTAACGCGTTTCGGCAGGAAAGAAATTAAATTAGCAACTCATCCTCTTCGCAAACTCACAATCAAGGTGCTTGCTACTCTACTCAAAGTTACAGTAACTCTAGTACTTTGCTTTCTACCGCTCTTTTTCAAAAATAAAAGAAAAATAAAGAGGTTTTTTATGGAAACCGAACATATTGCCGGCCGAAAATGCTATGCATTTTCTAAAGTATCAAGTGGCAAAGGACATAGCTTTGAGATTGGTCTCTTTAACACCGAGTCCCTTGTGTTGACATTAGCAACTCGATTTACACCGTCTTTACCCGGAAAAATTTCAATTATTCTACCGAGCTGCCATTGTAGCGAGGATATTGTTAATAAATATATGTTAAAATTTCGCAGTTCTCTCTTATAAGCGGACACCTCCAATAAGCGGACAAAATCGACGAAACCGTGAGTGTCCGCATATAGGAGCTTTCACTGTAATAGCTGACCTTTGTAAATTTCGTAGAAAATGTGAAAAGTAAACAAAAAATACTAACCGTAAAATCCATAGCAAGCTGAAAAAAACTGTAAAAAGGTCCAAATTAAATAATAAATTTGGATACGTAACAAAATTTGTTGTAAAAAAACTCACCTCAACTTTCTGCGTAACTCCTTTAGCTCAGCCTCCAACCTGTCCGTCATGCCTCCTTTCGATCTTAACTGCTCCTCCAACAGGGCTATTTTTTCGGTTTTTTCGTCTAATTGATTCTAAATAAATATATACAAAGGTGAGTATAGTTCAAATTATACCTATTTGTAATGAAGTCATTTTTGTTTATCTTTGTTTAGTACTTTTAAGTAACCTTCAAAAAAAGAAAGTCCTGTTTGGGAAAAATTCCGATCAGGTGATAATTTCTCTCTTTGTAGAAAGTTATTTTCTTTTTGATCACCTGATCATTTTGTTAAAATCATGCGGGTTTTTTGCTCACGCTGGGAGTTTGAAGCGCCACCCTGTGTGTGACAAGGGAATGAAGAAACCACTTCCGCCAAAA
The DNA here is from genome assembly GCA_963576565.1 of Aspidapion aeneum. NCBI lineage: Eukaryota > Metazoa > Arthropoda > Insecta > Coleoptera > Brentidae > Aspidapion > Aspidapion aeneum. Next base: position 203,403 of record OY755039.1, on the reverse strand, counting down.
AACTAAAAGAAGTCACACGTGTTTTCGGGTTGAAGACCGAAATTCCAGTCACAAGGAGGGGCGGTGCCGCCAGTGAAATTTTGGGACTGCTGCAGTATATGTATGGTATCGTGGTATGTATTAGGTTGTTTTATCTTATTGGGGAAATATCATTGCTAAAAAGTTAGTTTATTGAACCACCAAAAATGTTAATACCTACTTGATTAAGAGTCCATAGAAAGGAGAATTTTTGCGCAGCGGAAGACATGCTTTTAAAACATCACAGGTAAACAGGTAGTACAGGAAGATCAATGTTGCAAACTCACAAAATTATATTTAATTTCTTTAAGGGAAGAAAAACTGGAATTTAACCTTAATCAAGGCCCACAAAAAAATACAGGCCACGACCCTGAAAAAATCAGCTGTTCTCTGGGGGCTGACTTTTACATTGGGTCTTATGGGAGGTCAGACGTTTTTTTATGATATTTTCAAAATGGCACTACAGATTTCCGCGAAATTTCAGTGAAATATTCTCAGAAACCATCCCGATATTCCACCCAAACTTTTTTAAGGATGCAAGATGATTAAAAGGTTAAAATCTTCAAAATTTAGCATTTCTTATTTTGAATTTAAATTACCCGCCATGTTCCGCATGCCAACTGTTATATTTGACATATATTTGACATTGTCATCTGTGTGTCACATTCGCTTCTGTTTTAAATTTAATTTTAGTGTGAGCTAATGAAGCGGCTCTGAAAAATTAAGGATTACTATACATTTTAAAAAAATTGTTCAGCAAGAATATAGTAAGAACAATCTCAAAATCGGCTTTATTTTTTAAAAAATCAAATCTTCGTGAACCGTCATTCCAACTTCAATATTTTAATGACAATCAGCTGTGTCGTAACGTGACCATCAAAAAAAAATCAGCCCCGGATGTGACGTCAACAAAGTGGAGGATCGTGGCCCGTCGATTTTGATAGCCCTGCCTTAATTAAAGGGTAACCAAACAGAAATTCGAGTTTTGATTGAAGTTAGGTTCAAGTCATCTGTTTTCCTTGTTTTCTTGTTAACCGGCTATTTCTGACCACCTGAGTGTCCTTTGCTTGCGGGCGCGTTTACAGATTATGCTTGGGGGGAATTTTTGGGGCAATCAGAACTTGACCAAAACTTAATTAATTTCGAAATATCGATCTTTTAATTGGGTGTTGGGGTTTAACTTCAGGCTAGGCGGAACTTTGACTTGTCAGAAGATATCTATACAATTGTAAAAAAATAGGTTGTATAACGTAATTTGTGAACGTGACGAACGTGAGATCAGTGACCTTATAATAGCTAACTTAATGTTTTATACGGGTATGCTCAAGAATGGACTTTATTTCGTCATTCTTGATTGTCTATCCTTATTTGTCTCAGTGTAAAGATGAGACAAACATGATTTCAGCCGGTGGATGGTATGATTTTTGAACGTGCAACCATTTACTCGATCCATCTATTATAATGTTGATGGCTACAGATAGTTGAAAATCTAACCTCAATATATATATGTCATCCTTCTTCAACTTGATATTTTGTCATTAAGTCTGTCTCTTTTTTTTGTTAAACATGTGGTTCAAAGCTAAAATGATGTGTCATTTTGATAGTTTTTATCTTCCGGTGGAAGGCTATAAATAGGGGTTTCCAGGCGAAATCTGTCCTTTTTTCCATAACTGGATTTTGTGGAGTCTCACAACCTGAAAAGAATCGTTGAAGTGGGAATCACATGCCCAAACCGAGCTGTCAAACCCAGATATCAAACCGAGCTTCCTGACCGGGTTATGGGACCCATATAGTGAGACTTTGAGAACAAGTAAGATTGTTCCTTTTATGGGTTTTTGTTAGGTTATGTTTAAAGATAAGGTTGCAACTAGAGTGAACCTTGTAAACCAAATATGCATATTCGGTAGGGTTGATAATTTAAGAGTGACATTTAGGTAGCGATTTCTTTTGATTTCTTCCGGACATCCTGTTCCATTAGTTGAGATGTTTTTGTTTAATTTTCTTCCAATTTCTTATTATTAAAATGTTAAAATTTACAGATGACCTAGTTTTTATTTAAGAACCCACAATCACCGCTTGCCATACAAGGCAGATATTTATTAAGGTGACAACTAGCCTGTATTTATGCAATAAGGTATTTGGTTTATGCTCACCACTAATTCATCCTTTTCTCTGTCGAGTCTCGTCAATTGATTCTTCATGATTTGTACGTCGGAATTCAGTCTGGAAATCTCCTTTTCGTACGATGCCGATTCCCTTCCCGAATCTTTCACTTTCGATTGGTACGTTGCCAAATCGGTTTGAGCACGGATCACCTGATTTTGGGCGTCTGTCAAAGCGCGGTCCGTTTGTTCATGAAGCAGCCTATAAAAAACATTATAAGAATACTCTACTAATTTATGGGCACCTACGATCACACGACTGACCATTGGCGTAGCTAGCCTTGCTTTTCAGGGGGGGCCGTGGCTCCGGTCTATCTTGAACAAAAAGCAAACATAGGTTTTAAAGAGTCGTGCAAAGTGTGCAATGAATAAAAAAAAATACGCGCATTAAATGTTCTAATATTTTAATATAACAAAATTAATAATACATTTACCAACTTATTTATATTGTTACAAATTTAAGTTATTTAAATTTTATAGTTAGAATTTATTTAGGTTTAGTATAGTATTAGGTTGACGTATTTCATGCTTGTATTCTTAATCTAGGTTTTAGTTGCGTTATCTGTGACTGACTGACTGATGCACGACGTCCGGCCTTATATATGAGGGGCTGCCTACAATTCGAGAATTTTCCATCTATGTTCGATTCCGAATCATTTCGCCCTTTTCTGGAGCCGGACCGTTCACATACCAGTTCGTCACAGATAACGCAACTATAGTGGTCGTGAGATATTAACACGAAGTTAATAGACCGATTATAGTAGTGAATTATTAGCAAGTTATTAGTAAGTTTAAGTGCGTGTTTTTGTACATAATTTGTCGAAATAAATTGACGTATCGTTTTCAACAATTGCGAGTTTTAATTTGTCGTTGTGAACCCGTAACAATTGGTGTCAGAAGTGGGATTAAAAGAAATAAATAGTACAAAGACTATCCTTACACAGTACCACCGGCTAGGACAATTAAAAAGAAGAACAGTAAGTGATTTTGCCAGAATATTCGGAACTGAATAGTGCAAAGACTACCCTTACATATTACCACCGGATAGGACAATTGGACAGAAAAACAGTAAGTGATTTTTCCAGAATATTCTAAGAAGTTCGATATTGTTTTATTCAAAAACTAAAAGAGATATTTAAGAACCGACTTCGACATTAACTTTACAGTCCAAAAATTGATAATTAGAGAGATTTTCTAGAATATTCTATAACATTCTACGACGTTCTATTCAAAAACTATAAGAGATATACAAATACCGACTTCGACATTAGATTAGTAATTTTAAAAGTAAGAATCAGAAAGAATTTCTAGAACATTCCATCACTTTCTACGACGCTCTATTCGAAAACCAGAAGAAATATCCAAAAAGAGACTTCGACATTAGCTTAGTAATTTCAAAAGTAAGAACTAAAAAAGAATTTCTAGAAGATTCCATAACATTCTACGACGTTCTATTCAAAAACTAGAAGAGATATACAAATACCGACTTCGACAGTAGCTTAGTTATTTTAAAAGTTAGAATTAGAAATTATTTCTAGAATATTCCATAACATTCTACGACGGTCTATTCGAGAACCAAAAGAGATAATCAAAAAGTGACTTCTACATTTGCCTAGTAGCAGAAAGAGTAGCATTTACCAGTATATTCCAGAACATTCCATTAGGTTCTATTTAAGAATTGGAAGAGATATTGAAAAACCGACTTTGACATTCGCTTTATAGCCCTAAAATAGACGTTTTAAGTGATTTATCAGGAAGTTGATGCTTACTAGACAAGGATCGGCAAAGATGGAAGATCTAACTAAAATGATACAGGCTCTAGCAGCTCAAATGGCTCAAAATCAGGGCGATATGAAACAGACCATGGAACAAAACCAGAATGACATGAGTCAGTCACAGATAACGTACTGTAGTGGTCGTGAGATATTAACACGAAGTTAATAGACCGATTATAGTAGTGAATTATTAGCAAGTTATTACTAAGTTTAAGTGCGTGTTTTTGTACATAATTTGTCGAAATAAATTGACGTATCATTTTCAACAATTGCGAGTTTTAATTTGTCGTTGTGAACCCGTAACAATATGTATACACAGGAAGTATGTAATTCAGCAATTCTACAAAGAAAGTTTTCTACGTCGCTGACTGAAAGCGTCTACCACACTGTCTAAGTCGACCTCAACATCTTTTTCTATGAATAACAATGACAAACCTAAGTGTCTCTCTTGAGTCATAGTTGTTCTAAGCCAATTAAAAACTCTCCTCATGGCAGAGAAAGACCTCTCGCAAGTTGCACTTGAAATTGGAAGAATACTCGCAACTTTAAAAAGTTGGTAGAGGTTTGGATAGGTGTTTTCTGCTATATGTTGTTTGATACAATCATGACCAACAGCTTGATTTAACCGAAAAATACAATTCTTTAAAACGGTCATTTCTGCTCTTAGAGCAGAAATATTAATATTAAAAATTTCCCGGTATTGCTCGACGAATTTATTTATTAACGACGTGGGAAAACTTAATATGAAAATGGTTATGAAATTGTCACCAAAATCGGAAAATTTCCATAAGACACTAAACGCTAACCTCAAAAAAACTAAAAAGATTATTATATTTATTTTAGAAAAACAGTTTAAAAAGGTCTTTTATAACCTTACGACATCTACAACCCGATTTCGGAAACAGAGGGGCAAAGGTCGCTGTCTTTATTAAATGCGAAATTTAACTTACACTTCTATAATATTTTACAAGATGTCGCCAATATGTATGAAATATTCAATATGCATAATTACGTTTAAATTTAAAAAATATTTTCGGGAAATTGCATAAGTGCAGAAAAGTTACCGATAATTTAAAGAGAAAAAGCCTAATTCCGCAAGACAAGGGCTTTTTCCTGAAATGTAAACATTATCTGAATGATTTTAAATTTTAATGCACCTATTTTATTTGAATATTTCCCGAATAATAATAGAAAAGTATGTATTTTCAGCGTTATGTTCTTTTACTAGTAGTCGGTAGGGGAGGCCTAAAATATCTTAGGGGGGGGCTGAGGGACATCAGGGGGGGGTCAGACCCCCCTGCCCCCCCTAGCTACGCCAATGCACGACTCTACCCTCACTTTGTTTTTGGCTTACTTTCGGTGGATTTAGATAGAGAGATAGAGGGAAAATTAGGCACATATTTTGACTTTTCCATAAACATCCGTGTAAATAAAACGGTGGCAACAGCGCGCAGCAAATTCTGTAGCGACCCTTTCACGCACCTTCCACATATGAACTTAGTGCCTCTTTGTTAATTTTGTCGTGAAACACAAAGAAAGAAAGTAAACTTAGGTGACCTCAGAAAGAAAACGAATAAGAATAACAAATCTGAAATAAATTTGGCGATATTTGTTCGTGCAACTTTAATTTTAAATTCAAATTTTGCGCCAAATTCCCGTATTCGGAAAACCCACACAATTTCAATTTGATTGGCACAACCAAAAACGCCAGCGCCATCTACGAAAAATGAATCTACGCAAAAAGGCGTAACCAAAAAAAGATTCGTCTGTCGTATTCTATCGAGATCACCACGCAGCATGGTGATAAATTCTATTAACCAAAAAATCCAAGAACATTCTTAGAAAATCAAACTAAACCATTACACAAACAAGTGATTCTAGTGTGGATCGACTGCAACGACTGGGCCAGCGAGAGGAGCTCCTCTGGACAACGGAAACAACTAAAAAGGTGAGTGCCAATCCTCTATATTGTCTTTGTGTGGCTCGGAAAAATTAATATTTTTACATCGTCCTTTTCAGGATTTTTGCACCCAGATTTTATAAAACGACCAGCGCACTTACAGTTCCGCGGCTCTACCTCAAACCTCAAAACATCAACAATATTTAACGTCAGCTTCTATTGTCGTGCTGTAAATATATTTGCAATTTTTAAATTAAAAATTTGCAACGAATTAGGCGTTTTTGCTAACAAAAAAATATTATATCGTGAAGCTACATCTAACAAAAAGTGGTAAATTGCCTTTTAAACGAGAAAGCTTATTTTGAATTCAAATTACCCGCCATGTACCATATGCCAACTGTTATATTTGACATGTATTTGACTTTGTCATCTGTGTTTATCAAATTCGCTTCAGCTTTAAATTTATTTTTGTGTGAGCTAATGAAAACATTATCAGAATACTCTACTAATTTATGGGCACCTACGATCACACCACTCTACCCTCACTTTGTTTTTGGCTTATTTTCGGTGGATTTAACGAGCTAGAGGGAAAATTAGGCACATATTTTGACATTTCCATAAACATCCGTGTAAATATAACGGTGGCAACAGCGCGCAGCAAATTCTGTAGCGACCCTTTCACGCACCTTCCATATATGAACTTAGTGCCTCTTTGTTAATTTTGCCGTGAAACACAAAGAAAGAAAGTAAACTTAGCTGACCTCAGAAAAAAAACGAATAGGATTAACAAATCTGAAATAAATTTGGCGATATTTTTTCGTGCAACTTTAATTTTAAATTCAAATTTTGCGACAAATTCCCGTATTCGGAAAACCCACACAATTTCAATTTGATTGGCACAAGCCAAACGCCAGCGCCATCTACGAAAAATGAATCTGCGGAAAAAGGCGTAACCAAAAAAAGATTCGTCTGTCGTATTCTATCGAGATCACCACGCAGCATGGTGATAAATTCTATTAACCAAAAAATCCAATAACATTCTTAGAAAATCAAACTAAACCATTACACAAACAAGTGATTCTAGTGTGGATCGACTGCAACGACTGGGCCAGCGAGAGGAGCTCCTCTGGACGACGGAAACAACTAAAAAGGTGAGTGCCAATCCTCTATATTGTCTTTGTGTGGCTCGGAAAAATTAATATTTTTACATCGTCCTTTTAAGGATTTTTGCACCCAGATTTTATAAAACGAGCAGCGCGCTTAAAGTCCCGCGGCTCTACCTCAAACCTCAAAACATCAACAATATTTGACGTCAGCTTCTATTGTCGTGCTGTAAATATATTTGCAATTTTTAAATTAAAAATTTGCAACGAATTAGGCGTTTTTGCTAACAAAAAAATATTATATCGTGAAGCTACATCTAACAAAAAGTGGTAAATTGCCTTTGAAACGAGAAAGCTTATTTTGAATTCAAATTACCCGCCATGTACCGCATGCCAACTGTTTACATGTATTTGACTTTGTCATCTGTGTTTATCACATTCGCTTCAGCTTTAAATTTATTTTTGTGTGAGCTAATGAAAACATTATCAGAATACTCTACTAATTTATGGGCACCTACGATCACACCACTCTACCCTCACTTTGTTTTTGGCTTATTTTCGGTGGATTTAACGAGCTAGAGGGAAAATTAGGCACATATTTTGACATTTCCATAAACATCCGTGTAAATATAACGGTGGCAACAGCGCGCAGCAAATTCTGTAGCGACCCTTTCACGCACCTTCCATATATGAACTTAGTGCCTCTTTTTTAATTTTGTCGTGAAACACAAAGAAAGAAAGTAAACTTAGCTGACCTCAGAAAAAAAACGAATAGGATTAACAAATCTGAAATAAATTTGGCGATATTTTTTCGTGCAACTTTAATTTTAAATTCAAATTTTGCGACAAATTCCCGTATTCGGAAAACCCACACAATTTCAATTTGATTGGCACAAGCCAAACGCCAGCGCCATCTACGAAAAATGAATCTGCGGAAAAAGGCGTAACCAAAAAAAGATTCGTCTGTCGTATTCTATCGAGATCACCACGCAGCATGGTGATAAATTCTATTAACCAAAAAATCCAATAACATTCTTAGAAAATCAAACTAAACCATTACACAAACAAGTGATTCTAGTGTGGATCGACTGCAACGACTGGGCCAGCGAGAGGAGCTCCTCTGGACGACGGAAACAACTAAAAAGGTGAGTGCCAATCCTCTATATTGTCTTTGTGTGGCTCGGAAAAATTAATATTTTTACATCGTCCTTTTAAGGATTTTTGCACCCAGATTTTATAAAACGACCAGCGCGCTTACAGTCCCGCGGCTCTACCTCAAACCTCAAAACATCAACAATATTTGACGTCAGCTTCTATTGTCGTGCTGTAAATATATTTGCAATTTTTAAATTAAAAATTTGCAACGAATTACGCGTTTTTGCTAAAAAAAAAATATTATATCGTGAAGCTACATCTAACAAAAAGTGGTAAATTGCCTTTGAAACGAGAAAGCTTATTTTGAATTCAAATTACCCGTCATGTACCGCATGCCAACTGTTATATTTGACATGTATTTGACTTTGTCATCTGTGTTTATCAAATTCGCTTCAGCTTTAAATTTATTTTTGTGTGAGCTAATGAAAACATTATAAGAATACTCTGCTAATTTATGGGCACCTACGATCACACGACTCTACCCTCACTTTGTTTTTGGCTTATTTTCGATGGATTTAACGAGCTAGAGGGAAAATTAGGCACATATTTTGACTTTTCCATAAACATCCGTGTAAATATAACGGTGGCAACAGCGCGCAGCAAATTCCGTAGCGACCCTTTCACGCACCTTCCACATGAACTTAGTGCCTCTTTGTTAATTTTGCCGTGAAACACAAAGAAAGAAAGTAAACTTAGCTGACGTCAGAAAGAAAACGAATAGGAATAACAAATCTGAAATAAATTTGGCGATATTTGTTCGTGCAACTTTAATTTTAAATTCAAATTTTGCGCCAAATTCCCGTATTCGGAAAACCCACACAATTTCAATTTGATTGGCACAAGCAAAACGCCAGCGCCATCTACGAAAAATGAATCTGCGGAAAAAGGCGTAACCAAAAAAAGATTCGTCTGTCGTATTCTATCGAGATCACCACGCAGCATGGCGATAAATTCTATTAACCAAAAAATCCAATAACATTCTTAGAAAATCAAACTAAACCATTACACAAACAAGTGATTCTAGTGTGGATCGACTGCAACGACTGGGCCAGCGAGAGGAGCTCCTCTGGACGACGGAAACAACTAAAAAGGTGAGTGCCAATCCTCTATATTGTCTTTGTGTGGCTTGGAAAAATTAATATTTTTTCATCGTCCTTTTCAGGATTTTTGCACCCAGATTTTATAAAACGATCAGCGCGCTTACAGTCCCGCGGCTCTACCTCAAACCTCACAACATCAACAATATTTAACGTCAGCTTCTATTGTCGTGCTGTAAATATATTTGCAATTTTTAAATTAAAAATTTGCAACGAATTAGGCGTTTTTGCTAAAAAAAAAATATTATATCGTGAAGCTACATCTAAAAAAAATGGTAAATTGCCTTTTAAACGAGAAAGCTTATTTTGAATTCAAATTAACTGTTATATTTGACATGTATTTGACTTTGACATCAGTGTTTATCAAATTCGCTTCAGCTTTAAACTTATTTTTTGTGTGAGCTAATAAAAAAAATTAAGGATTAATATACATTTTAAAAAAAATTGTTCTGCAAAAATATAGTAAAAACAATCTCAAAACCGGCTTTATTTTAAAACAAATCAAATATTCATGAACCGTCATTCCAACTTCAATGTTTTAAAGACAATCAGCTGTTTTGTGACGTAACCATCAAAAAAAAATCAGCCCTCGATGTGACGTCAACAAAGTAGAGGATCATATACCAGCATATACTCACTTGAGTTGGTTATAATTCGCTTTTTGATGATTAAGGTCACTTTGCGTAGCTCGGAGTTGCTCTTTTAAATTTTTAAAGTCTTCTTCTATCTGAGTGAGGTTTGATCTTTGAGTCACCTCGGTTCTAACCAGATCGCGTCTTTCATCCTCCAATTTCCTGATGTGCGATTCCATGTCTTGAAACGCTTTCTTCATTCTTTCTTCATTGAACGTGGTTGATTCATTTATTGCCTAAATTCATTATTATACAAGGTGTTTTAAAATTCAATAACATACTTTTTGTGTTGCATTCCTTAAGTGATTTCAGTCAAAAAGTTTATATATAAATAGGAAATATGTTTATATCATGTCCAAGTCATAAAAGTGTAACTGCGTATGGCAATACTACAATTTGAGACTATTAGCTCACACATATACTATACTATAGTAGTGTGAGTTATGGTGATGCTAATTTTTTCGAGAAAAAAAAAAGTTGCTCCGATTTCAAAAATTTTTATATATCGTTGCGTTTCAGATGATTTTGAAACTTTTTTGTTGCGCCGTCTGTATATAACGACTAACGCGCATAACTCAAAAACTGTTTGCTCGATTTTAATGAAATTTCGTACTTAGGTCGAGATGAGGCTTGTGTTCCGTGGATTTTGTTCATTTTTAAATGGGACCATCTCGACCCAAGACCCAGCCTAAGTACCAAATTTCATTAAAATCGAGCAAGCAGTTTTTGAGTTATGCGCGTTAGTCGTTACATACAGACAGACGGCGCGACAAAAAAGTTTCAAAATCATCTGAAACGCAAAGATATATAAATTTTTTTGAAATCGGAGCAACTTTTTTTTTCTCGAAAAATAGTAGTGTGACCTAAATACAGTTAAACCAGTCGGTATCAAGTTCATAGACTTTAGTACTAGACCTTGATCTAAGTGCTAAGTTTAAAGATCATAGTAAATCCTGTTGAAAAAGTTTACATTCAAAAAATTAGAACTCATGTCAAAAATTTAATCAAAAATTGACATATGTCATTTTTAGCATCAGATTATGACGAGTTTTGAAAAACCCTACAACTTTGTCCATTAAAACTAATATTAATGAAGAAAGCTAAGCACTGAGTAAAATGTAAGTGATCACTCTGTAGATCACAATCAATTCCAAATGTTTGAAGCAATTATTATTGGCAGCTGCTACTTTCTGAAGATTAGATTTCCAATTATAATAGTGTATGTTAGCTCCCGCTAAATTTCGCGGTTGTTTATATATATTTTTAAAAACACACAATTGTATGAAACTTCAGCCCTTCAGCTACGTGGTGATATCATTAGATCCAATCAGGGGCCCCTTAGAACGTGGAGAAAGTGGCTGCAAACTGGTGAGTGCATTTGTCTCTGATTACCGTTGTGTTTTAATTTTTCTTCATAAAAATAAAACCACTCGTTAAATTTTAATTTCAGTTCTTTATCTCTATATATATATTTTTAAAAACACACAATTGTATGAAACTTCAGCCCTTCAGCTACGTGGTGATATCATTAGATCCAATCAGGGGCCCCTTAGAACGTGGAGAAAGTGGCTGCAAACTGGTGAGTGCATTTGTCTCTGATTACCGTTGTGTTTTAATTTTTCTTCATAACAATAAAACCACTCGTTAAATTTTAATTTCAGTTCTTTATCTCTATATATATATTTTTAAAAACACACAATTGTATGAAACTTCAGCCCTTCAGCTACGTGGTGACATCATTAGATCCAATCAGGGGCCCCTTAGAACGTGGAGAAAGTGGCTGCAAACTGGTGAGTGCATTTGTCTCTGATTACCGTTGTGTTTTAATTTTTCTTCATAAAAATAAAACCACTCGTTAAATTTTAATTTCAGTTCTTTATCTCTATATATATATTTTTAAAAACACACAATTGTATGAAACTTCAGCCCTTCAGCTACGTGGTGACATCATTAGATCCAATCAGGGGCCCCTTAGAACGTGGAGAAAGTGGCTGCAAACTGGTGAGTGCATTTGTCTCTGATTACCGTTGTGTTTTAATTTTTCTTCATAAAAATAAAACCACTCGTTAAATTTTAATTTCAGTTCTTTATCTCTATATATATATTTTTAAAAACACACAATTGTATGAAACTTCAGCCCTTCAGCTACGTGGTGACATCATTAGATCCAATCAGGGGCCCCTTAGAACGTGGAGAAAGTGGCTGCAAACTGGTGAGTGCATTTGTCTCTGATTACCGTTGTGTTTTAATTTTTCTTCATAACAATAAAACCACTCGTTAAATTTTAATTTCAGTTCTTTATCTCTATATATATATTTTTAAAAACACACAATTGTATGAAACTTCAGCCCTTCAGCTACGTGGTGACATCATTAGATCCAATCAGGGGCCCCTTAGAACGTGGAGAAAGTGGCTGCAAACTGGTGAGTGCATTTGTCTCTGATTACCGTTGTGTTTTAATTTTTCTTCATAAAAATAAAACCACTCGTTAAATTTTAATTTCAGTTCTTTATCTCTATATATATATTTTTAAAAACACACAATTGTATGAAACTTCAGCCCTTCAGCTACGTGGTGATATCATTAGATCCAATCAGGGGCCCCTTAGAACGTGGAGAAAGTGGCTGCAAACTGGTGAGTGCATTTGTCTCTGATTACCGTTGTGTTTTAATTTTTCTTCATAACAATAAAACCACTCGTTAAATTTTAATTTCAGTTCTTTATCTCTATATATATATTTTTAAAAACACACAATTGTATGAAACTTCAGCCCTTCAGCTACGTGGTGATATCATTAGATCCAATCAGGGGCCCCTTAGAACGTGGAGAAAGTGGCTGCAAACTGGTGAGTGCATTTGTCTCTGATTACCGTTGTGTTTTAATTTTTCTTCATAACAATAAAACCACTCGTTAAATTTTAATTTCAGTTCTTTATCTCTATATATATATTTTTAAAAACACACAATTGTATGAAACTTCAGCCCTTCAGCTACGTGGTGACATCATTAGATCCAATCAGGGGCCCCTTAGAACGTGGAGAAAGTGGCTGCAAACTGGTGAGTGCATTTGTCTCTGATTACCGTTGTGTTTTAATTTTTCTTCATAAAAATAAAACCACTCGTTAAATTTTAATTTCAGTTCTTTTTCCTAATTTAATGTGCAAAGAATATATTTATAGTATAAATTAATTTGAACAACTTTGTCATCAATTCGTATTTTTTGGCGAACAATGAGGTACTACTTACTTGCAATTTATTTTTGAGTGATTCATTTTCTAATTGGATATGCTTTAAATCGGTTCTTACTATTTCTAGCTCCCTCTCTTTTCTCTTGCAGAGTGCCTGTCAAAAAATACAAGTGAACATAAACTCTATACCATAATTTTCCCAACTAACATTTAGAGTAGCAGCTACATGTTCTAAAGGCTTTGTTACTTTCTTATAGTAGAAATGTGGTGATCCCAACCAAAATTTGTTACTTTTTAGTTCTAACTACTATTTACTATCAGGAAATAGTAGATGTTTCGTAAAAACGACCCTCTAAACTACTTCTTAGGATTGTTTCTTGATAGTCGATTCTGATAGTCTTCTCTACCACAATAGGACGTTGCTAAAGTTTTACTTTCTTTTTAGTCGTTATTTCGTAGTCGCCATGACTTTTATATCCTACTTATTTACCACTAGAAAGTTAAGCTTCATTGGAGTCCCAAACAAGTGTATCCGACAACTACATTATAACTTTAATTTTTACCACAAAAGTTTGTGTCATCATAGTGACATCTGATGTAACAATGTAGACAAAATAACTTTGTGGATCAACTTTAAAGCCGCAACTACTTTCAAGTAACCTTTTCGACTATCAGGGAATATAGTTTGGGACGCCATGTTTTTATGTAAGAAAGAAAATTTAATATTTTTGTTGTCGTTTTATGAGCTCATATTAAAGAGCTATACTATTTTAGAAACAAATTAGTTGAAGCTTACCAAAAATGCTCTTTTTAAGCACCATTTGTTGGAGTTAACTGTCGATTATGAAAACATAACCTCCAAAATCACAACACAAAAATTCCATCAGCTACCAGAAAACGGCTCAATTTTACGGGCGCACCGGTTTTTTGCAATATATATAATGCATGTTATACAAAAAACTTTGCGTCGCACTCGAATTTTGATCCTCTGCTCGTAAATTCTCACACTTTTGGATAACATAGTTCATATTATAACCATAACCAAACAAAAAAACTAAGCGAGTCTAAGTGTTTACTGTTGTGTCCACCATATTGTGTAACAATTCTACCAAAAAGAAACGATTATATTATTTGCAACTACATCGCAACTTTTATGCCATTACGGAAAAAAAAAACAGCCTCTACGACGTAGTAGATACCTGGCTACGACGTAGTAGTGTAGTTGTTACTACAGTGACTTTAAACACTTGGCCAAGTAGTTATAACCAGAAATTGGTTACCCACTTAGGGAATTATAACGTCGCTGTATGGTATACTGAGACGTAGCGGGAGTACGTTGCGGTTACTTTTAAGAAATTCTTTCTAGTTGGGGTTTCGTCGTTACAACTTTAAATGTTTGTTGGGTTATGGGAGGTTAGACGTTTTTTTTATGATATTTTCAAAATGGCACTACAGATTTTGTAAAGATGCAAGATGATTAAAAGGTTAAAATCTTCAAGATTTAGCATTCCTTATTTTGAATTCAAATTACCCGCCATGTACCACATGCCAACTGTTATATTTGACATGTATTTGACTTTGTCATCTGTGATTGTCACATTTGCTTCTGCTTTAAATTTAATTTTTGTGTGAGCTAATGAAGCGGCTATGAAAAATTAAGGATTCCTATACATTAAAAAAAAATTGTTCTGCCAGAATAAAGTAAAAACAATCTCAAAAATGACTTTATTTAAAAAAAATCAAATATCCATGAACCGTCATTCCAACTTCAATATGTTAAAGACAATCAGCTGTGTCGTAACGTGACCATTAAAAAAAAATCAACCCCGGATGTGACGTCAAGAAAGTGGAGGATCGTGGCCCGTCCGTTTTGATAGCCCTGGTTACGTCAACAAAGTAAGCTAACCCAACAAACAATTAAAGTTGTAACGACGAAACCCCAACTAGAAAGAATTTCTTAAAAGTAACCGCAACGTACTCCCGCTACGTCTCAGTATACCATACAGCGACGTTATAATTCCCTAAGTGGGGAACCAATTTCTGGTTATAACTACTTGGCCAAGTGTTTAAAGTCACTGTAGTAACAACTACACTACTACGTCGTAGCCAGGTATCTACTACGTCGTAGAGGCTGTTTTTTTTTCCGTAATGGCATAAAAGTTGCGATGTAGTTGCAAATAATATAATCGTTTCTTTTTGGTAGAATTGTTACACAATATGGTGGACACAACAGTAAACAGACTCGCTTAGTTTTTTTCTTTGGTTATGGTTATAATATGAACTATGTTATCCAAAAGTGTGAGAATTTACGAGCAGAGGATCAAAATTCGAGTGCGACGCAAAGTTTTTTGTATAACATGCATTATATATATTGCAAAAAACCGGTGCGCCCGTAAAATTGAGCCGTTTTCTGGTAGCTGATGGAATTTTTGTGTTGTGATTTTGGAGGTTATGTTTTCATAATCGACAGTTAACTCCAACAAATGGTGCTTAAGAAGAGCATTTTTGGTAAGCTTCAACTAATTTGTTTATAAAATAGTATGGCTCTTTAATATGAGCTCATAAAACGACAACAAAAATATTAAATTTTCTTTCTTACATAAAAAGATGGCGTCCCAAAGTATATTCCCTGATAGTCGAAAAGGTTACTTGAAAGTAGTTGCGGCTTTAAAGTTGATCCAAAAAGTTATTTTGTCTACATTGTTACATCAGATGTTACTATGACGACACAAACTTTTGTGGTAAAAATTAAAGTTATAATGTAGTTGTCGGATACACTTGTTTGGGACTCCAATGAAGCTTAACTTTCTAGTGGTAATTAAGTAGGATATAAAAGTCAGGGCGACTACGAAATAATGACTAAAAAGAAAGTAAAACTTTAGCAACGTCCTATTGTGGTAGAGAAGACTATCAGAATCGAATATCAAGAAACAATCCTATGAAGTAGTTTAGAGGGTCGTTTTTACGAAACATCTACTATTTCCTGATACTAAATAGTTGTTAGAACTAAAAAGTAACAAATTTTGGTTGGGATCACCACATTTCTACTATAAGAAAGTAACAAAGCCTTTAGAACATGTAGCCGCTACTATAAATGTTAGTTGGGAACCGATCATTCAAAATAGGTCACTTTGGCAAAGTTTATTATTGTCGATTTTTCTCTAAAGCTTAAAAACAATGATCACAGGAAAGAAAATGTTTTTTTTTTATTTAAAAAAAAAATTAAAAAATTAATAATTAATTTGACAATTTTAAAAATTAGTTAAAAATTTCATAACTCTTATTATTTCAAATAGGTCAGCTCATACACTTACGTTGTTACAATGATCATTACTGCCATAATCGAAACCTGATGATTTCGTCATTAATTTTTGTCGCTCTCGTGCCAAATTGTCTATCTCATTCTTCAGCTCTCTTATTTGTTTTTCTCTCTCATCAAGCTGCCGTTGTAGTTCCTTACACTAAAATTATTAATAAAAGATTTTTCTCAATAATTTGTTACAACCAAAAACTTTCGTTTCTGAGATTCCTCTATTACCCGAATTTTCCGTGATACTTTATACAGGGTGTCCCATAACTTGGGGACAACAGTGCAGTCTTTTTAAAAAAGTTTTCACCTTTTCATCAAAAGGGTTGAAAAATCACCAAATCTGGTGAATTTTCACCAGATCTGGCAACACTGGCGCACTGAACTATCAGGTCCATACCTTGTCATATTAATTTACCTCGTTATTTTTTTCATGAGTCGGGATGTTCCTCAAATTTTCCAAAAGTTTATGATACTCCTTCATATAATATTCTTTTTCCTGCTTGATCGCCTCGGTCGTTTGTACAGCCTAATTTAAAAAAAAATAATGCATAAGAAGTTCACATTCAATAATACTGTCAGGAATGCAAATAACCCCTGACTGTGTCACTGTACGAAACCATCTTGGAAAAGCGACAAACACAATTATGGTTCTGTTGAGATAAGAAAGTGGTTCCGCCTCCCTCCAAAATAGAAAACATTTGGTTGCCGCCCACTACACAGCAGATGGTTATGGCGAGAAAAACTATTGAAAAGCCTAGAGTGGGAGTTGTAATGGTTAAGCGTGGGGATACAGCAAGTAGCGAGAGTGTTTTCCCTTCAAAGTGATTGGACATGGAAATACTGTGAGATAGGAAAATGTTGTCTATAAAATGTATTTTATCTCTGTTTTTGTTTAGCTTATCTTGTTTAGCTCATTAGCTAGAATGTAAAGTAAATTTTAGGATTATCAGCAACGCCACTGACTTGGTTCCTCCAAGCTCTTTAAAGTGGGGATAATGGATTATTTAGGTCCAACCTACCCTTTATAAAAACCCAAACTTTGAGAAGACAAGTCGGTAGTTACATTCTAAGTTTTGTTGAACTTAACTAAAACCTCTAAAAGTAATTGTAAATAATATATTGCAGTTTGTTATTCTGGTAAGTTAAAGTTTTTATTTTAATAGTTTGGATCTTGTTTGTTTTATAGGTCATAAGAAAAGTCTCGCAACAATTTGTAAATTGCAACAGAGTTTTATTTTGTATTCATTAAAGTTTGTAACGTTTTTAAAACTGTTTCATATTTATTTTATTCACATAAGAGATCTACTACGGTACCCTCGTTTAAGGGTTCGATTTAAAATAAAATCCTACCCGACAATACTATTCTAGTTTGAAACTCGTAGACAATTGTGTAGAAATAAAATTTCGGACTTCCATTGTCTTTATTTATTTTAAAACACGACGTTTCGGTTAGTAAGTATCTCTAACCGTTATCAAGTGTAAAATGTTTACACTTGATAAGCCGCTTTATAAAAGTCGAGCAAATTTTGGACTACCAATTTTTCATCTTTAGATTGAGATAGTTGCCAAACCAAAGATTCTACGCGTCCTCCTATACCGTCTACTACACCTTTGCCGTGGTTTGTCCAAAAATACTTCCTTGTAAAACTAACATAAAATTTGTCTTTTATAAATGGAAATAAGTATTTATATTTGAATTCCGATGATGGTCCATCACTAAAAATTATTACATCTTCCTTTTGACCTTTTGTAAAAATTATCTCAAACAACTTATTAACAAATACAAATATGGTATTAGCTCACACATATACTATACTATAGTCTGTCTGTCTGTCTGTCTGTCTGTCTGTCTGTCTGTCTGTCTGTCTGTCTGTCTGTCTGTCTGTCTGTCTGTCTGTCTGTCTGTCTGTCTGTCTGTCTGTCTGTCTGTCTGTCTGTCTGTCTGTCTGTCTGTCTGTCTGTCTGTCTGTCTGTCTGTCTGTCTGTCTGTCTGTCTGTCTGTCTGTCTGTCTGTCTGTCTGTCTGTCTGTCTGTCTGTCTGTCTGTCTGTCTGTCTGTCTGTCTGTCTGTCTGTTGTCTGTCTGTCTGTCTGTCTGTCTGTCTGTCTGTCTGTCTGTCTGTCTGTCTGTCTGTCTGTCTGTCTGTCTGTCTGTCTGTCTGTCTGTCTGTCTGTCTGTCTGTCTGTCTGTCTGTCTGTCTGTCTGTCTGTCTGTCTGTCTGTCTGTCTGTCTGTCTGTCTGTCTGTCTGTCTGTCTGTCTGTCTGTCTGTCTGTCTGTCTGTCTGTCTGTCTGTCTGTCTGTCTGTCTGTCTGTCTGTCTGTCTGTCTGTCTGTCTGTAACGACCAACACGCATAACTCAAAAACCGCTTGGCCGATTTTAATGAAATTCGGTACCTAGGCTGGGTCTTGGGTCGAGATGGTCCCATTTGATGAACAAAATCCACCGAACACAAACCGAATAAAAAGGAGGGGGTAGATTTAAAAAATTAGAGTTTATGTGCAAATATGGCGTGTGTGGTATCAAACGAAAGGTAATTGAGTCTGGAGGTAAAAAAAATACATTTTAATTTATTTAAAAAAAAAGGGTGGGGGTATATTTCAAAAATTAGAGTTTAAGTGAAAATATGGCGTGTATGATATCAAACGAAAGGTAATTGAGTCTGGAGTTAAAAAAAATACATTTTAATTTATTTTAAAAAAAGGGTGGGGGTATATTTCAAAAATTAGAGTTTAAGTGAAAATATGGCGTGTATGATATCAAACGAAAGGTAATTGAGTCTGGAGTTAAAAAAAATACATTTTAATTTATTTTAAAAAAAGGGTGGGGGTATATTTCAAAAATTAGAGTTTAATTGAAAATATGGCGTGTATGATATCAAACGAAAGGTAATTGAGTCCGGAGTTTAACAAAATACATTTTAGTTTTTGTTTTTTTTAAGGGTGGGGGTAGATTTTAAACATTTGAGTTAAAGTCAAAACATGGCTTGTGTGGTATCAAACAAAAAGTAATTTAGTCTGGAGTTGAATAAAATATATTTCAGTTTTTAGTTATATTAGCTCACACGTACACTATAACTATAGTACCTAGTGTGAGCTTAGGGGCCCATATATTGGCAGAGTATTTTTATATGAATTACTTTAATGCTTTTTTCTTCGGATTTTTTGGGAAAATAGAAAAAAAGCTAAGAAGTGTTGGCTTTAATTCAAGACTAATTTTGATAACCTATAAAAATGTTTAAAACATATCCGCTTAGGATCACTTTCTGTGGAATCGCCCTCTTACAATAAATAAATATATTTAAAAGGTACAGTCGGGGACTTTTTAAATTGCCGGTGTATTTTTTTCTGTCAAAATTTATAATATAAAGATAATAGAAAAAATATATTTTTATAATATGTATGTACAAAGAGAGAGGTAAGGTTTACTATTTTTTTGGTTTGGTTCAAACTGGGTTTCCTAATTTCAAATAGGATTCATTTTTATTTCCGAGCGCGGCCAATTAAAAAGTCCCCGACTGTACGTGCGAGTCATACACTAGCTTGCCTGTATTCCATCTCTTTATCCAGAAGGTTCTTCAAATGTTGAATGCAAGTTGAAGATTCGCAGCAGCATTTCGGCAGGGGCTGATTTTTCGGCAGGGGATGATTTTTCGTCACAGTTTCGAGCAAGTGCGAAGTTTTCGTACTGGTTTTCGTCGCTTTCGTGGATTTTTTATGCATCGGTTTCGTGTCGGCTTTTTTTGTTGACCCCTTTTGAACGCCTGTGGATTTTTTCATATCAGGTGGATCATCGGTTTGGGCGAACTATAAAAAATACACCACACAATTTTTTGTAAATATTTTTCTTGTTAAAAATAATAATAGATTGACATATTTTGACATCAAAAATAAAATTATCCATATTGATTATTATTATTATTTTACAAGCGGCTGAGCAAGAATGAAGGACAAACAATTGACAGAAGATCGACAGTACAAAGATCAAAGGACAAAATATTGAAAAAAACATAAAATCAAAAGTCAAACTTGAAAATCGGAAAAATAAGAGGACAACGTTCAAAGATTAAATATAACAGATAATCATAACAAAAACTTTTCATGTAAAAAAAAGCCAAGTAAGTAAAACCAAATTCTCCAATACAAATTTTAAAATGAAAAGTTTTTTAATAGGAAATGTTTTTTTAAACTTTGCGATTACAGCCAAACTTCTTTATGTTCAATTTAGCACTGTGCCTAAGAGTCATTTACAGCCATAATAGCCAAGTTTAGAAAAATATTTCCAAACTAGTAAGAATCTTTCATTTTAAAATTTGTATTAGAGAACTTGGCTTTACTTTTGTCTCAATTCTTTTTACGGAATGCCATTTTCGCGTACTTGACTTTTTTTACATGAAATGTTTTTGTTATGATTTCACTTCTTTTTTAAAGGATTTGGATAATATTTAAGTTTTAAAGTAAGAAAATATGCGGAATATTGTTCAAAATTTTTGCAATGCCTTATTTAAAATTTTGAGGTTTTTCAATTTTTTCCCATGATTTTATCATAGTTCCTATCGGCCTTCCAAAGCTCAGCTCTCTAGTGTTTCTGAAAGTGGAAAATGTTACTTTTACATAACTTTACATATATAAGGGATGGGAGTACATTAGAATTTTGGGGTTTTTTGATTTTTAGCTCACACTACTACCATACTATAGTAGTGTGAGCTATGGTGATCCTAATTTTTTCGAGAAAAAAAAAGTTGCTCCGATTTCAAAAATTTTTATATATCTTTGTGTTTCAGATGGTTTTGAAACTTTTTTGTCGCGCCGTCTGTCTGTCTGTCTGTCTGTCTGTCTGTCGGTCCGTCCGTCTGTCTGTCTGTCTGTCTGTCTGTCTGTCTGTCTGTCTGTCCGTCTGTCTGTCTGTCCGTCTGTCTGTCTGTCCGTCTGTCCGTCTGTCTGTCTGTCTGTCCGTCTGTCTGTCTGTCTGTCTGTCTGTCTGTCTGTCTGTCTGTCTGTCTGTCTGTCTGTCTGTCTGTCTGTCTGTCTGTCGGTCTGTCTGTCTATCTGTCTGTCTGTCTGTCTGTCTGTCTGTCTGTCTGTCTGTCTGTCTGTCTGTCTGTCTGTCTGTCTGTCTGTGTGTAACGACCAACGCGCATAACTCAAAAACCACTTCCCCGATTATAATGAAATTTAGTACCCAGGCTGGGTCTTGGGTCGAGATGGTCCCATTTAAAAATCAACGAAATCCACCGAACACAAGCCAAATAAAAGGGTGGGGGAAGATTTCAAAAATTAGAGTTTATGTGAAAATATGGCGTGTGTGATATCAAACGAATAGTAATTGAGTATGGAGTTCAACAAAATACATTTTAGTTTTTTTTTCTTCAAAAAAGCTGGGGGTAGATTTCAAAAATTAAGTTAAGTCAAAACATGGCTTGTGTGGTATCAAACAAAAAGTAATTTAGTCTTGAGTTGAATAAGATATATTTCAGGTTTTAGTTATATTAGCTCGCACGTACACTATAACTATAGTAGCTAGTGTGAGCTTAGGGGCCCATATATTGACAGAGTATTTTTTAAATGTCTACTAAGAACAAAGTAAAAACGTGATAACCTTTTTTTTTTTGGTCACAAATTTTTATATGGGCACCCTTTTCAGCATTCGACCCCCCCACTTCATGAGGGACGCTATCCTATTTTAACCAGCCCACTTCGGAACAGGAGCAGAATTTTCGGAACAGGTTTTTTCTGGAACCAAAACAGTTTGTACCTGTTCCTAAAAAAACGCTGATCCGCCCATTCCTAGTTGTTTAACTGAAATAAATCAGTGTTGTTTGAGGTTAAAAATTTTAAATTGTTTGAGGTTAAAAATTCTAAACATGTTTTCGTTGCTAATTGGGTAAAAAAAAGTTTTTGTTTCTCTTATATTTTTCCATGAGTATCTCGAAAGCTTAACCTCACCATTCTTAAATATGTTACAAATACAGGGTTTCTCGTTAAGGTCGGATTTTTTATCCAAATTAATTACTAGCAAAATAAATTGTTTAATCATCTGAGTTTCGTTTATTTTTCATGATAAGCGAAAACAATTAATGATGGTTTTAAACAAAAAACAACTTTCTTTAAATACGGAAATAATTAAAATTAAAAGCTTATCAGGTTATTATTTACAGCCAAAAATTGTGAACTATTAATAATTGTCATATTGCTTTAAAAGTAACTTTCTATCTATAAAATAATATGTATATATTTTAAGAATTAAAAAGTGACTTTTATTCGTTATTTTAATAATAAACAGCAATGATTTGGACAATTTTTTAAATATGAATTTTCAAAATTCCGCTATTTGGGTCTTATGGGATTCCCTATACTAAAATTCCCTAAATGACGTTTTTCCGATTCTTAACTCAAGGTGTGGTTTTTTCGCATCTCTATGGTCCCACCATACTGCAACTCGGTGCTTTTGTTGATAAATTGTATAGTTTTTAAAATATGAATTTTCAAAATTTCGCTATTTGGGTCTTTGTCAGCTGTTAGCTCCCGCTAAATTTCGCGGTTGTTTTTAACTTTTTAAAACCACACAATTGTATGAAGGACAGAGTGCATTTCGCGCATTTGGACATGCGCACCAACAATCAAGAGAGATCCTTTGTCAATCGCCTCGAGAAATGGCGTGTTAATTTCGTTCTCCAACTATTTCAAATTTCTACACCTGAAAGTGCTCGATTTTGGTGTACTGAAGCATAGAACTAGAAACTTCAGCCCTTCAGCTACGTGGTGACATCATTAGATCCAGAAAGGGGCCCCTTGGAAGTGGATAAATTGGCTGCAAACTGCTGAGTCTTCAGCTACGTGGTGACATCATTAGATCCAGAAAGGGGCCCCTTGGAAGTGGATAAATTGGCTGCAAACTGGTGAGTGCCTTTGTTTCTGATTGCCGTTGTGTGGTACCAACAATTAACCTATGGACGTTTGATTATTTCGTGATTTCGTATCAATATATTTATGTTTGTTCGCGCTTCATTTAATTAAAATATTTACAGTCCATTGCAGTTATCGTTTTTCTAACCGCGGGCTAACAGTCAGCTTTGTAGTATGTCTGAAAGTACAGTAGAATTTAGATGAGAGAGTGAGTAGATGAGTGAATGAGTGGCAATTTCGACGTTTTTTAAAATTTCGTAACTACTTTACAACTTTATGGAAGTCCATGAAACTTGGAGGGATTGTTAACTCTATAAAGATCTACGACTATGCAAAGTTTGAGTTTCGTAGCTCATTCCGAAGTAAAGGTTTAGATAGGTCAAATATGAGCCGAAATGTTTCAAGAAAAGATGGTACAGCAGTCTCCGCGCGAACTTGTTGAGGCACTGCCGCGCCCCCAGATAATCCGTGCATGTCCCTTGACTTTTCTTGTGACGCCATCTATTGTTTATAATACAAGGTTTAGAGTACTTACTTCGTCACAACGACATCTTTTGTTGTCCACCACAGCTTCTAATTCGACAATGTGTCGCTTTTGTTTGGCAGTCAAATCGGTTAATCTGTCGATTTCCATATTTAGGTCATGCTCTGAAACAAAAAATATTCTAAAAATTATTCCGTAATCTCAAAAAATGTAAGTGCGTGAGACAGAGAAAGCAAACTGGCTATCCTATTTATATATTCTGTAAATGCATCCCTAATTAGGTTAAAACCAGCTGTTAAGGCCGAAGAAAAAGGAAATAGTTAAAGAAAAACCTTATTTTGCTAGAAACCTGGGGAATATTAAATTAAAGGTATTTAAACCTCGAATATGGGCAGTACCTTAAGTACTGCCGGACGGCGTATACTTTTTCATTTAGTTGCTCACCTTTCGAGTTATAGTGTTTTGGGTAATTTAGAGATAGAAAGCAATAGGAAAGGGGCCTCGACTAATGGATGAATTGGTAGTCTGGTAGTATGTAAACAAAAAAAATACTCTGCCAATATATGGGCCCCTAAGCTCACACTAGGTACTATAGTTATAGTGTACGTGTGAGCTAATATAACTAAAAACTGAAATATATTTTATTCAACTATACACACTAAATTACCTTTTGTTTGATACTACACAAGCCATGTTTTGACTTAAACTCAAATTCTTGAAATCCACCCCCACCCTTAAAAAAAACAAAAACTAAAATGTATTTTGTTGAACTCCGGACTTAATTACCTTTCGTTTGATATCACACACGCCATATTTTCACATAAACTCTAATTTTTGAAATCTATCCCCACCCTTTTATTTGGTTTGTGTTCGGTAGATTTTCTTCATTTTTAAATGGGACCATCTCGACCCAAGACCCAGCCTAGGTACCAAATTTCATTAAAATCGGGCTAGCGGTTTTTGAGTTGTGCGCGTTGGTCGTTACAGACAGACATACAGACAGACAGACAGACGGCGCAACAAAAAAGTTTCAAAATCATCTGAAACGCAAAGATATACAAAAAATTTTGAAATCGGAGCAACTTTTTTTTATCGAAAAAATTAGGATCACTATAACTCACACTACTATAGTATAGTATGTTGGTGCAAGCAATGAATTTCCTTTTTTTCATTTTCTTTTCCTTTTCTGCGCGTTTAAAATAATTTAAATTTTCGCGCTCTTAAATATGCATATGGGTTTTCACGGCACCGCACACGTGCGAGGACAAGCAGCGCCGCGATGAGTGCGCAAACAACCACCGTCACAACAAGACACTAGAAAAATCACGTTCCCAAAAAAGTGAATTTTGAGGTGAAAAACTGGACGTTTAAACGTTGACTGGAGCCGCAAGAGAGTCCGAGGTAGGTGCCTTTTCATATAAAATTCCATATGTATCGTAACTTTCCATTTACAATCGTCAATACCGACAATTATTTTTAAATGTGCTTGTAAAGCCAAACCGGCGACCTGTCGAATGAAATTCCATTATTTTTCAGTACTTGCACGCACATAGTATATGTGTGAGCTAAAAAGTATTTATAGTAGTAAAATTACGCCACTGTGCTATTTTAATTAAAATTTTAAATTTAGATAAGTTTTCCCTAATTATAAATATAACCTTAAACGAGTTGTACTTTTACCAAAGTTAATCACAAAATGTTGCCTGAATACAGGTTACTTTATGCATCTGTTACAATAAATTGCAATATCCAATGCATTTTATCAACAAACACTAGCGTTGAAAAACTTGTTTCCGAAGTGCAGCAAGCCATCTCAACATCAGAATCTTACGTTCTACCCAAAGATAACTCAAAATTGATTGAGACTAGTGATTCGAGTGTTTACAATTTTGGCACGTTCGACTTTATAGTGATAGGTTCCGGGGCTGCTGGATGTGTAGTTGCCAATCGGCTGTCAGAAATAAGCTCTTGGAATGTGTTGCTATTAGAAGCAGGTAAATTACATACACAATGTTACAACCGTGTAAAAATTTCAAAAATCTGTCGATTAGTTTTTGAGATATTTGCTTTTAATAAAATAGGAATTAACTCCGAAAAATATAAAATTCTAATTAAATTTTTATTTTATCAGTTTATATTAAATTTGAAAGTTTGAAGGTAATTATCTCAAAAACTAATGCATAGATTTTTGAAATTTTTACACAGTTGTAAGGACATTCAAAAGGCCTTCAAAACAAGGTATCACCAAGACCCACTTTACTATGTAGATTTTTGCAGCCACAATACTAAATCGAAATTTTTGCCCTTTCACTTTTTTGCAGTTCCTAAGCCGCTATCTTTTTAAGAAAAGACCCCTGTTCAACGATGCATTGGTCGATGAGATTAGGAAAAGCAAGTAGCTCTTCAGTGGCGTCCGTAAATTGGGATTATTTCGAAAAAACATGTTTATTTTAGGTTTTATAAAATTTACTCATTTTCTATTGTAGAAAATATAATTTCCTTTTAAAAGCTTTAATATAATCATGGAAGCACCCAGGGGGAAGCCGGGGCCCGGCCCCCCCCAAGCCTTAGATTTTTTTACACATTTTCCACATTTTTCATGAAAAAACACAAAAAATAGCTTAAAACTGGACCCCCCCCAAAAGGCCTCGCCCCCCCCTAAGAGATATTCCTGGGTGCGCCACTGATATAATGTGGGGTTTATTTCACAGGTAAGCCTACAGGGGCGTACCTATAAAAATAAATTTTCAACAATAACCAAAATAATTAATTTTTATTACATATTTTGTCTATTTAAAAAAAAAACTACTTTTTACCTTATTATATCCTACATCCCTTTTTTTCAAGAAAATTTCACAAAAATGTTTTTTAGTAATTTTTGACAGTGACGTGTAAAATATATTTGGCAATATATTTGGCAAAATATTTAAGAAAACTTTTAAAAACTAGTAAAAACTTTTCATTTTAAATTTTATATTGGAGAACTTATTAAATTATTTTTCAATGGGCATAGTTTCTTTTGTATTCGGAAGATGTCGCCACTTGTGTATAAAGCATACAGTATTGCAGGCATTATTTTTCATTTCTCTTACCAATATCGTAAGATGAGTATTAGGGGGGGGGGGGGTTGCACTTTAGGTGACATTCTCTGTTGGTAAAAAACGGTATATATTTGTTTAAGCAGCATTTTATTGAATTAGTCAGTGGTTGTAATTTCAATAATAACAACAATTGACACATTGAGTTTTTATTAGCAAAAACATTACTTTTTACTCATTTTTTGTATATTCAAAAAATTCTCGGGGGGGGCAAGTGCTCCTAGTGCCCCCCTCCTGGATCCGCCACTGAATTTGGCAGACTGATAGAAATTATGACCAAATACCTAGAAAAAATCAAAAAACCCCAACGTGTGAGCTAATATAACTAAAAACTGAAATATTTCTTAATCAACTTCAGACTAAATTACCTTTTGTTTGATACCACACAAGCCATGTTTTGACTTAAACTCAAATTTTTAAAATCCACCCCCACCCTTAAAAAAAAACAAAAACTAAAATGTATTTTGTTAAACTCCGGACTCAATTACCTTTCGTTTGATATCACACACGCCATATTTTCACATAAACTCTAATTTTTGAAATCTATCCCCACCCTTTTATTTGGTTTGTGTTCGGTGGATTTTGTTCATTTTTAAATGTGACCATCTCGACCCAAGACCCAGCCTAGGTATCAAATTTCATTGAAATCGGCCAAGCGGTTTTTGAGTTATGCGCGTTGGTCGTTACAGACAGACAGACAGACATACAGACAGACAGACAGACAGACAGACAGACGGCGCAACAAAAAAGTTTCAAAATCATCTGAAACGCAAAGATATATAAAAAATTTTGAAATCGGAGCAACTTTTTTTTTCTCGAAAAAATTAGGATCACCATAGCTCACACTACTATAGTATAGTATATGTGTGAGCTAAAATATCTAAAATATCTTAGCTCCCCCCAGGCCCTCCCCTATATACACCACTGTGTCCGATTTTAGGTGGAGAGGACGACGACGTTACTGATATCACGGGACTAAATGGATTATTTGCATCATCCAATAAAAACTGGGGTTACAATACAACCTCTTCCAATACTATTTGCCAGAAGTTTGCCAATCATGCGTGTCCCTACGTCAGAGGCAAAGTTCGTGGGGGCACCACAACTATCAACGAAGGCTTTTATACCAGGGGCCATCCACAGGACTACGATCGATGGGCCGATATGGGGAACGAGGGGTAAGCAGCATATGTCTTTTTTGTTTCTCCGCATTAAACAATTTTGTCTGGAATGTTTGTTGATAATTAGAAAAAGTAAACATCCAGATCATCAAACCAGAACAATGGACAGAACACTACAAGGTACTGCTGCAGGAGACGAGACCTGAATATCTGGCAGCCTCTCCGAGGACAGACATAGAAGTATATGGAGAGGAAGTAATTATCGAAAAAGAAATGATAAAGAATAATATTAAAAGGCTTAAATCCGGAAAAGCTAGCAGACCTGGGGGAATATACGCTAAAATGCTCAAATATGGATCAGAGAAACCACTAGAAAATCTCACATATATTATCAATTAATGCATAAATGGACATCCAGTACCTGATGATTGGAAAATAGCATTCATATCCTCAATACATAAAAAAGGAAACAAGCTGGATTGCAATAATTACAGAGGAATTTCAGTAACCAGTACTCTAAGTAGATTGTACGGTCGGATTCTTAGAGACCTAATAGAGAATGATTTTCATGACCAAGAAGAAGAAGAGTAAAGTGGGTTTCATACAGGCAGATCTTGTAGTGATAATGTTTTTTGTCTTAAACAAGTAATTGAGAAAAGGAATGCCAGAAATATAGACTCATGTTACCTTTGTGAGACCTACAAAAAGCATATGATACGTGCAAAATAAAATATTTGTTTATATTATTTGACATCCTCAATCGCCCCTTCAATATAACAACACCTTGTATTAATTTCAGGTGGTCCTACGATGATGTCCTGCCTTACTTTAAAAAATCAGAACATGCTGATTTTCCAAATCCAGACTTGGAATCAGCTGGAACAGAAGGCTATCTACATGTCAATCAAACTCCCTCCAATCCAAAACTGGAGAAGGTTTTGACACAGGGATACAACGAAATAGGAATAAAAAAAGTGAACGATTACAATTCTCGACAACAAATAGGAATAAGCAAAGTTCAAGTTGTAATCAATTTTAATAAACGACACAGTAGTGCTCGAGCTTTTTTAGACCCAATCAAAGATAGAAAAAATCTAAAAGTAAACTTAGACAGCTTTGTTACCAAAGTCCTTATAAACAAAGACAACAAAAAATCATATGGTGTAGAATTTATTAAAGAAGGAAAAAGATTTATTGCTTTAGCAAAATCTGAAGTTATATTGTCAGCTGGAGTAATCAATACCCCTCAAATCTTGATGTTGTCTGGAATTGGACCCAAAAAACATTTGAACGAATTAAAAATACCTGTAATCAAAGACTTACCGGTGGGAAAAAATATGGAAGATCATCAGTGGATCAATTTCAGATTTCAATCTAACAATATTTTTTATAATTATACTTTAAGAGAAAATGTTGAAAGATATTTTAAAGGGCTAAAACCATTCGCATCAAGAATGGAAATGATTAGTTTTATGAATTTCAAAAATGATACAAACAAAAGACCAGATGTAGAAATATACATTGCTGTATATAGTGGGGATCCAACTAATCATAACGAAACCCAAAAACTTCATGACATTAGGTTTTCATTGGTAAATTTGCACCCAAAACCAAAAGGTCAAATCACTCTAAAGTCTAATAGTCCACTTGATTTTCCAATTATACCAACGACTGATCTCTCCAATCCCAATGATATAGAGACGTTTTACAAAGGTATTCAGTACCTATTAGCTTTAAACAAAACGAAAGCGTTTCAGGAATATAGGCTCTGGTTTGAAATTCCAACGATTCAAAATTGTAAAGGTAAGTCTAATATTAAGTAAGTATTTTAATGTGTAAATTTAGTATTAAGATCAAATTTTATGGATCTCCTCTAAAATATTATACGATATGCTGGTGTCCTTATAGTTCTTATAAACAAAGACAGCTAAAAATCGTACGGAGTAGAATATATTAAAGAAGGAAAAAGATTTACTGCAATAGCAAAAAATGAAGTTGTATTGTCAGCTGGAGTAATCAATACCCCTCAAATCTTGATGTTGTCTGGAATCGGACCCAAAAAACATTTGAACGAATTAAAAATACCTGTAATCAAAGACTTACCGGTGGGAAAAAATATGGAAGATCATCAGTGGATCAATTTCAGATTTCAATCTAACAATGTTTTTTATAATTATACTTTAAGAGAAAATGTTGAAAGATATTTTGAAGGGCTAAAACCATTCGCATCAAGAATGGAAATGATTAGTTTTATGAATTTCAAAAACGATACAAACAAAAGACCAGATGTAGAAATATACATTGCTGTATATAGTGGAGATCCAACTAATCATAACGAAACCCAAAAACTTCATGACATTAGGTTTTCATTGGTAAATTTGCACCCAAAACCAAAAGGTCAAATCACTCTAAAGTCCAATAGTCCACTTGATTTTCCAATTATACCAACGACTGATCTCTCCAATCCCAATGATATAGAGACGTTTTACAAAGGTATTCAGTATCTAATAGCTCTAAACAAAACGAAAGCGTTTCAGGAATATAGGCTCTGGTTTGAAATTCCAACGATTCCAAATTGTAAGTTGGGTAAATTTTAAGACGGTTAAACAATAAATATTTTTGAAGTTTCACATTCTTTAGACCACTGCTCATGGGTGGCACTAAAATTTGACACTATTTACATTGAATTCTATACTGCACAGTTAATAACTTCAAAATATGACGGATCGTTTTATATATTTTTAATTTAATTTTTCGATATTTTAAGTGTTTTATATTGTTTTGAGATTATATGTATATATTTATTGGTTTCACAACGTTCTACGTCTTCCGATACCCAATCCCCACTCGTTTCTCTTTGCCCATAATTCATCATCTAGGCCTCTTATTCTTATTTCACTTTCTATTCCTTCTCTCCAGCTTCTCCTTGGCCGTCCTCGTTTTCTTCGGCCAGTTGGTTTCCATTGTAGTATTTGTTTAGGTAGTCTTCATCATTAATTCTTTGTACATGTCCGTACCACACCAGTTGTTTTGTTCTTATATCATCCACTGAAGTACGTTTACCCACTGTCATAATTTCTCTTATTCTTTGATTGGTAACTCTTTGTCTTTTTGATTTCCCTGCTGCTCTTCTCCAATAGTCCATCTCCGTAGTGGAAAGCATTTTTTCTGTTCTATCCTTGATTGGCCATACTTCTGAGCCGTATGTAATAATACTTTTTACAATGGTGTTATATATAAGCTTTTTGTTATGTTTTGATATACTTTGGTCCCAAATTATTCCATTTAATAAAGTTTATTGCTTTTCTTCCTTGTATGTTTCGATCTTTTATAGCTTTGTCTAGTGTTCCGTCAGCTGTAATTTTTAGACCTAAGTATTTATACTCATTACAGGACTGAATTCGCTGCCCGGTATTTAAGATTAGATCCTGTTTCATTCCACCGATACACATATACTCTGTCTTATTAAGATTAACCTCTAGTCCCCACTTATTGTACTCTTCTATTAGTTTTCGTGTCATATATTCGAGGTCGTTATAATCCTGAGACACTACTATCTGATCATCGGCGAAACATAAACTATACAAGGTGGTTTCGTCCAACGGAATTCCCTTGTTTTGGCATTTTCTCTTCCAGACTTTAAGTACCTGTTCCAAGTATATCTTGAAGAGCGTAGGCGAGATACAGCAACCTTGTTTAAGACCTTGATTTACTTGAAAGCTTTTGGTTAGTTTTGCTTTTACTTTAACTTTTGCCTTACTATTGCGGTATAACTCTTTGATGGCCTTAATTAGTTGTACGCTTATGTTTGTGTTTTCCAACCCTTTCCAAAGTAGATTTAGTGGTATACTATCATATGCCTTCTGCAAATCGACGTAAGTTTTGAGATTAAGCCCACTGAAAATCTTTATTATTAAGGGAAGAAGTGTTTCAGGACCTGAAGATTATTTTTTTACAGGTAAAAACTATTCGAAATTAACCAAGAAGTGGTGGTACTGCGTCATAAAAATGTTAACACATCAAGGCAGTCACGGTATCGGCACAGCAAGAATGGGTAACGATACAAAAACTTCAGTTGTCAATGCAAGACTTCAAGTACACGGAATTCAAGGCCTGAGGGTCATAGATGGTGCTGCCATTCCTGAGATCGTGTCGGGCCACACGTGGGCACCTATCACTATGGTTGCAGAGAAAGGCAGCGATATTATTAAGAAAGATTATAACAAAATTAAATAAATAAATAAAACAACTTTAAAATATTTTCGGAAAAAACTTAAATCTTTAAGAGCAGTATTTTATGGTAAAGTAGGCAATGAGTAGAGAAGGTATTGTTCGTGCAACTTTAATTTTAAATTCAAATTTTGCGCCAAATTCCCGTATTCGAAAAACCCACACAATTTCAATTTTGATTGGCACAAGCAAAACGCCAGCGCCATCTACGAAAAATGAATCTGCGCAAAAAGGCGTAACCAAGAAAAGATTCGTCTGTCGTATTCTATCGAGATCACCACGCAGCATGGTGATAAATTCTATTAACCAAAAAATCCAATAACATTCTTAGAAAATCAAACTAAACCATTACACAAACAAGTGATTCTAGTGTGGATCGACTGCAACGACTGGGCCAGCGAGAGGAGCTCCTCTGGACGACGGAAACAACTAAAAAGGTGAGTGCCAATCCTCTATATTGTCTTTGTGTGGCTCGGAAAAATTAATATTTTTACATCGTCCTTTTAAGGATTTTTGCACCCACATTTTATAAAACGACCAGCGCGCTTACAGTCCCGCGGCTTTACCTCATACCTCAAACCTCAAAACATCAACAACTGTTTTTAGGGCTTAGACATCTGAGCCCTGAAGGGGAGAAAACTAGAGATATCACAAAAAATTACCCCCAAAGTTAAATTCGCCCCGTCTGGGAAAACACACGTCTATTAAACTAAAAACAAAGGAAAAAAAAATCGACAACACTTCTTTCATTTAACAGCAGTTCCACACTTTCTCGGCCGCGGCCTTTTCTTGTAGTTGGAATTTCGATCTTAAACTTAACACCACGTGTTGGACTTCTTTCAGGTTCTTGTCGGAAGTGATTTCTTCATTCCCCTGTCAAACACAGGGTGGCGCTTCAAACTCCCAGCGTGTAGGGTCACTGCATCTTGGAAGCCTGGCGTCTCCATGGGTAGCGACAAGCCCACGTGACCTGCCTCGGAATTTCCATTGGCGACTCGTCAATTTACCTCGGAATAATTAGAGTACCTACACGCAATTTTTATACAATATTGTAAATTAACCTCGGAATTTTTAGAGTACCTACAATTTTTGTAGAAGTTTGTAAAGCGATCTCAGAATTTTTAGAGTACCTACAGTATGTAAAATATTTTAAAAAAAATTAAAGACCATATATAGATATTTTTTAAGTTTTTTAAGCCCGACCGGAAGGACGACTATAATTTGTTAAGTGATTAAAAGGGACTTTAATGCCATTGTTTACTTATATACTAAAAATAATAATAATCATAAAATAAAAAAATATTAAACCACTTACTCCGGTACTCTAGTTTTAGCATGTCAACCCCCGGTATATAATAATACAGCGGGCAGTGATAGTTTTCATTTTTTTGGTGAGCTTTGGGCGCGTTGCTATGGTAGATATTAAACAAAAGTCAGTCAGACGCTAACAAAATGTGCAAAAAATAATATTTATTTCATAACAAACTAAATAAGAACAAGTTTGAATTAAATTTCTTAAAGATGGAACAAACAAGGGACCAAAGAATAATTCCTACTTTGAGATGGACATTAAAAAGGGCGCCAAAGAAAGCAGCTTTCAGAGTACCGAAAATGATGCAATAAAAAGAATGTCAAAAATTTCACCGAAAAGGTTGTTTTTTATCCTGGAGAAGTCTAGAAAGTTAAATGCTTCCTTTATATGAAGGCTATGCCAAAGGACACAATAATAATCGAAACCAACCAAGTCATCAGCAAAGTACAGTAACTTCTGCCAAGCTGGAAGCAACAGAATAACCGTTATCGTGTATTATGATAGCTTTTTGTTTTTTGTATATTAATAAAATAAAATGATCCAAAAAACCTATAATTTTTCCTTTATAGTTTTAAAGAAATTACTTTTAATCACCAAGTCCATAAAAAAAAAGGGATTAAACGTACACTTTTATGCCCCAGAATAAATCCAACATTAGTTTTCTATATTTTATAAAACATGTCAAATAATTTTTGGTTTCTTACGGTGTGTGGAAAAAAAATATCGGTTTTATTCGACAACCTGAAAAGCATTATTTGAATGGTTTGTTTATTTGGACAGTCTAAATATATATATATATATATATATATATATATATATATATATATATATATATATATATATATATATATACCGAGTGTGACGGACAGTTATTTACGTAACATTTGTAAACCATATTATTTTTTTAAATACAAAAAAAGCTACGCTCCTGACAGTGTCAGATTCGTCATATAACCAAAAATATTTAGCTGTCGTGTCGCTACCCAAAGAAGACACTACGTCTTCGTGATGCAGTGACCCTACCAGCGTGTGCGAAACGCGCATGAATTTTAGCCAAAATGATCAGGTGATCAAAAAGAAAATAACTTTCAACAAAGAGAGAAATTATCACCTGATCGGAATTTTTCCCAAACAAACTTTAAGGTTAGGTTTTTCCCAAAATTCAAAATAAAACAAAAATAACCGATAGCATTAAACAGGGCTGATATAGCGTAGATTTCCTTGGTGTGTGCTAAGGAGCTAGGAAGGTATCAGATACTATACTATAGTAGTGTGAGCTATGGTGATTCTAATTTTTTCGAAAAAAAAAAATTGCTCCGATTTCAATTTTTTTTATATATCTTTGCGTTTCAGATGATTTTGAAACTTTTTTGTCGCGCCGTCTGTCTGTCTGTCTGTAACGACCAACGTGCATAACTCAAAAACCGCTTGCCCGATTTTAATGAAATTTGGTACCTAGAAACCTAAACGAACAAAATCCACGGAACACAAGCCAAATAAAAGGGTGGGGGAAGATTTCAAAGATTAGAGTTTATGTGAAAATATGGCGTGTGTGATATCAAACGAAAGGTAATTGAGTATGGAGTTAAACAAAATACATTTTAGTTTTTTTTCTTCAAAAAGGGAGGGGGTAGATTTCAAAAATTAGAGTTTACGTGAAAATATGGCGTGTGTGATATCAAACGAAAGGTAATTGAGTCTGGAGTTAAACAAAATACATTTTAATTTATTTTAAAAAAGGGTGGGGGTATATTTCAAAAATTAGAGTTTAATTGAAAATATGGCGTGTGTGATATCAAACGAAAGGTAATTGAGTCTGGAGTTAAACAAAATACATTTTAATTTAATTTAAAAAAAGGGTGGGGGTAGATTTTAAAAATTAGAGTTTACGTGAAAATATGGCGTGTGTGATATCAAACGAAAGGTAATTAAGTCCGGAGTTAGACAAAATATATTTTAGTTTTTGTCTTTTTAAGGGTGGGGGTAGATTTCAAAAATTAGAGTTTAAGTCAAAACATGGCTTGTGTGGTATCAAACAAAAGGTAATTTAGTCTGGAGAAAAGATTTTTTTCGTCTACTTACCAATTATCGTGAAGTTGTTGATCTTATTCGTCAAAGTTTTGTTATCCTCAAGAGATTGGTTTAGTCTTTGTTGTAACCTATTAAAACAATAATAATATAAGCAATATGCATTACATTTTTTATAAAACTGTCAGAATTAAATGGTTTAATAACAATACAAATAAAATACCTTTGCTATCAAACTTATAACTTCAAAATAAATAAGTTTTATGCCTTTTATTTTCTAGAGTTTTATTAGAAAAACGTCGCATAGAAACCCATTTTTTTTTTAAAAACCAATACCAAAAAAAGTGAACACAAATTATTAGTTACCGTACCTTATAACCTTTGCTGCACTATCTTTCATATTAATATTGGCTTGTTCTTCTACAGTCAAAGCCATGTTATCGATTTCCTTCAGTTCGTTTTCGAGCTGTTGGTTTCTTTCGGCCAAATGTATGGCTCGCCTCATCGCTTCGTGTTGTTTTGCTAATGCTTCTACAATAACATTCAAAACATTGATTATATTGTCAAATAGGTAAAATATTAAAATTAGATTTTCATAAAATTTATTATTTCAAAATTATTTAAAAAACAACTTTCTCCTAAATGCTGATGAAGCAGTACCTATAAAATAATAAAAGTTCTGTGAAGGAACTTCGCTTTGATGTGTCAGCAATTATGGCCCTGGCAACGACCCATCGCCAATAAGTGCTGACGCAGGAAGAAAGTTGTATTGGGAGGTTTTTTTTTATTTTTTTATTTAGTCGGTATTAGAACGTTTGTCTACGTTGTCCGACGCCTATTCTCCACCTCCTTCGAACCTGACAATCATCTTCTGTCAGATTTTTTTGACTCATTGATCTTTGGATTGAATGTTGCCATTCTAGTTTAGGACGCCCTCTTTTTCTGCGTCCTATTGGTTGCCATTCTAGGACCTGCTTTGGTAATCTTTCGTCGTTCATCCGTTGTACATGGCCGAACCATATCAGTTGTCTTTTAGTGATGTCATCCGTTATGCTCCCTTCGATTCCCATTCTTTCTTTTATGATCTCATTTCTTATGTGATCTGTTCTAGATATTCTCATTGATCTTCTTATTGCATCCATTTCGACACTTTCCATTTTTGTTTTGTATTTTTCTGTTACGCGACAAGTCTCTATACCATACAACAGCGTGCTTTTCACCATTGTTTCATATATGTTAAATTTTACATTCTTTTTTATCTCTCTGCTCCATAAAATACTGTTAAGACATCCAATAACCTTTTTTGCTTTTACTACTCTTTTTTCCAGTTCTTTACAGTCTGTTCCTGTCTTATCAAATGTGACACCCAAGTATACATACTCATTGCATGGAGATATTACTTGTCCATTGTCTAGTTCTAACTCACTGGATTCGTTTCCAATACATAAGTACTGTGTCTTGTCCACGTTCACTGTTAATCCCCACGTTTGGTATTCTTCCATTAACTTTCTCATCATATACTCCATGTCCTCTTTATCATTAGCTACAATTACTTGGTCGTCAGCAAACTGTAGCGTGTATATGGTAAATCGGTCGTTAAGTTGTATTCCCATGCCGTGCACTTTCCGTTTCCAGTTTTTTAGAGCTACTGCGATATATATTTTAAAAAGAGTTGGAGAAATGCAACATCCCTGTCTTAAGCCTTTTGTTACCAGGAATTCTTTTGAAAGTCGATTTCCAATTTTAATTTTAGATTTTGACCCTTTGTATAGTTCTTTTATCGCTTTTATGTATGTATGATTGATATTAGTCTGCTCTAGCACTGTCCATAGTTTTTTTACTGGAACGGTATCATATGCTTTTTGTAGGTCCACAAAGGTAACATGAGTCTCTATATTTCTGGCGCTCCTTTTCTCAATTACTTGTTTAAGACAAAAAACATTATCACTACAAGATCTGCCTGCACGAAACCCACTTTGCTCTTCTTCTTCTTGTTCATGAAATTCCTGTATTGGGAGGTGCTGGCTCATTAGCGGGTATCAGTAAGTAAGTGAAAGTAAAACAGTACAGAGCTCAAAGATGTGTCCTGACCTGTGCCTGGTTTTATTACGAGTAATACTGTAAGTATCTTTATATTTATATGGCATATCATTTTATAAAAAGAAAGGGAATGTTAGCCCGCGGTTAGAAAAACGATAACTGCAATGGAAACATAAATATATTGATATGAAATTACGAAATAATCAAACGTCCATAGGTTAATTGTGGGCACCACACAACGGTTTGCAGCCAATTTCTCCATGTTCCAAGGGGCCCCTGTTTGGATCTAATGATGATATGAACCACGTAGCTGAAGGGGTGAAGTTTCTAGTTCTATGCTTCAGTACACCAAAATCGAGCACTTTCAGGTGTAGAAATTTGAAATAGTTGGAGAACGAAATTAACACGCCATTTCTCAAGGCGATTGACAAAGGATCTCGCTGGTTGTTGGTGCGCATGTCCAAATGCGCGAAATGCACTCTGTCCTTCATACAATTGTGTGGTTTTAAAAATATATAAACAACCGCGAAATTTAGCGGGAGCTAACAGAACACTACAATTATCGCTTTCCAGAAACATAACTTAGTCTTACAAAAAATTAATGATCCATCCTACTCCATTAGTAAGCTCCAAGTAAACTCTAATCAACTCGTGACACTATCTTACTTGAACATTTCATAAAAATTGGTTCAGTGATTAAAGAGCTATCGTGTTACGGAAAGACATACACACACACAGACAGACATCACGACGATATTGCTAGGATAGGTCAAAATACACCCAAATAACATATTTTAGGCGTTTTCTCAAAAATATTTTTTTTGTCGAAAATAATACTTTCTCTAGCCATTGCTGCGCTAGCTAGGAAGGTAAAAATATTAGTCAAAACAAGTTTAGATTTTCAAACATTTAAAGCATTTAAGCATATTTTTAAAAAAAACTCTCCAGACTCTCTGCCCTTATATGAATCCGAACGGGACCGAATTCGGTTCAACCGAACCGAATTCGGTTCAGATTGGTTCAGTTCAGATTCACACCCTCTAGGATTCCGGAAAAGAATCAGGGAAGTTTTTTTTTGAAAAAATAAGCTGGTATAGTCAAAATACCGCAGGAAATAATAGCGCATTTCGGTTCGTTTCGGTTTGGATTGGTTTGATTAGATTCGGTTTGGTTCATTCGGTATTTTGATACATCGCCATTTTGATACATCGCTATTTTGATACATCGCTATTTTGATACATCGCTATTTTAATACATTGCTATTTTGATTGTCGCTATTTTGGTTGTCGCTATTTTGATATATCGCTACTTTGATTGTCGCTATTTTGATACATCGCTATTTTGATATGTCGCTGTTTTGTTACAAACGCTATTTTGATACATCGCTATTTTGATAGTCGCTCTTTCATTACATCGCTATTTTGATAGTCGCTATTTTGTTACATCGCTATTTTGATAGTCGCTATTTTGGTACATCGCTATTTTGATGGTCGCTATTTTGTTACATCGCTATTTTGTTACATAGCTATTTTGATACATCGCTATTTTAATACATCGCTATTTTGATTGTCACTATTTTGGTTGTCGCTATTTTGATATATCGCTATTTTAATTGTCGCTATTTTGATACATCGCTATTTTGATATGTCGCTGTTTTGTTACAAACGCTATTTTGATACATCGTTATTTTGATAGTCGCTCTTTCATTACATCGCTATTTTGATAGTCGCTATTTCATTACTCGATATTTCGTACGTCGCTATTTTGAACATCGCTATTTTGATACATCGCTATTTTGATACATCGCTATTTTAATACATCGTTATTTTGATTGTCGCTATTTTGGTTGTCGCTATTTTGATATTTCGCTATTTTGATTGTCGCTATTTTGATACATCGCTATTTTGATATGTCGCTGTTTTGTTACAAACGCTATTTTGATACATCGCTATTTTGATAGTCGCTCTTTCATTACATCGCTATTTTGATAGTCGCTAATTCATTACTCGCTATTTCGTACGTCGCTATTTTGAACATCGTTATTTTGATACATCGCTATTTTGATACATCGCTATTTTAATACATCGCTATTTTGATTGTCGCTATTTTGATATATCGCTATTTTGATTGTCGCTATTTTGATACATCGCTATTTTGATATGTCGCTGTTTTGTTACAAACGCTATTTTGATACATCGCTATTTTGATAGTCGCTCTTTCATTACATCGCTATTTTGATAGTCGCTATTTCATTACTCGCTATTTCGTACGTCGCTATTTTGAACATCGCTATTTTGATACATCGCTATTTTGATACATCGCTATTTTAATAGATCGCTATTTTGATTGTCGCTATTTTGGTTGTCGCTATTTTGATATATCGCTATTTTGATTGTCGCTATTTTGATACATCGCTATTTTGATATGTCGCTGTTTTGTTACAAACGCTATTTTGATAGTCGCTCTTTCATTACATCGCTATTTTGATAGTCGCTATTTCATTACTCGCTATTTCGTACGTCGCTATTTTGAACATCGCTATTTTGATACATCGCTATTTTAATACATCGCTATTTTGATTGTCGCTATTTTGGTTGTCGCTATTTTGATATATCGCTATTTTGATTGTCGCTATTTTGATACAACGCTATTTTGATATGTCGCTGTTTTGTTACAAACGCTATTTTGATAGTCGCTCTTTCATTACATCGCTATTTTGATAGTCGCTATTTCATTACTCGCTATTTCGTACGTCGCTATTTTGAACATCGCTATTTTGATACATAGCTATTTTGATACATCGCTATTTTAATACATCGCTATTTTGATTGTCGCTATTTTGGTTGTCGCTATTTTGATGTATCGCTATTTTGATTGTCGCTATTTTGATACATCGCTATTTTGATATGTCGCTGTTTTGTTACAAACGCTATTTTGATACATCGCTATTTTGATAGTCGCTCTTTCATTACATCGCTATTTTGATAGTCGCTATTTCATTACTCGCTATTTCGTACGTCGCTATTTTGAACATCGCTATTTTGATACATCGCTATTTTGATACATCGCTATTTTAATACATCGCCATTTTGATACATCGCTATTTTAATACATCGCTATTTTGAGTGTCGCTATTTTGATTGTCGCTATTTTGATACATCGCTATTTTGATATGTCGCTGTTTTGTTACAAACGCTATTCTGATACATCGCTATTTTGATAGTCGCTCTTTCATTACATCGCTATTTTGAAAGTCGCTATTTCATTACTCGCTATTTCGTACGTCGCTATTTTGAACATCGCTATTTTGATACATCGCTATTTTGATACATCGCTATTTTAATACATCGCTATTTTGATTGTCGCTATTTTGG
This sequence comes from Aspidapion aeneum, assembly GCA_963576565.1. NCBI lineage: Eukaryota > Metazoa > Arthropoda > Insecta > Coleoptera > Brentidae > Aspidapion > Aspidapion aeneum. Next base: position 162,474 of record OY755039.1, on the reverse strand, counting down.
TTGTCGCTATTTTGATATATCGCTATTTTGATACATCGCTATTTTGATATGTCGCTGTTTTGTTACAAACGCTATTTTGATACATCGCTATTTTCATAGTCGCTCTTTCATTACATCGCTATTTTGAAAGTCGCTATTTCATTACTCGCTATTTCGTACGTCGCTATTTTGAACATCGCTATTTTGATACATCGCTATTTGGATACATCGCTATTTTAATACATCGCTATTTTGATTGTCGCTATTTTGGTTGTCGCTATTTTGATATATCGCTATTTTGATTGTCGCTATTTTGATACATCGCTATTTTGATATGTCGCTGTTTTGTTACAAACGCTATTTTGATACATCGCTATTTTGATAGTCGCTCTTTCATTACATCGCTATTTTGATAGTCGCTCTTTCATTACATCGCTATTTTGATAGTCGCTATTTCTTTACTCGCTATTTCGTACGTCGCTATTTTGAACATCGCTATTTTGATACATCGCTATTTTGATACATCGCTATTTTAATACATCGCTATTTTGATTGTCGCTATTTTGGTTGTCGCTATTTTGATATATCGCTATTTTGATTGTCGCTATTTTGATACATCGCTATTTTGATATGTCGCTGTTTTGTTACAAACGCTATTTTGATACATCGCTATTTTGATAGTCGCTCTTTCATTACATCGCTATTTTGATAGTCGCTATTTCTTTACTCGCTATTTCGTACGTCGCTATTTTGAACATCGCTATTTTGATACATCGCTATTTTGATACATCGCTATTTTAATACATCGGTATTTTGATTGTCGCTATTTTGGTTGTCGCTATTTTGATATATCGCTATTTTGATTGTCGCTATTTTGATACATCGCTATTTTGATATGTCGCTGTTTTGTTACAGACGCTATTTTGATACATCGCTATTTTGATAGTCGCTCTTTCATTACATCGCTATTTTGATAGTCGCTATTTCTTTACTCGCTATTTCGTACGTCGTTATTTTGAACATCGCTATTTTGAACATCGCTATTTTGATACATCGCTATTTTAATACATCGCTATTTTGATTGTCGCTATTTTGGTTGTCGCTATTTTGATATATCGCTATTTTGATTGTCGCTATTTTGATACATGGCTATTTTGATATGTCGCTGTTTTGTTACAAACGCTATTCTGATACATCGCTATTTTGATAGTCGCTCTTTCATTACATCGCTATTTTGATAGTCGCTATTTCATTACTCGCTATTTCGTACGTCGCTATTTTGAACATCGCTATTTCGTTCCAGAGCCATGAAGAATGTATAATGGCATATATAAACCACTCTTAAATTTATTAACAAATTATAAAGAAAAATACACGTAATTGCCTATGGAATGACACTCCCTTCCTTCTTCCGGACATTTTTCCACAAACTGCACAGGTTTTCCATGAAATATTTCCCATTTTTCACAAAAAAAAACATACTTTTACACGGCAAACGTAAAACACCGCAAAATTTCAATATGGCCTCCAGTCACATAGCAGCTGTGTGTCATGACATGACAAAACACACGCATGCGCATTTGAAAATTCGCGGGTCCGCGAATTTAGACTTGTTTTCAAAGCCAGCTATGAGCCCATCACTTTTCGATTCTTTGAAGTTATTTGTTTTATAGGAGTTCAGTACCACAGTTCAGTAAAATTTATTTAATTGTTTACAGTGCCATCATTTATATCTGCATACATATCTAGAACACTTTACAATTTTTAAACAAAAAGCAAATAAAATAAGATTGCATAAAGATTCTTTCGGTCCAAAAAACCTTCCTAAAAAAAAGACTTGCTTATCTTTCCTGCTGTGTTGTTCCTGTATTGAAAGGGGAAATAAAGTAAAAATCAGTTAAGCTGTTTAAGAATTATTACAACAAAAACATACAGAGTCAATTAAAAATAGACTGACCTTTCAGTTGAGTTTGTAGTTGAGCATTTTCCTTTCGTTTCGCCTCGCATTCCTCCTTTACAGAACTCAGTTTCGATTCAACGTTTCGGAAGCAGCACTCTTTGCTTAGCGACTTATAAGACCGTCCTGCTTCCAAAAGACCTTCAAGTCTCTTGATTTCTCCATCCTTAGTTTGAAGCTACGGAAGAATACAAAAATTAGAAAAAAGTTATTAATAATAAGGAGTGTGTAATGTATTATTTGTGTATAAACTTGTACAGAGACCCCATGTGATATAAAATAATAGTATACAGACCCCGCGAGTGATTGACAATTATGACGCATGATATACGTTCCAAAAGACCCTCAAGTCTCTTGATTTCTCCATCCTTAGTTTGAAGCTACAGAAAAATACAAAAATTAGAAAAAAGTCATTCAAAAAAGTTAGTAATAATAAAGAATGTGTAATGTATTATTTGTGTATAAACTTGTACAGAGACCCCATGTGGTATAGAATAATAGTGTACAGACCCCGCGAGTGATTGATAATTATGACGCATGATATACGTTCCAAAAGACCCTCAAGTCTCTTGATTTCTCCATTCTTAGTTTGAAGCTACGGAAGAATACAAAAATTAGAAAAAAGTTATTAAAATACTCTGCCAATATATGGGCTCCTAAGCTCACACTAGGTACTATAGTTATAGTGTACGTGTGAGTTAATATAACTGAAAACTGAAATATATTTTATTCAACTCCAGACTAAATTACCTTTTGTTTGATACCACACAGGCCATGTTTTGACTTAAACTCAAATTTTTTAAATCTACCCCCACCCTTAAAAAAAACAAAAACTAAAATGTATTTTGTTAAACTCCGGACTCAATTACCTTTCGTTTGATATCACACACTCCATATTTTCACTTAAACTCTAATTTCTTAAATATACCCCCACTCTTTTTTTTAAATAAATTAAAATGTATTTTGTTTTGCTCCAGACTCAATTACTTTTCGTTTGATATCACACACGCCATATTTTCACATAAACTCGAATTTTGAAATCTACCCCCACCCTTTTATTTGGTTTGTGTTCGGTGGATTTTGTTCAGTTTTAAATGGGACCATCTCGACCCAAGACCCAGCCTGGGTACCAAATTTCATTAAAATCGGCCAAGCGGTTTTTGAGTTATGCGCGTTGGTCGTTACAGACAGACATACAGACAGACATACAGACAGACATACAGACAGACAGACAGACAGACAGACAGACAGACAGACAGACAGACAGACAGACAGACAGACAGACAGACAGACAGACAGACAGACAGACAGACAGACAGACAGACAGACAGACAGACAGACAGACAGACAGACAGACAGACAGACAGACAGACAGACAGACAGACAGACAGACAGACAGACAGACAGACAGACAGACAGACAGACAGACAGACAGACAGACAGACAGACAGACAGACAGACAGACAGACAGACAGACAGACAGACAGACAGACAGACAGACAGACAGACAGACAGACAGACAGACAGACAGACAGACAGACAGACAGACAGACAGACAGACAGACAGACAGACAGACAGACAGACAGACAGACAGACAGACAGACAGACAGACAGACAGACAGCGTAACAAAAAAGTTTTTAAAATCATCTGAAACGCAAAGATATATATGAAAATTTTTGAAATCGGAGCAACTTTTTTTTTCTCGAAAAAATTAGGATCAGCATAGCTCACACTACTATAGTATAGTATATGTGTGAGCTAATATACATTTAAAACTTACCTCATTATGCAAGATTTTATTTTCTTCAAGCAGTTTCCTATTTCTCTGCTGTATATCCTTTAGCTCACCATTCATGCTGTCCTTTTCTTTTTGCCGTAAAGCAGGCTCTGTCACTTTAAGTTTTAAACCTAAAACCAAAAAAAATCAAATCAGGTTGGTTCTGGTTGAAAAAATCGAATAGTGCGTGAATCGATCATAGCTTGCTTTGATTAAAATGACAAATTTAAATTCGCAGATGCAAATTTTCATGTGCGCATGCGTGATTTTTGGCACGTCGATACATAGTTGCTGTGTGGGTGGACGCCATAATTGTCGTTTATTTACATTTTGCGTTTGTTGTCTAAAATTGTGTTTTTTGCTGAAAAAAATAAAAAAATAATTTACGTAATGCCATTAATAGTCTCTTCATGGTGTCTACAATAAATCTACACCATTAATTTTAGAAAAATTACAAATTTAATCAGCAATTTGATCAATTTTCACCCCATCAACAAGTTTTTAGAAAAAAGATAATAGATAGATAATATAACCTTCAATTTTTGATAATTGTCTTAATGTAATGACGTAACGGAGTACAGGGTGTCCCAAATTGGGCACTTTTAGGGGGTTTAAGGTACTTCTAGGGAAGACAGAGAAAAACTGACCACGCATTGCGAGGTTTAAATTTCAAGAGAAGACTTATAGTGAAAACCACATTTTGAAATATCTTCTCGTTTTTGAGCTACGGGGGCTTTTTGAAAAGTCTGCATTTTTGAAGGGGGGTCTATAACATCGTTATTAGTGGAAATTTTGATTTAGAGTAAATTGCAGTTTTATAGATTTTGTCAGGAGGAATTCACCCGCTAAATTATATTTTAACTGTCACTTTTAGTTTTTGAGATATGACATAAAGTTGCATTTTTTCTTATGGAATGGCCTATATTTTAATTAATTTTCGAATTCGTCATTGAATTCTTTTCAAAATGATGTATCATATGTCATAGTTTGATTAAGCGGTTTAGGAGATATTCAGCTTTTTCACTTATTTCTAGTGCGCTATGATTTCCTGCTGAGGCAAGAGGTAAAGACACTCCAGTATTTTTATTATTTTACACAGTCACAAATATAGTAAGGCTGGTTTGGAAAAATTATAATTCAGCTGACGGCCTTCAAAGCCTAGTTATAAAAAGTTTTAAAAAATGATACATATTTCAAAATAAAATTAAAACGCTTTTGTGCAAAATAGTTTCATATCAAAGCGTAATGTCAAATTGTTTAAACAATTGAAAACAATGACAAAACGCCAAAACGCAAGGCCAACTTGATTTGCATAGTATAAGACAACAAAACTATAAGAGCATTGAAGTAGGATTTGACCACAAGGCTTTCACGTCAATGGAGCATGACGTCATGCAACGCACACTAGACAAAAATAAAAAACTTTAATTATCTCCGAAACCGCTCAATCAAACTATGACATATGATACATCATTTTGAAAAGAATTCAATCGCGAATTCGAAAATTAATTAAAATATAGGCCATTCCATAAGAAAAAATGCAACTTTATGTCATATCTCAAAAACTAAAAGTGACAGTTAAAATTTAATTTAGCGGTTGAATTCCCCGTGACAAAGTCTATAAAATTGCTATTTACTCTAAATCAATATTTCCAATAATAACGAAGTTATAGGCCCCCCTCCAAAATGCAGACTTTTTAAAAAGCCCCCGTAGCTCAAAGACGAGACGATATTTCAAAATGCAGTTTTCACTATAAGTCTTCTCTTGAAATTTGAGCCTCGCAATGCGTGGTCAGTTTTTCTCTGTCTTCCCTAGAAGTACCTTAAACCCCACACACAAAAGTGCCCAATTTGGGACACCCTGTACGTTCCAAAACCAGCAAAACTGACGCATGCGCTGTTACCAAAATCCTCTTTTATCCGAAAACGGCATCAGGTGACTCTGCATTTAAAACCGGTGCAAATGCATGGGCCATCACGTGATGCGTTTTTTGAATCGGGGTGGGCATGCGTTGGTGGAAACAGGGTATAAGAATTAAAGGGGGTCCTGGCTTCAACACATTGGTTATTACAAAATAAACATTTCTTATAGATTTTTTAACAAAATAATCAAACTATGTAAAAAAAAAATGTTAGTCAACTTTTTTTAGGTGTTAAAATTTTTTTTTTATAAACATTATATATACTTGCCTTTTTTAGGTACTGCCTTTTCCCTTTCAGACTTCTGAATTTGTTTTAAAAGTCTATTTTTCTCTAAAATGCAGTTATCCAATTGTGATTGTAAGTCAGATATTTGAGATCTTAAATCTAAAAAAAAATACTCTGCCAATCTATGGGCACCTAAGCTCACACTAGGTACTATAGTTATAGTGTGAGCTAATATAATCAAAAACTGAAATATATTTTATTCAACTCCAGACTCAATTACCTTTCGTTTGATACCACACAAGCCATGTTTTGACTTAAACTCAAATTTTTTAAATCTACCCCCACCCTTTAAAAAAAACTAAAATGTATTTTGTTTAACTCCAGACTCAATTACCTTTCGTTTGATATCACACACGCCATATTTTCACTTAAACTCTAATTTTTGACATCTACCCCCACCCTTTTTTTTAAAATAAACTAAAATTCATTTTGTTTAACTCCAGACTCAATTACCTTTCGTTTGATATCACACACGCCATATTTTCACATAAACTCTAATTTTTGGAATCTACCCCCACCATTTTATTTGGCTTGCGTGCGGTGGATTTTGTTCATTTTTAAATGGGACCATTACGGCCCAAGACCCAACTTACGTACCAAATTTCATTAAAATCGGACAAGCGGTTTTTGAGTTATGCGGGTTGGTCGTTACAGACAGACAGACAGATAGACAGACAGACAGACATACAGACAGACAGACAGACAGACAGACAGACAGACAGACAGACAGACAGACAGACAGACAGACAGACAGACAGACAGACAGACAGACAGACAGACAGACAGACAGACAGACAGACAGACAGACAGACAGACAGACAGACAGACAGACAGACAGACAGACAGACAGACAGACAGACAGACAGACAGACAGACAGACAGACAGACAGACAGACAGACAGACAGACAGACAGACAGACAGACAGACAGACAGACAGACAGACAGACAGACAGACAGACAGACAGACAGCAAAACAAAAAAGTTTCAAAATCATCTGAAACGCAAAGATATATAAAAAATTTTGAAATCGGAGCAACTTTTTTTTTTCTCGAAAGAATTAGGATCACCATAGCTCACACTACTTATATAGTAGTAGTGTGAGCTAATATTATACGTTTTAAACAAGAACTTGTGCAATAATCAATAGTTATTTAAATTTTTTATACATTTTCTTTACGATAAAAGAAGAATAAAAAAAATATGACTTTTTTAACATTTAAATAAACCAACAAGTATAAAAGGCAACTTTAAACAGGTAAAAAGTTAACGAGGGGTGATCAGCTGCCCACAGTAGGTGTACAAATTTTTCTACAGGACCCCACAGGACTATACAGGACTTGCACAGGACTATACAGGACTTCCACAGGACTATACAGGACCCCGAGGGGGTGTCCTAAGCATGATTAAGTACTAAGGCCACGCGATTTAAGATGTGATGACCCTTTCAGCCACAGGACTATATAGGACCCCACAGGCAGGACTATACAGGACTTATACAGGCCACTACAGGACCAAAAATTTATTAAAGTCCTGTAGGACAGTGTACAAATTTGGTTCAGCTGATCACCCCTCGAAAGTTAACCATGGACACCAATGTTTCAGAAAAAGGCATTTCCATCCTCAGCGTGGCTTGCCTGACTACAATTAATCAAACTGACTACAAGATCCAAGGTAAATCAAAAAGAATGGAAAAATAGGTATAGGTAAAACCTATTTATTCACTCAACAAGCGAAACGACAGCAAACCAAAGAAACTAAGTCCATGGCGGGACGAACACATCCACCGGTCTGTAGACGGCTGAGTGCCTAAAGAGGAGAAAACTAGATTTCAAAAAAAAATATCCCAAAGTTAAATTCACCCCGTCTGGGAAAACAGACGTTTATTGAACTAAAACAAAGGAAAAAAATCGGCAACACGCTAGAAGCTTACCTTCTTTCATTTAACAGCAGTTCCACACTTTCACTCACGGCACCGCGGATTTTCTTGTGGATGGAATTTTGGTCTTAATCTTAAAACACGTGTGACTTCTTTCAGTGTCTTGTCGAAAGTGGTTCTTCATTCCCCTGTCAAATACAGGGGGGCGCTTCAAACTCCCAGCGTGTGCAAAGCGCGCAAAATTTTTGCCAAAATGATCAGGTGTTCAAAAAGAAAATAACTTTCAACAAAGAGAAAAATTATCACCTGATCGGAATTTTTCCCAAACGAGGAGTTTTTTTTTTAAAGGTTTGGCTAAAAAGCCCAAACATATCAAAACAAAATTTAAGGTTAGGTTTTCCCAAAAATTCAAATAAAAACAAAAAATAACTGGCAGCATTAAACAAACTGTAAAGAAGAAATACCCAAAAAGAGGAAGCAGTCGATGCCTTCAAGAATGCATATTTGACAGTACCAAGAAACGAGTGGAATTAGAGCTTTGACAACTGGTTTCAGCGCATGGAAAAGTGCATTAATTTTCGTGAAGAATACTTCAAGAAACAATAAAGTCTTTAAAAGTTATCTACTAGGGATGGCCGGAGCAGTAAATTTGCCGGAACAGGTCTGACCTGTTCCGATTTTTATTATGACCTGTTCCGAAACATCTGCTCCTGCTCCAAACTGTTCCGGACTTTTCAAGGGAAATAAATTGGAACTGTTCCGCATTTTATGAAAGGAACAATTTGTTCCTGCAGTTGCTGCATGAAATCTAACTATGCGTGTGCTCTGTTATTGGTGTTACAAGGTATATGAATGAGGTACAGGGTGTTAACCGCTATATCTGGTTGTCGCTTATAACAATTTTATTTTTTTAAATAGAAAAAGAAATGCAATTTTTACAAAACGCTTTACTTTTTGCTGTTTTCCTTATTTCACGTAAATTTTATTGGATTAAAGGTTTTTTATATTCAATTTCAAATATTTTTATTGTTTTCTACTTCCTTGCTTTGAACGAAAGAAAACCCGGCAAGAAACGCCACTGTTAAAGATAATCTGCCGTGCGTCACACCGCACCCCGCCAACCCTAACACCATGCGTGTTGTCTATCTATCAGCAATTTCTACGAGTTGCCCCAGTGCGCACTAAGTGTATGTCTGTCGTTTTTAAAAACAATAATAAAGAAAAGGACGAAGATACACCCAGTGTGTGTCTCATAAAGGTTACGTAGCGAGCCTGAGAAAGATGCAGCTAGCTGAAGTGAAGACTCGGAACAGGCGTAAAAGCAGGGAGCAAGTTGTTTCTGTTATGTTCTGGCTCTCTCGAAGTTTCCTTGTCACTTCTGCTTTGGCGGAACAACTTGTTCTGGAAATTCATACCTGTTCCGACTTACTCTGGGCACAGACCTGTTCCGAAAAGAACAGGTACTGCTCTGGAGTGCCATCAAAACTTAAAAGATAGCCCTTGTAGAACACATTTAAAAAAGTTTAAGAAAATTCCGGTCAGGTGATAATTTTTCTCTTTGTTGAAAGTTATTTTCTTTTTGAACACCTGATCATTTTGGCAAAAATCATGCGCGCTTTGCACACGCTGGGAGTTTGAAGCGCCCCCCTGTATTTGACAGGGGAATGAAGAACCACTTCCGACAAGACACTGAAAGAAGTCACACGTGTTTTAAGATTAAGACCAAAATTCCATCCACAAGAAAATCCGCGGCGCCGCGAGTGAAATGTGGAACTGCTGCTAAATGAAAGAAGGTGTTGCCGATTTTTTTCCTTTGTTTTAGTTCAATAAACGTCTGTTTTCAAGGTTTTGTCAAACCAACCAAATCTGTGCTCATGCATAAACAAACAAAACAAAATCTACATAACCCTACAAAAAGATAACTAATTTTTAACCAGTAATGTTGTAATTTTATTAATTTAGTGTTAGATTTAAGTAGTTTTGAGGTCCCTTTTACAAATATTTTTATTGTTCAATGTTTTGTAATGTTGAGAAATTATTGGTGTCCGGCATTTGTATGTGATCTTCACTTTATGGTAAGTCTACCCTAACTTTTATGTATGTAATATCTGGTACAAATATACTCTTTATTGTTAGGTTTTTCCATCTTTATTGTCCCCTGAAGATGAACCTTTGTATGTTCGAAACTAGTTGGGAATTATAGCCTGAAAATTTAAATAATTAAAATTATTGTGAAGGAACTTTGGATTTTCTTTTCACACTAAGAAACATCTGTTTTCCCAGACGGGGTGAATTTAACTTTGGGATAATTTTTTTGTGATATCTCTAGTTTTCATCCTTCGGGTACAGCCGTCTACACAATTTTATTAATATTTTGTGTTATCAAAAACTTCATAGAAGCTTTCGTTTCTGAGACATTTATTTTATAATAAAAAAACTAACCTTTTTGAATTTGCTCATGTTGATGCTTGAAATCAATAAAAGCAGAATGTAGTTCGCTGCACTGCCTCAGAAGTCTTGCATTGTCACACTTGTAAGGCTCTGCACCTAATTCTAAATTGTCACGCTCCTAAAAGTTCAAAATTCTAAACATCAATAGAATGTTTATTTTTTAAAAGTCAAATTCATTTATATAACAACTAATGTCAATGTTTCAACCTCACACATGACAGATTTTTGATTTGACTGGAAAGAACTAAGGTAACTGATATCATAAGTGAAAGAACTAAGGTAACTGATATCATAAGTGAAAGAACTAAGGTAACTGATATCATAAGTACTCTATTGTGCTAATAAACGCAGGGTAGGAAAAAAATTGGCATTATTTTGCCACTCACGCTTGCCGCCAACAAACAGATGAATAACACAGGTGACCCAAGGTGATCTGTGCAGATAGGTACTAGACTATAAGTTAAAAATCTCTGAAAAAAAATTCTTCACACATTATATTAACAAATATTAAAATTATAACAAAAACATTTCATGTAAAAAAAGCCAAGTACGCGAAAATGGCATTCCGTAAAAAGAATTGAGATAAAAGTAAAGCCAAGTTCTCCTTACACCATGCCATGAAGGGGTTGTTAACTCCATATAGATCTACAACCGTGCAACGTTTGAGATTCGTAGCTCATTCCAAAGTAGAGTTTTAAATAGTCAAATATCGGCTGAAATGTTTCAAGAAAAGATGGTTATGGCGCGCTAACTTGGCGAGGCACTGCCGTGCCCTCAGATTCAATTATGTTACTTCACAAAAAAACTCACCCCCACCACTCAGAAGCACACCTCAACCTACCTCTATGGCATCTTGGGATATCCGAATGTATTTCTCTAAATTAACTGTAGTGGTTTTTAAGTCGTCGAGCAGTTTTCCTACTAAAGGGACGCAATCAGGGTGCAGCCTTTGTTTGTATCCCAGAGTGTAAAGCTCCCTTTCAAGCAAATCAAATCGGTTTTCCATTTTTTGGCCTTAATTTTATATCAACAGCAATAACAAAAACATCTTATTTTACGCGTTGACTTAATTATTAAAAATATTAGACTTAGTAATTTTTTACATTAATTAAAAAGTATAAAAACATGAAGAAAAAGAAACATTTTTAATTTTGAAAGTTTTTCTAACCTCGAACAATACAAACAAAGCATGGTTGGAAATTTGGTTGGATGGCGTAGATTGTAGATAGGTTAGGTAGAATCGACGGATCAACACCTCCTTTACTGGAAGGCCATTTATCTGACTAATATGTAGCGTCACCTGAATGCGTTTTTTGAATCAGGGTGGGCACGCATGTATTACCGCGCAATTTTTTTTTGGCTTTGATTGGTTCAAATTTTTAAATCAATCAATCAGGGCCCAAGGAAAGATAAATCCACGCGGATAATACGCTCCACACCCGACTTATACACTGTTTCCACCAATGCATGCCCACCCCGGTTCAAAAAACGCATCAGATGACGCTGCATTGAAAACCGGTGTAAATCTATGGGCCATCACGTGATGCGTTGTTTGAATCGAGGTGGGCATGCATTGGTGGAAACAGAATATTAACATAAAACTCGATCGACGTTGAAGATAGTGAAAACCAAACAGTTTTAAGAAGTTCCCAATGAAAGCATCAAGCCATCAGTATAATTCAATGTCGGTAGGGGTATTTTCCCTCGGAGTAGTTGTTTCTGTTGGTTTCACAAAGGGTATTACCATTTATATAATATTCCAATACCCACGCGGTAACTGCCCATTCATGATGCAAACATGAGGGCTTTGGGTTCCTTAAGCAAAAAAGACCTGATGAGACCCATATTATTTCCATATAGTACGTATTATTGCAATACCTACGGTACCTTATACCCTGTTTGCACCAATGCATGCCCACCCCGATTCAAAAAACGCATCACGTGATGGCCTTTGGATTTGCACCGGTTTTAAATGCATCGTCACCTGATGCGTTTTTTGAATCGAGGTGGGCATGCATTGGTGGAAACAGGGTATTATGATACAGAATGCAAACATATTTGAAATAGCAATATCAATGGGTATAAGTCTATCCTTTTTGCGGTCTATTTTTACGCATGAATATTATTTTATTCTTGTATTCGTTACGTCAAATCATCGGCGTACAGTTGACAAAAACTATATCTATAAAAATTTGGTATCTGTGCATTTTTCGTATATTTATTTCTGAATGTTTGCATCAAACGTCAACCTTTGTGTAAATATTACGTATATGGGTATTGTGTCTAGTGCACCCTAGAGTCAGGGACTCTAGGGTGCACTGTTGTTGACATATTTATCCAAATATGTCACCATACAGGGATTTTAGTTCACCCGACTAAACGTACACGCATAAACTGGCCTATTTTCCGTAGGTGACGATCAGTCATAAGAAATATTGATGGCAACGTCGCATAACGCTGCTTTAGTCCGCTGTCATTAGTGTCATTTCTTGATTGATGTTTATTTTCGCGTGGAGGGGCTAGAATTGCAATAAAAAAATTCACAAAAAACTGTGAAAAAGGCAGGTTTTTTTTGGGTAAGTAGGTATTTAATTTATTGGTTTGGAATTCTTCACGACAAAAAAAGCATTCCTTTCGATTCCGTACTTATCGGCGGTTCAACATGTCGCTCGCTTTTGACAATATTTTTCGCCCAAAAAAGCCTCCTGTGTTCAGAACTTACAGGAAATTAGTGCCAGTGCAAGCCTGTGATTGCTGGTAGGCAAGGTTTATATGGTTTATCTAAAGCATGGACAAGAACATGGCTTTTCTGTTTATTAATAGAACTTATTTGTTCATTCTTCTCCTAATTTTTTGTCTAATTTTAAATCCTAACTTGTTACCTTGTCACTCTTTTTCTTGTCAAAGTAAAATTAAGACTAGGATGGGTATGAACAAGGGCTAAGCCAGCAGGCACCTGTAACGATATCAAAGCCATCTTGACAATTGTTCTTGTTTAATTCAGGGTGGGCAGGGATAGAGACCCTGTATGTATGACATAATTTTAATAAATAGACTTATTAACAAAGCTTAAACTTATGTCTAATACCTGGATAGGTATTAGACATAAGTATTGTTCCTGATGGAAAAAAAAAAGAGATAATGCCAAAAATGGTTGCATTTAGCAATATTGTCAAGAGATTTGTCCATGTGTTTGTATGTATGTCTGTAATATGATAGATCTCCTAAACCAATTTAACCGATTCTCATGAATTTTTCAGGTTAAATAATGTACAATACTGTAAATATCTGATTAGACTTTGATCAAAATTCATTAATGCTAATGACAGTTTTTTGATATTTTAAAAAATAATTAATGAAGCATGGCATCAATATTAGTAAAACTCAGAAAATTATTATATATATATATTTATCGGTTTCACAACGTTCTATGTCTTCCTATACCCAATCTCCACTTGTTTCTGTTTGCCCATAATTCATCATCTAGGCCTCTTATTCTTATTTCACTGTCTGTTTCCATTGTAGTATTTGTTTAGGTAGTCTTTCATCATTCATTCTTTGTACATGTCCGTACCACACTAGTAGTTTTGTTCTTATATCATCCACTAAAGTAGGTTCACCCACTGTCATAATTTCTCTTATTCTTTGATTTGTAACTATTTCTCTTTTTGATTTCCCTGCTGCTCTTCTTCAATAGTCCATTTCCGTAGCGGAAAGCATTTTTTTTGTTCTATCGTTGATTGGCCATACTTCTGAGCTGTATGTAATAATACTTTTTACAATGGTGTTATATATAAGCTTTTTGTTATGTTTTGATATACTTTGGTCCCAAATTATTCCGTTTAATAATGGGAAAATGATTAAATGTATAAATAATATTAGAATAATATTTTGTAATACAAACGCATCTTTTATTCACAGAACTAAAAACAAAAAATTTGTGTCACACAATTACTTGACAAGAAACCAAACCAGCCAATTGCTTAGTATACCAGGCTGCCACAATAAGTCTTTTAGAAGGTTTATTGGTTTTTTGGGTCCAAAAGTCTACAATTTATTACCGCCTGAAATTAAAAACAAAATAAACAATTTGTTGTTAAATAAAGATTTTTTGAAACTGCTAAGATAAAAGTGTGTATCTTTTTATTTGACTAATGTTTAATATAGTGATAAAATATTTCATTGCCTAACATTCACAGTGTTAGAACCGCAGTAGGTGGTACCCCTTTTTAAAAAAGATATATTGCTCTGCTGGCTTTTAGCAGATCACCAAATTTTAGAAATAAGACAGGGATGATAAAACAATAATCTACACGGTTTTAAGATTAAATTGCTCTATATTTACTGTGTCAGTACCCATCTTGGTACCACTATTAAAAAAAAAAAAAAAATTAAATTCAATTTTTTTATTTTTTAATGATTTTATTACATTTTTTTACGATGTTCTGCTAGCTTTAATCAAGCAATAGACACAGAAAAGATGAGAAAGATACACATTAATCATAAATAAAGTGATAAAATATTTAATTCCTTACCATTCAGAGTGTTTGAACTGCCGGCTTTTAGCAGATCACCAAATTTTAGAAATAAGACAGGGATGATAAAAAATAATCTACAATTGCTCAATATTTACTGTGTCAGTACCCATCTTGGTACCATTTAAAAAAAAAATTGAATTTTTTTAATTTTAGGATCACTCTAAAATTAACTAATTAATTTTAGTGCTTTATATTTCAATGAATTCACAAATAAATAGTTAGTACTATTTGCAAAGCTTGAATTAATAAATCAAATTTAGAAAATTCTTAAAATTTTTGGTTGATTTATTATGAATTGACTCTATTGTAATTTTTTTTTACAGCACTGACAACTTTTTCAAAAAGATGACTGAACTTGAGTCGCCCAAGAAAAACAATGATTGCTATTTCTACTACTATTCCACCTGTTCCAAGGTAAACAAATATTTTTCATTTTATCTTCCTATTTCTTACATACTCTTAGTATATAAACAAAATCCTAAATTATTAATTAAGCCCTAGATTTTCAACAAGAACAACCCACCAACCATCCTAAAATGTAAGGAATTTTTTTATTTTGTCCTATTTAGCTATCCAAACTCTAGCTCTGCAGTATGGCCTTTTAGTTGCTACATGATTATGTGGTTTTAATACCACATTAATTGACGAAATTTGTCATAGATGGCGCTTCGGCGTCTCAGACAAGACCATGCCAGTGTGCTTAAACTTTCGAGTGCTCGAGCCAGTCCGCTAGATGGCGCTACACCTTGTAGTTTACTCGCATTGCACCGCCGCGAGTATTTCATATATAGGAGTTGGTTTTGGTTAAAATTGGTAGGGATGGCCGGAGCAGTAAATTTGCTGGAACAGGTCTGACCTGTTCCGATTTTTATTATGACCTGTTCCGAAACATCTGCTTCCACTCCAAACTGTTCCGGACTTTTCAAGGGAAATACATTGCAACTGTTCCGCATTTTATGATGCAACCTTGTGTAAGTAGGAAAACAACCAAAATCAACTCTTCCCTCTTCTTCTGACACTCGCAAGTTAGGCACACATACCTTTGTGTGAAGTATAAAATTCGTTTTGATTTTTAAAGTAATATAGTTTAAGCCAATTTTTCGTTATCACAATTATAACAGTACCTACTGAGTTGGAAGTGTGACACTTCGTGGGTACCTTGGTGCATTAATTTTTTATTTTAGGGTGACAGTTGTGGATTTAGACATGAGCCCTCTGCGCTAGGCTGTGAAACAGTTTGCTCATTTTGGAAGGAGGGAAAATGTGTCAATGTACATTGCAATTTTAGACACATGGAACTTAGGGTAAGGAATATAATGTGTAGTTATTTCTTTTTTTTATACTTTAATAGTTAAAGGTCTGTTATATGTCGTCAAAATTTAGATTGAAAAAAAAACTTTTGAAATTGAATTTTTAAAAAATTTTAATTGGCACCTTATATGTACAGGGGGATTCAAATTGAGCATTTTTTAAATGGAAAAGGTTACTTCTAAGGGAGAAAGACGAAAACTAACCCCCCCACCAAAAAAATATTAAATGTGATACATCATTTTAAAAGAAATTTTATGTCGATTTCAAAAATCAAATAAAAAAAAATGGTTATTCCATAACAATAAATATAACTTCATGTTATATCCCTCAAAAATCTTTTCTTTAAATTTGAAGCTCACAAAGAGGAGGCTACTTTTCCTCTATCTCCCCTAGAAATACCCTTTCCTATTTAAAAATGTCCAATTTGAATCACCCTGTACAGGGTGTCCCAAATTGGGCACTTTTAGTGGGTTTAAGGTACTTCTAGGGGAGACAGAGAAAAACTGACCACGCATTACGAGGCTCAAATTTCAAGAGAAGACTTATAGTGAAAACCGCATTTTGAAATATTGTCTCGTCTTTAAACTACGGGGGCTTTTTGAAAAGTCTGCATTTTTGAAGGGGGTCGATAACTTCGTTATTATTGGAAATTTTGATTTAGAGTAAATTGTAGTTTTATAGACTTTGTCACAAGGAATTCACCCGCTAAATTAAACTTTAACTGTCACTTTTAGTTTTTGAAATATGACATAAAGTTGCATTTTTTCTTATGGAATGGCCTATATTTTAATTAATTTTCAAATTCGTCATTGAATTCTTTTCAAAATGATGTATCATATGTCATAGTTTGATTGAGCGGTTTAGGAGATATTCAGCTTTTTCACTTATTTCTAGTGTGTTATGATTTCCTGCTGAGGCAGGTAAAGGCACTCCAGTATTTTTATTATTTTACACAGTCAAAAATATAGTAAGGCTGGTTTGGAAAAATTATAATTCAGCTGACGGCCCTCAAAGCCTAGTTATAAAAAGTTTAAAAAAAATGATACATATTTCAAAATAAAATTAAAACGCTTTTGTGAAAAATAATTTCATATCAAAGCGTAATGTCAAATTGTTTGAACAATTGAAAACAATGACAAAACGCCAAGACGCAATGCTAACTTGATTTGCATAGTATAAGACAACAAAACTATAGGAGCATTGAAGTAGGATTTGACCGCAAGGCTTTCACGTCAATGGCGCATGACGTCATTCAACGCAGACTAGACAAAAATAAAAAACTTTAATTTTCTCCAAAACCGCTCAATCAAACTATGACATATGATACATCATTTTGAAAAGAATTCAATGGCAAATTCGAAAATTAATTAAAATATAGGCCATTCCATAAGAAAAAATGCAACTTTATCTCATATCTCAAAAACTAAAAGTGACAGTTAAAATTTAATTTAGTGGTTGAATTCCAATTTACTCTAAATCAATATTTCCAATAATAACGAAGTTATAGACCCCCCTCCAAAATGCAGACTTTTCAAAAAGCCCCCGTAGCTCAAAGACGAGACGATATTTCAAAATGCGGTTTTCACTATAAGTCTTCTCTTGAAATTTGAGCCTCGTAATGCGTGGTCAGTTTTTCTCTATCTTCCCTAGAAGTGCCTTAAACCCCCCAAAAGTGCCCAATTTGGTACACCCTGTTGTACATGTTTGGTGGTGCCAATTTTTCTTTGATGGAATGTATCTTTTTTTTTTCCAGAAAAACCGTAAAGCTATCCAATGTTATTGGGAGACACAACCTGGTGGATGTTTGAAACCGCACTGCCCTTTCATGCACAAGGCACCAAGAGATGTGCCACTAGTTCTCAGCCAATCCGGTATGAAATAAAACTAAAAAGGACATTATTTTATTTATTTTATTTATTTATTTATTATTACATTGCTTAACAGGAAAAAAACCCAATTACAAAGCAGGAAAATCTTAAAAATTACACATCCTAAATACATTGTTGATGTTTTGAGGTTTGAGGTAGAGCCGCGGGACTGTAAGCGCGCTGGCCCCAAGAGATGTACCGCTAGTTCTCAGCCAATCCGGTATGAAATAAAACTTTCTGAAACTAAAAGGAGAAATTCTGACACTTTTGTTTTTAAATACAACAATTTTCCAAGTATATTCCAGAGAAAAAAATCAATGCTCCAACCTATAACATAGAAAATTTATTTAACATCGAAAAATAGCTCTACCGAACGGGACAAATCCTGTTACTCATGAGACAATTTCTTTTTTAATTTTATTCAAGATTTCAATGGTTTTGTGTGTGAGAATGTTGATTTTAATTATTTTAATCAAGTTATACATAGGATAATCTACATTACCAAAAGGACATTATTTTATTTATTTTATTTATTTATTTATTATTACATTGCTTAACAGGAAAAAAACCCAATTACAAAGCAGGAAAATCTTTTAAAAAATTACACATCCTAAATACATTGTTGATGGTTTGAGGTTTGAGGTAGAGCCGCGGGACTGTAAGCGCGCTGGTCGTTTTATAAAATCTGGGTGCAAAAAATACATTGTTGATGTTTTGAGGTTTGAGGTAGAGCCGCGGGACTGTAAGCGCGCTGGTCGTTTTATAAAATCTGGGTGCAAAAATCCTTAAAAGGACGATGTAAAAATATTAATTTTTCTGAGCCACACAAAGACAATATAGAGGATTGGCACTCACCTTTTTAGTTGTTTCCGTCGTCCAGAGGAGCTCCTCTCGCTGGCCCAGTCGTTGCAGTCGATCCACACTAGAATCACTTGTTTGTGTAATGGTTTAGTTTGATTTTCTAAGAATGTTATTGGATTTTTTGGTTAATAGAATTTATCACCATGCTGCGTGGTGATCTCGATAGAATACGACAGACGAATCTTTTTTTGGTTACGCCTTTTTCCGCAGATTCATTTTTCGTAGATGGCGCTGGCGTTTTGCTTGTGCCAATCAAATTGAAATTGTGTGGGTTTTCCGAATACGGGAATTTGGCGCAAAATTTGAATTTAAAATTAAAGTTGCACGAACATACATTAAATGTAAAATAATTTTAAAAATACACACAGGACATGGTTATAAAATTAAATTTAAAATAAATAAAAACTACATTAAAAATTATGGACAGAATGTTTACTATATCAGAGAGTGGGGTATGACGTTGTAAAATAACCACGAATTTTTGAGATTGTGGTGTTAAATATGTCAAGGTCTCTGTTACATTTATTATAAGTTCTGCACATAACATCAAGTGGAGAAAACTGTAATTTATTTGTTCGAACTCTTGGTAAAAAGAATGTCAGATTTTGACGTGAAGACAAACGAGAAACTAGAAAATTAATTTTACTTAATATATCAGGACAGTCGATTTGGTTGTGCAGGACCTTAAACAGAAATACCTGAGAGTAATTTTATAGGGTTTCGTAACCAATTACTTGAATACGCAAGAAGTGCTGCCACCAGACTTTCTATTCGTTGGCATCTGGGACCTCCTCTCAGTCCACATTTCAATGGCCTGGCAGAAGCTGGCGTCAAAAGTTTTAAAACTCACTTTGTTCGAGTTGTCGGCGACCAGAAGTTGTCTATCATGGAGAGTCCACCCTTACCTGTCGCATAGAAGCCGTACTTAATAGTCGCCCTTTATCTCCTGCCTCTTCAGACCCACACGATCTTCAACCTCTTACCCCTGGGCATTTTTTGACACTTGAACCCCTTAATTCAGAAATTCCGGAGTCAGATTTGTCCGAGGTTCCCCTAAATCGGCTCTCGAGATGGCAACTAATCCAAAAACTACATAATGATTTTTGGAAACGGTATTCTATAGAGTATTTGCATACGCTACAACAGCGACACAAGTGGGCTGATTCGTCCCCAAATATCAAATTAAATGATTTGGTTATCACATCCAATCACCTTTGAAATGGTCAGTCGGTCGGGTCATCGAACTGCATCCCGGCGGGGACGGTCAGGTGCGTGTTGCGACGGTACAAACGGTTACCGGTGTTTATAAGCGGCCAGTTGTAAAACTGTGCCTCTTGCCAAATTAAAAGTAATTTAATTTTTCTACCTATTACCGGGATTACAATAGGTTTTTCTTTATTTTTATTTCTTTTTTTTTGAATTTTTTGTTTGTTTTGCCATTTTCGGGATTTTGTTATCTCTAAATAAACTTACGATACTTATCTGTTTTCATTCATTTATATTTATCGGTCGATCATTTTTCTTAAATCTATATCTGTCCGGTTGAGATTCTAAAATTGTGTGTTTTGGAGGGCAGTTATGTTGGCTCCCGCTAAATTTCGCGGTTGTTTTTAAATTTTTAAAACCACACAATTGTATGAAGGACAGAGTGCATTTCGCGCATTTGGACATGCGCACCAACATTCGGAGAGATCCTTTGTCAATCGCCTCGAGAAATGGCGTGTTAATTTTGTTCTCCAACTATTTCAAATTTCTACACCTGACAGTGTTCGATTTTGGTGTACTGAAGCATAGAACTAGAAACTTCAGCCTTTCAGCTACGTGGTGACATCATTAGATCCAAAAAGGGGCCCCTTGGAAGTGGATAAATTGGCTGCAAACTTGTGAGTGCCTTTGTTTCTGATTACCGTTGTGTGGCACAACAATCAACCTATGGACGTTTGATTATTTCATAATATCATATCAATATATTTATGTTTGTTCGCGCTTCATTTAATTAAAATATTTACAGTCCATTGCAGTTATCGTTTTTATAACCGCGGGCTAACTCTCCTCCTGTTAGATAAGGATTGCATATCGAACATTTCAAGTAAATGTTCCTCTGCAAAACCTTGAGGAGGATATATTCCATAAGTTTTAAAGTAAAGTAACTTAAGAAATCTTCGCTGAACCCTTTCTAGATCTTCAATGTGAATGTTATATTCAGGTGACCACACTAGAGAAGCATACTCTAATTTTGACTTGACAAAGGAGAAGAACAATGTTTTCAGAGTTTTTATATTTTGAAATTCGCGGCTTAGTCTGGTAATAAAACCCAAGGTCTTAGTCGTTTCTGATGTTATAGTTTCAATATGCTTTGTGAAGGATAATTTCTTGTCAAAAATTATTCCTAGGTCGCGAAGAGAGTCAGATCTAGATAAAAATGTTTGGTTTATTGAGTAGTTATATAGAATTGGATTTGCTTTTAATGTAAATGATAGTACTTGACATTTGTCTATGTTCATGGATAGTTTATTTATGGTACACCAAGCGATAAGTGTATCCAAGTCTTTTTGGAGACTTTGGCAATCCTCCAGTGAGTCAATACAAAGGAGAAGCTTGAGATCATCAGCATACAGTAGCGTCATTGACTTAAGTTCAGCACACACATCATTATAATAATAATGGTCCTAACACCGACCCTTGAGGCACTCCCGAAGATGAGACGTATTCGGGAGAGTCAATTCCATTTATTGAGACAAATTGCATTCGATCTGAAAGCCATGATTTCAGAAACTGTAAGAGATTATCTGAAAAGCCAAAAAGTTCAAGTTTAGATAATAAGATCTGATGATCTAACTTGTCGAATGCTTTGGATAGGTCAGTGTATATGACGTCCAGTTGGGAAGAGCTATCTAGTGTTTCAGCAATAGTTTGTGTGGTGTAGTTGTTTAATGTAAATGATAGTACTTGACATTTGTCTATGTTCATGGATAGTTTATGTATGGTACACCAAGCGATAAGTGTATCCAAGTCTTTTTGGAGACTTTGGCAATCCTCCAGTGAGTCAATACAAAGGAGAAGCTTGAGATCATCAGCATACAGTAGCGTCATTGACTTAAGTTCAGCACACACATCATTATAATAATAATGGTCCTAACACCGACCCTTGAGGCACTCCCGAAGATGAGGTGTATTCGGGAGAGTCAATTCCATTTATTGAGACAAATTGCATTCGATCTGAAAGCCATGATTTCAGAAACTGTAAGAGATTATCTGAAAAGCCAAAAAGTTCAAGTTTAGATAATAAGATCTGATGATCTAACTTGTCGAATGCTTTGGATAGGTCAGTGTATATGACGTCCAGTTGGGAAGAGCTATCTAGTGTTTCAGCAATAGTTTGTGTGGTGATCATCAGGTTGGTTGTTGTAGAACGTCCTTTCTGTAAAGGGGAAATTCTGTTTTTTACTAGATGAAAAAGTTTGTTATGTACAAGAATTTCAATGCATTTTAAGAAGTTGTTTATTATCGTAATGGGCCTGTAGTTAGTAATATCTGTTTTATCTGATTTTTTGTGGATAGGGCTAACCTTGAAACGTTTCCAAACACTGGGAATGGATTGAGTAGAGATACAGAGATTATAGAGATATGTGAGAGATTTAGCAAGTAAGTTGGAACAATCCCTAATAAGGAAAGATGAACAATGTTTTCAGAGTTTTTATATTTTGAAATTCGCGGCTTAATCTGGTAATAAAACCCAAGGTCTTAGTCGTTTCTGATGTTATAGTTTCAATATGCTTTGTGAAGGATAATTTCTTGTCAAAAATTATTCCTAGGTCGCGAAGAGAAGAGTCAAGTCTAGATAAAAACGTTTGGTTTATTGAGTAGTTATATAGAATTGGATTTGCTTTTAATGTAAATGATAGTACTTGACATTTGTCTATGTTCATGGATAGTTTATTTATGGTACACCAAGCGATAAGTGTATCCAAGTCTTTTTGGAGACTTTGGCAATCCTCCAGTGAGTCAATACGAAGGAGAAGCTTGACATCATCAGCATACAGTAGCGTCATTGACTTAAGTTCAGCACACACATCATTATAATAATAATGGTCCTAACACCGACCCTTGAGGCACTCCCGAAGATGAGATGTATTCGGGAGAGTCAATTCCATTTATTGAGACAAATTGCATTCGATCTGAAAGCCATGATTTCAGAAACTGTAAGAGATTATCTGAAAAGCCAAAAAGTTCAAGTTTAGATAATAAGATCTGATGATCTAACTTGTCGAATGCTTTGGATAGGTCAGTGTATATGACGTCCAGTTGGGAAGAGCTATCTAGTGTTTCAGCAATAGTTTGTGTGGTGATCATCAGGTTGGTTGTTGTAGAACGTCCTTTCTGTAAAGGGGAAATTCTGTTTTTTACTAGATGAAAAAGTTTGTTATGTACAAGAATTTCAATGCATTTTAAGAAGTTGTTTATTATCGTAATGGGCCTGTAGTTAGTAATATCTGTTTTATCTGATTTTTTGTGGATAGGGCTAACCTTGAAACGTTTCCAAACACTGGGAATGGATTGAGTAGAGATACAGAGATTATAGAGATATGTGAGAGATTTAGCAAGTAAGTTGGAACAATCCCTAATAAGGAAAGATGAACAATGTTTTCAGAGTTTTTATATTTTGAAATTCGCGGCTTAATCTGGTAATAAAACCCAAGGTCTTAGTCGTTTCTGATGTTATAGTTTCAATATGCTTTGTGAAGGATAATTTCTTGTCAAAAATTATTCCTAGGTCGCGAAGAGAAGAGTCAAGTCTAGATAAAAACGTTTGGTTTATTGAGTAGTTATATAGAATTGGATTTGCTTTTAATGTAAATGATAGTACTTGACATTTGTCTATGTTCATGGATAGTTTATTTATGGTACACCAAGCGATAAGTGTATCCAAGTCTTTTTGGAGACTTTGGCAATCCTCCAGTGAGTCAATACGAAGGAGAAGCTTGACATCATCAGCATACAGTAGCGTCATTGACTTAAGTTCAGCACACACATCATTATAATAATAATGGTCCTAACACCGACCCTTGAGGCACTCCCGAAGATGAGGTGTATTCGGGAGAGTCAATTCCATTTATTGAGACAAATTGCATTCGATCTGAAAGCCATGATTTCAGAAACTGTAAGAGATTATCTGAAAAGCCAAAAAGTTCAAGTTTAGATAATAAGATCTGATGATCTAACTTGTCGAATGCTTTGGATAGGTCAGTGTATATGACGTCCAGTTGGGAAGAGCTATCTAGTGTTTCAGCAATAGTTTGTGTGGTGATCATCAGGTTGGTTGTTGTAGAACGTCCTTTCTGTAAAGGGGAAATTCTGTTTTTTACTAGATGAAAAAGTTTGTTATGTACAAGAATTTCAATGCATTTTAAGAAGTTGTTTATTATCGTAATGGGCCTGTAGTTAGTAATATCTGTTTTATCTGATTTTTTGTGGATAGGGCTAACCTTGAAACGTTTCCAAACACTGGGAATGGATTGAGTAGAGATACAGAGATTATAGAGATATGTGAGAGATTTAGCAAGTAAGTTGGAACAATCCCTAATAAGGAAAGATGAACAATGTTTTCAGAGTTTTTATATTTTGAAATTCGCGGCTTAATCTGGTAATAAAACCCAAGGTCTTAGTCGTTTCTGATGTTATAGTTTCAATATGCTTTGTGAAGGATAATTTCTTGTCAAAAATTATTCCTAGGTCGCGAAGAGAAGAGTCAAGTCTAGATAAAAACGTTTGGTTTATTGAGTAGTTATATAGAATTGGATTTGCTTTTAATGTAAATGATAGTACTTGACATTTGTCTATGTTCATGGATAGTTTATTTATGGTACACCAAGCGATAAGTGTATCCAAGTCTTTTTGGAGACTTTGGCAATCCTCCAGTGAGTCAATACGAAGGAGAAGCTTGACATCATCAGCATACAGTAGCGTCATTGACTTAAGTTCAGCACACACATCATTATAATAATAATGGTCCTAACACCGACCCTTGAGGCACTCCCGAAGATGAGATGTATTCGGGACAGTCAATTCCATTTATTGAGACAAATTGCATTCGATCGGAAAGCCATGATTTCAGAAACTATAAGAGATTATCTGAAAAGCCAAAAAGTTCAAGTTTAGATAATAAAATCTGATGATCTAACTTGTCGAATGCTTTGGATAGGTCAGTGTATATGACGTCCAGTTGGGAAGAGCTATCTAGTGTTTCAGCAATAGTTTGTGTGGTGATCACCAGGTTGGTTGTTGTAGAACGTCCTTTGAAAAAGTTTGGTATGTACAAGAATTTCAAGGCATTTGAAGAAGTTGTTTATTATCGTAATGGGCCTGTAGTTAGTAATATCTGTTTTATCTGATTTTTTGTGGATAGGGCTAACCTTGAAACGTTTCCAAACACTGGGAATGAATTGAGTAGAGATACAGAGATTATAGAGATATGTGAGAAGTTTAGCAAGTAAGTTGGAACAATTTTAAGGTTTGGAGCACTTCTTCCTCAGAAAAGGACCGGATGTCGATGACTGGAAATATAATTTTTGATTTATCTGTCGACATGTTTGCCAAATCGCTCTGCGGATTGAATGATTTAAGAAAGAAATCAGCAAACGCAGAGGCAATTTGAGATGTATCGTCTATTTGTGTGTCACTATAAACCATGGAATCAGGTATCCGAGACCCAGATGAACGTTTGGAATTAATGTAAGCCCACAACTTACTGGGATCCTCGTTAATCAGTTGCTCTGTATGATTAATGTATTGTTGATATGCAGTATTTATATCCAATGGTGGGTGTGCTTTCGGGCTGTTCGGCCGTCGTCGTTGGAAATTCATTCTCGACGTTTCGCCATCTCGAGTGGATGGCATCTTCAGGAGATGTTGACTGTTTGTCGGCTTCTCGAAGACTGGTGGTTAGTCTGTCGCGGGCGCAGGTTATATACGCTATGGTGGGCGGGGCGTATATCAGAGCTGGTCGGTGATTGGTCACATTCCCATGATTCAGTTTTGTTATTGTGAGCTAGCCGTTTAGTGTTTTTAAGAACCGGTACCCATGTTCTGTTAATTATAAGAGTTTCTTCAGATCTGTTGAAGTTCTGCTGGTGTTTATGAATTTCGATTGCTTCTCTATAGAGTCTTGGATAGTATGAAGAGGAGGCGCAGAGAACTTGTGTGTCTTCGAATTTTATTCGGTGGTCTTCATTGTTTATTAAAAAAATCGTCTGACCCCCCATAAGACCCAATGTAAAATTCAGCCCCGGGAGAACAGCTGATTTTTTCAGGGTCGTGGCCTCTAGTTTTGTGTTGGCCTTGGTCTATGTAGAATAGAAGGGTAGGCAACTAGCCATACAAGTATTTTATTCTTATAGTGCAGCCTGTCTTTATTCATTAGCCGCACAGTGACTTTTGGGTTTGTTAAGTTGGCAACATTTTTATTTTAGACAGTTGACAGCCAGCCGGCATTATTGATTTTTGTAGTCGATTGTTTATATAAAATAAAACGCATTTTCACGAACTTACTTTAGTTTTTCTTTTACAAACTCTGTGAAAAACCATAGTCTATAGATGTGACCGAGATCAAGTTGCCACTGGCCTGGTAAGGGGCGGTGGTGTACTCTTAGCCATTAATTGTAACATAACTTCTTTTTCATTAAACTTAACATCGTGGGAGCCAAACTTTCATTCTTGAATAAGTATCTCTATATATTTGTAGTCTACATTCCATCACCCTGCACTGTGGACGATTTAGAGTCAGTGTATGATTTCTTTATCTCTCAAGAATCCCTTTATGGTAAGGATGTTTTGGTACTCGGAGATTTTAATGTAGTTGAATATTCAAACTTTCTTGATGATAACTCTATGCTTACCAGGAAAACAAGCATCCTTTCTAATATCTTTAATTCATTCGGTTCGGTTTGGATCGAGAACCACCTCAGATCTGCGAAGGATATAAGGAACCCACTAAGTTCTTCGGGGGTATACCGCATTCCCTGTACCTGTGGAAGTGTCTACATCGGAACAACCAAACGGTCCGTAAACACAAGAATCAAAGAACACAAAGCCAACTGTCGACTCGGACATACGGAAAAATCCGCAGTTGCAGACCACACACTAAACAATGAAGACCACCGAATAAAATTCGAAGACACACAAGTTCTCTGCGCCTCCTCTTCATACTATCCAAGACTCTATAGAGAAGCAATCGAAATTTATAAACACCAGCAGAACTTCAACAGATCTGAAGAAACTCTTAAAATTAACAGAACATGGGTACCGGTTCTTAAAAACACTAAACGGCTCGCTTATAACAACAAAACTGAATCTCGGGAAAGTGACCAATCACCGACCAGCTCTGATATACGCCCCGCTCATCATAGCGTATTTAACTTGCGCCCGCGACAGACTAACCACCAGTCTTCGAGAAGCCGACAAACAGTCAACATCTCCTGAAGATGGCGAAACGTCGAGAACGAATTTCCAACGACGACGGCCGAACAGCCCGAAAGCACACCCACTATTGGACGATGGCCATGAAAGCCTTTCACAAAATGCCTTTTATTTAATTTCATTATATCCTTAACTCGTAATTCGAAAAAAAAACAATTTTTTTTAGTTCAGGCTGACAAAATATTTCCCGACAAGTGCAGTGAGACTGAAAGCTACAAACCGTCACCAGCCGTTGACAGCTTAGTGGTTAATTTCGAAGAAGGTATGCATCTAGTTAAGTAATTAAGCTTTTCGACAAGTGACGTCACGACCATAGAAATAAAAAAATATATAGGTAGAAGGCTTGTCAAACCTGCGCAGACTGAAGGAAATGCGAAGAAATTGAAATCCACCATTTTTTCACAGATTGAGTAACGCCACCTTTGACAGACACGATTTGAAAGGCCACAGCATTGAACTAAACTCGTGATAAACTATCATATGGAGCCATTGATCTTAATTAAAGATATTTAATAGAGCGTCAATGCAACTTACCCATGGCGACCTCTAGAAGTGGTGGCTTCCACTATGTTTCTAAGGTCACTTTGTTTTAATGCTGTTTTTGTAATCCAGTGACCCTATATGTTTAATCACTATAATGACATCTAGAGGTAATTGCTGGTACTTAAGATCTGTGGAAAAAACGTCGGACAACGTTCCGTCTTCTTTATTGAATTTTGCGCAGTAGTCGAAGTGCCATCTAATTATTTTTTTATATCTATGGTTACGACATGACCGCCATCCTGCTTAGTCGGTCTGCGTGCCGCCATCTGGAGGGTGATTCTTGAATTAGGGAACAATCTCATCATGTGATATATCCATTATGTCAGTTATATGGGTTGATCCATGTTATATGTCATTAATTTAATTAGTTTTATAAGAAAACTTTGTTAAAAAAGTGTTTTCTAAGAAAATTTAATTGTTTTTATTTGGAAAACAACTACCCTCACATATTTTTGATTTATGGCTTCGTTTTTGAATTACTGAATTTTTAAGTTAGAAAGGAGGCCAAAAAAACCCTTGACTATATCTTTTATATGGATGATTCTACCAAAAGTGGGCCATATGGATATAATTTTTCGGTCATTGCCTTTAAATAACAGTACAGCACAGTGAATAATTTTGTTTTTTTAAATTTATGTAACTAATTAGGTGTAAGCTAAGAAACATTTATTTTCCCGAATTTTAGGAATTATTGCATAAAAATGCCAGAGGAATGAGGACCAGAGGAATGAGTTTTTTAATGGTTTTCCAATTTAAATCAAAATCTATTTAGACTACTTAACTTAAGTTTTATATAAACAAAGTTCCTATACTTATAATTTTAAAACAATCAACAAAAAAATTATACTATTGATATCAGTCGAATATTTACTTACCAGAGGAATGATAATTGAAGCGTTCCTTTTTGATTTCTCCGAAAAAAACTAATTTTCTGCCGAAAATAAAAAGATCTATAACTTAAACCAAACTAAAGTTGACATTATCTGTCAAAACTTGTCATCCTCACAAGTAAATTAGATATCCAGGGCCGTCTCTTTCTCTAGAAATTAACCAGTGGTATTGACAAATATTGTGTTATTAAAAATGGAGCACGTTTAAAATTGTAAAATTTTCCGGGAAGATGTAAATTCGGATTTTAAAAAATATGACTGCAAACTTAAGTTTTATCAATTTTTTGATAAATAGTTAAGACTTGGTTAAATATTATTTATTAGGATATTTTTAATATTTGGTTTGGGATTACACCAGAGGAATGAGGTATTTGCTTTGTAATAAAAAAAATTATAAACTTGCAATTTTTTTATACATTAAACTCAAATGCTCCATAAAGAAAACATTTCGTTTTAAATCTTATAACTAAAACTATGCTTCATTTGCAGTCTGTGTTTGAAAAATATGCATTCCCACTCCACAGCACCATTTTTGTAGAATCATCCATATACTTCTATCAAATTTACAACATATTTTATTCGGTGGGACTGCTGTGTTTTATTTTTATTGTTCAGTTGGCGAGTAGTAGATCTCTTTGAAATGGCGCCTAGTAAAAAACTTCTTAGGTTATGTGAAAAAATGGAAATTGTTAACGTTTCGGAAAAGGGTCATCTATCAGCAGGAAAGATCACTGAAAAATTAAATATCGGAAAAATTCAAGCAGTGGAAATTATTAATAAATTAATATTAAAATTTCGTAGTTCTCTCTCATAAAGGGAAACCTCCAATGAGCGGACAAAATTGACGAAACCGTAAGTGTCCGCTTATAGGAGGTATCACTGTATTATAATATGTTTTACTATTATTCACTAGCCTTTGTTTTTCTGCTAATAACTCGAAAACTATAAAAGCTAAATGGGAATTGTGTGATATTGTTGAATTCAGGATTATTGTCCCAGAAAGTCTACAGACTAAGTCGAACAATAGAAAGGTTTATGTACAGCGTGTCCCATTTTCGATGGGATTAAATGGGAAACTCGGTTATTATTAAAAATGTCGATTTTCTGATTGCACCTTACCGTGCTCTTTTTTGGAGCCCTTAAAAATGGTGTAATCAGATTTTTGCTATACCCCGTGGTTTCGCTAATACAGGGAGTTTTTGAAAAAATTGCATGTTAATTAATTCCTTGTATCTCGCTTATTTTGCAAGATATTTTTATTCTGTAAAAACCTTTTTATGACAACTTTTTTAGAGCAAAATAATGACGTTGTCAATTTTTAAAAATATTGTTTAGTTTTTGAGATATGGTATTTATCATAAAAAAATTAAATACGGAGCTGGATTTTTTTTATTACTATTTTGATTGGTTTTATGCTATTATTATCTTAAAATGATAAAACTTTAATAATTTTTTGATTTAAGATTTTAAAAAATTTTTAATATTTAAAAAAAAAATTAGTCCAAACCTGAAAATTTCCAACGTAAATATAAATTAAAAATTGCAAGACACACTAGTTGAACGATTTTTGTTTATCTGTTTTGAAATGATAATTAAAAGATTTATAAATACAGTAAAAACGTTAAAAAGTTACAAAAATAATATCGTACTAATTATTTGATAACCAAACAGCAGGTCGTGAAATTTACAAAACAAAAGCGTGGAATTGACATTGTCATTTTACTTGTCATTTTTGTAAATGGCTTACAATTATTTTAAACTGGCTAGAAATCGACCATATCCAGATTTTGAAAAATGTAATATGTTTGACTGCTTCATTCAAGCAACAAAATCCCAATATTTAAATGGCAGAAATATTTTTATGCAAAATGCGTTAAGAAAAATTACTCAAAAATGCCAACAATTTCTTACACATAATGGTAATCAGAAAAATTAGTTATTTTTTATAATTTGTTTTTTTTTTTGTATTTTTCGTAGACTTTGTTTCAAATAAATCTGTAAATTAACGTAAAACCATTTTAATATGCTAAGTATTAAAACAGTTAAACTAAAAATTGTTTATCTAGCAATTTTTAATTTATATTTATGTTGAAAATATCCAGGTTCGGACTAATTTTTTTTTTAAATATTAAATATTTTTTTTATCTTAAAACAAAAATTTTTTAAATTTTTATTATTTTATGATAATACTAGCATAAAACCAATCAAAAAAGTAATAAAAAAAATCCAGGTCCGTATTTAATTTTTTTATGATAAATACCATATCTCAAAAACTAAACAAAATTTAAAAAAATTGATAACGTCATTATTTTCTTCTAAAAAAGTTGCCATAAAAATGTTTTTACAGAATAAAAGTATCTCGCAAAATAAGCGAGATATAAGGGATTTTAAAAAATGCAATTTTTTCAAAAACTCCCTGCATTAGCGAAACCACGGGGTATAGCAAAAATCTGATTACGCCATTTTTAAGGGCTCCAAAAAAGAGCACGGTAAGGTGCAATCAGAAAATCAATATCTTTAATAATAACCGAGTTTCCCATTTAATCCCATCGAAAATGGGACACGCTGTACATTTGCAAATTTTAATTGATATTTTTATGAATGATTTACACAAGAAAATAAAATTTTAATTTTTAATCAAATTTTTTGGAACACATTCTATAAAAAAATATTTAAAATCACAGTTTAATTTTTAGAAATAATAAGAATTTTCTTACCCTAAAACGAATAGTAAACTCACACAAAAAAACAAACCCTGAGAAAGCTGGAACTTTGTCAAATAAACCATGGTTCCGACGAAACAAGATGGCGGCATGTCCAGATAGTGTAGCTTGAAATAGTTAGCAGTGGCGCACCCAGGAATGTGTCTTGGGGGGGGCCCGACAGCTACAAAGGGCGCCCTCAAAAATCCTGCGACCAAAAAAAAAAAAAGTCATCATGTCTTTTCGCAACTACGCCACTGCTTAGGGTTGGGGGGGCCCAAAGCCTCCTGATGTCAAATTTTAAGGAATTTTTCGTGTTTTATCATCAAATATGTAGAAAATATATTAAAAAATCTAAGGCTTGGGGGGGCCCGGGCCCCGGCCCCCCCTCCTGGGTGCGCCCATGATAGTTAGGTTATTACACATTATTAAATGGGCTATCAACATCTCGTAGTTTTGATATGTTGCCTAGTTTTTGTTAGAGACCCCGGATATATTTGACGAACTGTCAAAATGTATCGCGGGCCTCTAGTTTTTGTTTTCGATTTGACGATCTTTGTACCTAATCAAAATAACATTTTTTTTGTATAATAGTCAATTTTAAACCATTCATCAGAATCCCAACAACAGTTTATCATAAAGAACAAACGAAAAATCGTAGAAAAAACACAAAGAATAATGGTATAACCGTCGTATATCAAAAACTAAATTATTAATAACCGGACAGTATCAAAAACGTCATTAATCAAAACAAGAAATGAATAAAACAGCCCGCGGTCAAAAAAGAATTCGTGGTAATACAATTACCGAAGAATTACCTATTTCTGTTTTAATGCGGAGACTAAACACTTCTGTCGTTTTTACAACATATTTTATTCGGCGGGACTGCTGTGTTTTATTTTTATTGTTCAGTTGTTAACGGTTCGGAGAAGAGCACTAAAAAATTAAATATCGGAAAAACTCAAGAAGAAATTGTTAATAAATATATATTAAAATTTCGCAGTTCTCTCTAATAAGCGGACAAAATCGACGAAACCATAGGTGTCCGCCTATAAGAGGTTGCACTACTCTAAATTACTGTTAACTAATTATTTTTAATATTTAAAAAAAAATTTTTTTAAATAATTTGATTATTCCGATGCAGCATTGAACATTAAAGATAATACCGTTAAAATGCCTTAGAAATTATTTTTTGAACAAAAAAAGTAAAAAACTACACTGAGACAAAAGTTATGATCATTTTAAATAATCAAAATTGCAGTGTAAAGCTCCCCCTAACGGCCACAGCAAAAAAGCAGGAGCGTCTAGTGCATAAGGGCTACAGAGCTGCAGAACCCCCAAAATTTTCACATTATTTGACTATTTTTCAGCCGCTGCTATTTTTCTAATTTAATTATTTTATTTCTAAAATTATTGAAATAACAGTATATTTTCGGTCCGGTGTTGGTATAGTAGGCCTTCAAATCGCGTACGTGTATTGAGTATGACGCCGCGCGCCGTCGCCGAAGGTCGCATTTCACAGTCGGTCAAATGAAGTTATTGACATTGTTGCGCTGCTAAATTGCAACACAACGTAGCTGGGCGGCTAACGAGATCTGTGCTCGGCTAGGAACCCCTTCCTTCGTCCCGCACCGCACTTGCTCGTGCGTTTAGATAGCGAAATCTAGGCAAAAATAGAGCTGTAAAACTTGCAGTTCCAGTACAATTCCGGGCGGGCGGGCTCAGCGTTGCGTGTTTGCGGGCGCATTTATTTATTTAGAAGACGCCAAACGCATGAGCGGGAGGTTATGATCGTGTTTGTTGTTTGTTTTTGTATAATTGTGTCACAATGAATGTGGTGGATAATTTAATTAATGTAAAAAAATTCTCTCTTTTTACTTATGAAGAAAAACTAAAACTGAAAGAAGAAGGACGGCCATTGCCCGATATTTTAATAGAAAAGTGTGGTTCAAGCCGGGGAAATCGTATAAAAGGATTTTTACAAGAGAAATTTTTTACTTTTTATAATAGACACGTGATCCGGAGACTGTAAAAAAATAGCATTTTTTATACCCTATCGGCAGAACTCACAAACTTTACTGTCGTCTATAATCGGGTTTTGAATCCCCAAAACCCTATGGGTACCAATTTTCAAAATAATATTTAAAAAAATACGATTTTAATTTTTTCAATTTAACATCCTGGAATCTTGGAAACTGAGCAATTTTGGACCTTAGTTTATATAAACTTTTATCACCATTTTGGACTGTAGAATTAGATTTTGTATTACTATGCGGTGTAAAACACAAAAACTATTATTTATTCCCACAATATTTATAAAAATGGGACTTTTAACGACCAAATTTCGTTTTAGGTATCTACTCTTAACTACTCAGACGATATCCTAATAGCGATCAAAAAGATGTGCCGTATACTGCATAGCAATACAAAATCCGCTCTTATTTCGTTGCCTAAAATGAGCTATAGAGATTGCAGTG
The DNA here is from genome assembly GCA_963576565.1 of Aspidapion aeneum. Taxonomy (NCBI): domain Eukaryota; kingdom Metazoa; phylum Arthropoda; class Insecta; order Coleoptera; family Brentidae; genus Aspidapion; species Aspidapion aeneum. Next base: position 128,558 of record OY755039.1, on the reverse strand, counting down.
AAGGACGCTTTATTTGTATAGTAGTATAAAAACCGCTTTTCTTAAAGTGAACGTATTTTATGTTTTATTTTTATGATGTTTTCGATAATGACCGATTCAGTCGAACTTTGATAACGCAAAATCTTTGATAAGTCGAACCGAACTGAAAAAAAAAACCAGAAATATATGGATGTTTCTACCAAAAGTGGGCTATATGGATATCATTTTTGGTCATTGCCTTTAAATAACAGTACAGCACAGTAAATAATTTTGTTTTTTTTTAAATTTATGTAACTAATTAGGTGTAAGCTAAGAAACATTTATTTTCCCGAATTTTAGGAATTATTGCATAAAAATGCCAGAGTAATGAGTACCAGAGGAATGAGTTTTTTAATGGTTTTCCAATTTAAATCAAAATCTATTTAGACTACTTAACTTAAGTTTTATTTAAACAAAGTTCCTATACTATAATTTTAAAACAATCAACAAAAAAATTATACTATTGATATCAGTCGAATATTTACTTACCAGAGGAATGATAATTGAAACGTTCCTTTTGGATTTCTCCGAAAAAAACTAATTTTCTGTCGAAAATAAAAAGATCTATAACTTAAACCAAACTAAAGTTGACATTATCTGTCAAAACTTGTCATCCTCACAAGTAAATTAGATATCCAGGGCCGTCTCTTTCTCTAGAAATTAACCGATGGTATTCACAAATATTGTGTTATTAAAAATGGAGCACGTTTAAAATTGTAAAATTTTCCGGGAAGATGTAAATTCGGATTTTCAAAAATATGACTGCAAACTTAAGTTTTATCAATTTTTTGATAAATAGTTAAGACTTGGTTAAATATTATTTATTAGGATATTTTTTTCAATCTGAGTTTTTAATATTTGGTTTGAGACTACACCAGAGGAATGAGGTATTTGCTTTGTTATAAAAAAATTATAAACTTGCAATTTTTTTTATACATTAAACTCAAATGCTCCATAAAGAAAACATTTCGTTTTAAATCTTATAACTAAAACTATGCTTCATTTGCAGTCTGTGTTTGAAAAATATGCATTCCCACTCCACAGCACCATTTTTGTAGAATCATCCATATGTAATATGGTCTTGATAAGTCAAATTTCTATTAGTCGAATATCTTGATAAGTCGAACAATCTATAAGTCGAATTTTCGCCGCAAAACTTTTTGTTTAATATTTGATGAAGTCGAAGTGTCGATAAGTCTGTATTAATAATTATTTTGTTAAAATTGGACTATTATACAATTTTCCTTGAAGATTTTGGACGATTTTTTGTTTGTTTTTTATTATAATGGTTAAGGATTCATTCAATAGGGATAACAAAGCTGAGAAAAACATTTTTGTTTTCAAATAATTGTATAGGTTCTCCAAAATTAAACTTGAAATATTTCAGGTTGTCTGTATGCGCATTTTTAAGTTATATATAATATAATATATACATAGTGCCTTGAAAATTAATGTTATTTTGATTTTTATTGTTATATTATTACTAATAAGAATTTATTTTATTATGAATCGTTTTTGACTATAAATATTTTTATTTTGAAATTACTAATTAATTATTGGACTTTTACTTTATTTTATATATTATAACAGTTTAGATTTTTTTTTTAAACTCTTTTTTTTGGGCATATTTTAAAAGTCAATTTTTATTTGTTTAGTAGAAAAATAAATAAAAAAATTGACAAAATTAAACAAAATACGCCAAATCATAACCAAGTTTATTAATAAATATAAAGTTATGACTTTAAAATGTTTAAAATATGCCTTTTTAAAAGGAATAAGAATATATTATAAAACCTGTATTCAGTTGTCACTTGGCCCCGCCCTATATCTTATAAGCCCTGCCCCCGAATCACAGTTTCGGGCGTGGTATCAGACTCGAATTATCTATCTTTGTCACGCTTATACCTTTAGAATGTGTTCGTCTCGTTTGCACTTAATGAAATTTTCTGGGGCAAAAGATATACAGGATGGTTCAAAAGTAAACGTTAATCGTTCGGTGACCGGAAACGTTTCAATTTCAAAATATAGGCCTCCATACATAACATTTTCGAAATGACAATGCTAAAATAAACCTAATACTTTAAGTTTATGTAGTTTTCTTAAGTTTTGAGATGTTTTTTGCTTTAATATTTTTAGTAATAAGTTTCTGTAACTTTCGATAGCATATCCGAAGGGTTTAGACAATTTTTAATAAATATCACCAAGTTTTTTCGAGATATTTGATTTTAAACATTTTAATGCATATCTAAAAATCAAAACTTATGTTAATTTCTGTTAATTGTACAGCGTGTCCCATTTTCGATGGGATTAAATGGGAAACTCGGTTATTATTAAAGATATTGATTTTCTGATTGCACCTTACCGTGCTCTTTTTTTGAGCCCTTAAAAATGGCGTAATCAGATTTTTGCTATACCCCGTAGTTTCGCTAATACAGGGAGTTTTTGAAAAAATTGTATTTTTAATAATCCCTTGTATCTCGCTTATTTTGTATTTTGCGAGATACTTTTATTCTGTAAAAACATTTTTATGGCAACTTTTTTAGAAGAAAATAATGATGTTATCAATTTTTTAAAATTTTGTTTAGTTTTTGAGATATGGTATTTATCATAAAAAAATTAAATACGGACCTGGATTTTTTTAATTACTTTTTTGATTGGTTTTATGCTAGTATTATCATAAAATAATAAAAATTTAAAAAATTTTTGTTTTAAGGTAAAAAAAAATATTTAATATTTAAAAAAAAAATTAGTCCGAACCTGGATATTTCCAACATAAATATAAACTAAAAATTGCTAAAACAATTTTTAGTTTAACTGTTTTGATACTTAGCATATTAAAATGGTTTTACGTTAATTTACAGATTTATTTGAAACAAAGTCTACGAAAAATACAAAAAAAAACAAACTATAAAAAATATTTAATCTTTCTGATTACCATTATGTGTAAGAAATTGTTGGCATTTTTGAGTAATTTTTCTTAACGCATTTTGCATAAAAATATTTCTGCCATTTAAATATTGGGATTTTGTTGCTTGAATGAAGCAGTCAAACATATCACATTTTTCAAAATCTGGATATGGTCGATTTCTAGCCAGTTTAAAATAATTGTAAGCCATTTACAAAAATGACAATGTCAATTCCACGCTTTTGTTTTGTAAATTTCACGACCTGCTGTTTGGTTATCAAATAATTAGTACGATATTATTTTTGTAACTTTTTAACGTTTTTTACTGTATTTATAAATCTTTTAATTATCATTTCAAAACAGATAAACAAAAATCGTTCAACTAGTGTGTCTTGCAATTTTTAATTTATAAATACGTTGGAAATTTCCAGGTTCGGACTATAATTTTTTTTTCAAATATTAAATAGCTTTTTGTAACCTTAAATCAAAAAAATATTAAAGTTTTATCATTTTAAGGTAATAATAGCATGGAACTAATCAAAGTAGTAATAAAAAAAATCCAGGTCCGTATTTAATTTTTTTATGATAAATACCATATCTCAAAAACTAAACAATATTTTTAAAAATTGACAACGTCATTATTTTGCTCTAAAAAAGTAGCCATAGAAAGGTTTTTACATAATAAAAATATCTTGCAAAATAAGCGAGATACAAGGAATTAATTAAAATGCAATTTTTTCAAAAACTCCCTGTATTAGCGAAACCACGGGGTATAGTAAAAAAGGACTCCAAAAAAGAGCACGGTAAGGTACAATCAGAAAATCGATATCTTTAATAATAACCGAGTTTCCCATTTAATCCCATCGAAAATGGGACACGCTGTACACTGTGTGATCAACAAAAAGGGAATTTGACGTTTTGATAAAAAAGGGCCGTATATCTCGATAACGAAAGGTTTTTAGACCCTTATTTATAGAAACTTTTTTTCTTATTTTTATCGAAATGTTTACGTTTACTTTTGAATCCCCCCGTATTGTATATTAGAGCCAATCACATTTACATATACGAGGGGCAAATATAATATTTGTTCCATTTTTATGAAATCATTAAAGAATTGTCTTAAGATAGTCACTGCATGGATTCTTATGTCAAAAATTTTATCAGAATCCAGTTGCTTAGTTTTTTTTTAAAATACATTTTGAAAACCTTACACCTACATAGATTGTTTTGGGTGAAATAATTTTAAAAAAGCTCAAATTTTATTTTAATTTTATTCTTAAAAATTTTACAAAAAACAGCTGTAAAGTTTTTTTTGCGTGTTTTTAATTTAAGATTGGGATAGTTTCTTGTTTTATTTTTCTCATTTTAGGGTTGAATATTTTTGTTATTAATTTTGAAAATTAAAATTTTTATCTGTAGTCAGTGAAATTTTGCTGCTTGGTTTTAACGTAGAGGGCGCATAGATCTTAGGAGGTTTTAGGGTCACCGCATCCTGAAAGCCTGCTTCCAAGATGCAGTGAGCCTAGGGGGTTTCACATCAGTCATTGATTCCCTTACCTACTTTAGTTTTATATAGTACAGTCGGGGACTTTTTAAACGCCCTCGAAAATAAAAATATTCTTATTTGTAATTCGAAAAAGTAGTTTGAACCAAAACAAAAAAAATTGTGAACCTTATCTGTATACAGGGTGTCCCAAAATGGGCACTTTTAGGGGGTTTAAGGTACTTCTAGGGGAGACAGAGAAAAACTGACCACGCATTGCGAGGCTCAAATTTCAAGAGAAGACTTATAGTGAAAACCGCATTTTGAAATATCGTCTCGTCTTTGAGCTACGGGGGCTTTTCGAAAAGTCTGCATTTTTGAAGGGGGTCTATAACTACGTTATTAGTGGAAATTTTGATTTAGAGTAAATTGCAGTTTTATAGACTTTGTCACGAGGAATTCACCCGCTGAATTATATTTTTTCAGTCACTTTTAGTTTTTGAGATATGACATAAAGTTGTATTTTTTCTTATGGAATGGCCTATATTTTAATTAATTTTCGAATTCGTCATTGAATTCTTTTCAAAATGATGTATCATATGTCATAGTTTGATTGAGCGGTTTAGGAGACATTCAGCTTTTTCACTTATTTCTAGTGCGCTATGATTTCCTGCTGAGGCAGGTAAAGGCACTCCAGTATTTTTATTATTTTACACAGTCACAAATTTAGTAAGGCTGGTTTGGAAAAGTTATAATTCAGCTGACGGCCCTCAAAGCCTAGTTATAAAAAGTTTTAAAAAATGATACATATTTCAAAATAAAATTAAAACGCTTTTGTGCAAAATAATTTCATATCAAACCGTAATGTCAAATTGTTTAAACAATTGAAAACAATGACAAAACGCCAAGACGCAAGGCCAACTTGATTTGCATAGTATAAGACAACAAAACTATAGGAGCAATGAAGTAGGGGTTTTCACGTCAATGGCGCATGACGTCATTCAACGCACACTAGACAAAAATAAAAAATTTTAATTATCTCCGAAACCGCTCAATCAAACTATGACATATGATACATCATTTTGAAAAGAATTCAATTACGAATTCGAAAATTAATTAAAATATAGGCCATTCCATAAGAAAAAATGCAACTTTATGTCATATCTCAAAAACTAAAAGTGACAGTTAAAATTTAATTTAGCGGTTAAATTCCTCGTGACAAAGTCTATAAAATTGCAATTTACTTTAAATCAATATTTCCAATAATAACGAAGTTATAGACCCCCCTCCAAAATGCAGACTTTTCAAAAAGCCCCCGTAGCTCAAAGACGAGACGATATTTTAAAATGCGGTTTTCACTATAAGTCTTCTCTTGAAATTTGAGCCTCGTAATGCGTGGTCACTTTTTCTCTGTCTTCCCTAGAAGTACCTTAAACCCCCCAAAAGTGCTCAATTTGGGACACCCTGTACATACATATTTAAAAAAATATTTTTTTAAATTTCTTTAAATGATTAATCTTGACAGAAAAAAATATAATAGCAATTTAAAAAGTCCCTGACTGTACACTTCTAAAAACTAAGTATAATATAATGAAGTAGGTATTTATATACAGGGTTTCTTTGAGAAAAATGAAACAGAGGTATCTTAAAATTGAAACAAACGTTAATTCTAGTACCTGTGAATAAAGAAAACAAACTTTTTTGTTTCTCTTGAATTTTTTCGTGAGCAGCTAGCAACCTATATCTTCGAAGCCACAAAAATTTTTTGTTTAAAATTGATCTTGCATCTGTTTCATTTTTTTTATAATGTCCTGCAAAGGATGGATAATTGGGTACTTTAGGTACAGAGATATGACATATGGTTTTACCTGCAAGGCAAATTGATTAAGGTTCTTTAAGGTTTCAAGTGAAACTCCCTCAAAAATGCCTAATTAACGATATCCTCTTTAAAAAAAATCAACTTGATTGTGAAAAAGATTATAGTGAGAAGGTATGTTACGCCAAATGATGATTGAATCATTTTGAAAAGTTAGTGTGCCAAAAGTAGCAGAGTCAAATCATTTTTGGCTTAATAAGTGCCTTCCGAATTTTTAAGTTTCACAAGTCTTTTTACTTTCTACAAAAATAATATACAGTAATAAATAGTATGGGAGCATATATTTTAATGTGATAGGAAGGGATAAAGCCATACAAAAATTCATATAACATGTCAACCGATACCTTACCATTAAAGCCCCGTTCAATTTGGCAACGGTGTAGCTGGCCCATGAAACTTAAGTGTCCCTGATCTGATGCGTGTGATGTAGGTACAGTCGATTACATGAATATGTTCCAAATTAAATATTTAGGGACACAAATTTAAGGTGACTTGACAACGGTACAAGTGAACTTATGGGTCATTCTTCTGTCTATTGTCATTCGCATCCAGACTATGTCGTGTTAAGTCAATTTTTTAATCTAATTTTACAAAATTTTGATTAGGACATAGTTATATTACACTAACTAATCATTTATAGATCTTGATTTTTTTAAGGCAAAAATAGTAGACCACGACCCTTGATGACATTTTATTTTATTATTTGTCAAGCCGTCATAATATATACACTTGACAAATATTTTTTGTTGTTTTGGTCTTCATAAGGAAGAGCCCCTTAAAGCCCTGTTCAATTTGGCAACGGTGTAGCTGGCCCATGAAGCTTAAGTGTCCCTAATCTGATGCGTGTGATGTAGGTACAGTCGATTACATGAATATGTCCCAAATTAAATATTTAGGGACACAAATTTAAGGTGACTTGACAACAGTACAAGTGAACTTATGGGTCAATTCTTCTGTCTATTGTCATTCACATCCATACTATGTCGTGTTAAATCAAAGGGGTTTATCTAATTTTACAAAATTTTGATTAGGAGATAGTTATATTACACTAACTAATCATTTATAGATCTTGATTTTTTTATGGCAAAAATAATAGACCACGACCCTTATGACATTTTATTTTCTTATTTGTCAAGCCGTCAAATTTTTATACACCTGACAGATATTTTTTGTTGTTTTGGTCTTGATAAGGAATAAATAAAGTTTCTTTTTGCTTGTAATTCAGAAGAATCTGCTAATTTACGAGTTTTTGAAATGTTTAAGGTTACTATAAATAAAAATGTGGGGCTAAAAAAAATTACTTTTTTTGGGTTTTTTTTTAAATTTAGGCAGAAATTCATTCATAAGTAGGTAACTCCGCTTTCTGAATATCAAATAAACTATTTTCAAACGCACTGTTCGTTTAAAAATGACCAATTAATTCGCCGTGGTGCCAAATCGTTAAAACTGCATTAGATCTAGGAAAATTTTTACGACATTATTTTTGAAACCGTCTGTACATCCTACTGGCTGTGTGTGCTGTAGCTGTTGCCAAGTTTCAAGTCGTAGATGGTGCATACCTACTTTTATGTTATTTTGTTGAAAATTTAAATAGTTACAAGTATTTAGTTTGTATTTTTGAAAAAAATCAATATTTTAAATTCCAAAGTGACTTATAGACAAAAGAACTATTGATTTTCGACTTCCATATAATGTAAAGTTTATCTTTATTGTTATTTTTATATTCAAATATGTGCACTGATATCATTTACAACATCTGTAGATGTCAGTAGGATAGTAGATAATTAAAGTTAATATAACGAAGAAAAAGTCTGTAATTTGAAGTTTGTAAGTTAGTTTAGATTGCTTTCGTAGGTACAAAAAGACTTGTAAGACTAAAAAATTTCAAATTTTTTAAATTTTAAAGTGCATTCTTGATTAACTTATTATTATAATGGGTTTTTTGTATAAAATTGTATTTAGCTTAGTATTTATTGCTAGTCACATGTTGATTTTTTGTTAGTTTTGGTGAAGAATCTTTAAGATTTTTAAATTTTTTACTAAAAAGTGTATAATTTTAATTTTAAAAAAAATTTGTTTTCTTTTAAATAATGCGCGTTTAAGTAAAATTCTTCATCAAGTTTTTGCTGTTCGAAATTCGTTCCTTTTATTTCAGTTAGGCCATAGAAAACTGCACATACTACAATTTTTTTATTTAGTAAATAACCTTATTATTATTACGGACTGATTGGAATAAAATCTGACTTGATTTTAGAGTCGGCTTTATTCTGACAGATTTACACAGAAAATTGTCAAAGTCACTAACTTTAATTTATTAAAAACAGGCACTAATAAATCCGATTCTTAAATACACGTATATCGAATTTTGAAAGAAAGCAACTTTTTTTTATATGTAAATCTGTCACAATACTGTTGATTTTAAAATAAGCTTAGTAGAAATCGGTCAAGGACTAAAAAACTTATCTATAAAAAATTCTGTTTGGTTTTTCATGACCTACGTAGTATATAATTAAATTATTTAAAATAAGTAATTAACTTTATTGAACATTTGCGAGAATTATATACCTCAGTTGTTAAATTGTATTTTTCTAGAATTAAACTTGGTTTTTATTAACAAAACTGCAAATGCCCAAGTAAAATTTCACTTATTAATGGTTTCGGTTGAATCATAGAAAAGTAACTATTATTATAAAAGTTACATATTATGTACAGGGTGTCCCAAATTGGGCACTTTTAGGGGGTTTAAGGTACTTCTAGGGAAGACAAAGAAAAACTTACCATGCATTGCGAGGCTCAAATTTTAAGAGAAGACTTATAGTGAAAACCGCATTTTGAAATATCGTCTCGTCTTTGAGCTACGGGGGCTTTTTGAAAAGTCTGCATTTTTGAAGGGGGTCTATAACTTCGTTATTAGTAGAAATTTTGATTTAGAGTAAATTGCAGTTTTATAGACTTTGTTACGAGGAATTCACCCGCAAAATTAAATTTTAACGTCACTTTTAGTTTTTGAGATATGACATAAAGTTGCATTTTTTCTTATGGAATGACCTATATTTTAATTAATTTTCGAATTCGTCATTGAATTCTTTTCAAAATGATGTATCATATGTCATAGTTTGATTGAGCGGTTTAGGAGATATTCAGCTTTTTCACTTATTTCTAGTGCGCTATGATTTCCTGCTGAGGCAGGTAAAGGCACTCCAGTATTTTTATTATTTTACACAATCACAAATATAGTAAGGCTGGTTTGGAAAAATTATAATTCAGCTGGCGGCCCTCAAAGCCTAGGTATAAAAAGTTTTAAAAAATGATACATATTTCAAAATAAAATTAAAACGCTTTTGTGCAAAATAATTTCATATCAAAGCGTAACGTCAAATTGTTTAAACAATTGCAAACAATGACAAAACGCCAAGACGCAAGGCCACCTTGATTTGCATAGTATAAGACAACAAAACTATAGGAGCATTGAAGTAGGATTTGACCGCAAGGCTTTCACGTCAATGGCGCATGACATCATTCAACGCACACTAGACAAAAATAAAAAACTTTAATTATCTCCGAAACCGCTCCAATCAAACTATGACATATGATACATCATTTTGAAAAGAATTCAATGACGAATTCGAAAATTAATTAAAATACAGGCCATTCTATAAGAAAAAATGCAACTTTATGTCATATCTCAAAAACTAAAAGAGACAGTTAAAATTTAATTTAGCGGTTGAATTCGTCGTGACAATGTCTATAAAATTGCAATTTACTGTAAATCAATATTTCCAATAATAACGAAGTTATAGACCCCCCTCCAAAATGCAGACTTTTCAAAAAGCCCCCGTAGCTCAAAGACGAGACGGTATTTCAAAATGCGGTTTTCACTATAGGTCTTCTCTTGAAATTTGAGCCTCGTAATGCGTGGTCAGTTTTTCTCTGTCTTCCCTAGAAGTACCTTAAACCCCCCAAAAGTGCCCAATTTGGGACACCCTGTACCTTAAACCCCCTAAAAGTGCCCAATTTGGGACACCCTGTACAAATCCGGGCGAGCGGGCTCAGCGTTGCGTGTTTGCAGGCGCATTTATTTATTAAGAAGACGCCAAATGCATGAGCGGGAGGTTATGGTCGTGTTTGTTGTTTGTTTTTGTATAATTGTGTCACAATGAATGTGGTGGATAATTTAATTAATGTAAAAAAATTCTCTCTCTTTACTTATGAAGAAAAACTAAAACTGAAAGAAGAAGGACGGCCATTGCCCGATATTTAAATAGAAAAGTGTGGTTCAAGCCGGGGAAAATCGTATAAAAGGATTGTTACAAGAGAAATTTTTTACTTTTTATAATAGACACGTGATCTGGAGACTGTAAAACAATAGCATTTTTATACCCTATCGGCAGAACTCACAAACTTTACTGTCACGAGAGCCGCCACTGCATATGTATTGTAAATTTTGAAAAAAAAACTTTCGTGATCGTTTCTTATCTTTAGCTCACATGTATACTATAACTATAGTAGAGTCAGCTATGGGGATTCTTTTTAAAAAAAAAAGTTGCTCTGTTTAAAAAAAAAATTATCCATCTTTGCGTTTCGGATTATTTTTTTAAATTTTTGTCCCGTCGTCTGTATCTAACGACCAACGCGCATAACTCAAAAACTGCTTGCCCTATTTTAATTAAAATTAGTACCTAAGTTTTGGCTCTTGATCTCATTTAAAAATGAATAAGATCCACCGGACATAAGCCGAAAAAAAGGGGGTAATTTCAAAAATTAAATTTATGATAAAAATTCTACTTATGTTTTAGGTAAAATTTAGAACCTAGATTGGGTTTGGCTCTAGATATATATATATATATATATATATATTTATCGGTTTCACAACGTTCTACGTCTTCCGATACCCAATCTCCACTCGTTTCTGTTTGCCCATAATTCATCATCTAGGCCTCTTATTCTTATTTCACTGTCTATTCCTTCTCTCCAGCTTCTCCTTGGCCGTCCTCGTTTTCTTCGGCCAGTTGGTTTCCATTGTAGTATTTGTTTAGGTAGTCTTTCGTCATTCATTCTTTGTACATGTCCGTACCACACCAGTTGTTTTGTTCTTATATCATCCACTAAAGTACGTTCACCTACTGTCATAATTTCTCTTATTCTTTGATTTGTAACTCTTTCTCTTTTTGATTTCCCTGCTGCTCTTCTCCAATAGTCCATCTCCGTAGCGGAAAGCATTTTTTCTGTTCTATCCTTGATTGGCCATACTTCTGAGCCGTATGTAATAATACTTTTTATAATGGTGTTATATATAAGCTTTTTGTTATGTTTTGATATACTTTGGTCCCAAATTATTCCATTTAATAAAGTTATTGCTTTTCTTTCTTGTACGTTTCGATCTTTTATAGCTTTGTCTAGTATTCCGTCAGCTGTAATTTTTAGACCTAAGTATTTATACTCATCACAGGAGTGAATTCGCTGCCCGGTATTTAAGATTAGATCCTGTTTCATTCCACCAATACACATATACTCTGTCTTATTGAGATTAACCTCTAGTCCCCACTTATTGTACTCTTCTATTAGTTTTCGTGTCATATATTCGAGGTCGTCATAATCCTGAGCCACTACTATCTGATCATCGGCGAAACATAAAGTATACAAGGTGGTTTCGTCCAACGGAATTCCCATGTTTTGGCATTTTCTCTTCCATACTTTAAGGAGTTGTTCCAAGTATATCTTGAAGAGCGTAGGCGAGATACAGCAACCTTGTTTAAGACCTTTATTTACTTGAAAGCCTTTGGTTAGTTTTGCTTTTATTTTAACTTTTGCCTTACTATTGCGGTATAACTCTTGGATGGCCTTAATTAGTTGTACGCTTATGTTTGTGTTTTCCAACGCTTTCCAAAGTAGATTTAGTGGTATACTATCATATGCCTTCTGCAAATCCACGTAAAGCAGATGCAGCTCTTGACCGTATGCCATGGCTCTAGATACTTTCACTAAAAAATAAATAAAATCCACCATACATAACCCGAAAAAAGGGGTGGGGGATGATTATTCGTGTGAGCTTAGGTGTTCATAGATTGTCAGGGTGTTTAACTTGTTAACTAGTATGTAGATAAGTTCAAGAGGGCGCGGCGTTCGCAAGCAGTGTTGCCAGATCAAAAATTTTAAAAATCCCTATACCTACGTCAATTTATACAGTGTGTCCACGTAAGTTGGCGGCATATGGGAAACTTTTTTATTATTAGCTTTACGAAAAAAAGTTATTCTTCATAAAAAGTTCTGCATGGTCCAAAACCTAAAATGCAACCATCAGATGTTAAATTTTTTCAGTCATATTACGAGGTTTGTCAAAAAATGTGATTTTTGCTCCAGAGTAAAGAACCTTTCTTTTTGATAATATCGAAAATTGTTATAAAGAAAAGATGTTTAGAATTAAAAATAGCTTTCAAATATTCAACATTGTTTATTTACATTAAAAAAAAAATATTTTTTTCCACATTTTCTCTGCGATTACGTTGGAAATTTAAGTTTGCACATTAATGCATAATTAATCTAGGATGCACTGGCATTTTTTAAAACTGATAATTAGTAGGCTTTGCGAACTGTCTAAATATCGAAAATTCGAAGAAACGTCAACAATCGTATTTCAAAAAGTGCCACGGTATAAACACTTTTTTAGGCAGTCTAACAGTGTTTTTCAAAATTTTTAGAGATCCGTATTGTACAGTTTTATGTTTGACAGACGTATTTGTTTGTTACAAACTAGTGATTAAGCAACTTAAAGGTTATCAGTGTTCGATAAATATTAAGAGATAATTGTTTTTAAAAGTTTATTTATAATTGTTTAATCAAATTTATAATTAATAAATGCAATGCATTAATGTGCAAACTTAATCGCAGAGAAAATGAAGAAAAAAATATTTTTTTAATGTAAATAAACAATGTTGAATATTTGAAAGCTATTTTTAATTCTAAACATCTTTTCTTTATAATAATTTTCGATATTGTCAAAAAGAAAGGTACTTTACTCTGGAGCAAAAATCACTTTTTTGACAAACCTCGTAATATGACTGAAAAAATTTAACATCTGATGGTTGCATTTTAGGTTTTGGACCATGCAGAACTTTTTATGAAGAATAACTTTTTTTCGTAAAGCTAATAATAAAAAAGTTTCCCATATGCCGCCAACTTACGTAGACACACTGTATACGCAAATTAAATAAGACAAAACCACCATTTAAAAATACAATAAAATGTTTTTTAGTAGATAAATTATTATAGGTTGTTCCCAACTAACATTTATAGTAGCGGCTACATGTTCTAAAGGCTTTGCTACTTTCTTATAGTAGAAATGTGGTGATCCCAACCAAAATTTGTTACTTTTTAGTTCTAACTACTATTTAGTATCAGGAAATAGTAGATGTTTCGTAAAAACGACCCTCTAAACTACTTCATAGGATTGTTTCTTGATAGTCGATTCTGATAGTCTTCTCTACCACAATAGGACGTTGCTAAAGTTTTACTTTCTTTTTAGTCGTTATTTCGTAGTCGCTCTGACTTTTATATCCTACTTAATTACCACTAGAAAGTTAAGCTTCATTGGAGTCCCAAACAAGTGTATCCGACAACTACATTATAACTTTAATTTTTACCACAAAAGTTTGTGTCATCATAGTAACATCTGATGTAACAATGTAGACAAAATAACTTTTTGGATCAACTTTAAAGCCGGAACTACGTTCAAGTAACCTTTTCGACTATCAGGGAATATAGTTTGGGACGCCATGTTTTTATGTAAGAAAGAAAATTTAATATTTTTGTTGTCGTTTTATGAGCTCATATTAAAGAGCCATACTATTTTATAAACAAATTAGTTGAAGCTTACCAAAAATGCTCTTCTTAAGCACCATTTGATGGAGTTAACTGTCGATTATGAAAACATAACCTCCAAAATCACAACACAAAAATTCCATCAGCTACCAGAAAACGGCTCAATTTTACGGGCGCACCGGTTTTTTGCAATATATATAATGCATGTTATACAAAAAACTTTGCGTCGCACTCGAATTTTGATCCTCTGCTCGTAAATTCTCACACTTTTGGATAACATAGTTCATATTATAACCATAACCAAACAAAAAAACTAAGCGAGTCTGTTTACTGTTGTGTCCACCATATTGTGTAACAATTCTACCAAAAAGAAACGATTATATTATTTGCAACTACATCGCAACTTTTATGCCATTACGAAAAAAAAAACAGCCTCTACGACGTAGTAGATACCTGGCTACGACGTAGTAGTGTAGTTGTTACTACAGTGACTTTAAACACTTGGCCAAGTAGTTATAACCAGAAATTGGTTCCCCACTTAGGGAATTATAACGTCGCTGTATGGTATACTGAGACGTAGCGGGAGTACGTTGCGGTTACTTTTAAGAAATTCTTTCTAGTTGGGGTTTCGTTGTTACAACTTTAATTGTTTGTTGGGTTATGTTTGTTTTGGGTATACATTTTCTTGTTGGTTTGCTAACCAAGACTTGGATTAGTTTTAAAGCTAAAATAATCTTAGTTTTGGTATGTAGTTCTTATTTTGGTTTTGTTTAAGTTAATGGTTAAAAAAAATTATTTCAACGGTGGCATCTAAATGTGGCAGACTCACGATATCAAACATAAAATTGGCCAGAGTGTGGGCAACATAAAAATTTCATCAGCAAATTTAATTTTTGTCCAAAAATATCTGCTCATTTCTCAAAATGCATTAAAGTAATATAAAATATATTTGGTATTTATCCAATTAAATCGTTTTTGTTAAATTTTGCAACAAAATCCTTTTATCCCTGCCAGACATCGAAAATCTCTAGATTCGGGATAAATCCCAAGATCTGACAACACTGTACGCCAGCGGTTTTTTTCATTTGCAAAACCATACCATTAGTATTTGAAATGTTACTAAATTATTTTTAAATATTTCCCCTTCCTAGAATAAGTTGCTGCAAGAATGCACCTTGGTTAAAAAGAAAATAAGCACACTTGATTTTCCCAAAAGAAGAAGATGACGTCATTATAAAAACAAATCTTTCTTTTCTTCTTGTATTGACCAGTTCAGGTACCTTTTAAAAAGGCAAAAACGGGAAAAAATTAGTCACGGCGTTAAAAATATTGGATGTTTTAACCTATTATATAAAAATAAAATAAATTTTAAAGTTAATAACCACTAAAAGCTCACCCTATTTCAACCCAATATCTCGGATCGACTCTAATTTGATTTTTCTATTGGCTGCGATAAATTTTCTTTCATTTTCAATAGTTTTTATATTACTACTAATTTTTTTTCTTCCAAAAGAAATCTGCACTGGTCTTATAGACGATAGATTTAACAAATTTGTATTTTTAAAAATTAAATTAAATTAAAATGAATGTGAGTTTTTTGATGACGGAACCTAAGATCGCTGTAGTAAGGTGTATTCTTGCAGAATCTGACAATGAATCGACAAGTCCGTCACCCGAGAAACATCATACGTCAGTAACCGAAAAAACTTTGGATGAAATTCAGTTGGAAAAAATCCAAGAAGCATGCGCGGCCTACTATTCCTATCCTAGTAAGTATTATTAATTAATATTTATTATAATACTAACAAACGTGGAATTTCGTACCCGTGAATTTAAAAATCAAACAAGTTTCGTGGCTAATCGGGCAAAAAAGGAGTTTTTTGTTTCCCTTATATTTTTCCGTGGGTAGCCTGTGTTGATCCGGCCTGAAAAGACAAAGAACTGTCGTAAGTCACAGACTATAGTTGTTTTATTTGCATTCGATCTTTTCATTGTTCGATATTGTATAGCAGTGTTTTTGCCTGCTTTTAGTTTTTTGTTTCTCTCGTATCTCGGTAGATGGCGCCTCTGGCTATAGTTCGCTCACTAATTACATTTAATTAGAGACAAAACCGTCTGATTAACTTCGCAAGATTTGACACTTGACCAGCAGTGTTCTGAGAAGTCCCATAAGGACGAAACGGTTAACTGTCAACACTTATTAGGTGTCCATTAGATCTTGAACCCCCGAAACGAAGCAATTTTGGACCCTTAGTTCAGGCCCTACATCCGAGATTCAAACGATATACTGCGTTTAATGATAGAAGCAACACACTTGGTATGGATAGACATGAACCCCCCCAACCCTGGCAGGTGGGTGGTTCCCCCCCCCCTTAAACGTGCTTTTGGATAGTTTTTTGCTAATAACTCGAAAACAGTCAACTTTTCCAAAAATCTTCTGGAGATCATTTTTCAAGCGGATCCAATTTCCTTTTCAACGATGTACCTTAGTACCCTCTGACGGCAGTGGTGCACATTTCATTAGCGTACGAAAAAAGGGGAAAATTTTTAAAATATTTTTTTTATATTTTTTTGTGGTATTTTTTATTCTTAACACTATTTTTTCCCCAAAAAAATATTTTTGGTTAAAAGCCTATTGTATACAGTTAGATACTTATTAAGCTAGACATATATTTTTTAAATAGCCGCCTTCAAATAAAAACAAATTTGTTTGTAGAAATCCTTAAAGCAAACAAAAATGTTGAATATTCATTTTTGTAATAATAATCAGAATGAGTAAAAAATTATTTTTGGTGAGTAATAACCTTAAACTGACTTTTCTAGTTAACCTTCTTTAAAATGGCGGTGGGGGCCACCCCCCTCAAAAGTAAACTGTATTAGTGGCGGATCCGGGGGGGGGACACTAGGAGCACCTGCCCCCCCCCCCCGAGAATTTTTTGAATAATAAAAATTCAAAATTTTTGCCTGCGGCGCATGAAAGTGTCTATTGTTTGTATCATCGAAATTACAACCACTGACTAATTCAGTAAAATATATACCGTTTTTTACCAACAGAAAATGTCACCTAAAGTCCCCCCCCCCCGAGAAGCACCTCTGGATGAATCAAATTATTTGACCATTTTTGGTGCGCCTATGCTAGATTTAGATCGCTGCCTTGAGGGGGGAGTGATATACATCGTTGAAAAGTTAAGTTAAGAATATTTTTAGCTTTAAAAATGGGTTTTAAAACCAGACATGTAGGACAATAAAATTTAAGAAAATTAAAAAAATATTGTTTTTTCCACCTCTAATTTATTTAAATGCCTATAAAAGGTGCGCCACTGATGGGGGCGTGTTATACATCGTTAGAGAGGACTTTTGGTCAGTCTCAATAACTGTTACTTAGTTGTTTTTGGCCAAGTTAAAAGTTTGCAAATAATTAGAAAAATACTGCAAAAGATCACTTGAGAGGGGGGATGCCCCCTACCACCAATTTAAATAAATTCAACACAAAAAATTTAGTTTTAAGTTAATACTAATCAAAAATATTTTTTTACTCACCTTGGGTATTATTTACTGAGTTACAAAAATGATTGTTCAACATTTTTGTTTAATTTGAGGATTTCTACAAAACACATTTATTTTTATTTCAAGGTGGCTACTTTTAAAAGTAATATCTAACTTATTAAATATTTAACTGTATACAATGGGTTTTTGAGAAAGATAATATGTTAAGGATACAAAATGCCACAAGAAAAATAAAAAAATATTTTTAAACATTTTCCCTTTTTTTCGTAAGGCTATGGAACGTGCACCACTGCTTTTAGAGGGTACTAAGGTACAGGGTGTCCCAAATTGGGCACTTTTAGGGGGTTTTAAGGTACTTCTAGGGGAGACGGAGAAAAACTGACGACGCATTGCGAGGCTCAAATTTCAAGAGAAGACTTATAGTGAAAACCGCATTTTGAAATACTGTCTCGTCTTTGAGCTACGGGGACTTTTTGAAAAGTCTGCATTTTGGAAGGGGTTCTATAACTTCGTTATTAGTGGAAATTTTGATTTAGAATAAATTGCAATTGTATAGACTTTGTCACAAGGAATTCACCCGCTAAATTAAATTTTAACTGTCACTTTTAGTTTTTGAGATATGACATAAAGTTTCATTTTTTCTTTTGGAATGGCCTATATTTTATTTAATTATCGAATTCGTCATTGAATTCTTTTCAAAATAATGTATCATATGTCATTGTTTGATTGAGCGGTTTAGGACATATTCAGCTTTTTCACTTATTTCTAGTGCGCTATGATTTCCTGCTGAGGCAGGTCAAGGCACTCCAGTATTTTTATTATTTTACACAGTAACATTTTAACATGTCATACTTTTCATCGTTTTGATACATATTTCAAAATAAAATTAAAAACGCTTTTGTGCATAATAATTTCACATCAAAGCGTAATGTCAAATTGTTTAAACAATAAAAAACAATGACAAAACGCCAAGACGCAAGGCCAACTTGATTTGCATAGTATAAGACAACAAAACTATAGGAGCATCGAAGTAGGATTTGATCGCAAGGCTTTCATGTTAATGGCGCATGACGTCATTCATCGCACACTAGATAAAAATAAAAAACTTTAATTATCTCCAAAACCGCTTAATCAAACCATGACATATGTTACATCATTTTGAAAAGAAATCAATGACGCATTCGAAAAGTAATTAAAATATAGGCCATTCCATAAGAAAAAATGCAATTTTATGTCATATCTCAAAAACTAAAAGTGATAGTTAAAATTTAATTTTGCGGGTGAATTCCTCGTGACAAAGTCTATAAAATTGCAATTTACTCTAAATCAAAATTTCCACTAATAACGAAGTTATAGACCCCCTTCCAAAATGCAGACTTTTCAAAAAGCCCCCGTAGCTCAGACGAGACGATTTTTCAAAATACGGTTTTCACTTTAAGTCTTCCCTTGAAATTTGAGCCTCGCAATGCGTGGTCAGTTTTTCTCTGTCTCCCCTAGAAGTACCTTAAACCCCCTAAAAGTGCCCAATTTGGGACACCCTGTACATGGTTAAAAAGTAAATTATATCGGCTTGCAAAATGATCTTTAGAATATTTTTAGAAAAGTTGACCGTTTTCGAGTTATTAGCTAAATACCGTCAAAAAGCACGTTTAAGGGGGGGGGACCAACCCCCTGCCAGGGTTGGGGGGTGGTTTTTTTTTATCTATCGTGTGTTGCTTCTATCGTTAAACGCAGTATCACACTTTGGGTTGTAGAATACGTGTATAAAATATTGACATCTAATTTTGGAACACCCTGTATAAGCACGATGTTTAATAATACCCTGTATATTTAATTTTTTAGTGGAAAGCGAAGCTTCGGCATTACAAGATGATCTAAGAAAAAGAATATGGAACAGATTGCATCCCAGTGAAATGGAACTTGACGAGGAATTGGAACAAATTACGTGGAAAAGAAAACAACGTTTTGCAGAAGAAGCGACTCGATTCAAAAGACAAAAAGTCGTCAGACCTATAAACCTGGATGATATTAAAATAAAAAGTTTGAACGAAATCCGAGCAGAAAAGGCCAAAAAACAAGAAGAAGTGTTGTTACAAACCAATGTAAATATTACCACCAAAACTCAATCAATCATATCTAATGTAAAAGAAGCAATGTCAGTTTCGGAAGATGAAGTTTCAAGCACTTGTCCCGACGAAGACCGTTCTTTAAAACAAGTTTTTAAACCCATTCGAAAATTGAACCTAAAAAAGATCAAACCAAGTGTAATCGATGAGTTTACAGTTAGTAGTAATCAGCACGACAACGAAGAAAAAATGGAAAAACCAGAAGAAAAAATGGACAGTGAAAATAAAGAAAAAGCAGTCAAGCAAGAATCTGCTAAAGAGAAAATAGAAAGCATAACATTTGCCGAAGAAAACCATACTTTGCCAGCTCGTGAAAAACATAATGAAAACGTTTTAGAGACATCAGAAAAACACATTTTGCTATCTGATATAGAACAGGAAAAAGATGTTCCAGTAAAAGAAATTTTGCCATGTGATGAAAAACTTGATGTTTTAGTTAGCAAAAAAGATGTTGATTTAGGAGATCAATCATCGCGTATACATTTAAATGAAACTTTGCTATTGGAAGATAATGACTTTGATGAAGATATGACGTCGAAAACTGAAGATGACCTGTTAAATGATATTGATAACTTGTTGAAAGAATAATTTTTTTGATTTAGAACAAAGTCCTAAATATATATTATTAGTTTTCTGAAAAAAAAAAACTTTTTCTACAGTTCATCCTGTTAAATGTTAGATGGGCAGAGTTAAAGTACAGCGTGTCCCATTTTCAATGGGATTAAATGGGAAACTCGGTTATTATTAAAGATATCGATTTTCTGATTGCACCTTTTTTTAAGCCCTTTAAAACGGTGTAATTAGATTTTTGCTATACCCCGTAGTTTCGCTAATACAGGGAGTTTTTGAAAAAATTGCATTTTAATTAATTCCTTGTATCTCGCTTATTTTGCAAGATATTTTTATTCTGTAAAAACCTTTCTATGGCAACTTTTCTGGAGCAAAATAATGACGTTGTCAATTTTTAAAAATATTGTTTAGTTTTTGAGATATGGTATTTACCATAAAAAAATTAAATACGGACCTGGATTTTTTTTCTAACTACTTTGATTAGTTTCATGCTATTATTACCTTAAAATGATAAAACTTTAATATTTTTTTGATTTAAAGTTAAAAAAAGCTATTTAATATTTGAAAAAAAATTATAGTCCGAACCTGGAAATTTCCAACGTAATTATAAATTAAAAATTGCAAGACACACTAGTTGAACGATTTTTACTTTATCTGTTTTGAAATGATAATTAAAAGATTTATAAATAAAGTAAAAAACGTTAAAAAGTTACAAAAATAATATCATACTAATTATTTGATAACCAAACAGCAGGTCGTGAAATTTACAAAACAAAAGCGTGGAATTGACATTGTCATTTTTGTAAATGGCTTACAACTATTTTAAACTGGCTAGAAATCGACCATATCCAGATTTTGAAAAATGTGATATGTTTGACTGCTGCATTCAAGCAACAAAATCCCAATATTTAAATGGCAGAAATATTTTTATGCAAAATGCGTTAAGAAAAATTACTCAAAAATGCCAACAATGTCTTACACATAATGGTAATCAGAAAGATTAGTATTATTTTTTATAATTTGTTTTTTTTTGTATTTTTCGTAGACTTTGTTTCAAATAAATCTGTAAATTAACGTAAAACCATTTTAATATGCTAAGTATCAAAACAGTTAAACTAAAAATTGTTTAACTAGCCATTTTTAGTTTATATTTATGTTGGAAATATCCAGGTTCGGACTAATTTTGTTTTTTAATATTAAATATTTTTTTTTACCTTAAAACAAAATTTTTTTAAATTTCTATTATTTAATGATAATACTAGCATGAAACCAATCAAAAAAGTAGTAAAAAAATCCAGGTCCGTATTTAATTTTTTTATGATAAATACCATATCTCAAAAACTAAACAATATTTTAAAAAATTGACAACGTCATTATTTTCTTCTAAAAAAGTTGCCATAAAAATGTTTTTACAGAATAAAAGTATCTCGCAAAATAAGCGAGATACAAGGGATTATTAAAAATATAATTTTTTCAAAAACTCCCTGTATTAGCGAAACTACGGGGTATAGCAAAAATCTGATTACGCCATTTTTAAGGGCTCAAAAAAAGAGCACGGTAAGGTGCAATCAGAAAATCAATATCTTTAATAATAACCGAGTTTCCCATTTAATCCCATCGAAAATGGGACACGCTGTCCACCACTCCAACCATTTTAATATTTCAATGAAATGAGGTTTGTCTTTCTTAAAAATCTGATTACAGCCAAGATTTTGGATGATACATGAATACAATTTTCAATTTCGATTCTGATTTTTAAAGAAGTTCTGGAAAAAAAATTAATTGTTAGGGATAAAGGTGTCACTTTTTATTTTCGAGATGAAAAGTGAGATCTAAACAGTAAAAATCTAAAAAAAAAAACTGTTTAATGCTGCCAGCTATTTTTGTTTTATTTTGAATTTTTGGGAAAACCTAACCTTAAAGTTTGTTTTGATATTTTTGGGCTTTTACCAAAAACCTTCAAAAAAAGAAAAACTCCTTGTTTGGGGAAAATTCCGGTCAGGTGATAATTTCTCTCTTTGTTGAAAGTTATTTTCTTTTGATCACCTGATCATTTTAGCAAAAATCATGCGCGTTTCGCACACGCTGGGAGTTTGAAGCGCCACCCTGTGTTTGACAGAGGAATGAAGAACCACTTCCGACAAGACACTGAAAGAAGTCACACGTGTTTTAAGATTAAGACCAAAATTTCAACCACAAGAAAGGCCGCGGCCGCGAGTGAAGAGTGGAACTGCTGTTAAATGAAAGAATGTAAGCTTTTAGCGTGTTGCCGATTTTTTTTCTTTGTTTTAGTTCAATAGACGTCTGTTTTCCCAGACGGTACGAAAAATAGCTTTTAAACCTCGAGATAAAAGTGACATTTTAAACCTCGACAAATTGTAGTCCTTCCTTCGGAAGTGCCACTTCTATCCCTTGGTATATAATATACTATTGACACCTTGAAAAAACAAAAGTGCACTATTTATCCCAAAAGTACAGGGTGTTCCATAATTATTGCGACAAAATAATAGGAGTTGTAGAGGGCATCAAAATGAACAATTTTGCCTTATAAACCCCTGTTCGTAAATCTGCCGTTTGGGCTCCAGCAAAAAAAGTTCAGTTTCTTGGAACCGCTCTGTACTGTAGTGTACTCTACCTTGCTCAATACACAGCTGGGCACGATTGTTCAATAATCAACGAACTCTGTGGCATACAGTGTTGAGGTCTTCGAGAAAAATCGGTAGATTTTTTAATCATCTCAGCAAACAGTGCTGGAGAACTATCGACAGTTTGGATTGATTTAGTAGGTAAATTGTATTTCTACTAGGGATGGCACTCCGGAGCAGTACCTGTTCTTTTCGGAACAGGTCTGTGCCCGGAGTAAGTCGGAATAGGTATGAATCTCCGGAACAAGTTGTTCCGCCGGAGCAGAAGTGACAAGGAAACTTCGAGAGAGCCAGAACATAACAGAAACAACTTGCTCCCTGCTTTTACGCCTGTTCCGAGTCTTCACTTCAGCTAGCTGCATCTTTCTCAGGCTCGCTACGTAACCTTTATGAGACACACACTGGGTGTATCTTTGTCCTTTTCTAAATAATTGTTTTGAAAAAGGACAGAGATACACTTAGTGCGCACTGGGGCAACTCGTAGAAATTGCTGATAGACAGACAACACGCATGGTGCAAGGATTGGCGGGGTGCGGTGTGACGGACGGCAGATTATCTTTAACTACTCATTCCAACACTGTACGTGAAACATTCCACAGTAAAGTCCATATGGGACTTTTTTTTCGATATTTTTGCACAAAAAAAATAAAAATTATAAGAAAAGAAGTTTTTTAAAATTGTTATAAGCGACAACCAGATATAGCGGTTAACATCCTGTACCTCATATATATACCTTGTAACACCAATAACAGAGCACACTCATAGTTAGATTTCATGCAGCACATCTGTTCCTGCAGTGCAGGAACAAATTTTTCCTTTCATAAAATGCGGAACAGTTGCAATTTATTTCCCTTGAAAAGTCCGGAACAGTTTGGAGCAGATGTTTCGGAACAGGTCAGACCTATTCCGGCAAATTTACTGCTCCGGCCATCCCTAATTTCTACGATTTGTTTTTACTGACAAAATACCAAAATTAAGAATTAAAAAAAATTAGGTATATAATTAGGTAGATAATATTATAAAAAAAACCTCAGGGTTTATAATAGTGTGGACCTTTAAGGCCGCTTGCGGATGAGTATATCGCAAAATTCAAGAGATGGCGCCATAAATACACTTTTAAAAACAATGGCTTGAAATAAAATTTTTATTCTACAAAGGATCTTACATAAAATGAATAGTTTATTTATGGTGTTTTTTTTTAATCGTTATTACGAGGCGTATCAAAAAAAAACAAGTTTATATTGAAAAAAAAAATCGGTAGAAAACTAGGGTAATTCGGTATATCATAAAGTAAAAGGCTAAATCGGTAGATCTACCGAAAAATCGGTAGAGGTGGCAACACTGCTAATTTGTCAATGGTTTATTAGAAAAAAATAAATATTGACCTAACAAAATTTGAAACTTGTACAATCATCAAAGAGTTTAAAATATTGTCAGGATAGAAAATAAGTTTAAAAACAAGTGCACGTTAACCCTAAACAATCTAAGGAAATGAACTTCTGTATATAGTTCAAATTGTATTAAACGTGTAATAAATTGTATACAGAATTATTATAAACAAGAAGCGATTGAACGGTCATCTCGATATCCTATCAATGGCAAACGGTTTGTAATAAAAGCATGTCCAAAAGAGTTTAACAGTTAGTTGTAAGCTGAAAACCTAAAATCCCAGGCGTAGTTAGCAGTGAAAACAAGTAGTACGATAGTCAGAAGTTATAAGAAGTCGAGCGTATCGAGAAGATACACATTTGTAGACAAGATGTATTTAATGTAAGTAGTAATTATAAGTATTGTTAAATAAAATCAGAACATCTAATTTAAATTGTGTTACGTCTAGATAAAACCTCCTCGTGACAATATTTAAAGAATGTGAGAATTATTACAAAAGAACAAATTTTGAAAAAAACCATTTATAAGTGCCTTATTTTCTTTTTCTAGGAGTAACGCAGTGGTTCTTAATTAAAAAAATTCCTTAATAGTGTGACAATTACCGAAGTGGATGTTATTTGTAAAAAACTACCCTCACCAGCCTTTTTCAAACGAAGATGGGTATGAATTAAAACGAATTATAAAATATAGTCTTACGGTTTATTGAAAATTTAATACATACAGAGCACGTATGTAAGTTAAAAATATAATAAAAAAACAGAAACGAGTTTTTAATACAATCTCTGTGGTGGTCCCATGGTGGATTTAACGTGTAGGGATCTGACATTTTGCCAATGCTTTTTCAAAAGTGAAACCAAAAAATTGATTGACAAGTGAACATTTTGGACGAGCTCGTCTGGAGTCATATCCACGTGACCTACGGCTACTGACAAGCACAATACCTGAAAAAAAAGACAAAAAATTTGGTGTTTTTGGTATATTTTACTCATGAAAAAAAAAACAAAAAATTTGGTGTTTTTGGTATATTTTACTCATGAAAAAAAAAAACAAAAAATTTGGTACAAATTGTGAAAGGCTTTCGCGGCCATCGTCCAATGGTGGGTGTGCTTTCCAGTCTTCGAGAAGCCGACAAACAGTCAACATCTCCTGCAGATGCCATCCATTCGAGATGGCGAAACGTCAAGAACGAATTTCCAACGACGACGGCCGAACAGCCCGAAAGCATACCCACCAAAAAATTTGGTGTTTTCGGTATATTTTACTCATGAAAGAATGGCGTTTTGTTGTGGAAAAAGTTTCATACATGGTCATTTTTTCATATAAAATCAATCATAACAAAAACATTTCTTGTAAAAAAAAGGCCAAGTACGCGAAAATGGCATTCCGTAAAAAGAATTGAGATAAAAGTAAAGCCAAGTTCTCCAATACAAATTTCAAAATGAAAGGTTCTTACTAGTTTGGAAATGTTTTTTTAAACCTTGCTATTACATCTTTATGTTCAATTTAGCACTGTGCCTAAGAGCCATTTACAGCCGTTAATAGCCAAGTTTAGAAAAATATTTCGAAACTAGTAAGAACCTTTCATTTTGAAATTTGTATTGGAGAACTTGGCTTTACTTTTATCTCAATTGTTTTTACGGAATGCCATTTTCGCGTACTTGGTTTTTTTTTAAATGAAATGTTTTTGTTATGATTTCATTTCTTTTTTAAAGGAATTGGATATAATACTTAATTTTTAAAGTAGTAAAATATGCGGAATATTGTTCAAAACTTTTGCAATGTCTTACTTAAATTTTTGAGATTTTTTAATTTTTTTCCATGGTTTTATCGTAGTTCCTATCAGCGTTCCAAAGCTCAGCTTTTTAGCGTTTCTGAAAGTGCACAATGTTACTTTTACATAACTTTGCATGTATAGGGGAGGGAAATAGATTAAAATTGTCGTGTTTTTAAATTTTGTCCTATAGTTTTATCAGTCTTCCAATGCTCAGCTCTCTAGCGTTTCTGGAAGTGGGTAATGTTATTTTTACATAACTTTACATTTATAGGGGAGGAGAGTAAATGAAAATATTGGGCTTTTAAAATTTTTTCCCATGGTTTTATTATAATTTCTATCAGCATTCCAATGCTCAGGTCTCTAGCGTTTTTGGAAGTGGGCAATGTTAGTTTTATATAAATTTACATTTATAGGAGAGGGAAGTAAATTAAAAAGTTGTTGTTTAAAATTTTTTCATATAGTTTTATCATAGTGTCTTTCAGTCTTAAAAAGTTCAACTCTCTAGCGTTTCTAGAAGTAGGCAGTGTTACTTTTACATAACTTTACATTTATAGGGGAGGAAAGTAAATTAGAATTTTGGGGTGTTTTAATTTTTTTCTATAACTTTATCATAGTTACTAGTCTAGTCTTCCAAAGCTCATCTCTCTAGCGTGTCTGGAAGTGGGCAATGTTACTTTTACTTAACTTTACATTTATAGGGAAGAGAAGTAAATTTGAATTTTGGGGTGTTTTAATTTTTTCCTATAGTTTTATCATAGTTCCTATCAGTCTGCCAAAGCTCAACTCTCTAGCCTTTCTGGAAGTATAGGGGAGGGAAGTAAATTAAGATTTTGGGGTTTTTTGATTTTTTCCAGGGGTTGGGTCATAAGTTCTATGAGTCTGCCAAATTTCAGCTTTGTAGCATGTCTGGAAGTACAGTAGAATATTGATGATCTATACATGAGTGAGTGAGTCAGTGAGTGAGTGGCAATTCCGACGTTTTTTGAAATTTCGTAACTACTTTACTACTTTATGGAATTCCATGAAATTTGGAGGGGTTGTTAACTTCATGGAGATCTACGACTGTGCAAAGTTTGAGTTTCGTAGCTCATTCCGAAGTAGAGTTTTAGATAGGTCAAATATCGGCTGAAATGTTTCCAGAAAAGATGGTTACGGCGCGCGAACTTGTCGAGGCACTGCCGTGCCCTCAGATGTTAATACATTCCAAATTCACGCTATATCAGCCTTAAAAACAGTTTTTGTAAATATCTCAGAAACGGAAGCACCTACGAAATTTTCTAAAACAACATTAATTACTGAGAAAAACGTGTTCTACTATATTCCCAAAACCGCATATTGATGTGATGCTCCGTTGAAAAGTTGGCATTTTTAAAACTGTCAAAAAACTGTCCTTGCATTAATAGATTTTTGCCCAAAGTTTAATCAGCTTTATCAAATACCAAATTGCAAATAATACAAGGACCGAAAACTATAAACAACAAGTGAAATTAAAGAAAGAAAAATAAGGAATAAGTTTTCTGCTTCGGCCGGGGATCGAACCCGGGATCTCTTGCTCTCTAGGCAAACATTCTAACCACTGAACTACCGAAGCCATACATAAATTTTCGGAAAACTTCCATCTAAAATTTTAACACAGGAAAAGGTGATCTCATGCTTTCAGACGTGGATTCTGTACTATTATTAATTTAAGTTATCATACCTTTGACAGTGGGAAAGAAGAATTAAAGAGATTAGTTGGATGACTTGGTCGAGTTAATACCCTGAGAATTTCTCGTTCTTGTATTGAGACACTGCAGCCTGCATAGATGGAAGTTTTCCGAAAATTTATGTATTGCTTCAGTAGTTCAGTGGTTAGAATGTTTGCCTAGATAGCAAGAGATCCCGGGTTCGAACCCAGGCCAAAGTAGAAAACTTTTCTTATTTTTCTTTCTTTAATTTCACTTGTTTTTAATCAGCTTGTTACAGTGTCGAACACTATTTTACCTAAAAATTTCATGAAAATCGGTTCAGCGGCTTCGAAACTACCCTGTTACAGACAGACATACGTACACACACATAGAGGTCACGACAATATTGCTAAAAAATACAGCCCAATAATACATTTTCGATATTATCTCAAAAATATTGATTTTTTTTAAAACAATACCTTTTCTAGCCATTGCTGTGTGGCCTATGAAGGTAAAAATGGAGGTTTGGCAGACCATCTCACCGATTTTGATAATTTTTGGTGCATTTCTTTTACAGAAAGGCAAAAGACAACAAAAAATAAAAATTTATGGTTTTTTTTTTCCAGATATTGATATTTTTGGATTTTTTTTTGTCATAAAAACTAGAATCTATATCTTATGGAGTCAACGACAAAAATAAAATTAAAAAAAACTTCTCGCTAAAGCAATTTTGTGTTCATTATTTAGGTTAAATTTTTATAATTTTTTAAGTATTTAAAAACATTATCTTTTTCAGTTCTTATGATAGAAATATTATTAAAACCATAATGAAATTGCTGTTCTATTGCAAACAAATCATAACCCATATAATTTTTCTGTACAGTTGTTGTAGTAAACGTTAAAAGCAAAATTTTGTGAAAAGCCTGGAAAAATGAAAATGGAAAAAATCGCCATTTATAAGGTTCAACAGGCACTTTTACTGAAATTTGAGAAAAAATCCGACGACATAAAATTAAGTGATCCACAAATATAATTTAGCGAAAGGTATCGAAAAACATGAAAAAAGCTGCAGTCAGTGGCGTATATACGGCCCCCCCCCCCCCCCCCCCGAAGCTAAGATTTTTTTAGATATTTTACACATATTTTATGAATACAAACATAAAATAAGGCCTCATTAGGTGTTGGGCCCCCCCCCCCGAAACTGTCTCGGTCCCCCCCCCGAAACTTTTTTCTATATACGCCACTGGCTGCAGTCCTGAATTTATGACACAGATCCTCCACTCAAATATTTAGGAGTAATTAGAAAACTGTATGCAAGTTCTAAAACCACAGATACATATTAAATTAGTAAACGTGGTAGTTATAACTGCAATTTTATATTGCACCATTTTTCCATACACGAGAATTTTTAGGCATTAACTTGTTGGCTTAATGGTGCAACCAAATTTTACTAAATAATGATTGAACCATTAAACATAATAATAACCCTCTTTTAACTAAATAAAAATATCTTTAATTTAAACATTTAGTTTTTAACAAAATAATTTTTAAATGTTAAGTTTTTACATAATTTTTTGTTATTTATATTATTAATTTTTTTAGAATTATTTGGCCCTTGTAAAAAAAAAATCAGGTTTCTAACAGGTGTAAAAAGTATATAAAGACTCACCTTTTTCATTTGGAACTTGATGGTCGCTTTGACCTCGTCAATTTTCGCAGTCATAGATTCCTGATGAGTGAGCAGACCAGGGAATTTTCCTGCCTTGTTCAAACCGGGACCCAAAAGCCTGGGAATCTGCTTGATGAGCGATTCGGATGCCAAAAACGCGTCGTATTTTTTGGCGAGTTTTTTGACGAGTTTTTTGTTTTTGTTCAACTTTTTCAAAGCTTCGGCGTCCATGTTGGGAATTCCTTGCGCGTTAGCTTCGTCACAATGCTGCTGGTCTCCCAACACGCAAACTTGCATTTTGGGACGAGGAATGTGCTTTAGTCTGCAGAAAAATGGTTCAAATAAATAAAAACTTTCATTGAAAAAAGAGATATGAGAGGAGAATAATTACCCTTCCTCCGTACGCTAACATTGAGAATTCTTAAAAATCCATTTTGACAATAAGACAAGTGATTTAAGGTACTTTTTTCAAGGGATTTTTCATTTGACATTTTATCACAAAGGAATAGCTCAACACAGTATCTACAAATCATTAAGTTCAATTACAAAATCTGCACTAGATAATCCACTTAGCTTTTTTGTGAGGATTTAAAAAAATACTCTGCCAATATATGGGCCCCTAAGCTCACACTAGGTACTATAGTTATAGTGTACGTGTGAGCTAATATAACTAAAAACTGAAATATATTTTATTTAACTCCAGACTAAATTACCTTTTGTTTGATACCACACAAGCCATGTTTTGACTTAAACTCAAATTTTTTAAATCTACCCCCACCCTTAAAAAAAACAAAAAACTAAAATGTATTTTATTAAACTCCGGACTCAATTACCTTTCGTTTGATATCACACACGCCATATTTTCACTTAAACTCTAATTTTTAAAATATACCCCCACCCTTTTTTTTTAAATAAGTTAAAATGTATTTTGTTTAACTGCAGACTCAATTACCTTTCGTTTGATATCACACACGCCATATTTTCACATAAACTCTAATTTTTGAAATCTACCCCCACCCTTTTATTTGGTTTCTGTTCGGTGGATTTTGTTCATTTTTAAATGGGACCATCTCGACCCAAGACCCAGCCTAGGTACCAAATTTCATTAAAATCGGCCAAGCGGTTTTTGAGTTATGCGCGTTGGTCGTTACAGACATACATACAGACAGACAGACATACAGACAGACCGACAGACAGACAGACAGACGGCGCAACAAAAAAGTTTCAAAATCATCTGAAACGCAAAGATATATAAAAATTTTTGAAATCGGAGCAACTTTTTTTTTCTCGAAAAAATTAGGATCACCATAGCTCACACTACTATAGTATAGTATATGTGTGAGCTAAAATTGAAGTACAGGGTGATTCAAATTGGACACTTCTGAGAATGGGTACTTCTTTAAAGTGTTGTCTTTTTTTTCTAATATTTTAGCTCACACTATACTATAGTAGTGTGAGCTATGGTGATCCTAATTTTTTCGAGAAAAAAAAAGTTGCTCCGATTTCAAAAATTTTTATATATCTTTACGTTTCAGATAATTTTGAAACTTTTTTGTTGCGCCGTCTGTCTGTCTGTAACGACCAACGCGCATAACTCAAAAACCGCTTGGCCGATGTCAATGAAATTTGGTACCTAGGCTGGGTCTTGGGTCGAAATGGTCCCATTTAAAAATGAACAAAATCCACC
The DNA here is from genome assembly GCA_963576565.1 of Aspidapion aeneum. NCBI lineage: Eukaryota > Metazoa > Arthropoda > Insecta > Coleoptera > Brentidae > Aspidapion > Aspidapion aeneum. The sequence goes on along the minus strand of OY755039.1, from coordinate 97,424 downwards.
AAACACAAACCAAATAAAAGGGTGGGGGATAGATTTAAAAAGTAGAGTTTATGTGAAAATATGGCGTGTGTGATATCAAACGAAAGGTAATTGAGTCTGGAGTTAAACAAAATACATTTTAATTTATTTTAAAAAAAGGGTGGGGGTATATTTCAAAAATTAGAGTTTAAGTGAAGATATGGCGTGTGTGATATCAAATGAAAGGTAATTAAGTCCGAAGTTCAACAAAATACATTTTAGTTTTTGTTTTTTTTAAGGGTGGGGGTGGATTTCAAAAATTTGAGTTTGTCAAAACATGGCTTGTGTGGTATCAAACAAAAGGTAATTTAGTGTGGAGTTGAATAAAATATATTTCAGTTTTTAGTTATATTAGCTCACACGTACACTATAACTATAGTACCTAGTGTGAGCTTAGGGGCCCATATATCGGCAGAGTATTTTATACTGTTTTGACACTTTTAATTAAAAATTTCAATAAAAAATTAAATTATAAAAATATATAAGAACAAAAAAAAATTATAACAATAACGAAAATACAACATAGATACATCTTTTAAAGGATATTTTAGGCTGATTTTAAAACTCAATTAAAAAAAGGGTTATTTGATAAAAAAAAATATAACTGTGTAATATCTCAGAAACTAAATGTAACAGATAAGATTAAGCATTGAAAACCTTTTAAACAAGCCATCTGCATTTTGAGAGGGCCATATAATTTTTTATTTATGAAAATTTGATTTTAGTATAAATAGCTGTTTTTATAGGTTTCTTTTAATAAAAAAACTATCCGTCAAATTAAATTATATCAGTCACTGCTAGTTTTTAAAGTATTACATTAAATTGGTTTTTCTTGTAAAATGACCCTGTTTTTATTCAATTTTTTAAATCAGCATAAAATTTTTCTCAAAATGATGTATCATGCTCAATATTTTATAGTTTTTTGTATTTTTATTTTTTAATAACATTTTTATTTTTGTTAAATCCCTTAAAAATATTTTAAATCCAGTAAATAAATTAAAATAAAAACAAAGAAAGCAATTTCAAAGAATAAAGGGGTTATTTTATAAAGAATCTAGGGAATGTAGGTACTTAGAAGAGATGAGTTGCACCATATCCCACAGGTGTTCTTTTTGCTATTCCGCATTTTTCTAGTAGGTTATGTATTTCGAGTTGTTAATATTAAAATAATTCTTAGCTTAAGCCTTAGCCTGTAAACATTAACTTGTCTAAAATAAAGTTTTTAAAAACGGGATTTCTCTACTTAAAAACATAATTAACCCCTCTCTTAAAAACGGCTTGCTAGATCATTATATATACAGATTATTCTTTCAAATTTGGTTAAAATTAGTTAGATTATTTTTGAGTTATCATGTTACAGACATATGCCAAAAATAACTCATTTTGAGTAAAAAAATATATATATTTTTTTCTAAATAAAATAGTATAGATTGTTTGCAACTTCTAAAGCCACAGTTACATATTAAATTAGTAAAAGTGGTAGTTATAACTGCAATTTAATATTGCACCATTTTTCCATACAAGAGAATTTTTAGGCATAAACTTGTTGGCTTAATGATGCAAGCTAAAAAAAATGATCTTTTTTAAGAATCTACCAAAGATTATTGCTTTTAATATATGTAAAAGATTTGGGACATAGTAGTCCACACTACATCAGTCTATTTTTAAAGTGATGAATAACAGGCTTAATTTTTGTAAATAACTTAATTTTGCTGAGACACCCTACCTTTTCCACTGCAAAAATTCTTGAAATTGATTCCTAAAATTAACTTTTTTAAATTGCAAAATTTACATTTAACATTTCCTGATAGATCTATACTGTTAAAATTGAAAGAAATAAAATTTATAAATATAAAAAAAATTAATCAAAATTTTTAGTTTTTTTCTAGTTTTTGAAATTTTATAAAATTATACTTATTGATATATCTGACCAATTGATACTTTTCTGTCCACATTACTTTACTATCATAAGTTATTTTTAAAAAAACTGTTTAAATATTTCAAGATTAATACAAACTTTATAGGACTTATATATAGGACAATACTTTAAAAAAAAATATATATATATATTTTTTAAACATGTCAACAGCTTGAGAAAATTTAACTTGGTCCCCTGCTGTTATAATGGATGCATATAGGGGTATTAATAATTGAAGACCTCAGTGCAAAACGTCACTTTTTGAAATTGTTGAAAAATCAAAAAAAAACTTAATATTTTACTGTAATTCAAAATAATATATTTAATGGTATTAGTTTTTCTACAGTAACATCAGATAAGCTGCATTTACCTCAAGACTGCTTTTAATTCACATTGTGCAACCAAAAGCTTTCAAAATAGAGTTTAATTTTGGTATAAGATAGAGTTACCCAGTTCTTGCACTGAGGTCTTCAACTGGAAAATGTACAGGGTGTCCCAAATTGGGCACTTTTAGGGAGTTTAAGGTACTTCTAAGGGAGACAGAGAAAAACTGACCACACATTACGAGGCTCAAATTTCAAGAGAAGACCTATAGTGAAAACCGCATTTTGAAATATCGTCTCGTCTTTCAGCTACGGGGGCTTTTTGAAAAGTCTGCATTTTGGAAGGGGGTCTATAACTTCGTTATTAATGGAAATTTTAATTTAGAGTAAATTGCAGTTTTATATACTTTGTAACAAGGAATTCACCCATTAAATTTAATTTTAACTGTCACTTCGAGTTTTTGAGATATGACATAAAGTTGCATTTTTTCTTATGGAATGGCCTATATTTTAATTAATTTTCGAATTCGTGATTGAATTCTTTTCAAAATGATGTATCATATGTCATAGTTTGATTGTGCGGTTTCAGAGATAATTAAAGTTTTTTATTTTTGTCTAGTGTGTGTTGAATGACGTCATGCGCCATTGACGTGAAAGCCTTGCGGTCAAATCTTACTTACTGGCCTTGCGCCTTGGCGTTTTGTCATTGTTTTCAATTGTTTAAACAATTTGACATTACGCTTTTATATGAAATTATTTTGCACAAAAACGTTTTAATTTTATTTTGAAATATGTATCATTTTTGTTACTTTTTATAACTAGGCTTTGAGGGCCATCAGCTGAATTATAATTTTTCCAAACCAGGCTTACTATATTTTTGACTGTGTAAAATAATAAAAATACTGGAGTGCCTTGACCTTCCTCAGCAGGAAATCATAGTGCAGTTAGAAATAAGTGAAAAAGCTGAATATCTCCTAAACTGCTCAATCAAACTATGACATATGATACATCATTTTGAAAAGAATTCAATGACGAATTCGAAAATTAATTAAAATATAGGCCATTCCATAAGAAAAAACTTTATGTCTTATCTCAAAAACTAAAAGTGACAGTTAAAATTTAATTTAGCGGGTGAATTCCTCGTTACGAAGCCTATAAAATTGCAATTTACTCTAAATCATAATTTCCATTATTAACGATGTTATCGACCCCCTTCCAAAATGCAGACTTTTCAAAAAGCCCCCATAGCTCAAAGACGAGACGATATTTCAAAATGCTGTTTTCATTATAAGTCTTCTCTTGAAATTTGAGCCTCGCAATATGTGGTCAGTTTTTCTCTGTTTCCCCTAGAAGTACCTTAAACCCCCTAAAAGTGCCCAATTTGGGACACCCTGTATATGTTTTTTATCCAGCAATTGAATTTTTGTAGGACATATAAAATAAAATTTTACAAGAAATGTGAACAGTAAACAGTATTAAAATGACTGCAATATCTTCATAAAGAAAAAAGTTAGATGCTTTAAAACAATGTAGTTTGTTTTTTTGTTACAAAACCATCAGAAAAGTGTCTACAGGTCAAAATAATATTTCTAAAAGCAAAAAACTCTGCAATATCAAAAATGTGTATCATTTTTTTGGGAAAAATATTCTTGAGTATCAATCAATTGCAAGATATTAATCACTGAGTATTTTATCTTGTATCTTTCCTAAAACTGCTGATTTCTTTATTCAAAAATGGTGGAATCATCAATTCATTTTTAAAAATAAGATGAAATTACATGCATCATAATTAAAATCTCAAGTAATATCTACATACCTACATTATACTTACCAAGTTTACCAGGTATTAGGTCAGTACAACATTGTAGGGCTTGAATCATTGAAGAAAAATATTTGTCGATAGATTTAGGTGTAAAACCCAAAAACTATCTCCCCAATTGTTTTAAGACCCTGGGTGCAGGTCCGCCAACCTAAGTCAGCTCCCTGATTTTCATCAACAGTTTAGAACTTTAAAAAATCATTAATTGAAAATTAAACACTTTTTTCTAATCAGTGACTCAGATTTTTAAATACAAAATTCAAGTTTTAAGCTGCTGACAGATCAGGTTACATACTTTACAGTGCCACTGAAACGCTTGTCCTTTTGAGGGTCATAGTTCTTCAAACCGATTTGGATTTCAACAGTTTCCAGGAAGTTCTTTTTCTTTTCCTTGGAAGTGACCAGTACAGAATTGACACACTCATAGAGTGTGTCTCGAGATACCTTTGACCTAAAAACAAATGCAAATCAATATAATTGTATTAAACAAGATATTTAAAAACATTTGATTGCTTTAGTATTCTAGGCTTATATGTCCCTATAGTTAGAAGCTTGGTTATCCATCCACCTGTTTAAAATCTCGTATCTGTCTTTTCCTGCCCGCTAAGCATGGTGATGATGCAGTAGGTAAAATTAAGCCCTAAATTTGTCCATCGTTGCATTGCTTTAATTAGGTTTATGCATAAAGATGAAATATGAATTTTCTTTTATGTACAACTTGCTCAAATTTGAGGTTAAAAAATAAAAACAAGATATTCGCAAAAATACGAACATAAACAAAAAAATTATATTGTTCAAAAAAGAACAAATTATCCTAAATAGAAAATATGTCAATGATTGCAAAAATATAATCAGATTTAAATACTTACGACATTTTTTTGAAAAAAACAACCTTTCCGCAAGGCGGTCAATTTAAAAAAGAAAGAGAAAGCCTATTAGAAAAGGATAACCAACGAGCAGACAAATGTCAAAAGTCAAAGCAATTTACCACGTTGCCAAATGATAACTTTTTATGGCTGATCCACATCGTTTTTCTTGATGCGTCCGCAAAAAACGCTAAAGACCATCACACACAAAAATGCATAAGCGCATAGCATGGCACATAGTGGTGCAAGGCCAACACAAAAATAGAGGCCACGACCCTGAAAAAATCAGCTGTTCTCCCGGGGCTGAATTTTACATTGGGTCTTATGGGAGGTCAGACGTTTTTTTATGATATTTTCAAAATGGCACTACAGATTTCCGCAAAATTTTAGTGAAATATTCTCAGACACCATCCCGATATTTCAACAAAGGTTTGTAAGGAGGCAACATGAATAAAAGGTTAAAATCTTCGAGACTTAGCATTCCTTATTTTGAATTCAAATTACCCGCCATGTACCACATGCCAACTGTTATATTTGACCAAGGCCAACACAAAAATAGAGGCCACGACCCTGAAAAAATCAGCTGTTCTCCCGGGGCTGAATTTTACATTGGGTCTTATGGGAGGTCAGACGTTTTTTTATGATATTTTCAAAATGGCACTACAGATTTCCGCAAAATTTCAGTGAAATATTCTCAGACACCATCCCGATATTCCACCAAAGGTTTGTAAGGAAGCAACATGATTAAAAGGTTAAAATCTTCAAGATTTAGCATTCCTTCTTTTGAATTCAAATTACCCGCCATGTACAGTCGGGGATTTTTAAATTGCCGTTGTATTTTTTTTCTGCCAAAATTAATCAATCAAAGACATCAAAAAAAATATATTTTTAAATATGTATGTATACAGACAGCGGTAAGGTTCACAATTTTTTTGTTTTGGTTCAAACTGCTTTTCCGAATTTCAAATAGGAATATTTTTTGTTTTTGAGGGCGGCAATTTAAAAAGTCCCCGACTGTACCACATGCCAACTGTTATATTTGACAGGTATTAGACTTTGTCATATATGATTGTTACATTCGCTTCTGCTTTAAACTTAATTTTTGTGTGAGCTAATGAAGCGGCTATGAAAAATTAGGGCTTACTATACATTTAAAAAAAATTGTTCTGTCAGAATAAAGTAAAAACAATCTCAAAAACGGCTTTATTTAAAAAAAATCAAATATCCATGAACCGTCATTCCAACTTCAATATTTTAAAGACAATCAGCTGTGTAGTAACGTGACCATCAAAAAAAAATCAGCCCCGGATGTGACGTCAACAAAGTGGAGGATCGTGGCCCGTCCATTTTGATAGCCCTGATTTGACATGTATTTGACTTTGTCATATGTGATTGTCACATTCGCTTTTGCTTTAAACTTAATTTTTGTGTGAGCTAATCAAGCCGCTATGAAAAATTAGGGCTTACTATACATTTAAAAAAAATTGTTCTGCCAGAATAAAGTAAAAACATTCTCAAAAACGGCTTTATTTAAAAAAAAAATCAAATATCAATGAACCGTCATTCCAACTTCAATATTTTAAAGACAATCAGCTGTGTAGTAACGTGACCATCAAAAAAAAATCAGCCCCGGATGTGACGTCAACAAAGTGGAGGATCGTGGCCCGTCCATTTTGATAGCCCTGATTTGACATGTATTTGACTTTGTCATATGTGATTGTCACATTCGCTTTTGCTTTAAACTTAATTTTTGTGTGAGCTAATCAAGCCGCTATGAAAAATTAGGGCTTACTATACATTTAAAAAAAATTGTTCTGCCAGAATAAAGTAAAAACATTCTCAAAAACGGCTTTATTTAAAAAAAAAATCAAATATCAATGAACCGTCATTCCAATTTCAATATTTTAAAGACAATCAGCTGTGTCGTAACGTGACCATCAAAAAAAATCAGCCCCGGATGTGACGTCAACAAAGTGGAGGATCGTGGCCCGTCCATTTTGATAGCCCTGAGTGGTGCAAAGCCAATCAGCGATCGAATAGCCGCGGCCATATTGGATTTGCGTAAGAAAAGTCCATAAGGTTGAACTTCTATGCGCCATTCTATGCGCTATGCATTTTTGTGTGTGATCGGCTTAATCAGGGATCACCAAAGTTTATTGATGAAATATAATTAAAATCTGTATCCACCAATGCATGCCCACCCCGATTTATAAAACCCATCAGGTGACGCTGCATTTAAAACCGGTGCAAATACATGAGCCATCACGTGATAAGTTTTTCGAATCGAGGTGAAAACAGGGTATTAGCTGATCAAAAAGCTGTAATCAGACAATTAGGCAGAGTTCTGGAGGTAAAAACTGGTGCGTAGGTATATATACAAAAACCTAGTAATTTTTAATGTGCTGTAACAAAATAACAGAAACAGTGTTACGCAATCCTTGCTATACACACCCTGTTTCCACGTATGCATGCCCACCCTGATTCAAAAAACCCATTAGGTGACGCTGCATTTAAAACCGGTGCAAATTAAGGACACTCATCGTAAAGGCAAGCTTGCTTGACGATGAGTGACCTTAGTGCAAATCCATGGCCCATCACGTGATGCGTTTTTTGAATCGGGGTGGGCATGCATTGGTGGAAACAGGGTAACAGGGGGCGGACTATATACTCTTACAAAAAAACTAGACAAGACAATTCACACAAGCTCCTTAACTTGGCGAGGCTCTGTCCAAGAACGATAAACCCAAGCGATAAAGCTACCTGTCCATTAGACGTATTATCCGCGCGGAATTATTTTTTTGGTGGAGGTGCCGGTTTTCCCGCCTTTCTTGCAGCGGATTTTTTAAAACGCGCGGAAATAATGAATTTCTTGCGCATGCGATAAATATATTTGAGGAAAAAATCGATTTTGTGATGTAAAAACATCAAACAAATATTTCAAAAAGAATACGAATTACATTTAAGAGTTTCCAACTATCGGATCAATTTAAAATTTGGTACACACTTAAAGTTCCGATGACAATACAATATACTGATATTATGAAGTTCACAGCTCCCTCCTTTTGAAAATGCTGGAAGGGGGGCTACTATCTAAGTAAGTCCGATATCGTTCAAAATTGGTATGCAGAGACTTTTGGGATCAAGAATTTTTAATTAGATTTTTAAAATTGTGAAAGTAACGCCCCCCCCTCCCCCTTGGACAATTTTGACCATCCTGTACATATCCGATCAACATCAAATTTGATGTGGACTTATAGTTATTATAAGTTACAGTGCCAATACAATACAATATTATAATGCTTTAAAGTTGGCATCCCCTCACCCCTTTGAAGAGGGTGGAAGGGGACCATCTAAGTATGTCCGATTTTGTTCAAAATTAGTATGTAGTGACTTTTGTTGATAGGGATCACGAATTTTTAATTATATTTTTAAAATTGTGAAACTGACGCGGCCCTTGTCCCTCTTGTAAGTCAATTTTGACCAACTTGTACATATCCGATTAACATCAAATTTGGTATGGACTTATAGTTACAGCGACAATACAATATTATAAAGCTCTAAAGTTGGAAACTCTCCACCATTAAGGATAGTGGAGGGGTTTTCGGGGTTTAGGATCACGCACCATATTTTTTCTTATTTAATAAGCTTTCGAACAAGTTTTGACAAGTTGGGTCTATCAGTTGCAAAAGAGGCTGCATTTTACTAACTTTTTACTTAAGTTTTTTAATTAAATTATGAATTTTACTTAAAAGGATATTTTGTATTGTCTAAAAATGGCAAAAAAGTAAAGGTTAGCTTTATTTAATATTTGACAGGTGTCAAAAAAAGTAATTTATCATTTTTCTTTTTTGATTAGCTTTCGAGCAAGGTGCGAACAAGTGGAGTTATCTAATTTGAAAAAGTTTTATGCGAGTAGACCCCTTTGCAGGGAGGTCTATACAAAAAAATTTCGAACAGAAATATTGCTCGTTAAAAATCTTAGTCGAAGTACTTTTGGATTTTTCAGAATAATCTAAATTCAATCCGCTGTCGAATTTATTCCATTTGGCTGATACACTGATTGTATAGAGACCACGTACATGGCAGTGTTTAGGGCTACCCCCAAAAAACAGTGGCATCGAGGGGCAGCAAATATTTGTTTTTTTAGTCAAATAGACCCCTCTCTCCAATATTCTGGTGGAGATTTTACTAAGCCTTGCTAAGCTTGCTTCGGCAGGCTTTACAAAGAATAATAGAGACGAAAATAAACGTAATATATTTCAAAAAATTTTAACCATAAAAAGGGTTATGGAATTAGGAAATTACTAGTAGTTTTTAAAAGTGCAGTTACTGCTTATGCCCACTTTATACCCGCATATACCCAAAAAGTGCTGTTTGTATTGTCATTTTTTTAATTTAAAAATACTGTAAAAATACATTCATTTTTCTCCCAAAATATTTTTCAACTTTGAGGCTCTGTTACAGAGAAAACATTAATAGCGAGGAACAATAGATACGGAAATTAAGTGAAATTGCATGCGTAGTTTGACTTTCACCGGAAAGTTTATAGAAATTTCAAGAATAGGGTCCCAGTAGTTCGTTCGTCCATTAACATTTCCGGCCAACTTCACGTCATTCGTTTTTTCTATGCTGTAGCAGGGCAAGGACTGTACACAGAGAATCTATTAAGGTTGAACTTCTTACGCGTTATGTTTTTTTGACGAGTCGTTAAATACCTAGATGAATTCCAAGACGTGCGCAAGCGTTGATCTGTCACTTCTGCCAACCAATCAACTGAGAGATATTTCAGTATAGTTTTACACAGCAAAACTTTAATAATTTCCAGTGTTTTTTGATGAAAATTCGTCGTTTTTGTGCTGTGAAAATGCCGGTGACGTGCAAGTTAAGTGACAAATTATTTAGTGCCCAATTTAATTTGAATAAACACTGTCAAAGTAAACATGGCATACAAAAACAAAGGTATTCCTATGCAGAAAGTGTTTTTATGTTTAGATGCCTAGAATGTAAATGCTCTTTCCCAAAAAACTTGGATCTGTGTGATGATTTGAAATACAAACACAATCAAGAAATACTTGAAGAAACATTGGAGTTGAGAGTCAATACTCCCAGGGCAAAACAAAATAAACGTGAAATGCATAAGATCATATAGAAGAAATACTGCATATACCTCAAAAAATATTAATCGCAGCACGTAGATATTGTATATTTTTGAAATCAGAAAGAAAAGACGAATCTTAAAATGCAAAAATATACAAGGTGTTCCCTCTCAAAAAATCGACTTCATTGTCACACCCTGTACAGGGTGTCCCAAATTCGTTGTTTTTTTGTGGTGTCGGGTATTTCTAGGGGAGATAGAAAAAAACTGACCCCTTTTGCGACGCTCAAATTTCAAGAGAAGCCTAAAGGTGAAAACCACATTTAGATATAGCAAGCGGTTTATGTTTATGAAAATTTTGTTTTTGTGTAAATAGCTTTCTTATAGATCTTTTCTTGCAGAATTGACAGATGTAAACGGTTTTTATTTATCTCTTTTGGTTTTTAAAATATTGCATAAAGTTGTTATTTTTCTTACAGAATAACTCTTTTTTTATTCGATTTTTAAAATCAGCTTAAAATTTCCTTTAAAATGATGTATCACACTCAATATTTTATTTTTTTATTGTTTTCTTTATTTTTATTTTTTAATCACCTCTTTATTATTTTTTTATTTTTATAACTTTATAATATTAAAATATTTTAACCCATTAAGCAAACTAAAATATGTGGTAAAAATAAAAAAAAATACAAAAATATAAAGAAATAAAGGGATCCTCCCATAAAGAAAAATTAATTTTATGTGATATCTCAAAACTAAACGTGACAAATGAAATTTAATTCCTCTTAAAAAAGTGTCTTAAGAATGTTTTCACAGAAATAAAAAATATTAATAAATAAACAAGTTATAGACCCCTTCCCAAAATACAGACTTTTTAATAACACCCCGTAGTTTAAAAACGGCTTGCTATATCAAAATGCGATTTTCACCTTTAAGCTTCTTTTGAAATTTGAGTGTCGCAAAGGGGTATCAGTTTTTTTTAGCACCTCTAGAAATACCCGAAACCCCCAAAAAACATCGAATTTGGGACACTATGTACATGGTGACGGATAGAAAAAAATTATGTTGGCTTTTAAAGTTGTCATAATTAACCAAAAAAATCTCAATTTATTTTCAATGATAAAGTTGCTGAGTGCTCCGGTTATAAAAAACCACCCGGTACCTACATAAAATCATACCTAAAAATTAGAATTGACCATTATTTTATACCTTGAATTTTTTATTATACGTTAAGCTCTTCGATCTCGCGCCAATCCCGGTATTCGCGCCAATAATTTAAATTAGACATTTTGACCTTAATTTTGGCGCATGCTCCTTTGATGGAATTCATCTCGGTATTTAACGACTCGTAAAAATTTGATGCCCTAACCGCACTTTTACTCAATAATTTTTTTAAAAATTGATATTTTGTTAAACTTAGAAGTTTTAAAAATAAAATGCGTATTGTTTCGGCCCTTATGACTCGAAAGGCCAGAACCGAACCAGTACCTTTTCAAGAAATATTGCCTCTCAAGTTGAAGCCTAGGGTTTCTGGCAAAGGCAACAGGATGTCAGAGGCATGAAATGTCTGTTATGTTCGCCTGTCTCAAAAACAACGAATTTACACAAAGTTTATGTAGCAAAGAAATTGCATCTTTTCAGAAATGTTTCATTTCCAACCTGAACAAGAAGCAATCATTGAAAGACAAAGAAGCCAAAGGCATACTAGTTCCTGGAGAAAAGAATTTATCCCCAAAGCAAGTAAATGTTTTGTTAAAGAAATATCCAACATTAGAATAAGAATTTAGGGAATTTGCTATGTAATTATTTAGTGTAAGTAATAAATGTAAAACATGAGATCATTAAATTATATAAAAAATTCTCTTGAAATTGAAAGCATAGATTTTTTGGATTAATATAAAAATTATCAGAAACTTAGTTAGTAGTAGAAAATAATTGAAAAATTGGTACAAATTAGGCTGACAAATTTTTTAATAGAGAATAGTATCCTTAGTAGTACACAGTTTGGTTTTCAAGCTAATGTAGGCACCAGTGATGCCATATTTAATTTACTTGAACAGCTCTATCTCAAACTTAATGCAGGTGAAAGGGTCGCAGCAGTGTTCTGTGATCTATCGAAGGCCTTTGATTGCATGGATTACAGAATAGGTACAGTTGGGGAAGCTTGAGCAGTATGGAGTCAGTGGTGTAGCGTTAAAGTGGTTTAAGTCATCTTAAGTAATAAAACCTCAACCACAGAATGCTTAAATGTTGGAGTTCCGCAAGGATCCATACTATTATTTTTGATATTTGTGAATGATATTTCACATCTTTCTATAAGTGGTAAAATCACCAGTTTTGTGGACGACAACACATTCTTGTGGCATGATGTTATTGCTGAAAGACTCACAGTTACAGTTCAAAATGACCTTAGTGTCATTAAGGAATGGTGTGATGCAAATTTATTATCTTTTAATGTCTCAAAGACACATATTTTAAATTTTAGATGTGATCTGAATACTATTCAACTACAGAATGAAAATATTACAAACCAAGGTATTAATAAGTTTTTGGGTATCATAATTGATAATTCACTGAAGTTTGATGAACATATTAAAAAGTTAAATGGTAAAATTGCTTCAGGCTGTTTTGCTCTAAGAGTAGTAGCACAGAACTTGTATTTTGTTACGGCAAAAAATGTATACTATTCTTTGGTTCAATCACATCTCTCTTATGGCATATGCTTTTGGGGATGCTGTTCAAATCAACTTTTTAAATCGGTATTTACATTACAAAAAAGAGCAATCAGAAATCTTTGTAGAGTAAAAAGAAGTAGTTCCTGTAGACCTTTATTTCAGGAACATAAAATACTAACCTTGTGTTGTGTCTTTATTTTGGAGACTGTTTGTTTGGTGTTTAAAAAATATCGAGGTGAATTAGAAAGACATAGTGTTTACTCTAGTCGTCGTCCCTTTTTATTAATGAACCTTCTTTAAAAACTCATTCATATACAATGGAAAAAAAATATTTAATCATTTATCGGTAGAAATTAGGCAAATTGTTTGCTATAAAAAATTCAGAAGGATGACAAAAGAATTCTTAGCCACAAAGAGCTATTATAGCTTGGAAGAATTTTTTTCTCACTAGATAAATAAAAACGAAATATCATTTCTTGGATTCAAATTTTAATAAATTTTATCATTCATACTCGTCTTTTGTCTTGGTTTAGTCATATGTCTTGTTATAAGAAAGTTAAAACCACTGTTTCTTATGGGAGTGTTCATACAAAGCTTTTGCTTTTGATTAGGCTTTGTCTTAAGAGTTGCCAACTTTCAATCCTTAGGACAACGACTAAGCCTGTGAAAATTTACAGCCATATTATTTTTGATTTTTTTTTTATTTTACCAAAATTTTTTTTCTGCAATGTAACTTTTTTCAAAAAGTATAAAAAAAATTTTCTGAGCGGATTTGTCCACCTTTTTTATAAAAAATCTGGCTTTTTTGTCTTTGATGTCCTCCTTAATTACTATATTTCAATATTTTGAATACCTACTTTAAAAGAAAATACTCAAAGGAAATCATAATTTTTGAAGTGTGAATAAATTAAAACAAATTTCCCAAAAGTAAATAACAATAAATTTTATTTTTAAAATTTTATTCTTATAGAATAAAATGTTTTTGCCTTTAAAAAGAAAAAGGTATTGACCTTAATTTTTTTAGAAAATAAGGTTAAAGTAAACTGGGGACTTATTGCAATAGTGCCAGGCACTAATTGTGCCGGGCAGTATATTGACAGTTTCACATTATAAGAACACTTGTCTTCTTTCAAAATAAGGCCTTTGTGTATTATAAGAGCCGGCACTATTAATGGAAAATAAACGACTGGATTTATAAATTGGACTTTCATATGTCAATTTTGAAAGATCAGATTCAGTGGAAAACTGTCAATATAGTGCCAGTCACTATTATTGACTGGCCTTATTGCAATAAGTCTCTACTGACTATAAAACCTATAGTTTTATTTTTATTAAAATAACAGGCAGGTATAAAAAACTTAAAACATAAAAGTGCACATTGACAAAAATATTGAATGGTAGACTACAGAATTTCATAATTTATTATGCAATCAATCAGCCATTTTGATGACTTATGTTGCAGTTCAGGCATTCCTTGTTTTCTTCATAAATTATAAAATTACAGCACCTGTAAGTGCTTGAGTCTTTTTTAGCAAAATAGGGATATTCAGCCTCACAGGTTCTCAATGCTGGAGGTCTATGCAAAACATGACCTTCTCCAAAGGTAATCAGTTTAATCAAATATTCTTTGTTGACTTTAAGGTTGTGAATGTTCACAGGTGAATGTGATGTTCAATAAAAAAACTCAAACCACCAAACAATGGTGGTAGTTTCAACAGCGAACTTATCATTGATTTTTTAATGCCTTCATTTAAATCTTTGTTGTTACTAATAAAAACATAATTTGGGAGTTATAAACTGAATTCTCATAAGCATTGACTGGAGTATTTTAAAAGATATTTTATGGGTTTTTTTGATCACAATATGTGTTGGCTTTTTTCTGTTTTCAATTTTATCCTCAACTACAATATCTTTGTTGAATTTGAGTTTTTTCTTGTAATCATCATCTATACTGTGGCAATATATTGTTAACTTATTTGGCAAAAATAATAAGTTGTGATCTTCTACTAAGTTTCCATCATTTAAAACATCTTTTATAGTCTGATTTCTGGTTGAATCAATGGGTTTTAAATCATTGTAGTCAACAGCATTTTTGTCAGCACCATATTTAAGTAGAAGTTTTATAATATCCATGTTCCTCAACGAAGCTGCTTGGTGTAATGGGGTCACATTTCAAAAGCATCTCAGTTATTTCTGGGCTTTGGCTTTGACCTGCTTCATGCTGAAAACAATTAAGATTTTGATAACTTTTTTTAAACTCAAAAGAAGATAGATTATTCTAATTATATCAAATCAACCAAAGAAAAGAAAACCTCAGAAATCAAAAATTTTACTATACTTAATATATTTTTAAAAATTGCTTTTGTTCTTACACACATATATACAAAGTCAGCAATATCTTTAAAATGACTTAATCTAGATTGTTTTAAAAGTACTTTAAAGAACTTTTAAATAATATAAATATTTTTTGTTTGTTTTGTTTATTTATTTTTGATCACTTCTGCTTAATATTCTCAAACTATTTGAATTGTTTTAAGACTGGAGAGGAGTTACTATAGTTATAATGTACTTGTGAGCTAATATAACTAAAAACTGAAATATATTTTATTCAACTCCAGACTCAATTACCTTTTGTTTGATACCACACAAGCCATGTTTTAACTTAAACTTTAATTTTTTAAATCTACCCCCACCCTTTTTTAAAAACTAAAATGTATTTTGTTTAACTCCAGACTCAATTACCTTTCGTTTGATATCACACACGCCATATTTCCATATAAACACTAATTTTTTTAATTTACCCTCACCCTTTTTTTAAAGTAAAATGTATTTTATTTAACTCCAGACGCAATTACCTTTCGTTTGATATCACACACGCCATATTTTTACATAAACTCTAATTTTTGAAATCTACTCCCACTCTTTTATTTGGCTTGTGTTCAGTGGATTTTGTTTATTTTTAAATGGGACCATCTCGACTCAAAACCCAGCGTAGGTATCAAATTTCATTAAAATCGGCCAAGCGGTTTTTGAGTTATGCGCGTTGGTCGTTACAGACAGACAAACAGACAGACGGTGCAACAAAAAAGTTTCAAAATCATCTGAAACACAAAGATATATAAAAATTAGGATCACTATAGCTCACACTACTATAGTATAGTAGTAGTGTGAGCTAAAATGGTAATTATTTTATTGAAAAAAAATATAAAAAAACAGACAATTCAAAGAGAAAACAACATTATTTTTTCAATGAAAAAAAAAAACATAAAAAACTAAAAAAAAAATATCATTTATTATTAAAAATATTTCTTTTTTCTTTTATATTTTTACTGTAAAGTAGGTAACACTGGTAATCTTTCTCTAAAATGTCTGTTTGTCAATAAAATAAGTGAAAATCTAGAGTGTTTTCCCAGATTGTGAAGCATTTTGTGTGTAAGATTGAAGATTGTGTGATATTGTGTCAGGATTGTAACAAGATTGTGAAAAATGTGTACCCCAATTATTGTGAGAGCCGAGGGGTGAACAGCTCTCACAATTGGTGTACACATTTCTCACAATCTGTTCACAATTCTTCACAATCTTTACACAATCCCTCCCAATCACCCACAATCTGTCACAATCTCTCACAATCCTTCACAATCTTACCACAATCCTTCACAATCTCTCACAATCTTTACACATTCCCTCACAATCTTAGCAAAAGATTGTGGATTTTCGCAATCGGCGTACACATTTTGGGGTTCCCTCACAATCTTAGCAAAAGAATTTTTGATGAGACAGTGCCCACCCCGCCGCTGCACAGTCCTCCACCATCTGTCACATTCTCTCACAATCCTTCACAATCTTACCACAATCCTTCACAATCCTTCACAATCCCTCACAATCTTTCACAATCCCTCACAATCTTGCCACAATCCCTCACAATCTTGCCACAATCCCTCACAATCTTAGCAAAAGATTGTGGATTTTCACAATCAGTGTACACATTTTGGGTTAGCTGTTCACCCCTCGGTGAGAGCTATTCACCCCTTGAAAAAATATTTTTTTTACTATTTTCCAGTGTATTTTTATTGTCAAGGATGTCAACTCTTTCTTTAACATTATTTTCCCATCCTGAAATTTGGTGAGATATTTTTTAAAAATTAAGAGTACCTTTTAAATTTTTTTTTTAAATTTCCAAACATTTTTTTTTATAAAAGGTGTACAGGGTGTCATTAAAAGTTTGTAACAAACTTTGACAAGTGATAGTAAACATAAAAATAAGAAAAAAAGTTGATATGAACATAGGTCCTAAAATGCATACTAGCAGAGCTACGAGCATCAAAAGGGATAATATCGAAAATGGTTTTTTTTATACAGCAACTTTAAAAAGCTATGGAATTTTACAAAAAATTGCAAATGTTAATTAATTTTGACCCTTCACATTGTGATAAGGTAAAAAAATAATTACTTAACTCAAAAGGGTACTTTTGGTAGGGGTGGGGGGTTGTTTTAACAAGAATTTTTTTTTGTATTGCATTTTTTACATTTTGAGTCCATTTTTAAAACCTACTCCCTTTTTTAAGTAAAAAAAGTACTCTTGTCTAAAGTCGCCCAGAGCACCGGTTTACGAGATAATTGAGTGTAAAAATTTTTAGTACCTTAGATTTTTTTTGTTTTTTCCTTCATTTCTTCATTGTTCTTTATAGGTTTTACTTCAGGTTTGTCCTGTATGTTTAGCTGAGTGTTAAGGAGACTGTCTGAGGGTTTTCCGAGGGGCCTTTCTTCCACAGGATCATCTTCTTCAAGAATTTGACGTAGGCTTTTCAATTGCTGTTCTGATCTTCTAACCATGTTATCATGTTCTATGTCCGATAATTCGTAATAAGCTTTACAGTGTGGACAGGCATGGGGATCTTTGCTCTTTTTGAGACACACCTCACAAAAATAGTGGTCACATGTTATTAACCTTACTGGATCTTTGCACTTTTTGTGGCAGAGGTGGCATATTAATTTACTTTCGAGTTGATTTAGCAAACTTAGTATTTTATCCATTTTATTTAAAAAATTTAAATTCAATTTCTTTACATCTATTTTTTTAAGGTTATTGCGCCAAAAAATAACTGGTAGCTCATTTGCACACGGGATGCTACTTTTGAAGCCAGGGACCCAATTCTTGAACCACTCGTAGTAGTTTCGAGTGCTTGGAATAATAGCTATTCTTGAATGCCACTCGAACGCCAATTCCGTGGACTATCTGCAATACATTTGGGTGGGTTTGGTTGTCATAATTTAAAAAACATATACAGGGCTAACGTCGTGCTAGCTTCGCCATATAACCCATTGTGCGACGGTGGACAGTCTTATACCGATGGTTTTGCTTTTGTATAATTTTAGTCCATCTTGATTGTTTTGATAGCGCTGCCACAAAAAAACTCTCACCCATCTGTTTTCGTTTATAGAGACAGGCCTCCGCGCAAGCAAAGGTGACAACGGGAACATAGCGGCAACATTGCTATGTTGTTAACCTCACTTTTTTCTTAAAATCAACAAAAGCTTTAAAAAATTGCAAAATTGTCTGTTTATAAAAAAAATTGTAAAGTTTTATGAATAAGAATGAGCTTCAGTTTTGGCGCCAAGTAAGTGCTAAATGATGCTAATCCTTGCAAGACTTATTGTCTTTCCTTTAAGGGTAGATTATTCCATTATATAGTGGATTCCTAATTTTTACTTACAAACTTTCTATAATAATGATTCCTTCAAGGTTTCTTTCTGAAACTAATGATTTGGTACCATAGGTGGTTTATAGTTTGTCTATTTCAGCAGTTAATAACTATGCTGCAGCAAAGTTCATATCTTATCTAAACCTAACATAAACTCATATCACTCTTTTGTATTTATTTTTTTTGTATTTATTTATTCAACACAAAATTGCACATACTACATATCACATACAAAACTTAGTTCGCCAAATTTATTTATTTTCTTTAGTAGTGTTGAGCAGAGGAACTTAATCCTGTGTTGCTTGTACATTACAACAAGAAAATAAATTTACAGAAATTTAACTTAAAATAAATATAAATTTTATACAAAATTTAACTTAGTTACATTTTTGAAACATAGTTTTAGAACAAATACTAATCTTATTTAACCTAATCTGTGGAACAAATTATAGCCTAGATAAACTGAATAATGCTAATTAATAGAAAAAATGGTTTACTTCTTACTTTGTATAGGTTGTTAATTTTTATCAAATGACAAAGAAATTTTAGTCAGTAAATGGTACATTAAAAGGTCTTGATAAAATATTAATATTCAGATTTTGAGTGATAAAAATTTTTAGGTTCTTAATGAAATTTTTTAGAGGTTTTATTTTAATAGAAAAGGGAAGTTCATTGTAAATCTTTGGTGCTAAATAGTAAAACATTCGTTGAGTGGCAGATAAATTTACTCTTGGTAAAAAGCATTTTATAGAGTTATTAATGTGTGTTATGTCAATATTATGTTTTTCTTTTGTTCTAATAAATTTA
This sequence comes from Aspidapion aeneum, assembly GCA_963576565.1. NCBI lineage: Eukaryota > Metazoa > Arthropoda > Insecta > Coleoptera > Brentidae > Aspidapion > Aspidapion aeneum. Next base: position 78,201 of record OY755039.1, on the reverse strand, counting down.
CATATATTGAAGCAGTAAAGTTGACTTAGATTTAATATATTTAATTCTTTAAAGGCATTTACAGTATGGTCTCTATATCCTAGTCCTTGCACACAGCGTATGAAACTTTTTTGTAGAATTCTAAGAGGGTATAAATTAGTTTCATAAATTCCTCCCCACACCATTATTCCATAACTAAAAATTGATTGAACCGTTGCAAAATAAAACATTCTTTTTAATTTAATTGGTATAATATTTTTGATATAATAAAATTTAGAAAGTGTAAATTTTAGTTTTTTTGCAACAAATTGTATATGTTTTTTAAAGGTCAAGTGTTCATCAAAAATGATTCCAAGGTATTTTGTTTCTGAGCTTTGTTGTATCAAAGGGCAGTTACAATTGTCTGGATTTGATAAGATAGAATTAGGGCTACAAAAGTGAAATTTTAAAGGATTCTTAAAATTTATTTTACCTCTAAGTGAAAAATTTAAATAAGTAGTTTTATCTGCATTGATAAACATATCATTTAATGTGAACCAAGTTTTCAGTAATTCTAGGTCATGTTGCATAGCTAATTGATTTTCTTCCCATGATGAGTGTGAATAGGTAATAACTGTGTCGTCAGCAAAAGCAAATAAGATACCCTTAAAATCGGCCGAAAAAATTTCGTCAATATAAACAATGAAAAGTAGGGGCCCTAAGACAGAGCCTTGAGGCACCCCTGTTAGTATTTTGGTTTTTTTACTGATGATGTTATTTACTTTAGTTTGTTGAGTTCTTTTAGTTAAGTAACTTATAAACCATTGTAGCACTACACCTCTTATTCCTGCTTGCTCTAATTTTTTTAGGATTTTTTTATGAGAAATTGTGTCGAAAGCCTTTTGAATATCAATGAATAATGAAGAAACTTTAAGTCCTTTATCAATATTTTTTGTGATATAGTTACTAAATTTCGTTAGAGCTAAGTCTGTGCCTTTGTCAGGTAGGAATCCATACTGATCTTTAGAAAAATAATTGTGTTTAGATAAGAAATTAAGAAGTCTTTTTTGAACTAGCTTTTCAAATATTTTTGAAATTAAGGAGAGAAGTGCTACTGGTCTATAATTGCTTGGCAAGTGTTTTTCTTTTGCTTTGTAGATCGGTATTATTAGGGAATTTTTTAATGAATCAGGAAATATACCCTCAATGAATGACAAGTTAAAAAGATAGACTAAGATTGGTGTGATTTGATCATTTAATAATTTGATTACCTTGGGTTTAATGTTATCACTGCCTGCGGATTTGTTTGTGTTTAATTGTTTAATTATGCTTGAAACATCTTGGTTTGTAATGGGTGACCACTCCATTGACTGATAAATTTGCTTGGCATGTAGTTTATTTTCAAATGTCTTATTAATTTTAATATTTTTACATTTTGTAGCAATTTGAGGACCAACATTTGTGAAGAAGTCATTAAAGCATTCAGATATATCAGATTTGGAGTCAAGTGTTAAATTGTTTGATTTTAGAGTTTTGACATTGATTTCGGATTTGGGTTTTGTCCCACTCAGCTCTTTAAGTATTTTCCAGTGATGTTTGATATCTTTTGTGATTTTTATTTCTTTTTCATAATGTGAGACTTTTGTATTCCAGATTATTTTATTTAATTTATCTTTATAATTTAAGTAGTCATTCTTAAAAGACAAATTATTTGGATTGTTTTTATGTTTGTTATATAATTTTTGTTTTTGTCTTACTGATCGTAGCAGTCCATCTGTCATCCAGGGTTTAAGTCTGTTCTGTTTAGGTTTAATTATTTTTTGTTCAGTATTTTTGAGAATTAGTTCAGAGAGTCTATTTATAAAGTTTTGAAAAGCTAAGTTTACATTTGTACTTGCTTCATAAACATTTTTCCAATCTTCTTCTTGTACCTCATTAATTAATTTGGTATAGTTTATTTTATTAACTGTTATTTTTTTGTTGTTATTATATGTTGCTTTATTTTTAAGTTTTATTGTGACGTAGGTAATATAATGATCAGTAATTTTGAATTTTATTATTAAGGGTTGTATTTTATAATTATTTTGACATCTGAGCATGCAGTGATCCAAACAGGTCTTAGATATTGGTCGTGTTATTTCATTGATTATCGATAGAAAACCATTTTCGCTGCACAGATTAATATAATCATTATGTTCTTTTCTATTAAGGTCTAAAATATTAATATTTATGTCCCCTGAAATTATTATGTTTTTTGAATTTGTGTGTTGCAGAAATGTTTCAAGTTCTTTGTTAAAATCAGACTTTTTGGTGGATTGTGTTCTATAAAGTGCTAATATTGAAAATAATATATCCTCAGCTTTAAATTCTACAAAAAGGCTATCAGCTGTTGTAAAATTGCATATTTTGTGGTTTACAATGTCCAGAGATTTACTTAGAAAAACGGCAACTCCTCCAGCCCGGTATGAATCATTGCAAGAAAATAAACTGTTATAACCCGAAATTGAATACAAAGAAGTTTCAAAAGTACTAATCCAAATTTCTGTGCAGATAATAATTTTTGGTTTAGATTTAAATGATTCCAATATAAGAATAAACTCTGAAAAATTTTCTCTTAAGCTTCTTATGTTAATTGTTAGACAACTGATGTCAAGCTCACTATTAATTAATTTTCGCTCAAAATATTCATTTAGTTTTTCTAAATCATCAAATATTTGAATTTTACTAACATTATCAACATCTGTATTAGTTTCTGTAATGTATCTACTCATAAATGCAATGTAAATAAAATAAATAAACTGTTAAACAATAATTAAATTTACTAACTAATATAACTAGATCACAAGGAATTTTTTAGGCCTCAAATTGGCCATAGTCAATTTTGCTTCTTAAATTATCAATGAGGAATTGATATGTTGGACAGTTCGTATAATTTACCTCATGATTAGTGTTGAAGTTTTTACCATGTGTTCTGTTGGATTCAATGCAATTTATACACTGTCTATAAGTTTCCTTACAGTCCTTGACATCATGATTCCCAGAACAGTAGGCACAGTATTGACCATTTGGACAGTCTCTGCCTTTATGATAATGCTCCTGACATTTGTAACATCGGGGTATACTAATATCTTCATACACTAAGTACCTTTGCCAATTGATACATACCTTTTTTTTCATCATGAATTCTTGAAATAATTGTGGTGTACACTCAGCAAATATTGTGGTAGTTTTTTTCTGCTCATACTTCTTTACATATGTCACCTTAAAGCTTTCCTTGTTCTCATTTTCAAAATTTTGTTCCATAATAATGTCTTTCAGTTCTTCTGCCTGAAGGTTCTGATCAAAATTTACAATTTTTATTCTTGGCAATTTAAGTTTTGATGTCGTAAATTCATAATTTTCTTCTAATTCTGAATATTTTTTTGCTTCATCCTTTATTTTCTGAATATCTGATTGTTTTTCACATTTTATTATTAGTTCGCCATTTTCTGTAAATTTTGTTTTTATAACTGAGATTTTTAGTTTCCTGGGGTCTATCTTGTTGTAGACATCAGTTTTTGTTGTGTTTGAGGTTTGTTTTGGGTTTTTAGGTTTAATTACCAAGTCAGGAGTATTATGTTTTTCTTGTGGTGTAGGTAAAGAGATTTTCTTACTATTAGATATTTCGGCATATGTCGGTTTTTGCTGCTTTGGTACCAATTCCATTAATTGCGGTTTTATACATGATACTAGTTTTTCTGAGAGACTCTCCAGCTTTTTTTCAAATTTTTCATAAATACTTTCTATTTCTTTTTTGTCTGAGACTTCATCCTGCAAACACCAATATTTTGCCTTGTCCCTGCACTGTTGTTTACAGAACCACATAACCTCATTTTCTAAGTTGGCAACATATTCATATTTTTCTGCTGTTAGTTTACCACATCCTATGTGATACCATTTCTTACATTTATCACATTGAAGCCCTTTATCTTTAACGATTTTACTGCACCCTCCACAGTTATCGCTTCCCGCCGAATTTTTCTGAGGCGTCCGACACGTCCCCATTTCTTCAGCTTTTTCTTTCTTATTTCATCTCAATATCAATTTTTAAAACTAAAGCTAAAAACGTTGTTGATGATTACATTGTAGAAACAGTCAGAATTTTTTTTTTTAAATTCATTTGTTTTTAAATTAACACAACATAACCTCAAAAGTTATCATTATTTATTTTGATGGAATTGCTGCTTTCTTCATACAAATTTATGTTTCACTTTGAAGAATAGTTAATTTGGAACTGTTTTTTTCCTTTTTTCGTAGATTTTGGAACACTTAATCTTATTTTTTAACAAAATATTTACAGAGCTCACAGCGGGCCATGTTGACAGGCGGCCATTTTTTAATATTTTTGCACTGGTACAAGGAACTAAATCCTGTATGCATTGAACAACGGAGTGAAGATCTACATACACCTTTGACAATTTAACTCAAGTAAAATAAAAGGAACAAAAGCATGGCTGAAAGGAAATCATAAATGAAATAAATTTGATATTTTTGAGGGATGATTAGTTGTCCACAGTAGGTGTACAAATTTTGCTACAGGATCCCACAGGACTTCTACATGACTCCACAGGACTTCCATAGGACGATACAGGAGTAAATGTTTCCAAAATTGCTAAAATAGCAATGACTTGAAACAGCAAATCATGTAACACTCAAGTGTTGAAAGCTTGGGGGGGAGAGGGGTTTAGTCATGTGTTACATAGGTTACACTCGATGTTTTTTATGTGTTTGTTTCTTGAAAATGTTTTCCAAATGGCAGACTTTAGTGTGACTATATTACTTTTACATTTCTTAGAACCACATCTACTCCAAGTTTTGGGACTGGAACTCTATCCTTTGGAGCCCCTGCACAACCAACACAGCAACAAGCACCTGGTAAGACTTAATGGTACCTTTTTACAAGCTTTTATTTAACTTCAGATGTTCAGTCTAACTAACTAACTATCATATCTTGTGAAGTGTTTTTGACACACTTCCCATTATTTGATTTGGATGAAATTTGGTACACACATAGTGGTCCCATGACTATACAACATTGAAAAAAAAATATCCTTCATAAAAAATGCCTTTTTGACACACTTCATTTCAAATGACTTTTATAAAATTTGGTATATGCATAAAGGTCCGATGGCAATACAGCCCAAACAAAAAATATATTTCTACCTCTACCCCCACCCTCTCCTTCCCCCAATAGAAAAATGAGTTTCCAAACAACTCACGATCAGCGATTTCATTAAAATCTGGAATAAATCTTCTGTTCTGTTATTGAACAAATATTTTCATTTAATAACTGAGACTAAAAAGTAGAAAATAAATTGTTAAAAAAATTTTTTTAAGTCACAAGCTTTTATAAAATGCACTAAAAATTAAAAAATAATTTTCTAACATTCTAATATTATCATAATAATAAAAGCGATGGCCGCAAATCAAAGCATAAGTTAATCTAAATTTGTGATCTAAATACTTAAAAAATATTCAACATAGCAGGTCATCAAAGATATGTTTGATGTGCTGCAATGTTATGCCATTGCCATACCTATGTCAGAGAAATGCTGGGGTATCGTGGGTCGTGTTGGGTGGGTTTGGTACCTCTACATTTTTCTGCTAGATTGATTCTTGCAAATAGTGATATTTAATTGATACGGATATCTTATAGTGCTAACATCGTTAAAATTTCCATCAGTCGGCCATCGCTTTTATTATTATGATAATATTAGAATGTTAGAAAATTATTTTTTAATTTTTAGTGCATTTTATATAAACTTGTGACTTAAAAAAATTTTTTTACCAATTTATTCTATTTTTGCTCCTAATGCAGGACATGTTTCTTTAATTATTAGAACTAGTTTTTATATAAATATTCAAAAAAATATTTATTTTAATTGCCAGGGAATGAAAAGGACAGTTTACCTGAGAATTCCTCATTTACAGGTGGCTTCTCATTTGGCGCAGTCTCGTCGTCAACATCAACACCTAGTTTGTTCGGCACCGCTACTCCTGCAACAACAGGATTCAGTGCTACGACCGCAGCAGTGCCAGCCAGTACTGCTCCTTCTCTATTTGGCTCTGCTGCTCCCGCCACAGGAGGTTTGTTTGGAGCTGCTATCACCACTGCAGGTATAAGATCACTCCATTCTCTGTGTACAGGGTGTCCCAAATTGGGCATTTTTAGGGGGTTTAAGGTACTTCTAGGGGAGACAGAGAAAAACTGACCACGCATTGCGAGGCTCAAATTTCAAGAGAAGACTTATAGTGAAAACCGTATTTTGAAATATCGTCTCATCTTTGAGCTATGGGGGCTTTTTGAAAAGTCTGCATTTTGGAGGGGGGCCTATAACTTCGTTATTATTGGAAATATTGATTTAGAGTAAATTGCAATTTTATAGACTTTGTCACGAGGAATTCAACCGCTAAATTAAATTTTAACTGTCACTTTTAGTTTTTGAGATATGACATAAAGTTGCATTTTTTCTTATGGAATGGCCTATATTTTAATTAATTTTCGAATTCGTCATTGAATTCTTTTCAAAATGATGTATCATATGTCATAGTTTGATTGAGCGGTTTCTCGACCTCTCGAAACGACCACATCCCTAAAACTCAGAAGCCTTCAGGGGCTGATGTGTAGAGGGATAACCGGAGCTATGAGAACTACCCCGATCCTGGCCCTAGAGACAATTCTGGGACTACCATCGCTACCAACTTGGATCAAGAGGGAGGCGATGGGGACCTACCTACGTCTAAGGGACACGGGTCAGTGGAGAGGAAGAGGGGAAACAGCTGGTTATCTAGCTATAGAAGAGCTGACAATTAGAAAAATCCCCCTCACGTCAATGACGGTCAGCAGAGCACACGCACCTTGGAGGCTCGAGAAGAGGTACAAAATCCACATCCCAGACATGTTTGAGGAGAGCACTTTAGTTTGCTACACTGATGGATCCAAACTATCAGAGAGGCAAACCACAGGAGCGGGAGTATACGTGGAAAAACTAGAAGTTCAGAAGAGCTACTCGCTCGGTGAGCAGGCTACTGTTTTTCAAGCACAAGTCTACGCCATAATAATGGCGGCAACCCTAGAAGAGGTTCGGAACAGCGAAGAGGAGCTTATACCCAACTAACATTTATAGTAGCGGCTACATGTTCTAAAGGCTTTGCTACTTTCTTATAGTAGAAATGTGGTGATCCCAACCAAAATTTGTTACTTTTTAGTTCTAACTACTATTTAGTATCAGGAAATAGTAGATGTTTCGTAAAAACGACCCTCTAAACTACTTCATAGGATTGTCTCTTGATAGTCGATTCTGATAGTCTTCTCTACCACAATAGGACGTTGCTAAAGTTTTACTTTCTTTTTAGTCGTTATTTCGTAGTCGCCCTGACTTTTATATCCTACTTAATTACCACTAGAAAGTTAAGCTTCATTGGAGTCCCAAACAAGTGTATCCGACAACTACATTATAACTTTAATTTTTACCACAAAAGTTTGTGTCATCATAGTAACATCTGATGTAACAATGTAGACAAAATAACTTTTTGGATCAACTTTAAAGCCGCAACTACTTTCAAGTAACCCTTTCGACTATCAGGGAATATAGTTTGGGACGCCATGTTTTTATGTAAGAAAGAAAATTTAATATTTTTGTTGTCGTTTTATGAGCTCATATTAAAGAGCCATACTATTTTATAAACAAATTAGTTGAAGCTTACCAAAAATGCTCTTCTTAAGCACCATTTGTTGGAGTTAACTGTCGATTATGAAAACATAACCTCCAAAATCACAACACAAAAATTCCATCAGCTACCAGAAAACGGCTCAATTTTACGGGCGCACCGGTTTTTTGCAATATATATAATGCATGTTATACAAAAAACTTTGCGTCGCACTCGAATTTTGATCCTCTGCTCGTAAATTCTCACACTTTTGGATAACATAGTACATATTATAACCATAACCAAAGAAAAAAACTAAGCGAGTCTGTTTACTGTTGTGTCCACCATATTGTGTAACAATTCTACCAAAAAGAAACGATTATATTAATTGCAACTACATCGCAACTTTTATGCCATTACGGAAAAAAAACAGCCTCTACGACGTAGTAGATACCTGGCTACGACGTAGTAGTGTAGTTGTTACTACAGTGACTTTAAACACTTGGCCAAGTAGTTATAACCAGAAATTGGTTCCCCACTTAGGGAATTATAACGTCGCTGTATGGTATACTGAGACGTAGCGGGAGTACGTTGCGGTTACTTTTAAGAAATTCTTTCTAGTTGGGGTTTCGTCGTTACAACTTTAATTGTTTGTTGGGTATATATATGCTCTGACAGTCAAGCCACCCTGAAGGCGCTAAACGCACCCAAGATTGCTGACGGCTTGGTGGAAGAATGCGCAGAGGCGCTGGAGACCCTAAGCGATGGCAAATGGGTGACGCTGGTTTGGGTTCCGGGACATACGGGGGTACCAGGCAACGAGAAGGCGGACGAACTCGCACGACTCGGGGCAGGAACCGCCTATGTAGGACCGGAGCCACTTTTGGGCGTGACAAAAAGACAAATGGGCCCAGGATGCGCTATTAAACTCCTGGGAAACAGGAACGGGTTGCAGACAGATGCTGGGACGGACACGAAAAGACCTCGGACTGCTGATAGGTACTCTAACCGGACATAACCGGTTGAGGAAGCACATGACACGTATAGGAGTCGAGAATGACGCTACCTGCCCAGCCTGTGGACAGGAAGAAGAGACATCAAGACACCTCGTGGCAGAATGCGAGGCCTACGCAAGGATGAGACAACAGGCACTCGGAGCGCCAACTCTGAGCGAGGAAGAACTGTACATGCTTAAATGGGCAGACTTACTGGACTTTGTAAAGAGAACAGGAAGGCCCAATGAGTTACCCGACCATCAAAGGGAAGTGCAGAGAGTGGGTTAAGGGACAGACTTGGGGCATGGCAAAAAGGGCCTACTCTGGCCTACTTGTCAGACCTGCGGGTCAACCCCCCCACTACTACTACTACTACTATTTCGTCCTTATGGGACTCCTCAGAACACTGCTTGGTCCATGTGACACCCCTGCTAAATTGCTGCTCCTAGAAGTACCCTTTTTCCGCTTAAAGGTGTCCAATTTGAATCACCCTGTATGTATTTCCCCAGCGATTCAAAAAGTCCTTGATTCTTACATTTCGTTAATTCAGCTCCTGCACCCACATTTGGCCTTCCCACAGCTAATGTCACTCCACAACAACAAGCTCCTGGTTTCGGATCGCTCGGTGCTAATCCTGCAACTACCCTCTCGTTTGGTCTGGGAGCGCCTGCCACAACCACATCTGCCCCTTCGTTAGGTGAGTTCAAATAATATTGTAATTATAGCAGAAACAGCAGTCCTGGCCGCAGACAAACTTTTTATAATTTTTCTTTCTTTAATTTCACTTGTTGTTTATTGAAATATTTATGTTGTTTAAGCCGCGTAATTAGTTATGATTGCGCAAATATTTATGAAAGAAAACAGACTTCCGTAACGAGAGGTGGTCCCATGTGACGTCACTCCAACGCTGCTTTCTCATTGGTCAGCCGCGAGGGCATATTGCCTACGTCACTAACACTTTGTCACGGCGCGGGAAATTTAAATTCGTGTGTTTGTCGTTTCACTTATATGCAAACACTACATTTATAGTTTTAGGTCCTTGTATTATTTGAAAATATATTGCAATCAAAAATTTTAACACACAGAAAAGGTGATCTTACGTTTTCAGACGTTGATATTTTACGCCTAGTTTGAATTTTTATACCTTTGACAGTGGGAAAGAAGAATTATAGAGGTCAGTTGAAGGATTTGGTCGAGTTAATACCCTGAGAGTTTCTCGTTCTTGTATTGAGACACTACATACATGGGTATTGTCTAAATTATACGGATTTGTTATGACGTCATCAGGTAAGAAAAAAACGTATGACGTAGATATTTTTGTCAATCAATATTTGGTTAGGAAATTTACTATCGCGTTGTTGGGCTTAATTTTGTTGCATCTGCGGCTCGCTGTATCACATTCTCAAATTGAAGTGCGATTCCATTTCGGACTTGTTACCTTTCCAGTTGAAAAAAAGCCAATATATTTAAATTATCAGCTGCGATTGTTTATTATACCTGTTATATTTGTTTCTCGGCATTTTACAACTTTTTAAAATAATTTCCGACAAGTTGACAAACTCATATTTTTGTTTGACAGTGACGGATACTTCACAAAAAATGAACTAATCATAGACACTACTTGTTTTAAAAAGTTTATTGTCACCGCTGTTTATAATATACTAAACAAAGATAAACAAAAATGACGTCATTACAAATGCGTATAATTTGAACTATAGCAGTTTTCCGAAAATTTATGTGTGGTCTTTGGTGGGTTAATGAGAGAACGTTTGCGTACAAAGCAAGAGATTCTGGGTTCGAATCCCGGTCGAAGACAAACTTTTTATAATTTTACTTGTTGTTCAGATTTACAAGTCATTGCCGCTACAAACGCCTATTTTAACGAGTTAGATAAATCAGACTTCAATAATGGCATGAAATCAGTTAAACATCGTTTCATCCCATCCTCGTACGTAAGTTAAAGAGAGATAAACCCAAATGAAAATGACGTAAATTTTACTTTGTAGGTGTAAATTTTGGAGCTCCAGCCGCATCGAATGCGCCGGCGTTGACCGGTTTCGGCGCCGGCGCAACTACGACCTCTGCAAGCGGTGGTTTGACGTTTGGCGCCCCCTCTACGCAGACTCCGGGACCAGGATTAAATTTTGGTGCAACCGCAACATCCGCACCTGGCTTAACATTTGGTAAGAGTACAATACACTAGAGACCCTGTATGTATAACATATTTTAGACAAATTGAAACTTATCAAAGTCGAATTTATTTAAGTCAAAATTAAGGGAGGGAAGTATCGGTCCTCTATATTCTAGCGATGTTTAGAGAGAGAAGCACCTTCCGTCCTTGTTAATTCATAAGCGTCAAAAAAATTTACAGGGGGTGACGAACATACGTTATTTATACAAGGCCAACAAAAAAATACAGACCACGATAGGGTTGCCAACTCTCACTGGAGCCAAAGGAGGACATTTTTATATGATCTCACAATTAAAAAAAAAATTCTAGTGCACGTTCCTTAAAATAAAGCTCTATATGTATAAACATAATATAGAAATTTACTAGGTAGGTACGTATATATATATATATATATATTGGTTATGTATTTTTTAAATTAAAAAAGTAATCTTGTTCAAAAAACATTTATTAAATAACAGGTACATATATACGAAACATCAACATAAACACCAAACAAATTATCTTGGGAGGTGAAACTTAAAAAAAGGAGATACAAATGGTTTATTCTGTCGTTTCAAAACAGAAACGTATTGTGTGCTTGGTTTACACAGATAAAAATTAATCAGGAGCTTAAATATCATATTATGTTTTACAATAATGGGTAAAATAACTACTTTTTAAGGTTCAAAATTAATGTTTTTGATTATGATGCCTAATTTTTTTTGTCTACAGCGAGATACTTTATGTCGTTGTATTGCTTCACCTTTGCAAATGACCACGAGCCGCCACTGAGACTCATTTTAAAGTAAAAATTAAAATAAAAATATTTTGCTGTTGAAACAGCCCAATCAAAATTAATAGTTATTTAAAAAACAAGTTTTAAAAATGAATTTATTTATATGGGCGAGACAGTTTGGTGGGCCAAGCCTTAGTGAGGTCCATAATTCGAGCGAGTTGTAAAAAAAAATTTTCATGCAATATACAGCGTGTGCGAAACTTTTTAACCCTTTTTGAAGAAAAAAAACTAAAATGTATTTTGTTTAATGCCATACTCAATTACCTTTCGTTTGATATCACACACGCCATATTTTCACATAAACTCTAATTTTTGACATCTTCCCCCGCCCTTTTATTTGGCTTGTGTTCGGTGGATTTTGTTCATTTTTAAATGGGACCATCTCGACCCAAGACCCAGCCTAGGTACCAAATTTCATTAAAATCGGCCTAGCGGTTTTTTAGTTATGCGCGTTGGTCGTTATAGACAGACAGACAGACATACAGACAGATAGACAGACAGACGGCGCGAGAAAAAAGTTTTAAAATCATTTGAAACGCAAAGATATACAAAAATTTTTGAAATCGGAGCAACTTTTTTTTTTCGAAAAAATTAGGATCACCATAGCTCACACTACTATAGTATATGTGTGAGCTAAAAAGTCTATTTGGTTTACATAAACCAACAATATGTCAACATACAGGGACACTAACTATTATTTGTTGTAAGGTGGCCTTGGCGGATCCAATTTAACTACGTCATCTGCAGCAGCTGTCACTTCAACGACACTGCCGCCATCTGTCGGTTTAGGAGGAATCGCCACCACTCAGAAAAGTGCGGTTACGACGCAGAAGGAAACTCCGCCCAAGGATCAACCTTTGCCAAATGAGATTTTGAAAACTGTCGAGGAATTTAAGGAGTTTGTCAAGCAACAAAAGGTATACCCGGGACGTGACAGTATTTATATATTTAATTATTTAATGTTCAAGGTATCAATAGCATTACGCCTATTTTATATATGGATGATTCTACCAAAAGTGGGCTAAATGGATATCATTTTTGGTCATTGCCTTTAAATAACAGTACAGCACAGTAAATAATTTTGTTTTGTTAAATTTATGTAACTAGTTAGGTGTAAGCTAAGAAACATTTATTTTCCCAAATTTTAGGAATTATTGCATAAAAATGCCAGAGGAATGAGTACCAGAGGAATGAGTTTTTTAATGGTTTTCCAATTTAAATCAAAATCTATTTAGACTACTTAACTTAAGTTTTATATAAACAAAGTTCCTATACTTATAATTTTAAAACAATCAACAAAAAAATTATACTATTGATATCAGTCGAATATTTACTTACCAGAGGAATGATAATTGTAGCGTTCCTTTTTGATTTTTTCGAAAAAAACTAATTTTCTGCCGAAAATAAAAAGATCTATAACTTAAACCAAACTAAAGTTGACATTATCTGTCACAACTTGTCACCCTCACAAGTCAATTAGATATCCACGGCCGTCTCTTTCTCTAGAAATTAACCGGTGGTATTCACAAATATTATGTTGTTAAAAATGGAGCATGTTTAAAATTGTAAAATTTTCCGGGAAGATGTAAATTCGGATTTTAAAAAATATGACTGCAAACTTAAGTTTTATCAATTTTTTGATAAATAGTTAAGACTTGGTTAAATATTATTTATTAGGATATTTTTTTCAATCTGAGTCTTTAATATTTTGTTTGGGGACTACACCAGAGGAATGAGGTATTTGCTTTGTAATAAAAAAATTATAAACTTGCAATTTTTTTATACATTAAACTCAAATGCTCCATAAAGAAAACATTTCGTTTTAAATGTTATAACTAAAACTATGCTTCATTTGCAGTCTTTGAAAAATATGCATTCCCACTCCACAGTACCATTTTTGTAGAATCATCCATATAGGTACTAAAATACAAAAAAAAGTAGGTACATATAGTACATACACACTTATTGTTAGGTTCAGAGTCTGCACCGAACCAGACCAAAGTGTTTTATTGGGGCAGTAGTCATCTGGCAACTGCGCACGAGATTCAACATTTATTACTAATCCTCACGAAGTTCGGTTCATATGAATACAAGATATCTTCTCAATGCTTTTAATGTGATATTATCAATGTCAATATTTGAGGCATACTGATTAAACAGGTTGCATAAACTATAATTATATAAGAGAACTCTTAAAAAGGTTTGTCTTCGTATAAGCTCACTTAAACACACTTTTACTTCTAGGATTCATTCTGTTCTGTGTCAAAACCAAATAAAAAAATTAACAAAACAAGACGGTCAATTTTCGATTAATTTTCGCCAGTTTTGGATGGATCGAAATTTCTTAGAAAAAGGCAAAATCGATAAAAATAAATTTTTTACACAAACGTAAAACTTTGTAAAAATAGAAAATCAAAATTTTTTTTTTATAAGATTTTGTTATCTATACTTTTAAACTGTAGTGGCAACATTGGCCTATACCCGTTTCTTTTCTTATGAAAACTTGGTCATTTTTGCTTAAATAGTTGAGGTCGTATAGAATCGGACCTGAACTTTACTTACCAGACCTTAAAACTTAGCATTTAGACCGGGTTTAATTATCAAGTCTATAGACTTGATACCGACTGGTTTAAGTGTATGTTTGTAATACTCACAGGTCAAATAACTGCAAAGATTTGGTTCACCCTAATGTGCAATATGATAGTAAGCATTTCTCAGTGAGTTTCATCTGATATAAATTTAAATTAACTTTAAAAATAAAGAAAAAACACAAAAAATTTGTAACGAAATGTTATTTTTTGGAAACTTAGTCCATGCAGTCGTAGGATTCCCGTTAAAAATACTCTCAAATTGTAGTACCTACACCTAATCCATGATTGACAAAAAAACTTATATACAAAAATATTCAAAGCTAAATAATAGATAAATAACTTAAAACTATATCTATATCAATATTTAAATACTGTAAAAAGCACAAGATATATTAGAATCTGTGAATCGCCGGGGTTCAGTATCACGAAAATTATTATAATGGACTGTAATTTATTAATGTTGCTGGTCTTAAATTATCACACAATTTATGGATACCTCAAAAAACTCTAGGGCCAAGGTGTAAGCCTGTCCAAAAAGTAAGAAATGGCGAGAAAAAAGCTGATCTTAAAGTGGCGAATGGCACTAACCTCTTGTGTGATTCCTGTCGGTCCTGGGGGCCCCACTTGTAGGATCTCTCCAATTCTTCTCCAACTTCGTCGGCACATTGTAGACCGTTTTTTGAGTATTTTTGGAACACAAACAGTCAATGGGACTGCCAAAGAAATAGCAAAGTCACAGTAATTTGTAAAATGACTTGAGCAGTATGGCTGCCGAAAAGCAAGTGTCTTTTAACAATTTTTTCTCTATCATTAGTTCCTGATTCCCACACGTGTCAATGAGGGAGCCACCTTATGGATCAAAAATATTATTTTTCACGAAATATTTTTAAATTGCCAGGGCCTACGAGTTTTGAAGGCCTCACTTAAAAAATAAAATAAAATACTAAAAATTAACAAAAAAGTAACATTCGCGGAGCGAACAATCTGTTTTCAATTACACATCCACCAAAACAATCGAACATCGATTTAATAATCGCTAGCTTGTCTAAAAAAATTAACATGTAAAATATAGCGGACAGCTGACACTGACTTTATTCGACATTTCCTAGTGACGTTCGGAGGTTTAAATATGGCTACCATTTTTAAACCAAAATATTATATTATTTTTATTTATTTCTAATCATTGTGAGGAAATAATGTCTTTGTTACAATGAAAAAAGATGATCCATATCGCAAGATATTTTTGAATAATTTATATAAATATTAAAAACTATTGCATTCACGGCAAAAATAAGTTAAACCTTCAACCAAAATCTAGACTTGTAGACTTTAGACCGTTTAGTAAATAAGTGTTTTTAATTTTTGACAGGTTTACAGTTCAGAAATTGCACGATGTTCTGTGCGGGAATTCCGAAAAGTAGAACAAGAAATAGACTTGCTCAACTCGTACATAACCGATGTCGAAAAGCAACTACAGAAAAATCGCAATTTGGCAGAAAAACTAAAATACGACACCGCTGAAAACGTACAATATGTTGAAATGGCGCAAAGAACTCACGACACGCCCCCCGGGCTGCAGTACGAAAACACGGCGCCCCTCAAGTTTTTTCTACAACTGGCCGATCATTTTGAACAAACCATGCAGATGCTGAAAATTCAAATCGAAAGCGCAGATCAGTATGTCAAGGATCACAAAAATCCAGATGCTCTTACACCACAAGGTAACTTGCCTGCAAAAAATCTAGACACCTCGTCTGGAAAAACAGACGTTTATTGAACTAAAACAAAGGAAAAAAATCGGCAACACACTAGAAGCTTACCTTCTTTCATTTAACAGCAGTTCCACACTTTCACTCGCGGCGCCGCGGACTTTTTTGTGGATGGAATTTTGGTCTTAATCTTAAAACACGTGTGACTTCTTTCAGTGCCTTTTGAGAAGTGGTTCTTCAAAAATATCAAAACATAATTTAAGGTTAGGTTTTCCTAAAAATTCAAATAAAAACAAAAACAAGTGGCCCTGATTGGTTCAGTGGGCGAGGTGTCCGATTGCCAATCAGAGGGTGTGTGGTTCAAATCCCATGCCTGCCACTACAAACTCGAACCTACTCTGTCCGTTTGTGAATATAGATTTACCGGAAGTAGGGTGTGATGTAAACATAGTATTTATTGAAATCGATTTAACCCACATGTAAACAACAGCCACAAGGCCAATGTATAACCTAGAAATATTAATAAAGATCAGTCGCTAACTAACTCCCAAAGAGACTCGTTATTCCACCACCACAACCCATCATATTTGATATAGGGATAAAGCTTGTCTTGGGCGAAGTTTGGGCATCAACGAAGTAGGCAAAGTTGATGATGAATTCAAGACCGTGGTTCGGAAGTCACGTTAGGTCGGTGGTCCCGTGTTCAGAGCGTAGATGGCGCTAGCACGATAAAGACCCCTGTGTTCGACAAAGAGCATCAGGCAAAATTAAATCCTCCATGAGAAAAGAAAATTGCCTACCATGGGGGTCTGTCTATATGTGTATGAATGTGAGTGTGTTGTGATTGTCCAAATTAGAAATCAGAGCATTAAATTGCAGACTGTGGCTAGATGGCGTTAGATGCATAGGTCAACCAAACCGAAATATGAATGAATGAATGAAACAAAAACAAAAAATAACTGGCAGCATTAAACCACAAACTGTTTTTCTAAAATATTTTTTACAAATAATTTTGAAAATTGCAAAAATAAAAACAAAATCGTCGTTTTTTGGTTGCGTTCGTTTTAAGAATTGACAGAAAGATTATGCGGTGCATGGCGGGAAAAATATATATAACGCCAGGGCTGGCCAAGATTATCAAAACGGACGGGCCACGATTTTTCACTTTGTTAACGTCTCACATCAGGGACTGATTTTTAGCTCACACATATTATATAGTCAAACTTATACCCATTTGTAATGACGTCATTTTTGTTTAACTTTGTTTAGTATATTATAAACAGCAGTGACAATAAACTTTTTAAAAAAAGTAGTGTCTATGATTTAAATAGGTGGGTAATTGGTTCTGTGAAGTATCCGTCACTGTCAATCAAAAAACATTGATTGGCAAAAATATCTACGTCATACGTTTTTTTTCTCAACTGGTGACGTCATTACAAATGCGTATATGTTAGACTATACTATACTATAGTAGTGTGAGCTATGGTGATCCTAATTTTTTCGAGAAAAAAAAAGTTGCTCCGATTTCTAAAATTTTTATATATCTTTGCGTTTCAGATGATTTTGAAACTTTTTTGTTGCGCCGTCTGTCTGTCTGTAACGACCAACCCGCATAACTCAAAAACCGCTTGGCCGATTTCAATGAAATTTGGTACCTAGGCTGGGTCTTGGGTCGAGATGGTCCCATTTCCAAATGAACAAAATCCACCGAACACAAACTAAATAAAAGGGTGGGGGTAGATTTCAAAAATTAGAGTTTATGTGAAAATATGGCGTGTGTGATATCAAATGGAAGGTAATTGAGTCTGGAGGTAAACAAAATGCAATTTAATTTCTTTTAAAAAAAGGGTGGTGGTATTTTTCAAAAATTAGAGTTTAACTGAAAATCTGGCGTGTGTGATATCAAACGAAAGGTAATTGAGTCCGGAGTTTAACAAAATACATTATAGTTTTTGTTTTTTTTTAAGGGTGGGGGTAGATTTCAAAAATTTGAGTTTAAGTCAAAACATGGCTTGTGTGGTGTCAAACAAAAGGTAATTTAGTCTGGAGTTAAATAAAATATATTTCAGTTTTTAGTTATATTAGCTCACACGTACACTATAACTATAGTACCTAGTGTGAACTTAGGGGCCCATATATTGGCAGAGTATTTTTTTGATGGCCTTGTGCCACTATCTGTCTATGATTTTTTATTATTTTTAGATCTTGCACTGGGTATGAGAAGACTTCACGGCACTTTCGTAGCCTTAGCAGGACGCCTGCAGGCCGTGCACAGTCAAGTGGAGTCTCAAAAAGAAACCTACCTGAATATGAGGAAATTAATCCTGAACGATACTAGGAATCCGTTTGATAAAACGCCAACGACGGCGTTCATTCCTGCAAACATACCATCTCCACCAAAGGTTGGTTAGTAACAGAGATGCTCTGTCACAAGTATATTCTTAAAGTCACAGTACAAAGTACATTTAAGATCTGTAAAAGGGAAGGGCGAAAAAATATCGAAACAAAAACATCGAAAACACAAAATATCGAAAATACAAAATATTGAAAACATACAAAATATCGAAACTACAAAATATCGAATTACAAAATAACGAAACTACAAAATATCGAAACTACAAAATATCGAAAATACAAAATATCGAAAATACAAAATATCGAATCACAAAATATCGAACATACAAAATATCGAAATTAACAAATATCAAAAAACAAAAATAGAAAATTTCGAAACCTTAACCTAACCCGATCTTGACGTAACCTAACATAACCTAATCTAATTAAACCTAATCTGACCTAACTTTATAAAAATAGAAAGTTTCAAAAATCTAACCTGACAAAACCTAATTAAATCTAGCCGAAACAAACCGAACCGAACTAAACCGAACCAAAGCAAACTGAACGAACAATTTTTTTCAAAAAAAAACTTTCCTGACTTCTTTCCCGGGATCCTAGAGGGTGTGAATCCGAACCGAACCAAACCGAACCGAACCTAAACAAATTAAACTACAGCACTGCTAATTAGGTTTGGTTGGTTATGGTTCGGTTTGGATAGGTTCGGTTCGGTTCAGTTCGGTCCGGTTCGGTTCTAATTCACACCTTCTAGGATCTTTGGTTCGGTTTGATTCGATTCGGTTAGATTTGATTAGGTTTTGTTAGGTTAGGTTTTTGTTATATCAGATTAGGTTAAGTTAAATTAGGTCAGAGTCAGGTTAAGTGAAGGTTTCGAAATTTTCTGTTTTTGATTTTCGATATTGTTTCGATATATTGTATTTTCGATAGTTTGTGTTTTCGATATTTTGTGTTTTCGATATTTTGTTTTTTTCGATATTTTGCTGTTTCGATATTTTGTTGTTTCGATATTTTGTTGTTTCGATATTTTGTATTTTCGATATTTTGTAGTTTCGATATTATGTACTTTCGATATTTTAATTCGATATTTTGTTTTTCGATATTTTGTGTTTCGATATTTTTTCGCCTTTCCCTGTAAAAGTACTTGAACTTTTAATTATAATTTCTTTTCAAATTTACTTCAATTATCAAGTTAATAGAAAAGGATGTAGTCCTGTACTGAATATTTTAATTACAAATATATACCGCGTGAACAAGTTCACATCTAGGGGTATAAATTTCCATAAGAGGATAAAAAACAGATATAGTATAGCATTTATTAAAAAGAGACCGCAATACGCCCGAGTCACGCAGAAAGTTTTGCAGCGTTGTCAAAGGTAACTTTGATAATTTACTACAGGCGCACGCGTTCGCACTCGTCAAGGGTCGGACAATCTGAAATATTACTTGACTTGTCATCATACAAGAATTAGACTATTAAAAACGTGAATATCTAAAATTTTATTAAATGTGAGTTATTTAGTTCCTAAAACACTTAGAACGGATAATAAAATAAATTGTCTGTCTCAATACACAATAACTCAAGAACACTTTAAACGATTTTAACCCAATATTTTAACACCAGTTTTATGTCGGCATTAGATTTTGGTTTAAAAAAAGGGTTAGTTAAAAGTATTATTTAACCAATTTTACCTTAAAACTATCAACTTCATTATCAACTGTTCTCGTTGTATCGATTTTTGTTTAAAAATGTTCCTTTTGTATTTAAAACATTTTTGCCTGTGGCGCATTTCGTCTACAAGCATTTAAAGTAACATTACTTCAATATTTTCTAAAAATTTTAGTTTTTAGTTTAAAAGGCATTATTACTCATAATTATGATATTTAGCTTAAAAAACTACTAAATGAGCTCCTTAAGTTCTCGACCTCCATTACCATTACCTTTGTTAGGGTTAGACTAAAAATGCATTAAAAAAACACCTAAACCCATACCCATAGATTGGTAAACTGTGGTGTAAAAAAAAGAATTTAGTGAATGTGAAACGAAAATCAATAAGAATAACAATTTAAAATTCCGTTTGTTTGCCAAAGTAAGTGAATTATTTACATTTAGGAACAAGCAGAATTTTAAGGTATTATTTTGGTTGTTTATCACCCCGTTTAATGAATGCACTTACATAAAACTGAAAAGTTGACCTTTCGCGAACCAAGTAGCGGATTATACTGATATTTTCGCTAAACTGGCAACGCTGGTCCGTTCCCTTATGCAATTCTTATAGCCCATACAAAAATCCAACACCTAGATAGAAGAGTGGCCACGCGGTATAAAAGTATTTAGTCGTGTACTTTAAATACATTTAAGTGTACTTCAAGTATATTTTGTTATACTTAAAGTACTTTACTTGACAAAAGTAATTATATTCTAAAAGTACTTCAAGTAACAAGTACTAGATTCTAGATGTACTTCAAGTAAAGTACTTTTTAACCGATTTTAAGGACACTAAACCTGAATATATTTTAAGGTGGCGACCGGTCCAACCCCGTTTAGTAATTTCGCAATTGGCAACGTCAACTTAGGATTGCAGCAGCAAAACAACCGACCTCCACCTCCTGCGTATCCTGCTATTGCAACTACCACAACACCAGGTCAGTATTTCTTAACTGAATATTTTAAATATGCGTATACTCACGTTCCTGACAAGAAATTCACATGTAAAATTTTACGTTTTAAGAAAAACGGGTTTCAAGT
This sequence comes from Aspidapion aeneum, assembly GCA_963576565.1. Lineage (NCBI taxonomy): Eukaryota > Metazoa > Arthropoda > Insecta > Coleoptera > Brentidae > Aspidapion > Aspidapion aeneum. Next base: position 57,192 of record OY755039.1, on the reverse strand, counting down.
TATATTCAGTGAAACGTCCTATAAGCGGACACTCACAGTTTTGTCCGCTTATTGAACGTGTCCGGAAAAAGATAATTTCCTGGCTGCAGAGTGCGTTGTTGCCAACATACTACATAATATTTATGCCCATGTCGTGCAGCGCTCCGTCTCGTTGTCAGAGGTTCGCGTCTAATAAAGGAGGTTTTAGAATTTTTTTAACTAAAAAAAGTTGTCCGCGTCCGGTTTTTAGAGTGTCCGGTGAATTTTACATGTAAAGATATAGGGAAAAGCATAGTTTTAAAAAATTTGTCCGTTTAAAGGGAGTGTCCGCTTAATAAAGGTGTCCGCAAGGAGAATAGTTTCACTGTACAGGGTGTCCCAAATTGGGCACTTTTAGGGGGTTTAAGGTACTTCTAGGGGAGACAGAGAAAAACTGACCACACATTGCGAGGCTCAAATTTCAAGAGAAGACTTATAGTGAAAACCGCATTTTGAAATATCGTCTCGTCTTTGAGTTACGGGGGCTTTTTGAAAAGTTTGCATTTTGGAAGGGGGTCGATAACTTCATTATTAATGGAAATTTTGATTTAGAGTAAATTGCAATTTTATAGACTTTGTCACGAGGAATTCACTCGCTAAATTAAATTTTAACTGTCACTTTTAGTTTTTGAGATATGAGATACAGTTGCATTTTTTCTTATGGAATGGCCTATATTTTAATTAATTTTCGAATTCGTCATTGAATTCTTTTCAAAATGATGTATCACATGTCATAGTTTGATTGAGCAGTTTAGGAGATATTCAGCTTTTTCACTTATTTCTAGTGCGCTATGATTTCCTGCTGAGGCAGGTAAAGGCACTCCAGTATTTTTATTATTTTACACAGTCAAAAATATAGTAAGCCTGGTTTGGGAAAAATTATAATTCAGCTGACCGCCCTCAAAGCCCAGTTATAAAAAGTAACAAAAATGATACATATTTCAAAATAAAATTAAAACGCTTTTGTGCAAAATAATTTCATATAAAAGCGTAATGTCAAATTGTTTAAACAATTGAAAACAATGACAAAACGCCAAGGCGCAAGGTCAGCTTGATTTGCATAGTATAAGACAACAAAACTATAGGAGCATTGAAGTAGGATTTGACCGCAAGGCTTTCACGTCAATGGCGCATGACGTCATTCAACGCACACTAGACAAAAATAAAAAACTTTAATTATCTCCGAAACCGCACAATCAAACTATGACATGTGATACATCATTTTGAAAAGAATTCAATCACGAATTCGAAAATTAATTAAAATATAGGCCATTCCATAAGAAAAAATGCAACTTTATGTTATATCTTAAAAACTAAAAGTGACAGTTAAAATTTAATTTAATGGGTGAATTCCTCGTTACAAAGTCTATAAAACTGCAATTTACCCTAAATCAAAATTTCCATTAATAACAAAGTTATAGACCCCCTTTCAAAATGCAGACTTTTCAAAAAGCCCCCGTAGCTCAAAGACGAGACGATATTTCAAAATGCGGTTTTCACTATAAGTCTTCTCTTGAAATTTGAGCCTCGCAATGCGTGGTCAGCTTTTCTCTGTCTCCTCTAGAAGTACCTTAAACCCCCTAAAAGTGCCCATTTTGGGACACCCTGTACCTATTGTTTAATTTTTGTATTTTTTTTTAGCTTTTGGAAACACGACGTTTTTAAATACGTCCGCAACTCCGAACTCGTCGTTCTTCAGTTCGAGTTTGGGGCAGCAAAACACATTAAACAGTTCGTTACAACTGCAAAAACCTGCTGTGGGGAATAAACGTGGAAAAATTGATTGATAAAGGCGCTAAAATATTGCAAATAATTTTCCAAAAAAAAAATTCATTTATGGTGAAAGTAATTTTAAAGTTTATTTTATGAACTAAAGAATGAATGAATGAAATATCAAAAATTATATTTTTTTTGTGGCCACATTAACTGCTAGAAAATTAAAATATATACAGGGTGTCCCATAACTTAGAAGCTCTTTCTTTGTCGAGATACAGTGCTTCGAATTTGGCGATTTTTTAAACTTTTTTATTAATATTTTTTTTAAAAAGCGCAGTAAAAACATAAAATTGGGAAAAGTTTTAGAAGAAACGGAATAATTTTAAATTAAAATAATTTTTTAATAAATTCTGCGGTCAATTTTTTTTTAGAAAAAACTGTTTTTTTTGGTATAAACTTTTATGCCATAATAAACGCAATGTTTTTTTTAAATATTTTTTTGTTAATAAAAACAAGTCTAGCGAGGCATATTAACAAAATATTATTCATATTTTTTTAAAAGAATAAGTAAGCAAAAATTATTTTTTTTTTAATAATTATTTTTTTTACATCTTTGGAGGTTACTTTGACAGCCTGTATCTCTTCCACTTGTAATTTTATCAAAAAAAGGAATAATACATTTTTGAATCACAATTAGCTGAGTATTCAGCTGGCTGTGACAGATTTTTCTTTTTTTTGTAAAACCCTTTTTTCCCCCGCTCCTCTAACTTTAAAAATGCTATATCTTAAAAACAGATGTGTTTTGTTATATAAACTTTTTTTCGGAAATAACCTCCTCTTTCACCTAATGCACTATGGCCCCTAAGTTATGGGACACCCTGTATATTATATAATTTGAAAAAATTTAGATACCAACAGTAAAAATAAAATTTTGGACTTCCATTGTTTTTATTTATTTTAAACATGACGTTTTGGTTAGTAAGTATCTTTAACCGTTATCAAGTGTAAACTAAATAATCTAGTATAGGCTACTACTTATACTACTTGAAAAAATGTAGCAAATTCTCAAAATAATAATCCGTTGGGTGTTATTAACAATCCATATGTTCAAGGGATTTCAGAAAACATAAGACGAATAGCCAAGCACTATAATATAAAAACAGTATTTTCTTCGGGAAATACGATAAGAAGTTGCAAAACCAAAAAATCCTTCAAATAATAAGGAATGTATTTATCAAATTCCGTGTGAGTGTGGTAAATCATATGTAGATGAAACGAAACGCCCTCTTCAGTAAATGAACAGCTAAAAAGTATCCAATTAGGGGATATTGAAAAATCCGGTTTAGCGGATCATGCATGGTCAAATGATCACAGGATTCAGTGGTCAGAAGCTAAAGTTTTGCATAAGGAGTCGCATTGGCGAAAACGAAAGTTTATTGAAGCTGCGTTTATAATGCAGAATAAAGAAGTTTTCAGTCAACCAAGCACGGACATACCAAACATATGGAAACCACTCCTTAAGGAAAACAAGCGTCTTAGTATTAAAAAAGGGGGCCGGCCGTCACACCTGACTACACACCAAGTAGTAGCCTAGAGACTAGATTGTTTAGTTTACACTTGATAACGGTTAGAGATACTTACTAACCCAACCGTAAGAAAAAAAGTATTTAAAATAAAATAAATAAAGATAATGAATGGTAGTCCGAAATTTTATTTCTATTCAATCATTGTCTACGAATTTCAAACAGAGAATAGATACCAACCTCAATGTCTTTATGTAATTTTTGTATCAATTTAAAATATGGTCATGATATCAGGGTTTAGCACAATGTACGTATAGGTTTTCCCCATAAAATTTACTGAAAACTGTTAAATAGCTGAAAAATTAGTTAAAGAAGTCAATTTGTATTCACCAATGGATAGAAAAAGTATTGTTTTTGATGAACAAAAATTGGGATAACGTCGAAAATGTGTTATTTGGACTTATCTTAGCAATCTGTGTGTGTGTCTGTCTGTCTGTCTGGCCTATAAAACTCCGAAATTGCTTGAGCAATTTTTATGAAATTTTCATGAACAATTGTGTTCGATATTCGAAATTTTGGTCTAAAAAAAATAAAAAAATGCTAGATAAAATTTAAAAATAATAAGCAAACTTTTTTAACACATTTTTCTGAATCATTTTTGTTATATCCTAAAACTTCGTAGAAACTTTCGTTTCAAAGATATTTACAAAAACTGCTTTTAAAGCTGATATAGCGTGGAGTTAATTTGGAGTGTCTTAATGGGCTAGGAAGGTATCAGATTCGTCATTGATTTTTAATGGTTTTTGTTATTTGATCTTATTTTTTACCCAAAAATTTACAATTAAAATAAGCAAATATAAAAAATTGAAACTTAATTATTGTCATTATTTTAATATTAACCAATTAATCATTACCATTAGCAAAGCCCCAATTGTTTACCTTATAATTTGTTTCATACATTATAATATGTTATACATAAGTGCAAACCTTTTCTTACTGTAGAAGGATATGGACACACAATAACCAAAATTATTTTTTGTGGTTTTTTTAAGATTTAAAATTAAACATTTGAGTTTAATGATTTATATTTGAGAATTGAACAATAATAGAATATCTTTTTTTTTTTGAAAAGTTCATTTGTTAATTATTATTTACAAAAATATCATTTTTTAATTTTTAAAAACTCAATGATTAAATTATTTAACATTTTAGTTCAATTTGATTTTTAAAAAACTTAACTTAATTTTTACAAATAGTACATTTTGCAACACACCAAATATCAAAAAACATATGGTATAAATAAGAATTAAAAGAAATATTCCTAAAATACTATTCTTTCACTTCTACACCGAACTCTTTTGTTTTTACTTAAGCCATTAAAATATTTGCATACCTCAAAGGTAATTGAAAAATGTATATCAAAGAAAGAAGAAAAATTTTATATAATGGACAAAATTATTGCACCACTTGACTGTTACAGATTTATTTTTTTCTAAAGAAATAAAAACAATAGAATTGTTAATTGTGCATTATTTATTAGCAAAAAAGAATCATATTCTATTCAACAAAACAACAAATAACTGTTTAAATTAATATTTATTTTTGTTTCAATTTTCTTTAAAAAAATAAACAGTGGTGCGCTCATTTTATCCATAACCAATTAATAAGTTTTAAAATATTATTTTGTATGCAAAACTTTATAAGGGGATAAGTATACCTTTAAACAATAAAATGGGAATATCTCTATTAAATAATATGAAATACAAATAGATTGCAACTTCATTCTCAGCAATTATTCTTATTCAAATTGTGTCCTAGTGGAAGATCACATCATCATCATTTTATTTCAACAATGCCATCATATCAATCAAACTGCTCCCACTTGTAAGACGGGAATTAACAATTGAAATGCATCTTGGATGTACGAACTACTGTTGGCAGCCTAAAATTTAATTTTATCTATGGTAATTTTAAAGCAATTTTTTTTCTTCACTTTAAAGCCTTTTGTTAGGTGATCCGTGTCTTGATTTTAAAGAGAAGCTGAGAAATTATCTCTTAAATTACAGAATTTTCAAACACCACCCACAGTTTAAAAATGGCTAATCAGATTTTTTCTTCGTTATAAATAATTGAAAGTGCCAAAAAACATTTTCAAAAAATGTTAATAATTATGATATACCAAATTTGATGTTTTTGGGAGGTTTTAGGTCTTTGTAATATGTTTAATGATGCCAATTATTTTTTGTTTTTATTTGAATTTTTGGGAAAACCTAACCTTAAATTTTGTTTTGATATTTTTTGGGCTCCTTAGCCAAACCAAACCTTTAAAAGAGAACCTCCTTGTTTGGGGAAATTCTGATCAGGTGATCACTTTTCTCTTTATTGAAAGTTATTTCCTTTATTGAATATCTGAACATTTTACTAAATTTATGCGCGTTTTGAACACGCTGGGAGTTTGAAGCGCCCCCTACATTTGACAGGGGAATGAAGAACCACTTTCGACAAGACACTGAAAGAAGTCACACGTATTTTAATATTAAGACCAAAATTCCATCCACAAGAAAGTCCGCGGCGCCGCGAGTGAAACTGTGGAACTGCTGTTAAATGAAAGAAGGAAAGTTTCTAGCGTGTTGCCAATTTTTTTCCTTTGTTTTAGTTCAATAAACGTCTGTTTTCCCAGATGGGGTGAATTTAACTTTGGGGTAATTTTTTTGTGTACCCTTCAGGCACAGCCGTCTAGTGTAATTAACGTACAATTTTTGTTTATTAAAACACAACTTGTTGCAGATTCAGAAAACGTCTTACCTCGTAAAATATATTGGTAATCAGCTCATTGGATTTAGTTTTGTCAGAGCTTCCTAGAAAACTAAGTTTGTCAGTGAACTTATTTGCTTGTCGAACTATCAAGGCTTTTAACACTGTGGTTAACCTAAAAATTAATAACAAATTAGCTACAACTAAAATGTACCTTTACAAGCTAATGTAAAGCTCCATTAAACAAGAAATAATTGACTTTTTTAGCTTACATAAATAAAAAAAGTTTTAGACCCCCACCTCCCAAAATGCAGACTTTTCAAAAAATCCACGTTTTTAAAAATCGAAATTGGGACATTTTTAACATTGTTTGCTTTAAATGAAAAAGTATTATTGTTTTATTGTCGAATTCCATAGATACTGAAGTGGAAATAACACAGATATTTGCATTGAAAAAATATCAAATAATGACAAATATCTTGAAAACAAATCAGTTCAAAATTTAAAACAGGACTGTAGTTGAAAGACTAATAAAAGACCTTTTCAACAGTTCCTAATATTAAAGAGCTTTATTTGGATTTTCTAGTTCTGTACTTTTTTAAAATTTTAACTGATATGTGTTGAAAATATTTAACATTTTTTAAATGCAAATATCTTGAAATTATTTGATAACTTTTTAAAATAATATCAACCCTCAAATACCAAATTGCAAATAATGCAAGGACCTAAAACTATAAAGAACAAGTGAAATTAAAGAAAGAAAAATAAGAAAAAAAGTTTTTGCTTCGGCCAGGACTCTAACCCGGGATCTCTTGCTCTGTACGCAAACATTCTAAACATTGAACTACCGAAGCCATACATAAACTTTCGGAAAACTTTCGTGTATGCAGACTGCGGTGTCTCAATACAAGAACGAGAGATTCTCAGGGTATTAACTCAACCAAATCATCAAACTGATTTCTATAATTCTTCCTTCCCACTGTCAAAGATATGAAATCAGTTTGATGGCTTGATCGAGTTAATACCCTGAGAGTCTCTCGTTCTTGTATTGATACACCGCAGCCTGCATAGATGAAAGTTTTCCGAAAATTTATGTATGGCTTCGGTAGTTTAATGTTTAGAATGTTTGCGTACAGAGCAAGAGATCCCGGGTTCGAGTCCCGGACGAAGCAAAAACTTTTTTCTTATTTTTCTTTCTTTAATTTCACTCGTTGTTAATATAAACCTTGTAAGAGAATTTAAAAAAATTTTCAAACTAGGTATCACTTGACTACTTGTCCTATCTAAATTAAACGGGTCAAAGCTACCCCAGCTGCGGGATAATACATAGAAACACAAAAAAGTGGAGTTTTTCAAAAAGAGAGCTTTGGAAGGCTGATAGGAACTATGATAAAGCCATAGGAAAAAATTAAAAAAAAACTTAAAATTTTTAATAAGTCATTGCAAAACTTTTGATATATTTTACTACTTAAAAACTTAAATATTATCCAGATCCTTTAAAAAAGGAGTGAAATCATAACAAAAACATTTCATGTAAAAAAGCCAAGTACACGGAAGCGGTTGTCGGTAAAAAGAATTGAGATAAATATAAAGCCAAGTTCTCCAATTCAAAATTAAAAGTTCTTACTAGTTTGGAAATATTTTTCTAAACTTGGCCATTACGGCTGTAAATGACTCTTAGCCACAGTGCTAAATTGAACATAAAGAAGTTTGGCTGTAATAGCAAAGTTTAAAAAATCATTTACAAACTAGGAAGAATTTTTCATTTTGAAACTTGAATTGGAAAACTTGACTTTACTTTTATCTCAATTCTTTTTACGGAATACCACTTTCGCGTACTTGGTTTTTTTAACATAAAATATTTTTATTATGATAAGTACTTACTGAACGAGACTATCGGCTTCGTCTGCAGTACTGCGATGTTCTTTGACTAACAGCAGTTCGCCAATTTTATGAAACTGCTCAACAGCTAATGCAGTAGTTTGCGCCAACGATTCAATGGCCTGTTGGTGCAATTCGTTTGCATCAATTAAATTCAAACTAATTGTATCGACCCAATTTTCACAATCTTCACTCGTTTTCAATAGTTTTTCATATGATACGGTTACGTTTAGTTCTTGAGTTGCATTGTCGATTTTTTTAGTTATTTCGTTTAGACTTAATTGTTGTTCTTCGTCATCATCGGGCAATTCGCACAATTCTTTAACTTGCTCCATAGTTTCTTGCAGTTCTTTTAAAGCTTCGCCTGACATTGATTCGTTATAACTTTGTAATTTGATGTTAGAGAGTCTGGAAAGCATTTCAAGAGCTTCCAGGTGCACCAAACCATGATAATCGTCGAAAAGAGTTTCATAACTTTTCAGTTTTTTAGCCTTAACAACTTCTTCTGCAGAATTTTCTTTTTCCGCCTTTTCTTTTGCTTCTCGCAAAACTTGTGACAAAACAGGTTTTCCGGTGTCCAATTTAAGAAATGCTCTTTTCTTTTTCAAACCAGGATCACCTTCCTGTAACACTTCCATTGTCTTTTTTCCTATCGTTTCCAATGTATCCAAGCCACCACTTATTACTTTGGTGCCGGTAGACTCCACAAATTTAGTTATATGCGAAACACTGCCCACTAAATTTCCAAATCCAAATAGTTGAGAATGATTAGGAGCTTCTTCGTAAGCATTTTTTTCTTTTGAAATTTCAGTATTTTCTTTAGCCATTTGTTCAGGATTTGGGATTCCCATTCCTCCTTCAATGACAGTTGATAACCCTTGAGACATGTGGGAAGTTAAGGTTGATACTCCTTGAGTTGCTGTGTTTAAAAGAGACGTAACGCCCCAGCCATTCCAACTGCCCCAACCAGAGTTGGCCTGTGGTCCTGTTGAAGATTGTGACATTTCTAAAACAGATGATTTTTTATAAATAATTCTGAATTTATTCAACTTGAAAAATAATAGAAAAGTTCTTTAAACAAGTTTTCGTAACTAAACGGATAAAAAAGGTTTTGTTTCTTTTGTATTTTTTTACTGGGTAGTTTATCCTCACGGGCAGTGTTGCCAGACTTTTCTTTAACTATGTAACAAAAACCTTTCATATCCTTCAGAACAATAACAGATATGTATTCGACACCAAACCAAAAAATAAATTCCTAAAATCCAAAATTATATAACCTTGCCTAAAAATAGTCAAAAACAAAAACAAAAACCTTCAATCCTTCAACAGTAAAAATTTTTGTTGAAAAACCTTCATATTGAAGAAAAAACTTCAAATCTGACAACACTGCTCACAGGATTCAAGATCTAATGGACACTGAATAAGTGTTGACAGTTAACTGTTTTGGCCTTATGGGACTCTTCAGAACACTGTTTATTTTTTATTTTTATTTTTTATTTTCAACGGCCATGCCATTTACAAAAATTTAAATTACAATAGTATGAACTATAACTAACAGTATTATGTAGTAATAATTATTGAGCAAATTTTTTCACAAACTTGTTAAATTGTTGTAAAGTTACATTAAATAAATCTACATCGATTTTATTTAAAGAATTTGCCATTCTAGTAAGAGGAGAGTTTATCCCATGTGCAGTTCTATGAAATTGCACAAACAATAAAGAATAATTTCTAGTTTGTCTTTGTGGAACTTGAAAAGAGAGCATTTCTAATAAGTTAGGACAATCAACATTATTATTTATAATTTTAAACAGTAACCTGGTATCCATCATAAACCTCCGCTTTTCCAAAGATTGAATACTCAATAAACTCTGTAGAGATATGTAGTCAATATGATCTTTTGGTATTTTTAGCTTGTAGTTTATTAACCTTAAAAACCTACGCTGAATTTTTTCTAACATATCTATATATTTAAAATAGTGTGGATTCCAAATTTGACTAGCATACTCAATCAATGATCGCACCAGAGAACAGTACAACAATTTAAAGCAATATACGTTATTGAATTCCTCTAAAGTATGCGATATAAACCCTAACACTCGTAGACTTTTGTTGCAAATATTTTCAATGTGCAAATTAAATTCAATTTTTTGATCAAAAATAACACCTAAGTCCTTAATTTGATCCACACTGTTTAAAGTAGTAGAATTTAAGATGTAGTCAAATATTATTGGTTTATGAATTCTGAAATATCTCATGACACTACATTTGTTTAAGTTTACTCGATATGTGAACATGGTTTTGTCATTAAACTTACGTTTGTAGTGAGAAAACAAAATTATCCACTCCCACAACTAGCGCTATCTACCAAAAGATGAGAGAAACTAGAACAATGCCAGGAAAGTAATAACTACTATATCAATGGATTAAAAGAGAGAATTTATTATGTCACCTTTGACGATACATTGACTTTTAGGTCAGATTAACGCTTTAGTGCTGATCCACAGTTTCACTGCTTGCCACTCACTTCTATTTGCCTCTTGCTCTAATAGAAAGAGATAAAGATACAATTTATGTTGTCATCTTTTTCTATTAGAGAAAGAGGGAAATAGAAGTGAGCAGCAAAAAGTGAAACTGTGGATCAGCACTTATTGCCTTTTTTCCGCTTTCTAAACGATGGTGTCCGAATCGCTGGCAGTCAGGGGAGTTTTAAGCCAATTTTTTTTGTACCCGTGAATTAAAACTAAAATAAAGTTCATCTTGCATAAAATCATTCAATATACAACATATAATTATAATTAAAAATAAAACTATATTCTCATTTATACAAAAAAAAAAAAAAAATTTCCAATCTGATTTTTAATTTTATTTATTTTTATTACATCCTTGCTACACATATCTGTAATAAAATTTGGAGTTTCTTTTAAAGCAAAAGGTTGAAAAATCCATGAATAGAATGTTATAAACTAGAAACTGAGTGCACATTTTTTTGGCACTGGCTCTCAGAGCTCATATTGCACTAGTGCACTGTCATATTCTATTGAAATTGAACTGGGGAAATTTTTTCACAACACCAAAGAAGTGTCGGTGGACCACAAATGTCACACAAACATTCTTAGAAGAATTCACAATTAAAAAGTATTTACGTATACCAAGAGATTAAAAATTTTTGTGGTGTCTTAAAATCATCCTCTCAATCATACAGAATTTTACTATTGATTTGACTTCATGAATACCTACTTAAATAATAATTTCTTAATATTCTTGTTAATAGGTGCACTTATAAATTTTAAGTGTTAACTCTCTAAATTTATGACTTACTTTCCTCAGGTATATCAGTAGGTCCTTCTAATGGTTCCCAGTCATCATTTTGCCACAAATTGTCCTCATCTTTACTATTTTGACTAGCTGACTCATGACTTAGATGATCTTTAGTTTCCCAGTCAATTTCATCTTCGTCCCACAAATTTTCTTCTTCAAAATTTATTTTATTAGACTTAATTTTTTGATTAACATTTGTTTCTTTACTATTTTCAACTAATTTTAATCTATCTTTTTCTACCCAGTTTACCTCATCATCCTCCCATAAATTTTTATCAGCATTTTGTAAAGATTCTGTATTTTTTTCATTATTAGAACTTTTTGAAACAGTTAATTTATTATCAGATATTGGGTCTGAATGTGTGAGGTGTTCCTGTTCTTCTGTGTTTGCTTCCCACTTTACATCATCATCATCCCATACATTTGTTTCAATCTGCTCTAGTGACGATTCTGTATATTTTTCTTTATTATCAGGACTTTTAGAAACAGCTAGTTTAATATCAGATGATGGGGATGACTTTGTGAGATCTTCATGATCTTCCCACTTAACTTTGTCATCTTCCAATAAATTTGTTTTAATTTCTAAAGTTTTTGAACAATTATGATCCAATTTTTCTGGTTTATCTTCCACTTTTTTAGTAACATTTTTATCTACATTGGATTTATGACTCAAAGTAATAGTTTTTGGTTTTCCACAAATTAAACTATCTTTATCATCAGGAATTGGACTTTGCCCATGACTCTTTTCATCATTAGAGAGTTTACTTTGGTTTGAAGAACTTGCATTCACTTCTTTTTTAAAAGATTCTACATATGCTAAACTATCTTTTGACTGTTCATTCTTAGATGACTTTTGCAATATATCTTCTAAGCTATTATATGTGTTGCTTGATTGTATTTCTAATTTATTTATTTTTAAACCTACTTCTGAAACAGTGTCTTGTTGGGTTATCTCAGATTTTGAAAAAGTTTTTGTTGAAATAACACTTTCCTCGTCGGACTGAAAATCTTCGTCTGCACTTTCAAAATATTCACTGTCTGAAGTCTCCATTTTATTAAAAATTATAAATTAAAATTTTTGCTGCGTATAGAAACATAACATCTGTTTTTTGTTTTGCAAATTGACATGACACGTATGGATGATGGCAAGTTTGTGCGGGCATACCGGCGTGGGCAGTTGTAGAGTCTGGAAGGTGAAATCCGTGCGATGAAACAGAAAATATCTTTTTAAAGTGCCCAAAAGTAGGAAACATTCACTTTTTATCAAACAAAAGAAAAACAATAATGCTAAAAAAGAATTAATTGTTCTACCTTAATCTAGATTATTATGAGTGATCGATATTTGCGTAAAATCAATTTAAAAATTCGCTTATTTAATTTTTTGACACTGTGATAACACTGTAGTTTTTAAGCAATTTTTATATAAACGTCAAAAGAGGTGGGCTTTTAGGGCCAATTACATAACGTTCAAGGGGGAGAGGGGGACGGATAGTTTGGCCTTGCGTTACAGTCCATGTTTTTTAATGTGTTTTTTCTTTAAAACGCGCTACAATGGAGGAGGGGGGTCAAAAATCCTGAATTTTTGCGTTAAGTAATTTAAGAGCGTTCTCTTATTAGTTAGATAGTTAAGCTAAAAAACTTTTCGAAGGTTTGTCATTAGTGACTAGTAGCTTTTTTTTTTAATTAAAGGTTATAGCATTTATTCTGGTGTTTTCGGATTTTGTGACTAGTACCTAGTAGCTTGAATTTTTAAATGTGCCTTCACCTTTAAAACCGAGCATAAAACCAAAAACATTTTGTGGCAGTAACAGTAACTATATTAAATTAAAAAATTAACATTAATATATAATTATGATTACTGGTAATTCGATACATTCCTTTGGAGATGTGATATCTAGGAAAGTTGAGAATACACAGTAAAAAAGTCGTAATTTTTCAATTCTTTTAATGATGTGTTACACTTTTTAGCGATTATTTTTCCAACAATCTACATTTGTCAAAATTTCATTAAAACTTCCTTATTACTATAGCTAACAAATGTTATTAAAATTGCTTGATACAGTTTTGCAATTTGAAAAATTCAGCAATCCTGCTCCCATAAGAATCATGTAAACACCGGTCCATCATTATCAACTAATTTTTTAAGTTTGAGGCCTGTCAAACTACACAACAAATATTTAACCACAGCCAACAAAAAAATATAGGCCTATATGGAAGGATTGTGACATTTTTCAAGTGCGTCTTTTGATAATATTTGTGTGAGCAGTTTTGATAGTATTTGTGTTCTGTAAGCTAGCTATGGTAATAAGGAAATTTTAACAAAAATGTCACTAAAAGATAATTTGAAAAATTACCGCTAGAAAGTGTAACTTAGTTACTGTTTAAATTTTTTCAGGATTTTTTTTAATTCCAAACATAAGAGATAATTTTAATAGTGTTGTGCATGTATTTTGATTAAACAGATTTTCGACAAAAATTCTTGAAAATCGACCTTTTGGGGAAAAATAGAAAAATTTAAATATCTCAAAACCTATTAACTTTTGCATAATGCATATTAGGGTTGAATTTACACCTTGGCATCTCCACTATCACATCCCTAAAGAAATATATCGAATTACTAATAACTCTGTATATATTAAAAACAAATTTATTTTTGTTTTTACTCTAGTTTCATTTATGCCGTCTCCCTAACAAATGTGTTTTTGTGTTGTTTGAACTTTTAATGACTAGCTACATTTAAACTAATTAATTTCGTCAGTGTCGTTATGTCGTAACAAATGAGCTTTCAAGCTAGCCTTTTGTTTCGCCTTATAAGTACACTGATTACATTTGAACCAATCAATTTCATCAGTGTCCTTATGTTGCATTAAATGAGTTTTTAAGGCACCCTTTTGTTTAGATTTATAAGCACACTGGTTACATTTGTACCAAGTAATTTCAGAAGGATCTTTGTGCAGCAAAAAATGTTTTTTTAAAGATCTCCAATGTTTACCCTTGTAATCACACTGGTTACATTGATACCAAGCGATTTCTTCAGCACTTTTATGACGTAAAAAATGCTCTTTTAAAGTGAATCTTAATTTGCATTTGTATTCGCACTCAGTGCACTTATACCATGTGATCTCGTCAGCACTTTTATGCTGCAACAAATGTTTTGTCAATTGTCCTTTTAATTTAGCTTTATATTCACATTGAGTACATTTAAACCATTGAATTTCAACTGGTTTATTTTTATCTACATCAGACTCGTTTTTCTTATTAACTTCGTCTTGAATTTTATGTTTCAACTCATGTTTTGTCACTTGTGTCCTTTCTAGTGTCGTTTCATGCTTGAATGCCAAATGCGTTATTAAAGATTTTTTGTGTTTGACTTTATAATCGCAATAATGACAGTTGTACCAAATAATTTCATCAGCTGTTTGATGTTTCCGTGAATGAAGTTTTAAATTATATTTACGATTCGTTTTATATTTGCACTCGTTGCACGTATACCAGATATCACTACTCCTTGCAGTTTTTGTTGCACAATGTAATTTTAAATTATATTTTCGTTTAGTTTTATAATCGCACTCGTTACATTGGTACCAAGTTGTTTCTTCTTCGTTTTTATGATATTTATCAGCCTTAAAATTACACTGATTATATTTCAACTCATCAATCTTGTCTGCATTTTCTGCGTTATTATTTCGAGTATGTGAAACTATGGACGCATTGAATCTAAAAACAAAAACGATAAGATTGGATAAAAATTAAAATAGGTAATTTTTTTTAAAAGTTAAACTACAAAATACTTAATAAACACACGAAACGTAACTTAATAGACTCTTTTTTAGTAAATTAAACTGACTACAAGGTAAATCACGTTGAATAGACAAATCGGTTATTTTTTCATTATTTTTGATTTACCTTGTATTTTGTAGTTAGTTTTATTTACTGTAGTCAAGCAAGCCACGCTGAGAATGAAATTCTTTTTTTATAATTCGTTAAATAAAAAATAAAGTTACCCAGGGGAAGTAGCCCACGTGATCTCTTCCTGTTTGATGTCCTCCTCAGTCTTAAACTCAAATTCTTCTAGTTCTGATTTAATACTCGGTAATGAAATGTCAAGTCTTCTGCAAACAAAATTATATTAAGCACCTTTTGCATCAGGTCAATATCCTGCCGGTAAATCTCTAATTGACAGGAAAATTCAAGTTACTTGGTGTAGTTTTTAGTTTATTTATTTATAGTCTATTCGACGTTCTTTTACATGCGCAAAGTGCTCGGATTAGCACCAGTTTCAGACTAATGCACTTTGCACATGTCAAATTAAATCAAAAAATACTTTATTATCAAGTAAACAAAGATTTACATTTGACAAAGCATGCTAAATATAAGTCTCCTAATGCACTAAATTTAAAATAGAGTCCTTTCCTAACTAAAATTGTCAGTATTAAATTAATAATAATAATATTCAGAATTATATTTATGTAAATCTGAAACCTCAATAATATTATGACAGTCTTTATTAACAGTAAAATAAAATTTGATTTTTTACAACCTCTAACTTATCAAAAAATTACAATATTTATCATCTTACCATAACTCATATAAAAGCTAAAATGTAAAAATGACCAAAAAACAACATACTAGAAATCTAAAACTCGGCAAATAGACTATCTATATCTGCTTGTTTGTAAAATGCAAAATAAAATTGTTTAGGTAAGATTGTTTTATTTCCTTTTCCATGTAATATAACTTTCTGCCCCCCAATTTATAACGTCGCCAGCCGCCACAGAATGGTTGTTTAAAAACCTTTTTCTACCTGTAGGGAGCTTAATATAGCAGTCGTTAAAACAAAAAAATTCACCAACAGTACCTACACTTACCCAGAAGAACTGTTGTTCCATATTATCTCTTCCTGCTTGATGGTCTCAGTTTTAAGCTCAAACACTTCAGATTCTGCTTTGATACTAGATAAAAAAACAGTCATGCAATTATTTTGTTAT
The DNA here is from genome assembly GCA_963576565.1 of Aspidapion aeneum. Taxonomy (NCBI): domain Eukaryota; kingdom Metazoa; phylum Arthropoda; class Insecta; order Coleoptera; family Brentidae; genus Aspidapion; species Aspidapion aeneum. The sequence continues at coordinate 40,991 of OY755039.1, read as the reverse complement.
TAAAGCTTTGCAACTTATTGGAAAAACCAAAACAAGGGATTTACAAGAAGTTGATTTTAACCAATAGATTATAAGAAAATACAGTTTTGTTTTAAAATTAGCACAGAAAAAACCAAAAACAATAAAAATCGGTGAGATGGTTTGCCAAACCTCAGTTAATGATTTCTTAAATTGATTTTATTTCATTTCTGCATCTCTACTGCTCCTGATTTGAGAACATGTGAATTCTCATTATCACCCATTTAAAGAATTCATACTCATTGATTTGATATAAAATGACTTAACAAAAAAATAAATGGATTCACATGACAGATCTGATACCTTCCAAGCTCATTAGCACGCTCCAAGTAAACTCCATGCTATATTAGCTATAAAAACGGTTTTTTTATAAATATCTCAGAAACGAAAGCTCCTATAAAGTTTTTGGTTATCTCACTAATTATTGAGAAAAATATGTTCTATTCCGAAACTGCATATTGATGGAATGCTTCGTTAAAAAGTTTTAATTTTTTAACTGTCATTAGCATTAATTTATTTTGATTCAAAAAGAATAAGCTTGTTACAGTGTTACCTGAGAATTTTATGAAAATTGGTTTAGCTGTTTAGGAGCTATCATGTTATGGACAGACATACACACACACACACACACAAAGACAGCTGTCACACCTATATTGCTAAAATACAATAACTTTTCTAGTCATTGCTGTGCAGGCTAGGAAGGTAAAAAGTAAAGTCCCTTACCAAAAACTGGCACTCGAACTGTGACTCAAGCTAATTGGCAACTCATCCTTAATTTTAATTTTGTTACACCAGCCTTCAACTGGCAATAGCGTCTCATCTTGCCACTTACTGCAGCTTGGTTCATCAATATCATCTTCCAATATTTCATTTTTAACTTTATTCTTCTTGACACTTGTAAATTGAAAATCTTTAGCTAGTAGTTTGTGAAATTGCTCTTCAACAAGTGTAGCTTCACACATATTGACTGTATAATCTTATGAATAAATGATTGAATTTGTTTAGTTGTATCTTTGCATTAAATATTAATTCAAATTCTGCTAATGAGTGCTGCTAAGTGACTAAAATAAATAGAGAATATAGAATAGAATTATTAATTAAAAACAGTAACTCACACAAAAATGGTTTTTGACATTTATCATAAAAATAACATAGTCCAAAAGTTAAAATATGTCTTAAAAAACATGAAGTTGTAAAAACTCTTGATAAAAATGGATCTGTCTCTTTCTTCCATGGTAAATGAGAAAAGGATATAGATGTGCCAATTTTATAAATGGGTAAAAAATTTATGAATAAGTACACTATTCAACATTAACACTAATAATGCAAGCAAAAATTTGAGAAAAGTTTTATTTGGAAAAAATAACACAAAAGCAAAAAATGCATAGAGATGAAAAAAATTGCACTGCAAGTATAAATGTTAAAAAAATTAAACACACTTGCAGAAAAAAAAACGGAGCCGGCGCCGCAGGCATAAATAAAACTAAAAAAATTAATTGCTATTCACAAAAAACGGCGCCGCATATTACAGTTTATACAATATTTAAAAAAAAAACCACAAATTTGCTGAAAATTGCGCTGAAGTCAAAAACTTGCAGTACTTTTTGGAAAAAATCATGATGCAGAAAATATTTTGTAGAAAAACGATCTTCAGTCGAAAATGGAACTAAATGAAAAATTTTTGGAATAATCCTCTAAAAAACAGTATAACTGGTCACCCTACTGAACCAAACCAAAAAAAATCTATTACCTATACCCACTTTTTTTGCATTTAATTTCAAGGATGGTAACTGATTGTCAAAACAAGGGGTAGGACATTCTCCAAAATTTGTACACCGCATCCTGAAGAACATGTATTTCACATATTTTTGAAGTGTAAACTTCCTTAGGCACATTTAGCACTTTTTGTGAATAGTGAATTGAACTGAGCTGTCACGCTTGGCTATGTAACACTCATTCGAGTGAAGTCAGCTCGAGTTGACTAACTGTGAGAGGAACAGTCAGCAGAGTGATATGATGATGTAGATGAAGGCCACTCAGAGTAAAATTTACCACAGTAATTTATACCCAATTATAATTATGTAAATGTTATTACTTTGTATATTACTTTGTCAATATACAACACAAAAAATCTTGTCATTCGTATTAATAATTTCGCCTTGTTGAAGTTTAAACTTCTGCTGTGTGGTCTCAAGCACACACAATTTTTTTTTACAGTTGTTCAACATATTTTAAACACTTATTTCAGGAGTGTCCTACCACTTGAGTCAAAAGCTCAACCTTTGTACACAGCCCCTTGAAATGAAGAAGCCTGATGAATTGCAAAAATGTAGAAGGCTGACAGACCTTTTGAAAGTGATTTTGGCAATCTGTTTGCTAAACATGTAATAAGAAATGTTAGCCTTTAAAGTATTTGCAATTCAGACACTTGTTAATTTCAGGGGCTGTGCTTTGTTACTACCTTCTTTAAATTCTTTCTTCGTGCTGAAAAATCTGTGGACATAAACTATAATTATTCATTTTTTTTTTAAGTAACACAAAACAAATAAAAATATCTAAAACACAGAACAGATCTAAAAACTGTGGTTAAGATAAATTTTACATTGGTTTTTGATGGGCATACCGGTTTGTAGCGACCATACCGCCGCACCATGTGTTCGACAACTAGTGACATACGAAATCGGGAAAGTGAAATCCGTGTTCGTGTTGATAAAAAACTAATTCCGTAGATTTATTTGGAAGAATTATTTTCTAAACCTACTTTGATACTTCACGGTTTTAATCTAATGCAGTCAGTTATATTTTCATTCAATAATTTTAATGAATAGAATATTATTTATTCACTATAACATTTTACAAAAAGAATAAAGGCTTTCTCTTTTTAATTTACAATTTCAAAATTTTTAAATTATCGAGAAACCCGTTTTTGATTCCCCCGGGGAAAAAATGTATCCTTTATTTCCACCTATTTGCTTGCCTAACCCATTACGCGTCCATGGCTTAACCTGATTCCACAAACACAAATCACGTGACGGGACATCGATTTTAACTTGTTTTGGTAGATGTGTTGCTGAAAAAAGGTTTCCAATTTTGATTCAGGGTGGGCACCCATAGGTGGAAACCGCAATGTACCAAAAATATAGATGATTTTCTTCCTATTGTGCTATTTAGTATAAAATGTTTAGATTTGAAATGGGCATCGTTAATTAAATATTAGGGGTTCCTTGAATTGTTTATAAATGTGTAATTTTTTCTTTATCACAGTAAATCAATATATGTACTATATTTATCAACAAAATTACATAAAATTGTGAGACAAGAATATGACACTTAAAATACACAGTGGTAAGTAATGAATCTTATCTGCTTTTAGTTTGTCAACTTCTATGTTAGGAGACGTATAAAAAATCCAATTTAACTTAAAAAAAATATATTTTAATTTATTAGGTATGGAAAGCTATTGAGATCGTCAAAATTTTTATTTTCACTCAAATAAAGTTATTTATGTACTTAAATAATGTACAACATATACAACTAGCAACCTAACTATTTACTGTTGTCTCTCTGTCTGTTTGTCTGTGTGGTAGAATTCAAAAATCGCGATAAACCAATTGGCGTAAAAACTTAGCGTGACAAAAACTTGTCGTGTATTAGGCTATTAGTTTTTGTTTGGGGTGATGCTTAAACTGCAAAAAAGGGGATTCATCAAATATTTTATAATCATAAATTCTTTTTTTATTTTGGTTCCAATTTTTTATTTTCAATGGTCATGCTATTTACATCTAACTAAACGCGATTTTTAATAGGTCGAGATTTACTATTTGTATTTATATATTGTCTGCTAGAGACGAGTCACAACGCTTGAATAATAAAAATCGAATATTTCGTAAAAACAACCATTAATGCTTATGTGCCTGCTAAATTATTACTATTCTTTTAAATCTAATTCTTTTTTAACATGCAGCAGAATAAAAAGCTAAATTACTCATAAACAGCTAGTCTATTGTATGTTTACATTAGTTAAAGTTAAAAAAATCTTAAGCTATAATTATGCTGCAGAATTTGCATACTTTGTACATTCACAAAACAGAAAAAAATGCAAATTTTGCCAGGTTCCTATGTGGTCGTAAGAAAAGTTTTAAAAAAAGTTATATATATTTTTTTGTTGAAAAAAATTTGCTTTGGTGTTTTTATGGCATAAAACTTTCAGCTGGTCATTTTTTTTTGTTAAGAATATTGTGGTGGCAGTAGACCGCAAAAGCAATATTGGTAGCTATAATTGCGGCATCTTGTAGTACTTGGAGAAACAAATTATTAATTCTACACTTTAATGCCGTTTCAAATGAGTTTTCATTTGGGACTCACGAACGGTCTTGTACTCACAAAAATTACAATTAAACCAATTTATTTCTTCTGAATTTTTGTGTTTCAGCGAATGAACGTTCAGGCAAAACCTGCGGTTGGTTCTGTAATCACAATGGTCGCATTTCAACCTCTTGAATTCATTTTTATGCTGCAACAAATGTACTTTAAAAGATTTTTCTGTTTTACCCGAATATTCACACTTGTCGCATCTAAACTTATGTCGCAGTAAATGTGTTTCTAGAGTTTGTTTTTTCTTTGCCTTGTAAGCACAATGGTAACATTTAAACCAGTTAATATCGGGTGGACCTTCATGCTGTATCAAATGAATTTTCAAATAAGACTTGCGAATAGTTTTATACTCGCAATAATTGCAATGAAACCATGTTAGGTCTTGTGGATTTTTATGTTGCAATAAATGAGTGTTCAAGCAAAACTTGCGTTTGGTTTTATAATCGCAATGAGCGCATTTAAACCCATCGATTTCGTTGTCTTTTTTATGCTGTAACAAATGCGCGTCTAAAGTCTTCTTTTGTTTAGCTTTATAAGTACACTGATTACATTTAAACCAATTATTGATTAAGTCAGTTTGATGACGTACAACGTGTAAATCTAAATTGTACTGTCCTTGGGTTTTATAATCACAATGATTACATTGCAACCAAGTTCGTTTAACACGATTTTGATGACGATGCAAATGTTTTATTAAGTTAAATTTTCTATTCGCTTTAAAATCGCAGTGGGCGCAGTAGAACCATTCGATTGCGTCTGCGCTTTGGTGCAGCAGCAAATGATCTTTCAAAATAACCTTGCGTCTTGTTCGAAAATCGCAAAAATTACATTGAAACCAAGTGAGCGTGTTAGGCTCACTGTGCACCTGCGAATGAACTTTTAAACAATACTTTCGATTAGTTTTATACGCGCACTGATCGCATTTCAACCAAACGAGTTCTTTGGAACTTTTGTGCAGTACCATATGTATTACCAAGTCGTTCTTCCGTTTGGCCGTGTAAGTACACTGATGACATTTAAAACGAGTGTCTACACCTTTATGTCGAACCAAATGTTTCTGTAAATTGACTTTGTGATAGTTTTTGTACGCACAAAAATTGCATTTATACCAAGTGATTTCGTCTGGATTTTTATGTTTCAACAAATGTCTTTTCAAATCATGTTTCTTTTTGCAACTAAAAGTACATTCTTTGCATTTGTATTTTTTCATTTTGTCCGCATTTTTTTTAACTTCATTTTGATTGTCTGAAAAACTTGCAGCGTCAGATCTGAAAAGAATAAATATAATAAATAGTTAAAAACTAATCTTTTAAAAACATGTTTGTAAACTTTTAAAAGATTATAATAAAATGGCGGACTGTTATAACAATACTCACGTCTTTATTACAGTACGCTATTATTTGTATGTTACAAACATAGAAATAGAAAATAAATAGAATGTTTGTCAAACTAAGGCCAACAAAAAAATACAGGCCACGCCTGAAAAAATCAGCTGTTCTCGGGGGGCTGTTTCAATGAGTCTGTCTTATGGATGGTCAGAAGTTTTTTATGATATTTTCAAAATAGCAAAACAGATTTCCGCGAAATTTTAGTGAAATATACTTAGACACCATCCCGATATTTCACCAAACTTTTGTAAGGATGTAAGATCATTGAAAGGTTAAAATCTTCAAGGTTTAGAAATTCTTATTTTGAATTTAAATTACCCGTCATGTACCGTATGCCAATTTTTATATTTAACATGTATTTGACTTTGTCATCTATGTTTGTCATGGCATTTCTGCCTTGCAAAGCCAAAATCTAGTAACTCGACTTACTCGAAAATGAGATTTTTATATCATTGAAATCGCCAGTAAAAACGGCACCAGCCAGTTTTTTTAGAATGTGGCTATCTTGAAAAAGAAGGAAGTTATGAAGTTCGTATGTAGGTAAATAAACTATAGTTAGTATGTAGTCAAATAAACTTTAAACTCTATTTCCCAAAACACTAGTTTTTGACTTACTAGGTTTCTGCTTTGCACGGCAGATTTGTTTATTTGTTTGTATTATAAAACGTTTTCGATTGTCTAATGATGTTTTACAATAAAATTCATTTAGAATCCGAAAATACCAGCGTTAATTTTTTTACAACAAAATTACACTCCAAAAAAAACATTTTTAGATATTGCAATTCTTCTAAACACATATAAATAACTTTTTTTTCCGTAGATGGGGTGATGAATCTTTTGGAGCTCTGTCTCCGTTCTACATGGAGTGGTTCGAGAACCATGCGATTAACACAGCAAGTGTCAAACCAAAACTATGGCTACAATACACGGATGACACATTTATTATATGACTGGAAAATGATGACAAACTACAGAATTTTCTACACCATTTAAACGGTATTCGACCAACAATCAAATCCATCATAGAAATTGAAAAAGATTCGTCCTAGAAACGACTAGACAGAAACATTCAAATCACTGTATACAGGAAACCTACAGTACCTAATTTTTAAGTCTAATTCTGTTGCTACAAAACAAGGAGTTATAAGAAGTTTGTATTTCAGAGCCGTAAATATTTGTAGTAATAATGAAGAATTAACCACAGAAATTAACAACATTAAAAAGGACTTATTCCGAGAAATTAATAAACTCAACGATATTTAAAATTAAAAACAAACTAAATATACCAAAATCTCAAAATAATAATTCATTAAATGTTATTAACATTCCATATCTTCTTCACTATAATATAAAAACAGTATTTTCTTCGGGAAATACGATAAGAAATAATAAGGAATGTATTTACCAAATGGGTCGCGGTTCGTTTGTCGAAAACACGATAATTGAAAACATCTTTATCGAAGACATTTTGATCGAAAATCTTAATTTCGAATGACATGTTGATCGAAAACTTTTTTATCGAATACAACTTTTTCGAATGACCTTTTAATCGAAAACATTTCTAACATACATATATTTTTTTAAAACATACTCTCCTACCCTCTTTCCCGGGATCCTAGAGAATGTGAAACCTAACCGTTGTCAATCGATCGCCAACGTAACCGAACCGTATCAATGTAGATAGAAATTAAGATTTTCGATCAAAATGTCTTCGATAAAGATGTTTTCGATAAACGTGTTTTCGACAAACAAACCGCGACCCTTACCAAATCCCGTGTGAGTTTGGTAACTCATATGTAGGTGAAACGAAACACTCTCTTCAGGTTAGAGTAAATGAACATCTAAAAAGTTCCCAATTAGGGGATCGTGAAAATCCGGTTTAGCAAATCATGCATCGTCAAATGATCACAAGATTCAGTGGTCAGAAGCCAGAAGCTAAAGTTTTGCATAAGGAGTTGCATTGGCGAAAACGAAGCACGGACATACCAAACATATGGAAACCACTCCTTAAGGAAAACAGGCGCCTTAGGATTAAAAAGGGGGCGGGCCGTCACACCTGACTGCACACCAAGTAGTATAAGTAGTAGCCGAGAGACTAGATTGTTTAGTTTACAATTGTAACGGTTAGAGATACTTACTAACCGAAATGTTGTATTTTAAAATAAATAAAGACAGTGGAAGTCCAAAATATTATTTCTACAGAATCATTGTCTACGAGTTTGAAAGAAAGAATTAAAAAGCATTATTAAATTGAATTGAACTGAATGTTTAATACTTACCCAATAAAAGAGTCGTCTAATATAACCTCCTCCTGCTTGATCTCAGTTTTTATTTCAAAATCTTTAGGTTCTGATTTTACATGGGGTATGCTGCAAAATAAAAATACAAATATAAACAAATAAGAACATTGCCGTTTAAGATTATTATTATATTATATTAAGAGATGGTGCCACCAGTCAAGCATTTAACAAACATTATGTTTACAGCTTTCGGCGTAAAATACGAATATATACTAGTTGTAAGTGATTAAAAAAGTGTATTGAATTTAATTGAGTTTTTTTTATTGTTTTTTAAAAACATATTATATTATTTTACATTTCATGTCATTATTTTTGGGACAACTTTTTTTTGTTGGCCTATGCTTTTTGTTATGGTAAACAACTGATAACTGTCAAAAAGTTATCTCAAAAATTACGATATACAGTTTAAATTAGCTTCCCTATCCTGTTTTCATGTAGAAATCGGTGTTAACCTAACCCTGATAAATTATTCGACAACGTATCCTAACTTGTCCAGACACGCCCCGGTTAGGATACGTTTCCCATCAATTGACCACGGTTAGGTTTTGTTTCAGTTTAGTTTAACACCGATTTGAACCTCCCAAAACGAGGACAGGAGAGTTTTAATTTTAAAAATCCCGCCTGACTATGTCAACCAATAGCAAATGGAATGCAAGTTGTGAACTATCCGCTCGCTCGTGTTTAATATAGTCTTAAACAGTACATGTTTGGGCAGTTACTTACTTAGTTAGTTAATTAATACTATTAATATATTTATGATGTTTCATCGCAACAGAGCCCTTTTTGGGTATTTTTCTTGCGAATTTGGAGAAACGCTCGGGCATGTCGATTTTGCTTGTGAGGCAGGGGACACTTTCTGGCTATCTTGAAATTTTTGTAGCATAAACTCCCTTCAAGGAGTATACTTTACCCCTATATTTTGAATTGGGAAAGTGGGTCTAGTGATACTTTGTTTTAAAGTTCTCTTGAATATCTTTAGAACTGTATAAAATTTTTCAGATATTTGCTTTCAAATTTAACATGGAATGATAAAATAAAAATTAGATCCGAAAAATATAAAATTCTGATAAAATTTTTATTTTATCAGTCCATGTTAAATTTAAAAGTTTGAAGGCAATTATCTTAAAAACCAATAAATAGATTTTCATAGATCACTAGACCCACCTTCCCTATTCAAAATATAGGGGTAAAGTATACCCCTTAAAGGGGGTTCGTGCTAGAAAAATTTCGAGATAGCCAAAAAGTGCCCCCTCGCAAATAAAATCGACGAGTCTGAGCGTTTCTCCAAATTCACACTCTAAATACCCAAAACGGCCTTTGTTTCCATGTTGGTGAAACACTCTGTATAACAATTAACATCTGGTTGGTTTACCGACAAATTCACGTGGGCAAAACCGCGCATGTCAAAACCGTGCCAATAAAAATAGAACCGAAAAAACTTACACAGAAAAGCTGTCATTGGATATAAATTCGGGCGACTTGTTTTCCTCAAAGCCTTCGACGGGTTCTGATTTGACACTGAATGGTACAAGACAAGACAAATCACTATCAGCTATGCTAAAATAATAGATTTATTAAACAAGGTTTAAAAATGACTCTTTGTAAACAGACCGCACAAGTTCATAGATTAAGCTTGTATGTATTCTAAAATTATTAAAAATGCCATTTTTATTATTTTATCTTTCAAAAATTAAATAATAGGATCCGTCACGGATCTGATACCTCTCTAACCCATTAGGATACTCCAAGTGAACTATATGGATGATTCTACAAAAATGGTACTGTGGAGTGGGAATGCATATTTTTCAAACACAGACTGCAAATGAAGCATAATTTTAGTTATAAGATTTAAAACGAAATGTTTTCTTTATGGAGCATTTGAGTTTAATGTATAACAAAAATTGCAAGTTTATAATTTTTTTTATTACAAAGCAAATACCTCATTCCTCTGGTGTAGTCCCAAACCAAATATTAAAAACTCAGATTGAAAAGAATATCGTAATAAATAATATTTAACCAAGTTTTAACTATTTATCAAAAAATTGATAAAACTTAAGTTTGCAGTCATATTTTTGAAAATCAGAATTTACATCTTCTCTCCTCCATTTTTAACAACACAATATTTGTGAATACCACCGGTTAATTTCTAGAGAAAGAGACGGCCCTGGATATCTAATTTACTTGTGAGGGTGACACATTGTGACAGATAATGTCAACTTTAGTTTGATTTAAGTTATAGATCTTTTTTATTTTCGGCAGAAAATTATTTTTTTTCAGAGAAATCAAAAAGGAACGCTTCAATTATCATTCCTCTGGTAAGTAAATATTCGACTGATATCAATAGTATAATTTTTTTGTTGATTGTTTTAAAATTATAAATATAGAAACTTTGTTTATATAAAACTTAGATTTTGATTTAAATTGGAAAACCATTAAAAAACTCATCCCTCTGGAATTTTTATGCAATAATTCCTAAAATTCGGGAAAATAAATGTTTCTTAGCTTACACCTAATTAGTTACATAAATTTAACAAAAAAAAATTATTTACTGTGCTGTACTGTTATTTAAAGGCAATGACCAAAAATGATATCCATATAGCCAACTTTTGGTAGAATCATCCATATCAGACTTGAAAACAGTTTTTTGTAAATATTTCAGAAATGAAAGCTCTAAGTTTTTGGTTATAACACAAATAATTGAAAAAATTGTGTTATATTATATTCCCGATTAATTTTGGAACTGTCAAAAAACTGTCACTACCATCAAATGATTTTGATCAAAATCTAATCAGCTCATAACAACAATATCAAACACTATTTTATGAAAGTTAGTTCAGCGGTTTAGAAGCTATCGTATTATCGACAAATATACACACACACAGACAGATGTCACGACTATATTGCTAAGATAAATCAAAATATATCCAACAAACACATTTTTGATTTTAACTCAAAATTAATTTTTTTTGTTGAAAACAAAACCTTCTCTAGCAATTGCTGTGAGGGCTAGGAAAGTAAAAATTAATTGTCTTACTTATAACTGTCACAAAATGCCGGTGATTCAACTTTAACTGTGATTTCCTTTAGTTCAGTAACATTATCTTGTGTAATTTTCTTGTTGGTTTTATCTATCTTTGATAACAGTTCATTAGGCTTGTCTAACATTAGTTGAATATTTTTTTTAAGTAATGCTGCTGACATGGATTCCTCCTTATATTGGTTTATTGTTGCTGATGTGAGTCCAGACATCTTTTAAAAATTACTGCTATGGAAATATTTTTATAAGTTTTCCGCTGATAAAGTCTAAAAAAAAAAAGAATATTACTGTCAGGACAATTTATAAAACAAAATGAACAACTTCTTTATAAAGTTTGAAATTTTATTTAAGTATACTTGAGTTAAATATCTATTTCGTATCGCGTAATTTTGACGAGATAACTCTATTTAACATATTATATACTTCATCAAATGCCTTATAAATTTTATTATATAAAGTTTATATGTACATATCTCTTACACAACGCTCATAAATTACCTTAAAAAATAAACATATTTCTTAGCGCCAAATCAAAAATAAGCGGCAATTATTGCAATAACTATTTGTTTAATTATCTTCCGGTATAATCCGGTTCGAAGGACCAATGTGCAAGGTGTGCTTGACAACTATGTTTGTTTAACTCGGCTTGGTTAAGCAGCAAGATAATAAGAATTAACCAAGCCGAGTTAAAATACTAAAAAAGAAATCTGTTTAAATTTAAAATTAAACACTATTAGTGTAAGCAAAAAAAATTATAGAATCACAACTGAAAACCAAATATTTCTGAGAAAGTGTAAGTGGTCAAATAATAAGTAATCATTAGCAATACAGACTATATATATCCTATGTATTTTCATATTGAATGCTAAATACACTGAAATTATTGATTTTCTCAAAAACTAAGAATTTTAGACAAAATAATTATATAATAAACTTTTTTGTAGGGATTTTAGGATTATCCTCAAATAAACAAAGTTTATCATGAGCACTCCCTTGGTGTCTCTATACTGGGGTAATTTTTAAAGCGGACATTTTGTTTTGTTTTGAGGTTTTCTTCAGTCAGGTTACTGAAAAACAAAGCAATTAGTAGAACATACAATTTTCTTTAAAAAAACTGATTGAATTGCTATTTTAGGGGTTGTTTTGGAATTTTAAATGTAATACTAACTTTGAGAAGTTAAAATCGATCAAAACAAAATTTTATTGCTTATAATATATATGATTTAACACTAAAAAGGATCCACCTGGATTTTTTCAAAAACAATTAGAAAATTTACATATTTTGACTATCTTATAATCTTTGTAGCATGCACCCCATTGGAGGAGTATATTTTACCCCTATATTTTGAATAGAGAAAGTGGGTCTAATGATACCTTGTTTGGAAGGAATTGGGAATCTTTACAACCTTGTAAACATTTATTGAATTTTTTAAAAATAAAACATTTTATTAAAAATTCTGTTACACATTGTTTTGAAGGTCTGGTGAATTACAACTGTGTAAAAATTTCACAAATCTATCAATTAGTTTTTGAGATATTTGCCTACAAATTTTAAAATTTAACATGAACTGATAAAATCAAAAATAAAGTAGAATTTTATATTTTTATTTTATCAGTCACATGATAAATTTGAAGACAAACATCTCAAAAACTAATCAATGGATTTTCTAAAGTTTTATGCAGTTGTTAAAGTATTCCAAATCTTTAAAACAAGTTGTCACTAGACTGACTTTCCCTTTCCAACAATTTACCCCTTGAAGGAGGTGCATGCTACAAAGATTTCATGATTGATTTTGCAAAGATGATCTCATTTTTTAAGAAAATTAAATAAAACCAAGAAGGAAACTTGTTATTTTTAAGCCTTTAAGAAATAGCCTCAATATGCGGACGCCTCTCAAATATTAACGTTTACTTTCACACCAATTTATTATACACATATAAATATATTTTTTACAAAATAGTGCTTTTCACATTTTTTAATAAAATGTTAAATTTTTTAGAAAACTCAAAAAAAATCTAAAAAAAACATGGCATCTTTAAGTACAACTCTGTTTAAAATAAACTTTAAAAGGCAATTTAAATTGTGACAAAAAAATGTTGGTTTATTTAACAGTTAACATTTTGCTAACATCATTTGACAACTAACACTTTATCATAATAATTGATTCTATTATTGTAGAGATATTGAAGATGCTTTCAAAGGGTTTTCTAATCTCAAAAACTAAATGGTTTTGTTGTGTTTTGCCAACTTTTTCCTATTTTATGTGCAATTGTATATATTGATGTCAGCTTTGTGGAGAATTAAAATCAAGATCAAAATGATGCCTACATTTTATAAGCAAATTGTAATGTAAGTTTTGACATATTTTTAGTTTTTGGTGTTTAATAACAGTTTAACAATGCCAAACTAATTTTTGAAATTTCAAGTAGATGGGGTAAAGCCACTTTTGGTTTGCCTTTTACTTCTCTTGGGAGAGAAAGAGGTGTAACTAACTCAAAATAAGTTTTAACTCAGATAGTAGAACCATCCAGAAAAAAAATTATAAAACTTACTCCATACATACCTAATTTTTTTTAGGCAATTTTTCTCACAATGGTATAATAGATTATATACCATAAAAATTTAGAACTAACAATCACAGATTTAAATAAAATTCAAGCTACGAATTTGCTGGCTTGGCTTTGCTCCTTCACTTTCTCTGGCCTTGCTATGCTGTTTTCTAACCTCACTGCAGGATAAAAAACAAAATGGCTACAGGACGTACTGCTATTTTCTGCTTGCATACCGGTAATGACCGGGACCGGTCTCAGACAAAAGCAATAGGGAAAGCGTATGCAAATAAAATGGAAAAGAGGAGAGAGAAAGAAAGCGTGTCAAGCCTCATTATACCCCTGTTTCCACCAATACATGTCCTCCCCGATTCAACAAACGCATCACGTGATGGACCATGGATTTGCACCGGTTTTAAATGTAGTGTCACCTGATGCGTTTTTTGCATGCTATTGTTATACCCTGTTTCCACCAATGCATGCCCACCCCGATTAAAAAAAAATCAGGGTGGCCACGCATTGGTGGAAAAAGGATGTAACTTAATCTGTGGACAAATCCGTGTCTCTCTTTGTTATTCTGGGCCTGTCATTGGGTGGCAAGGAGCGTTGTTTGATAAAGAAAGTGACCGTAGCCCATTCATGGAGGATTTTCATTAGACATCAATAATGTTAATTTGTGAACAGCCACAGTAGCGTGCGTCTGCCTAAAAAGTATTTAGAAAATTTGTTGTTGTGAAAATGACAGGTCGACATTTTGTTTTCGATCATTCAAGAAAAATGTATAAAAAATAAAATTAGCTTGTCTAACGAACTGTCACGATCAGCTGTTTTTCGATCCAAGATGGTCGCCATGGGACAAACAAAGCGTTTTCCCATAAGCCGCAATGTTAACAAAAAAGTAATTTTAAAAAAAAGTGAAACGATTTAACTTACAACAAAGATGCTGTTTTAAGTATTGAACCTTTGTACACATGGGAAAAATGCGTTTTTCTTAAAAAAAATCAATTGAAGCCAGTAAATCTCAAATAAAAGGGACCATGTTTTGTTCAAAAGTCAGGTTATGTTTTTATTTACTTTTGTTTTTTTTACTTTTTTTCCAGTTTTTTACTCAGTTTGAATCATTATTATTAGTTTCTGTGCTGTTATGAATTGTGGCAGCTGGGGAGAGCTTGATAATGTTAGTTTTGAAGGAATGCCAAGTATTTTGACCTTAAAAAATCATCTTGATTTAAATGAACTAGGTATCAGCTCAAAGAAGGGAAAAGAAAGTGGATAAGTGCTCTATTACCTGACTTAACAGAGGATAAATTGAAATATTCGAAAGTTTTTTGTCAGGTTTGTTTTGGATAAATGTGCAACTGCCATTTTGGCAACATTTTCTATTGGGATCTTTTTTTGTGCTTGAGTGGACCTTTTGCAGAAGTGTAACATAGAATTGTGTTAAACTGTAAGAAATATTTCACTATGATTTTTTTACTATTCTAGGCAATACAATACAGCAATGATCATGACTGGGTCTCTCCTGAATATCCATTCATCCATTGTTTCAAAACGGTTGAAAAATTTTAAAAATGATGGTTGAAAAAAGGGTCCCGAGAAGAAAGAAAAGGAAAACAATATGAGGTTAAAGTGTGAATAATGAGCTGAACCAAATTTGTACACCATCCTACAGAACCTTAAATAAACTTTTGGTAGTGTAGCGTCCTGTATAGTGTCGAGTGAAGTCCTGTATCATCAAAGTTTCTTTTTCTTTAATAAATATTTATTTTACAGACCTCAAAACAGTTTAGAATAAACTGGTGAGTTTGACAGTCTCCCTAACTCAAACCTCTTTTTATCTTAAACTATTTTGGTGCAAATTTTCCTTTATTTCCATGCTTTTTGACACCTTAAACTTGTACACCATAAAATTTGTATAGTATCTGACTGGACCTACTACAAGTCCTGTTGTGAAATTTCTCCGGTACTGTACTGAGCTTATTAGCAAAAAAAATTTTTTTGCCATCATTAATAATAGATGGATAAAAAAGTAATCTTTGTTGACTTTGATGACCACAAGAAAAACAAATAAGTTCTCTCAGATATTTTTTTCAATTTCTCTCAAAAAAATTTGGGTTCTAATACTCCTAATGGGTCATATGCTGTTACGCCCAATTGTAGAGTAGAGTATATGTTTATTTGCATAAACTTTTAGATACATAATTGAGCAAATATTGTTACAAAAAAACAGTAATAAAAGTAATAGTAACAGTAGTAATACAACAGCGAATATTGTACTGTTGTAAAATTTGAACAGTACTTACTGTTGTGAGCTGATGAATTTGACCGTACTTAAGCCCTATGTATTATAGTTCATGGAAAATCATATGGTGATGTACGGTGTGTGAGGCCAATGACAAGAAAAAACTGTATTTTAATTTTGCAAGTTTTTTTTTTTATATAATGTTTACTTATATTTTTTTAAATAAACATATTTTGTAAAGTACTTATTAGAAGTTTGCTTGACCAACCTTGGTTGGAACTTATATGTGCATATTGATCTGTTGGACTGACCTACCTATAAGTTGTGCCTCTTTTTCATTTTACTACTGGAGGGTTAAAACAATTAAACCACGGATCACCTTTGTTAAGATGATCCGTGATTAAACTTTGTCTAAACCTAAAAATCATAGTGACATATTTTTCACAGTTTAATGCTATAGAAGGCCTATTACTTAGCAAAAGGTTTAGTCATGTACAACAAAAGATCCTAATAGAAAACCTGAATCTGATGAGAAAAGTTTAGTCTATTTCAATTTCGTCTCTGTTAAGTGAGCCTTGAAGTGAGCTCTTTGAATAGAACTACTTTCCCCTACCTTGGGCTGATAGTTCATTGATTCATTGGTCAAAAAACTTCAAAAACCTTTGGGGGGCCCCAGAGGTCTCATGATGTACTTTATGCTATTTTTTCTGTTTACTCATGAAATATATGGAAAATATCTAAAAAAATATGTGGTTTGGGGGGTCCGGCCCCCTAGCCCCCCGCCCCCTTGGTGCGCCCATGTAATAATTCAAAATAAGTGAAAAAACTAGAAAAAAAGTTTAAAAAAAAACAAAATAAACAAAAACATAACCTACTTTTTTGAAGAAAACATGGTCCCTTTTATTTCAGATTTTCTCGCTTTAGTTTAATATTTTTAAGAAAAACGCATTTTTCTCATATGCACAAAGGATCTATTCTTAAAACTGATTAATTTTTGAGACTAAAGCTCTTGTCGTTTTTGTAAAATTTACGTTTTTGTTAACATTACGGCTTATGGGAAATCGGTTTGTTTGTCCCATGGAAGACATCTTGGATTTGATCATATGTTTTGTTAGACAGCCCTATAAGTATATTTCTCTTTATACTTATTTACCTAATTGATACTGATAAAATTGTAAAATAGGAAATTTTCTCAGTATTATTTTAAAACACAATCACACCTCCAGACTGGTAGGTACTCACATCTCCCATAGCTTATTTTTTCCTAAGTATTTTTACAGTGCTCGACATCAAACGTTTAGGCTTTATGAAAAGAGTATAAAAAAGGATGAACTTATGGAAAACAAGAAGTCAGTGTGGGACCAAAGTCGCGCATATTTAGAACTGTTTGCCGCTGTGACTCAAAATTCATTAATAGTTTTAGCTCACACATATACTATACTATAGTAGTGTGAGCTATGGTGATCCTAATTTTTTCAAGAAAAAAAAAGTTGCTCCGATTTCAAAAATTTTTATATATCTTTGCGTTTCAGATGATTTTGAAACTTTTTTGTTGCGCCGTCTGTCTGTCTGTCTGTCGGTCTGTCTGTATGTCTGTCTGTCTGTCTGTCTGTCTGTAACGACCAACGCGCATAACTCAAAAATCGCTTGGCCGATTTTAATGAAATTTGGTACCTAGGCTGGGTCTTGGGTTGAGATGGTCCCATTTAAAAATGAACAAAATCCACCGAACAGAAACCAAATAAAAGGGTGGGGGTAGATTTCAAAAATAAGAGTTTATGTGAAAATATGGCGTGTGTGATATCAAACGAAAGGTAATTGAGTCTGCAGTTAAACAAAATACATTTTAACTTATTTAAAAAAAAAGGGTGGGGGTATATTATAAAAATTAGAGTTTAAGTGAAAATATGGCGTGTGTGATATCAAACGAAAGGTAATTGAGTCCGGAGTTTAATAAAATACATTTTAGTTTTTTTTAAGGGTGGGGGTAGATTTCAAAAATTTGAGTTTAAGTCAAAACATGGCTTGTGTGGTATCAAACAAAAGGTAATTTAGTCTGGAGTTAAATAAAATATATTTCAGTTTTTAGTTATATTAGCTCACACGTACACTATAACTATAGTACCTAGTGTGAGCTTAGGGGCCCATATATTGGCAGAGTATTTTTATTACTAAACAGAAGCAAGCACAGTAAGATTTCCACTTTTAAAAGACGAAGAAATAGTCATTATTATTTATTTCATTATTTTAGCTTTAATCGGGAAACATTAAATCAAGAAAAATTCAATTTTTTAATAATTTTTTCTTAAGACATTAACCTTGCTCATTTATTAAAGTCGCGCTTCGTGCCGTTCGATCTGCTAGCGGTGGCTTACTAGGTAAGTCAAATTGCTAAAATAGAACAGGCCCTACAGGGTCTGATACTGCGAACCGAACCCCCCTTAAATGTGCTTTTTGATAGTTTTTTGCTAATAACTCGAAAACAATCAACTTTTTCAAAAATCTTCTAAAGATCATTTTTCAAGCGGATACAATTTCCTTTCCAACCATGTACCTTAGTACCCTCTGACGACAGTGGTGCACATTCCATTAGCGTACGAAAAAAGGGGAACATTTTTGAAATATTTATTTTTCTCTTTTATTTGTGGTATTTTAGCTCACACATATACTATACTATAGTAGTGTGAGCTATGGTGATCCTAGTTTTTTGAGAAAAAAAAAGTTGCTCCGATTTCATAAATTTTTATATATCTTTGCGTTTCAGATGATTTTGAAACTTTTTTGTTGCGCCGTCTGTCTGTCTGTATGTCTGTAACGACCAACGCGCATAACTCAAAAACCGCTTGGCCGATTTTAATGAAATTTGGTACCTAGGCTGGGTCTTGGATCGAGATGGTCCCATTTAAAAATGAACAAAATCCACCGAACAGAAACCAAATAAAAGGGTGGGGGTAGATTTCAAAAATTAAAGTTTATGTGAAAATATGGCGTGTGTGATATCAAACGAAAGGTAATTGAGTCTGCAGTTAAACAAAATACATTTTAATTTATTTAAAAAAAAGGGTGGGGGTATATTTTAAAAATTAGAGTTTAAGTGAAAATATGGTGTGTGTGATATCAAACGAAAGGTAATTGAGTCCGGAGTTTAACAAAATACATTTTAGTTTTTTGTTTTTTTTAAGGGTGGGGGTAGATTTCAAAAATTTGAGTTTAAGTCAAAGCATGGCTTGTGTGGTATCAAACAAAAGGTAATTTAGTCTGGAGTTAAATAAAATATATTTCAGTTTTTAGTTATATTAGCTCACACGTACACTATAACTATAGTACCTAGTGTGAGCTTAGGGGCCCATATACAGGTATAAAATTATCTTTAACTATAAAATGGTCCAATGATAAAAAACTTTTGAAATTCACTACTTTGTATTTGGAAATTAAGATAGTTATAAAATTTACCTGGTTAGTGATCTTTAACTATAAAATGGTTTAATTATACCAAACTTCTAAAGTTAAAGATTACTGCTACGTATTAGTTAATTAATATATTTATAAAATTCACCTGGTAAAAATTTGTGATCTGTAACTATTAAATGGTTTAATTATACCAAACTTCTGAAGTTAAAACTTATTCGTATTTGTAACAGAACAAAATTGTAAAACTGTCCGGGTAAAAATTAGTGATCTTTACCTACAAAATGATCCATCATCCAAAACTAGGGAAGGTAAAGATCACTATCTTGTCTTTAATAAATAACACAGTCAAAAAATTTACCTGGTAAAAATAAGTGATCTTTAACTATAAAATGGTCCAATCATAAAAAAACTTTAGAAACTAAAGATCACTATTTCGTAATAAATAATTAACAAAGTTATAAAATTCTCCTGGTAAAAATAAGTAATGCTTAACTGTAAAATGATCCTCTTATAAAAAACTCCAGAAGTGAATGATTACTGCTACGTTTTATGTAATTATCACACTGATAAAATTCACCTGATAAAAATTTGTGATCTTTAACTATTAAATGGTTTAATTACACAAATTATGAAGTTAACTTCGTATTTGAAATTGAACATAATTGCAAAATTTTCCTGATAAAAATTAGTGATCTTTAACTACAAAATGATCCACTCATCAAAAACTTGGGAGGGTAAAGATCCCTACTATTACTATTTATTAATTAACACGGGTATAAAATGTACCTGATAAAAATAAGTGATCTTTAACTATAAAATGGTCCAATCATGATACCCTGTTTCCACCAATGCATGCCACCCCGATTCAAAAAACGCATCAGGTGACGCTGCATTTAAAACCGGTGCAAACCCATGGCCCATCACGTGATGCGTTTTGTGAATCGGGGTGGGCATGCATTGGTGGAAACAGGGTATAAATAAACTTCTGAAGTTTAAGATCACTACTTTGTATTAATTAGTTTACACTTTTATAAAATTTACCTGGTAAAAATAAGTGATCTTTAACTATAAAGTGATGTAACCTAAAAAAATTGAAGTTAAAGAACACTCCTTCGTATTAAATAATTAACAAAGTTATAAAATTCTCCTGGTAAAAATTAGTGATCTTTAACTATAAAATGATCCAATCATAAAAAACTTCTGAAGTTAAATATTACTGCTACGTATTTGTTAATTAACACGGTTATAAAATTCAGCTGGTAAAATTTAGTGATTTTTAACTATTAAATGGTTTAAATATACAGAACTTCTTAAGTTAAAGTTAACTAATTCAAAGTTGTAAAATTATCCTGGTAAAAATTAGTGATCTTTAACTACAAGATTATCCATCATCAAAAACTTGTGAAGGGAAAGATCACTATGTTTTAAGTTATTAACACAGTTATAAAATTTACCTAGTAAAAATTAATGATCTTTAACTATAAAATGGTATTACCATAAAAAAAATTTGAAGTTAAAGAACACTACTTGGTATATGATAATTAACTGTTTTAAAATTTATCTGGTAAAAAATAGTGATCCTTAACTATAAAATGGCCTAATCAGCAATAACTTCCGAAGTTAGATACAGATTACTACTTCGTATTTGATAATAAATAGTTATAAAATTAATCTGTTAAAAATAATTGATCTTTAACTGTAAAATTGTCTAATAAAAAAAAATGTGTAAAGTTACACATCACTACTTCGTATTCGATAAATAACAGTTGTAAAATTTACCTCGTAAAAATTTGTGATCTTTAACTATAAAATGATCTAATCATCAAAAGCTTCTAAAGATGTTACGCTCAATGTTTCCGTTGTGTATTTCCATTATTTATTTTATCAAATTGTTCCCTATACAATAATTTTGTTGTGTTTATACACATATTTTGTAATTAAGGTTCCAAATTATTTCTTAATATTTTGGTTTGCTGAAACCCCAAATTTCGCTTCTTAAAACTACTACCCTATTAGATTTGTGCCCCTAGCTGTTGCTCAGTCAGGGAGACTGATTGCAATCAAGAGTTCTTCTTTTCATTTATTATTTTTTTATTTATTAGTCAGAATACATATATTTATTTCAAAGGGAGTTAAACAGAAAACTGTATATTTTTATTTACTATTCAGTATACCAGTTACTTTTTAGAGCAAAAGCAATCAAACTGCCTTCAGCATCAGAGAGGGACCCTATTGGTAGTAATTTAAGCAAATATGCATGAGACTCTTACAGTTTTTAACCAGGGGGTGGGTTTGTTAATGGAGAGCCTGCGGGCAGTAAAAGGCATGACTATCACAAATTGCTGTATTCAATTCTTATTCTTTCTCGAGATACAAGAATAGCTTGAAATATCATATCTTCTAATGTTATACTAGGGGTTAGTACTTAATTCTATTCCTAAATTATAGTCTAATCATCTTAACTCTACTTTATTACCCAGAGGGCCTGTAGTTCTACCACCAAGGAAGGTACTCAAATATTTTATTATGATGGATACTTATCCGTAACTCTAGCCCTAGAGTAAGGTGACAGCTCACTTTCCTGCGACTGGGACATCTTTGCCCTATGATAAGGTAGGTGAATTGGAGAGATCAGTACATAGTCATCTCTACCATGGGTTGAACAGGGTATGGTCCCAGCAGATGGCTTTTCTTTTTCCAGACCTTTGCAGTCCGCAAAATCTGTCCAAAGTATCTTTTGACTAAAGGTGCAGTCGAAAAGAGAAGCTGTCTTGATGATGATCTGTCTTGAAGATAATCGGTCAAGAAGAGCCTACAAAGGAAAGAGAAGGGACTGAGTATATCTAACCTATCTGGTCCTCTCGTTGTACAAAAAAAAACAGAAAAGAGCAAAACATGAACCTTACGATGTTGGGCGGCTCATATGGTGTCTCAGAGAAGCCTCAAGGTGTCGAATGCCAAGATTCTTTACTGGAAGAAAGAAAAACAATCTTACATGAAAAATGGGGCACGTGGAGAGACGATGGATAGAATCAGAATGTTAAATTTATAACAGAACTTACCAGCAGAATCCTGCCGTTTTCTCACTCTCCCGGTTGTCCCTCACAACCGACACAACCCGAAGGTCAAAAACACCCCTACTGGGTAAACAAAAGGGCACTTTCCTGCCACAAAAGAAGCGATAAAACTTTCACCACCCGGCATCGGGAGAGGCTTTTAGAGGAAAGGAATGATTGGGCAATTTCTTTCCCCAACGTTGATCTATGCACCTGTCATAGTTGTCAATCTTTTCGCAAAATCGCAATTCACAAGTCCCAAATGGGCCCACGCCTTACTTGATAGACAAAAAGGACCGACTAAAGCCCAATCGGCTCTAAAAATTACTTAGTTCATCGATCTAGCCATGATCAGCCCCTAAGACACCCCCCAGGGGTTAATCAAGGAATGACAATAGGTTGACATCCCACAAATCTACCATTAGGATTTTCTACTTTTACGAGGGCCGTAAAAGAATAAAGAGGATTATTTCTGATTTTATGTGATAAATAAAACCAAGGTGCAATAAATATTTTATTTATTACACCGATCCCCTATTTCGTTGGGGTAACTCTAGTTCCGTTTTTATTACACAGGAACGCATAAAAACTAGTATTTGGTACTACAGAATCAATACAATATCAGAATAATATCAATTTATAGGTGATGAGAAGGTTAATTACTAGCGTCAATCATTCAACAGAGATCACCTCACACGAGAAAATCACTGGAGCCCCACTCACCCACCTTACAAAGCTAGATTAGGTCAGGTTCGCTCGTAGGTGAGACCACTTATTTGCAGGAACCTTACGAACTTTAAATCGATTCAGAATGGTCCTGCTGATATCCAACATGTATTAGTATAGAAGACAGACGAAAAGAAATGCCTAAGGTCCAGGTAGGGTCCGTAATAAAAATCGAGCTATATTTATACATCACCACGGCAATATGACCTATTACTGTATGAAGCTCCCTCGTATCACAATTGCGAATTATCGATCCATGAACCCAGGGGACTGATTTTGGTTGTTTCAGCCGTCAGCTGAGACCACCGGTGAAAAGTGAGGTTTGGGTAACAATTATTTGGCCAAAGTATTTACCACTTTTAAAGGGGATTTTAGAGACAATTTATGTTTTATTTATCTTTCACAGCATCTAAAAATATGTTGGATTGTCGCGGTAGATACGTTAGTGTAGTGCTAACCATACTAGCTGGGAATAGTTTGAGGACTGGGAAGTGGATTCTAAGTGGGAATTATAGACCACGGTGGATAGAATATACCGGTGTTCGGATCTTATAAATATATGTCGAATATTCACGTCTCTGGTGGGCCAGCTGATTTTTAGAAACGAAAGTAAGATATGATAAGAACAACTAATATTTTTTGTTTTTTTTGAAAACTAAGACAATTTTCGTACTATTTTTCAGTATATTCTTATAAAATAATATTTTTCAGACATACCAGTCGTTATTTTTTTTAGCCCACTTTATTTCTCTTTACACAAAAACTAAAATTCAAAGAAATGAAAGTGTTTGTTTCAGCTTCAAAAATTATCCGCTGTCATACCTCTTTGTTTACTACCCAGTAGTCCTCGATTCACCTTTGATATTAAACGATCGCATTCAGTTTGACTTGTAGTTTAAGTTTTGTGTAATAAAAAATAAAGCTGGCTAAAAAAAATAACTACAATACATCTAGAAAATTACATTTTATAAAGATGTACTAGAAAACAGTAGAGAAATGGCCTTAAATTTCAAAAAATTCAAAAAATATTAGTTGTTCCGTTGTTCATAACAGATCTAACTTTTGTTTACAAAAATCAGCTGGACCACCAGTGACATGGAAAATTCAACATATATATATAAGATCCGAACACCAGTCTATTCTATCCACCGTGTTGATAGACCACAGGAACCTAACTAGGATACCATAAATAGGATTCCCTAAATTAAGGTATTAATTTACTATTTTTCTCTCAGATTATCTTGGTAATTCTAAACTTAAAATAAACCTGTAACATAGATTTAAGCTTCATATTTGATAATTAACAGGTATTAAATTTATCTGGTAAAAATTAGTTTTAACTTCAAATGGTTTAATTATAAAAAAATCTTCTAGTTAACAATCACTACTTCGTATTAAATAATTAACACAGTTATAAGATTTACCTGGTAAATATGAGTGATCTTTAACTATCTATCTAATCATAAAAACTTCTGAAGTTAAAGATCACTACTTCGTATTAAATAATTAACACAGTTATAAAATTTACCTGGTAAATATGAGTGATCTTTAACTATCTATCTAATCATAAAAACTTCTGAAGTTAAAGATCACTGCTTCGTATTTGATATTTAACAGTTAAAATTTACTTGGTAAAAATGAGTATTTTTCTGGAACATGGAACATGGGACATGGGTCATGGGACATGGGACATGGGACATGGGACATGGGACATGGGACATGGGAGATGGGACATGGGACATGGGACATGGGACATGGGACATGGGACATGGGACATGGGACATGGGACATGGGACATGGGACATGGGACATGGGACATGGGACATGGGACATGGGACATGGGACATGGGACATGGGACATGGGACATGGGACATGGGACATGGGACATGGGACATGGGACATGGGACATGGGACATGGGACATGGGACATGGGACATGGGACATGGGACATGGGACATGGGACATGGGACATGAGACATGAGACACGAGACACGAGACACGAGACACGAGACACGAGACACGAGACACGAGACACGAGACACGAGACACGAGACACGAGACACGAGACACGAGACACGAGACACGAGACACGAGACACGAGACACGAGACACGAGACACGAGACACGAGACACGAGACACGAGACACGAGACACGAGACACGAGACACGAGACACGAGACACGAGACACGAGACACGAGACACGAGACAAGAGACACGAGACACGAGACACGAGACACGAGACACGAGACACGAGACACGAGACACGAGACACGAGACACGAGACACGAGACACGAGACACGAGACACGAGACACGAGACACGAGACACGAGACACGAGACACGAGACACGAGACACGAGACACGAGACACGAGACACGAGACACGAGACACGAGACACGAGACACGAGACACGAGACACGAGACACGAGACACGAGACACGAGACACGAGACACGAGACACGAGACACGAGACACGAGACACGAGACACGAGACACGAGACACGAGACACGAGACACGAGACACGAGACACGAGACACGAGACACGAGACACGAGACACGAGACACGAGACACGAGACACGAGACACGAGACACGAGACACGAGACACGAGACACGAGACACGAGACACGAGACACGAGACACGAGACACGAGACACGAGACACGAGACACGAGACACGAGACACGAGACACGAGACACGAGACACGAGACACGAGACACGAGACACGAGACACGAGACACGAGACACGAGACACGAGACACGAGACACGAGACACGAGACACGAGACACGAGACACGAGACACGAGACACGAGACACGAGACACGAGACACGAGACACGAGACACGAGACACGAGACACGAGACACGAGACACGAGACACGAGACACGAGACACGAGACACGAGACACGAGACACGAGACACGAGACACGAGACACGAGACACGAGACACGAGACACGAGACACGAGACACGAGACACGAGACACGAGACACGAGACACGAGACACGAGACACGAGACACGAGACACGAGACACGAGACACGAGACACGAGACACGAGACACGAGACACGAGACACGAGACACGAGACACGAGACACGAGACACGAGACAGAAGACAGAAGACAGAAGACAGAAGACAGAAGACAGAAGACAGAAGACAGAAGACAGCAGACAGCAGACAGCAGACAGCAGACAGCAGACAGCAGACACGAGACACGACAGGAGACAGGAGACAGGAGACAGGAGACAGGAGACAGGAGACAGGAGACAGGAGACAGGAGACAGGAGACAGGAGACAGGAGACAGGAGACAGGAGACAGGAGACACGAGACACGAGACACGAGACACGAGACACGAGACACGAGACACGAGACACGAGACACGAGACACGA
The DNA here is from genome assembly GCA_963576565.1 of Aspidapion aeneum. NCBI lineage: Eukaryota > Metazoa > Arthropoda > Insecta > Coleoptera > Brentidae > Aspidapion > Aspidapion aeneum. Next base: position 14,495 of record OY755039.1, on the reverse strand, counting down.
GACACGAGACACGAGACACGAGACACGAGACACGAGACACGAGACACGAGACACGAGACACGAGACACGAGACACGAGACACGAGACACGAGACACGAGACACGAGACACGAGACACGAGACACGAGACACGAGACACGAGACACGAGACACGAGACACGAGACACGAGACACGAGACACGAGACACGAGACACGAGACACGAGACACGAGACACGAGACACGAGACACGAGACACGAGACACGAGACACGAGACACGAGACACGAGACACGAGACACGAGACACGAGACACGAGACACGAGACACGAGACACGAGACACGAGACACGAGACACGAGACACGAGACACGAGACACGAGACACGAGACACGAGACACGAGACACGAGACACGAGACACGAGACACGAGACACGAGACACGAGACACGAGACACGAGACACGAGACACGAGACACGAGACACGAGACACGAGACACGAGACACGAGACACGAGACACGAGACACGAGACACGAGACACGAGACACGAGACACGAGACACGAGACACGAGACACGAGACACGAGACACGAGACACGAGACACGAGACACGAGACACGAGACACGAGACACGAGACACGAGACACGAGACACGAGACACGAGACACGAGACACGAGACACGAGACACGAGACACGAGACCACGAGACACGAGACACGAGACACGAGACACGAGACACGAGACACGAGACACGAGACACGAGACACGAGACACGAGACACGAGACACGAGACACGAGACACGAGACACGAGACACGAGACACGAGACACGAGACACGAGACACGAGACACAGCGAGACACAAGACACAAGACACAAGACACAAGACACAAGACACAAGACACAAGACACAAGACACAAGACACAAGACACAAGACACAAGACACAAGACACAAGACACAAGACACAAGACACAAGACACAAGACACAAGACACAAGACACAAGACACAAGACACAAGACACAAGACACAAGACACAAGACACAAGACACAAGACACAGACACAAGACACAAGACACCAGACACCAGACACCAGACACCAGACACCAGACACCAGACACAGACACCAGACACCAGACACCAGACACCAGACACCAGACACCAGACACCAGACACCAGACACCACCAGACACCAGACACCAGACACCAGACACCAGACACCAGACACCAGACACCAGACACCAGACACCAGACACCAGACACCAGACACCAGACACCAACACCAGACACCAGACACCAGACACAGACACCAGACACCAGACACCAGACACCAGACACCAGACACCAGACACCAGACACCAGACACCAGACACCAGACACAGACACCAGACACCAGACACCAGACACCAGACACCAACACCAGACACCAGACACCAGACACCAGACACCAGACACAGACACCAGACACCAGACACCAGACACCAGACACCAGACACCAGACACAGACACCAGACACAGACACGAGACACGAGACACGAGACACGAGACACGAGACACGAGACACGAGACACGAGACACGAGACACGAGACACGAGACACGAGACACGAGACACGAGACACGAGACACGAGACACGAGACACGAGACACGAGACACGAGACACGAGACACGAGACACGAGACACGAGACACGAGACACGAGACACGAGACACGAGACACGAGACACGAGACACGAGACACGAGACACGAGACACGAGACACGAGACACGAGACACGAGACACGAGACACGAGACACGAGACACGAGACACGAGACACGAGACACGAGACACGAGACACGAGACACGAGACACGAGACACGAGACACGAGACACGAGACACGAGACACGAGACACGAGACACGAGACACGAGACACGAGACACGAGACACGAGACACGAGACACGAGACACGAGACACAAGACACAAGACACAAGACACAAGACACAAGACACAAGACACAAGACACAAGACACCAAGACACAAGACACCAAGACACAAGACACCAGACACCAGACACCAGACACCAGACACCAGACACCAGACACCAGACACCAGACACCAGACACCAGACACCAGACACCAGACACCAGACACCAGACACCAGACACCAGACACCAGACACCAGACACCAGACACCAGACACCAGACACCAGACACCAGACACCAGACACCAGACACCAGACACCAGACACCAGACACCAGACACCAGACACCAGACACCAGACACCAGACACCAGACACCAGACACCAGACACCAGACACCAGACACCAGACACCAGACACCAGACACCAGACACCAGACACCAGACACCAGACACAGACACCAGACACCAGACACCAGACACCAGACACCAGACACCAGACACCAGACACCAGACACAGACACCAGACACCAGACACCAGACACCAGACACCAGACACCAGACACCAGACACCAGACACCAGACACCAGACACCAGACACCAGACACCAGACACCAGACACCAGACACCAGACACCAGACACCAGACACCAGACACCAGACACCAGACACCAGACACCAGACACCAGACACCAGACACCAGACACCAGACACCAGACACCAGACACCAGACACCAGACACCAGACACCAGACACCAGACACCAGACACCAGACACCAGACACCAGACACCAGACACCAGACACCAGACACCAGACACCAGACACCAGACACCAGACACCAGACACCAGACACCAGACACCAGACACAGACACCAGACACCAGACACCAGACACCAGACACCAGACACCAGACACCAGACACCAGACACCAGACACCAGACACAGACACCAGACACCAGACACCAGACACCAGACACCAGACACCAGACACCAGACACCAGACACCAGACACCAGACACCAGACACCAGACACCAGACACCAGACACCAGACACCAGACACCAGACACCAGACACCAGACACCAGACACCAGACACCAGACACCAGACACCAGACACCAGACACGAGACACGAGACACGAGACACGAGACACGAGACACGAGACACGAGACACGAGACACGAGACACGAGACACGAGACACGAGACACGAGACACGAGACACGAGACACGAGACACGAGACACGAGACACGAGACACGAGACACGAGACACGAGACACGAGACACGAGACACGAGACACGAGACACGAGACACGAGACACGAGACACGAGACACGAGACACGAGACACGAGACACGAGACACGAGACACGAGACACGAGACACGAGACACGAGACACGAGACACGAGACACGAGACACGAGACACGAGACACGAGACAGGAGACAGGAGACAGGAGACAGGAGACAGGAGACAGGAGACAGGAGACAGGAGACAGGAGACAGGAGACAGGAGACAGGAGACAGGAGACAGGAGACAGGAGACAGGAGACAGGAGACAGGAGACAGGAGACAGGAGACAGGAGACTGGAGGACTGGAGACTGGAGACTGGAGACTGGAGACTGGAGACTGGAGACTGGAGACTGGAGACTGGAGACTGGAGACTGGAGACTGGAGACTGGAGACTGGAGACTGGAGACTGGAGACTGGAGACTGGAGACTGGAGACTGGAGACTGGAGACTGGAGACTGGAGACTGGAGACTGGAGACTGGAGACTGGAGACTGGGAGACTGGAGACTGGAGACTGGAGACTGGAGACTGGAGACTGGAGGACTGGAGACTGGAGACTGGAGACTGGAGACTGGAGACTGGAGACTGGAGACACGAGACACGAGAACACGAGACACGAGACACGAGACACGAGACACGAGACACGAGACACGAGACACGAGACACGAGACACGAGACACGAGACACGAGACACGAGACACGAGACACGAGACACGAGACACGAGACACGAGACACGAGACACGAGACACGAGACACGAGACACGAGACACGAGACACGAGACACGAGACACGAGACACGAGACACGAGACACGAGACACGAGACACGAGACACGAGACACGAGACACGAGACACGAGACACGAGACACGAGACACGAGACACGAGACACGAGACACGAGACACGAGACACGAGACACGAGACACGAGACACGAGACACGAGACACGAGACACGAGACACGAGACACGAGACACGAGACACGAGACACGAGACACGAGACACGAGACACGAGACACGAGACACGAGACACGAGACACGAGACACGAGACACGAGACACGAGACACCGAGACACGAGACACGAGACACGAGACACGAGACACGAGACACGAGACACGAGACACGAGACACGAGACACGAGACACGAGACACGAGACACGAGACACGAGACACGAGACACGAGACACGAGACACGAGACACGAGACACGAGACACGAGACACGAGACACGAGACACGAGACACGAGACACGAGACACGAGACACGAGACACGAGACACGAGACACGAGACACGAGACACGAGACACGAGACACGAGACACGAGACACGAGACACGAGACACGAGACACAAGACACAAGACACAAGACACAAGACACCAGACACCAGACACCAGACACCAGACACCAGACACCAGACACCAGACACCAGACACCAGACACCAGACACCAGACACCAGACACCAGACACCAGACACCAGACACCAGACACCAGACACCAGACACCAGACACCAGACACCAGACACCAGACACCAGACACCAGACACCAGACACCAGACACCAGACACAGACACCAGACACCAGACACCAGACACCAGACCAGACACCAGACACCAGACACCAGACACCAGACACCAGACACCAGACACCAGACACCAGACACCAGACACCAGACACCAGACACCAGACACCAGACACCAGACACCAGACACAGACACCAGACACCAGACACCAGACACCAGACACCAGACACCAGACACCAGACACCAGACACCAGACACCAGACACCAGACACCAGACACCAGACACCAGACACCAGACACCAGACACCAGACACCAGACACCAGACACCAGACACCAGACACCAGACACCAGACACCAGACACCAGACACCAGACACCAGACACCAGACACCAGACACCAGACACCAGACACCAGACACCAGACACCAGACACCAGACACCAGACACCAGACACCAGACACCAGACACCAGACACCAGACACCAGACACCAGACACCAGACACCAGACACCAGACACCAGACACCAGACACCAGACACCAGACACCAGACACCAGACACCAGACACCAGACACCAGACACCAGACACCAGACACCAGACACCAGACACCAGACACCAGACACCAGACACCAGACACCAGACACCAGACACCAGACACCAGACACCAGACACCAGACACCAGACACCAGACACCAGACACCAGACACCAGACACCAGACACCAGACACCAGACACCAGACACCAGACACCAGACACCAGACACCAGACACCAGACACCAGACACCAGACACCAGACACCAGACACCAGACACCAGACACCAGACACCAGACACCAGACACCAGACACCAGACACCAGACCACCAGACACCAGACACCAGACACCAGACACCAGACACCAGACACCAGACACCAGACACCAGACACCAGACACCAGACACCAGACACCAGACACCAGACACCAGACACCAGACACCAGACACCAGACACGAGACACGAGACACGAGACACCAGACACCAGACACCAGACACCAGACACCAGACACCAGACACCAGACACCAGACACCAGACACCAGACACCAGACACGAGACACGAGACACGAGACACGAGACACGAGACACGAGACACGAGACACGAGACACGAGACACGAGACACGAGACACGAGACACGAGACACGAGACACGAGACACGAGACACGAGACACGAGACACGAGACACGAGACACGAGACACGAGACACGAGACACGAGACACGAGACACGAGACACGAGACACGAGACACGAGACACGAGACACGAGACACGAGACACGAGACACGAGACACGAGACACGAGACACGAGACACGAGACACGAGACACGAGACACGAGACACGAGACACGAGACACGAGACACGAGACACGAGACACGAGACACGTTACACGAGACACGAGACACGAGACACGAGACACGAGACACGAGACTGAAGACTGAAGACTGGAGACTGGAGACTGGAGACGATGAAGACGATGAAGACGATGAAGACGAAGAAGAAGACGAAGATGTAGATGTTCGGTACGGCACGGTTCGGTACGGCTGGGTTCGGTACGGCACGGTTCGGTACGGCACGGTTCGGTTCGGTTCGGTTCGGTTCGGTTCGGTTCGGTTCGGTTCGGTTCGGTTCGGTTCGGTTCGGTTCGGTACGGCACGGTTCGGTACGGCACGGTTCGGTACGGCACGGTTCGGTACGGCACGTCGGTTCGGTTCGGTTCGGTACGGCACGGTTCGGTTCGGTTCGGTTCGGTTCGGTTCGGTTCGGTTCGGTTCGGTTCGGTTCGGTTCGGTTCGGTTCGGTTCGGTTCGGTTCGGTTCGGTTCGGTTCGGTTCGGTTCGGTTCATTCGGTTCGGTTCGGTTCGGTTCGGTTCGGTTCGGTTCGGTTCGGTTCGGTTCATTCGGTTCGGTTCGGTTCGGTTCGGTTCGGTTCGGTTCGGTTCGGTTCGGTTCGGTTCGGTTCGGTTCGGTTCGGTTCGGTTCGGTTCGGTTCGGTTCGGTTCGGTTCGGTTCGGTTCGGTTCGGTTCGGTTCGGTTCGGTTCGGTTCGGTTCGGTTCGGTTCGGTTCGGTTCGGTTCGGTTCGGTTCGGTTCGGTTCGGTTCGGTTCGGTTCGGTTCGGTTCGGTTCGGTTCGGTTCGGTTCGGTTCGGTTCGGTTCGGTTCGGTTCGGTTCGGTTCGGTTCGGTTCTCGGTTCGGTTCGGTTCGGTTCGGTTCGGTTCGGTTCGGTTCGGTTCGGTTCGGTTCGGTTCGGTTCGGTTCGGTTCGGTTCGGTTCGGTTCGGTTCGGTTCGGTTCGGTTCGGTTCGGTTCGGTTCGGTTCGGTTCGGTTCGGTTCGGTTCGGTTCGGTTCGGTTCGGTTCGGTTCGGTTCGGTTCGGTTCGGTTCGGTTCGGTTCGGTTCGGTTCGGTTCGGTTCGGTTCGGTTCGGTTCGGTTCGGTTCGGTTCGGTTCGGTTCGGTTCGGTTCGGTTCGGTTCGGTTCGGTTCGGTTCGGTTCGGTTCGGTTCGGTTCGGTTCGGTTCGGTTCGGTTCGGTTCGGTTCGGTTCGGTTCGGTTCGGTTCGGTTCGGTTCGGTTCGGTTCGGTTCGGTTCGGTTCGGTTCGGTTCGGTTCGGTTCGGTTCGGTTCGGTTCGGTTCGGTTCGGTTCGGTTCGGTTCGGTTCGGTTCGGTTCGGTTCGGTTCGGTTCGGTTCGGTTCGGTTCGGTTCGGTTCGGTTCGGTTCGGTTCGGTTCGGTTCGGTTCGGTTCGGTTCGGTTCGGTTCGGTTCGGTTCGGTTCGGTTCGGTTCGGTTCGGTTCGGTTCGGTTCGGTTCGGTTCGGTTCGGTTCGGTTCGGTTCGGTTCGGTTCGGTTCGGTTCGGTTCGGTTCGGTTCGGTTCGGTTCGGTTCGGTTCGGTTCGGTTCGGTTCGGTTCGGTTCGGTTCGGTTCGGTTCGGTTCGGTTCGGTTCGGTTCGGTTCGGTTCGGTTCGGTTCGGTTCGGTTCGGTTCGGTTCGGTTCGGTTCGGTTCGGTTCGGTTCGGTTCGGTTCGGTTCGGTTCGGTTCGGTTCGGTTCGGTTCGGTTCGGTTCGGTTCGGTTCGGTTCGGTTCGGTTCGGTTCGGTTCGGTTCGGTTCGGTTCGGTTCGGTTCGGTTCGGTTCGGTTCGGTTCGGTTCGCGTTCGGTTCGGTTCGGTTCGGTTCGGTTCGGTTCGGTTCGGTTCGGTTCGGTTCGGTTCGGTTCGGTTCGGTTCGGTTCGGTTCGGTTCGGTTCGGTTCGGTTCGGTTCGGTTCGGTTCGGTTCGGTTCGGTTCGGTTCGGTTCGGTTCGGTTCGGTTCGGTTCGGTTCGGTTCGGTTCGGTTCGGTTCGGTTCGGTTCGGTTCGGTTCGGTTCGGTTCGGTTCGGTTCGGTTCGGTTCGGTTCGGTTCGGTTCGGTTCGGTTCGGTTCGGTTCGGTTCGGTTCGGTTCGGTTCGGTTCGGTTCGGTTCGGTTCGGTTCGGTTCGGTTCGGTTCGGTTCGGTTCGGTTCGGTTCGGTTCGGTTCGGTTCGGTTCGGTTCGGTTCGGTTCGGTTCGGTTCGGTTCGGTTCGGTTCGGTTCGGTTCGGTTCGGTTCGGTTCGGTTCGGTTCGGTTCGGTTCGGTTCGGTTCGGTTCGGTTCGGTTCGGTTCGGTTCGGTTCGGTTCGGTTCGGTTCGGTTCGGTTCGGTTCGGTTCGGTTCGGTTCGGTTCGGTTCGGTTCGGTTCGGTTCGGTTCGGTTCGGTTCGGTTCGGTTCGGTTCGGTTCGGTTCGGTTCGGTTCGGTTCGGTTCGGTTCGGTTCGGTTCGGTTCGGTTCGGTTCGGTTCGGTTCGGTTCGGTTCGGTTCGGTTCGGTTCGGTTCGGTTCGGTTCGGTTCGGTTCGGTTCGGTTCGGTTCGGTTCGGTTCGGTTCGGTTCGGTTCGGTTCGGTTCGGTTCGGTTCGGTTCGGTTCGGTTCGGTTCGGTTCGGTTCGGTTCGGTTCGGTTCGGTTCGGTTCGGTTCGGTTCGGTTCGGTTCGGTTCGGTTCGGTTCGGTTCGGTTCGGTTCGGTTCGGTTCGGTTCGGTTCGGTTCGGTTCGGTTCGGTTCGGTTCGGTTCGGTTCGGTTCGGTTCGGTTCGGTTCGGTTCGGTTCGGTTCGGTTCGGTTCGGTTCGGTTCGGTTCGGTTCGGTTCGGTTCGGTTCGGTTCGGTTCGGTTCGGTTCGGTTCGGTTCGGTTCGGTTCGGTTCGGTTCGGTTCGGTTCGGTTCGGTTCGGTTCGGTTCGGTTCGGTTCGGTTCGGTTCGGTTCGGTTCGGTTCGGTTCGGTTCGGTTCGGTTCGGTTCGGTTCGGTTCGGTTCGGTTCGGTTCGGTTCGGTTCGGTTCGGTTCGGTTCGGTTCGGTTCGGTTCGGTTCGGTTCGGTTCGGTTCGGTTCGGTTCGGTTCGGTTCGGTTCGGTTCGGTTCGGTTCGGTTCGGTTCGGTTCGGTTCGGTTCGGTTCGGTTCGGTTCGGTTCGGTTCGGTTCGGTTCGGTTCGGTTCGGTTCGGTTCGGTTCGGTTCGGTTCGGTTCGGTTCGGTTCGGTTCGGTTCGGTTCGGTTCGGTTCGGTTCGGTTCGGTTCGGTTCGGTTCGGTTCGGTTCGGTTCGGTTCGGTTCGGTTCGGTTCGGTTCGGTTCGGTTCGGTTCGGTTCGGTTCGGTTCGGTTCGGTTCGGTTCGGTTCGGTTCGGTTCGGTTCGGTTCGGTTCGGTTCGGTTCGGTTCGGTTCGGTTCGGTTCGGTTCGGTTCGGTTCGGTTCGGTTCGGTTCGGTTCGGTTCGGTTCGGTTCGGTTCGGTTCGGTTCGGTTCGGTTCGGTTCGGTTCGGTTCGGTTCGGTTCGGTTCGGTTCGGTTCGGTTCGGTTCGGTTCGGTTCGGTTCGGTTCGGTTCGGTTCGGTTCGGTTCGGTTCGGTTCGGTTCGGTTCGGTTCGGTTCGGTTCGGTTCGGTTCGGTTCGGTTCGGTTCGGTTCGGTTCGGTTCGGTTCGGTTCGGTTCGGTTCGGTTCGGTTCGGTTCGGTTCGGTTCGGTTCGGTTCGGTTCGGTTCGGTTCGGTTCGGTTCGGTTCGGTTCGGTTCGGTTCGGTTCGGTTCGGTTCGGTTCGGTTCGGTTCGGTTCGGTTCGGTTCGGTTCGGTTCGGTTCGGTTCGGTTCGGTTCGGTTCGGTTCGGTTCGGTTCGGTTCGGTTCGGTTCGGTTCGGTTCGGTTCGGTTCGGTTCGGTTCGGTTCGGTTCGGTTCGGTTCGGTTCGGTTCGGTTCGGTTCGGTTCGGTTCGGTTCGGTTCGGTTCGGTTCGGTTCGGTTCGGTTCGGTTCGGTTCGGTTCGGTTCGGTTCGGTTCGGTTCGGTTCGGTTCGGTTCGGTTCGGTTCGGTTCGGTTCGGTTCGGTTCGGTTCGGTTCGGTTCGGTTCGGTTCGGTTCGGTTCGGTTCGGTTCGGTTCGGTTCGGTTCGGTTCGGTTCGGTTCGGTTCGGTTCGGTTCGGTTCGGTTCGTTCGGTTCGGTTCGGGTTCGGTTCGGTTCGGTTCGGTTCTTTCTTTTTTCTTTTTCTTTCGTTTCTTTTTTATTTTCTTTTTTCGGTTCTATTCTTTTCTTTTTATTTTTCTTTCGGTTCGGTTCGGTTCGGTTCGGTTCGGTTCGGTTCGGTTCGGGTTCGGTTCGTGTTCGGTTCGGTTCGGTTCGGTTCGGTTCGGTTCGGTTCGGTTCGGTTCGGTTCGGTTCGGTTCGGTTCGGTTCGGTTCGGTTCGGTTCGGTTCGGTTCGGTTCGGTTCGGTTCGGTTCGGTTCGGTTCGGTTCGGTTCGGTTCGGTTCGGTTCGGTTCGGTTCGGTTCGGTTCGGTTCGGTTCGGTTCGGTTCGGTTCGGTTCGGTTCGGTTCGGTTCGGTTCGGTTCGGTTCGGTTCGGTTCGGTTCGGTTCGGTTCGGTTCGGTTCGGTTCGGTTCGGTTCGGTTCGGTTCGGTTCGGTTCGGTTCGGTTCGGTTCGGTTCGGTTCGGTTCGGTTCGGTTCGGTTCGGTTCGGTTCGGTTCGGTTCGGTTCGGTTCGGTTCGGTTCGGTTCGGTTCGGTTCGGTTCGGTTCGGTTCGGTTCGGTTCGGTTCGGTTCGGTTCGGTTCGGTTCGGTTCGGTTCGGTTCGGTTCGGTTCGGTTCGGTTCGGTTCGGTTCGGTTCGGTTCGGTTCGGTTCGGTTCGGTTCGGTTCGGTTCGGTTCGGTTCGGTTCGGTTCGGTTCGGTTCGGTTCGGTTCGGTTCGGTTCGGTTCGGTTCGGTTCGGTTCGGTTCGGTTCGGTTCGGTTCGGTTCGGTTCGGTTCGGTTCGGTTCGGTTCGGTTCGGTTCGGTTCGGTTCGGTTCGGTTCGGTTCGGTTCGGTTCGGTTCGGTTCGGTTCGGTTCGGTTCGGTTCGGTTCGGTTCGGTTCGGTTCGGTTCGGTTCGGTTCGGTTCGGTTCGGTTCGGTTCGGTTCGGTTCGGTTCGGTTCGGTTCGGTTCGGTTCGGTTCGGTTCGGTTCGGTTCGGTTCGGTTCGGTTCGGTTCGGTTCGGTTCGGTTCGGTTCGGTTCGGTTCGGTTCGGTTCGGTTCGGTTCGGTTCGGTTCGGTTCGGTTCGGTTCGGTTCGGTTCGGTTCGGTTCGGTTCGGTTCGGTTCGGTTCGGTTCGGTTCGGTTCGGTTCGGTTCGGTTCGGTTCGGTTCGGTTCGGTTCGGTTCGGTTCGGTTCGGTTCGGTTCGGTTCGGTTCGGTTCGGTTCGGTTCGGTTCGGTTCGGTTCGGTTCGGTTCGGTTCGGTTCGGTTCGGTTCGGTTCGGTTCGGTTCGGTTCGGTTCGGTTCGGTTCGGTTCGGTTCGGTTCGGTTCGGTTCGGTTCGGTTCGGTTCGGTTCGGTTCGGTTCGGTTCGGTTCGGTTCGGTTCGGTTCGGTTCGGTTCGGTTCGGTTCGGTTCGGTTCGGTTCGGTTCGGTTCGGTTCGGTTCGGTTCGGTTCGGTTCGGTTCGGTTCGGTTCGGTTCGGTTCGGTTCGGTTCGGTTCGGTTCGGTTCGGTTCGGTTCGGTTCGGTTCGGTTCGGTTCGGTTCGGTTCGGTTCGGTTCGGTTCGGTTCGGTTCGGTTCGGTTCGGTTCGGTTCGGTTCGGTTCGGTTCGGTTCGGTTCGGTTCGGTTCGGTTCGGTTCGGTTCGGTTCGGTTCGGTTCGGTTCGGTTCGGTTCGGTTCGGTTCGGTTCGGTTCGGTTCGGTTCGGTTCGGTTCGGTTCGGTTCGGTTCGGTTCGGTTCGGTTCGGTTCGGTTCGGTTCGGTTCGGTTCGGTTCGGTTCGGTTCGGTTCGGTTCGGTTCGGTTCGGTTCGGTTCGGTTCGGTTCGGTTCGGTTCGGTTCGGTTCGGTTCGGTTCGGTTCGGTTCGGTTCGGTTCGGTTCGGTTCGGTTCGGTTCGGTTCGGTTCGGTTCGGTTCGGTTCGGTTCGGTTCGGTTCGGTTCGGTTCGGTTCGGTTCGGTTCGGTTCGGTTCGGTTCGGTTCGGTTCGGTTCGGTTCGGTTCGGTTCGGTTCGGTTCGGTTCGGTTCGGTTCGGTTCGGTTCGGTTCGGTTCGGTTCGGTTCGGTTCGGTTCGGTTCGGTTCGGTTCGGTTCGGTTCGGTTCGGTTCGGTTCGGTTCGGTTCGGTTCGGTTCGGTTCGGTTCGGTTCGGTTCGGTTCGGTTCGGTTCGGTTCGGTTCGGTTCGGTTCGGTTCGGTTCGGTTCGGTTCGGTTCGGTTCGGTTCGGTTCGGTTCGGTTCGGTTCGGTTCGGTTCGGTTCGGTTCGGTTCGGTTCGGTTCGGTTCGGTTCGGTTCGGTTCGGTTCGGTTCGGTTCGGTTCGGTTCGGTTCGGTTCGGTTCGGTTCGGTTCGGTTCGGTTCGGTTCGGTTCGGTTCGGTTCGGTTCGGTTCGGTTCGGTTCGGTTCGGTTCGGTTCGGTTCGGTTCGGTTCGGTTCGGTTCGGTTCGGTTCGGTTCGGTTCGGTTCGGTTCGGTTCGGTTCGGTTCGGTTCGGTTCGGTTCGGTTCGGTTCGGTTCGGTTCGGTTCGGTTCGGTTCGGTTCGGTTCGGTTCGGTTCGGTTCGGTTCGGTTCGGTTCGGTTCGGTTCGGTTCGGTTCGGTTCGGTTCGGTTCGGTTCGGTTCGGTTCGGTTCGGTTCGGTTCGGTTCGGTTCGGTTCGGTTCGGTTCGGTTCGGTTCGGTTCGGTTCGGTTCGGTTCGGTTCGGTTCGGTTCGGTTCGGTTCGGTTCGGTTCGGTTCGGTTCGGTTCGGTTCGGTTCGGTTCGGTTCGGTTCGGTTCGGTTCGGTTCGGTTCGGTTCGGTTCGGTTCGGTTCGGTTCGGTTCGGTTCGGTTCGGTTCGGTTCGGTTCGGTTCGGTTCGGTTCGGTTCGGTTCGGTTCGGTTCGGTTCGGTTCGGTTCGGTTCGGTTCGGTTCGGTTCGGTTCGGTTCGGTTCGGTTCGGTTCGGTTCGGTTCGGTTCGGTTCGGTTCGGTTCGGTTCGGTTCGGTTCGGTTCGGTTCGGTTCGGTTCGGTTCGGTTCGGTTCGGTTCGGTTCGGTTCGGTTCGGTTCGGTTCGGTTCGGTTCGGTTCGGTTCGGTTCGGTTCGGTTCGGTTCGGTTCGGTTCGGTTCGGTTCGGTTCGGTTCGGTTCGGTTCGGTTCGGTTCGGTTCGGTTCGGTTCGGTTCGGTTCGGTTCGGTTCGGTTCGGTTCGGTTCGGTTCGGTTCGGTTCGGTTCGGTTCGGTTCGGTTCGGTTCGGTTCGGTTCGGTTCGGTTCGGTTCGGTTCGGTTCGGTTCGGTTCGGTTCGGTTCGGTTCGGTTCGGTTCGGTTCGGTTCGGTTCGGTTCGGTTCGGTTCGGTTCGGTTCGGTTCGGTTCGGTTCGGTTCGGTTCGGTTCGGTTCGGTTCGGTTCGGTTCGGTTCGGTTCGGTTCGGTTCGGTTCGGTTCGGTTCGGTTCGGTTCGGTTCGGTTCGGTTCGGTTCGGTTCGGTTCGGTTCGGTTCGGTTCGGTTCGGTTCGGTTCGGTTCGGTTCGGTTCGGTTCGGTTCGGTTCGGTTCGGTTCGGTTCGGTTCGGTTCGGTTCGGTTCGGTTCGGTTCGGTTCGTTCGGTTCGGTTCGGTTCGGTTCGGTTCGGTTCGGTTCGGTTCGGTTCGGTTCGGTTCGGTTCGGTTCGGTTCGGTTCGGTTCGGTTCGGTTCGGTTCGGTCGGTTCGGTTCGGTTCGGTTCGTTCGGTTCGGTTCGGTTCGGTTCGGTTCGGTTCGGTTCGGTTCGGTTCGGGTTCGGTTCGGTTCGGTTCGGTTCGGTTCGGTTCGGTTCGGTTCGGTTCGGTTCGGTTCGGTTCGGTTCGGTTCGGTTCGGTTCGGTTCGTTCGGTTCGGTCGGTTCGGTTCGGTTCGGTTCGGTTCGGTTCGGTTCGGTTCGGTTCGGTTCGGTTTCGGTTCGGTTCGGTTCGGTTCGGTTCGGTTCGGTTCGGTTCGGTTCGGTTCGGTTCGGTTCGGTTCGGTTCGGTTCGGTTCGGGTTCGGTTCGGTTTGGTTTGGTTCGGTTCGGTTCGGTTCGGTCGGTCGTTCGGTTCGGTTCGGTTCGGTTCGGTTCGGTTCGGTTCGGTTCGGTTCGGGTTCGGTTCGGTTCGGTTCGGTTCGGTTCGGTTCGGTTCGGTTCGGTTCGGTTCGGTTCGGTTCGGTTCGGTTCGGTTCGGTTCGGTTCGGTTCGGTTCGGTTCGGTTCGGTTCGGTTCGGTTCGGTTCGGTTCGGTTCGGTTCGGTCGTTCGGTTCGGTGTCGGTTCGGTTCGGTTCGGTTCGGTTCGGTTCGGTGGTTC